>CM070549.1:102182751-102782751 GCA_036346405.1 Phyllostachys edulis
AGTCCTGAACTCCTGATGTACAACAGCACAAGGTTATGCAGATCTCTTTTCTTTGAGACGATGATATGTTGCTTTTTGACAATGTGAAGGGGCCCAGAGGCCCAAGACTTCTAGAAGCCACAAATCAAAGTCTTATTTTCCCCTTGGTCAACGCTCTGGATCGTCAAGTTTGTTGGGCAACTGGAAAACTTGCTCCCCTTCTGTTGACCCTACTCTTTGTAAAGGTTACTTTTTTATTGTCAGGTGCGTCATTCACTCGTTGGTGGTCTGAAATTTCTGCGGAAGGGAAAATGAATTCAACTGTTAGGTGAAACATGGAGCTTCCTTTCAGCGTTAATTAATCTTGTCGGGTCTACACCATATTCGTTTGATTAATTTAACCAGGGCTATCCATTTGATGGTCATTTTCATGGTTGGAGCGAGGAGCGATTTCCTAAAAACTTGGTGAAATTTGTTATTTTGAAATCTCGTGAGATTTGCTGTTAAGTGAGCGTGAACTCGGATTTTATATGCATGATAAGACATTGATTCGATCAATGCGGCAGGAGAAACTGATTGTACTAGATTATCTGTATTCTTTGAAACGAAATCAGATTGAGTTTGACAGCTTTTTTTAAATATATATATATATATAAAATTTGAGATTGGCATCTGTTCTTCCGAAACTGACTAAGATTATCTATCTATCTATTTATATTATTAAAGCTATAGAAAACCAAGTCATTGTGTTCGCTCTCAAAGGCTAGAAATTCCCACGTTAATCGGTGAAAAAAGATAGAGAAAAATCTACACTGTCGATTGTGATGGGTCTAGATTATAACAGTTTAGATAAAAACAAAGAGTCCATATCTAAATACAATCCAAAAATAACTGAAATTCAGAATAAAAAGTAAAATAAAATTAGCAATATAATTTCCATATGAATTCCAAAGTAAAATCCATAAATAATAGACATAAATTTAAAAATTGATTTGTACACAAAATCCAACAAAAATAAATGAAATTCGGAATGAAAAATAAAAATAAAATTAGCAATTAGGTTTTGATACACATTCCAAAGTAAAATTTCTAAATAAGCGTAATTGAATAAAATTTTTAAAATTTGGCAATTGGATTTGTATAATATGAATTGAACAAAAAATAATTGAAATTAGGAAAAAATTACCATTTAATTTCCGTACTAATTCCTAAGTAAAATCCTAAATAAATATAACTCGAATAAAAATTATACAAAAAAAATAGCAAGCTGGATTTGTATATGAGTTCCAACAAAAATAAATGAAATAAAAAATAAAAGAAAATTATCAATTCGATTTTGATACTAATTTCAAAGTAAAATCCTAAATAACAATAATTCAAATAAAAATTAAAGAAAAAAATAACAATTGGATTTGCATATGAATTCGAACGCATAATTGAAATTATGAATAAAATAATAAAATAATTTTCACATGAATAAAATAAAATAATTTTCACATGAATTCCAAAGTAAAATCCATAAATAACTAAAATTCGGATGAATAAACTAAAAGCTACAACGAGGATATGATGAATGGTGTCGGAGGAGACCACGGAAGAGTACAATTGGCGTCGATCTGTCTTACAAGAAGTCATTGACCAACGAGGAAGCGAACGACCAAGGTGACGACGGAGATGGGGACAATGTCGTGCTGCTTGCTGAGCGATGGAAGACACTACTACAAAAACGCTAATACTGGACGCCTCATCACAGACAGTTGACCAAAACCGTCTGTATTACATGCAATCACAGTGAAAGAGCCAAGGACCGCGACGACGAGTGCTAAGCGTCGGCGTCAGTGAATAAGTCAGTGGCATAAGAATCTCAATGATGGGGATGCCCTAGCATAGAGGAGATGAAACTTTGCATTGAAGACAAACTATGGACGACATGAGGCCATCGAGTAGGTAGGAGCGTGCCATCATTGGTGAGGGCACGACGTAATCGGCAATGGCGAGAAGATTCTCCATATTGTTAGACAATGACTAAAGCAGACATGTTGACATCAGTGAAGATGGGAAATCTCCGCGGTTAGTGTGGAAATCACAACGTTGAGTTGGCTAACGTCAAAGAAGAGAGCATTGAGTTGACTAACGTCGAATAAGAGGAGTGACATACACGAGAGAAGAGGACATCGAGCACGTATATACATGCATGCATCCGTACTGATAGAAACACATGCGTACAAAGCAGAGGAGCAAAGAACTCATAGTAGAGATGGCATAACCATTGGGAATAGGCTCGAGGCCACTTGAGAGAGCGTGACGAGTGTCCCTAGTAGGGATTGGTGATGGTTGCACGTGTATGCATGTTGATGTCGCAACGGTCAGCATTATGCAATAATTGGATAGAAGTACAACATAACAATGTGATAGAGTATTGCATTGGAAGAAGTAGGAGCTTAGAGGGATCAATCAAGAATTGTGCTTGTTGTTGGAGGTTGAAGTAGAAAAGTTGTGGCGGCGAGAAGAGATAGAAGGCAGCCGATGTATGATGGAAGATAAGTTCAAAGTAGGTCTTCCATGCTATATTGGTGTATGCGTGAGCAAGGTACTCTAATACCATGTAAACAAATAAGATAATTTGTCACACATATAGTCAATGTATTGCTTGAGATTAAATATAGGTACATGTGCATGCATACATTTTGGAAAGAAGTAACTAATGGAGGAAGAATAGGGACATGCAGCTATATAATCTATGCATGATGGAGAGTGGTTACATTTCTAAGAACCCCAATAACTTATTATGCTCAATGATTTTCTTCCCCAATAACTTATTATGCTCAATGATTTTCTTCCATCAAAACTCATAACTTCAATTACGTTCCTCAAGTTGTATTTGTTTGTGATATGCCCTAGAGGCAATCATAGAGATTATTGTATCACGTCTATGTTTATGAGTTATAGAATAAATGTTATTATGTTTCTTGATTGAATTATCAGTTATAAAGATTAACAAGTATGTGACTTGTTGGTGAAGCTCTTTAACTTATATGATGACGTCATTCTAAATGTATCCCTGGTCAGATGTTACTGGTCGGAACACTAGTGACTTATCGACCAGCACATGTATTGATTGATGACCATATTTTACCGGTCATGGATATAGGGACATCGAATCAATAATGTGAACATATGTTAGAGAACATGGTGTTGAATTGACCCACCTTGAAACACTATTAAGATTGTTATGATTTTATGTGTCATTAGTTGGTCTCAAGCAATGATGATGTATAATCCTTAGACATGAGATTAACATGGTTTTCTACATGTGTAATAGTACACTTAGGGGTTGTCAAACGCTACTCCGTAACTGGGTATTTATAAAAGTAGCTTTCGAGTATGCTATGAAACATGCGGAGGGATGTGACTGGTCAGATATAGGATTTGTCACTCCTAACATAACAGGAGAGATATCTCTGGGCCCCTCGATATGGTCGGATAAAGAAAGTGCATGGCCATACCACTAGTGGTCGAAGAGTCGACCACATGAAGTTATCTGTCACTTCATTGAGAAAGTATTGAACAGTCCGTGGATGACAAAATATCTCACCTAGAGTTCAATAAGATATCGTGAGGCAAAGGGAGAATACAAAAGCAGGTCATTCAGTTCGACTAGATACGAACTGGTCATATGGATATACGATCTGGTCATAGACTGATCGAACATAATCACTAATTGGTCATAAACTGGTCGTAAGGAGTTACGAACTGGTTATGACTAAATATGAACTGGTCATATAGAGATACGAGCTAGTTGTAAGTGATAAGGACCTAGTCGTAGATTATATTGTATTAAGTTTCGTTCGATATAATTTATGTGCATTCGGGAATCGTTACGTCCTGCTAGGAACCGCTAACGACTCGTGGTCAGTTTATGCATGACAACCGATTACACATGAACCTATAGGGTCACACACTTAACAGGTTGGAACAAATGAGTTCAGATAAGATCCGTCAAGGGCTCTTTATAAGGGGATGCATGAGGTTGTTGGGACAGATGACGTTAGTTGTATCACCGAAAACCTAGCCGCCATCTTCTCGAGGGTCCTACCGTGTGTGTTGGTGCTAGCACACCAGAGTACGGTGTTCCATCCTTGGACGTGTAGATACCGTAGAGGCACTGTTGCGATTACTACTGTGCTGGACGAGGACGATCCACGATCTTCACAAGGAACGCAATTGGTTGCTAGAAGAGAGAATCAGCATCAAGGACGTTGGATGATTGACTACGATCACTACATCGACGCGCTCGACGTTGGATCAGGCTGCTCCAACTCTTTTTCTGCTGCACTGCGCGTCTAATGGTAACGATCTATGATCTCTTGCTTGCATGACTTCTTGGTTTACGTGGTAAATTTTTTAATTACAAGCTAGTGTAGCCTATTCGTATCCCTTCAGTATTTTCCTTCAAGCTTCTATTGTCATTTACAATGTTTACGATGTCTTGAAAATCTAAATAGTCTACACGATACATAAATGTATTATCAAGCATATATCATTTGATACTACAAATTTTGAAACAAATCTATCCACGCAAATGTGCGTGCCACCCTGCAAGTTATATTTAAGGTTCTTGCCCAAAACCTGTGGTCTATCGGAGTCGATAGTCCGAGCGATCTAACCATCAATTGTAGCATCCTAAATTTTGTAACCGAATTCTTGAGCATGAAAATGTGGGATTTTTTATTTTAAAAAATATTTAATGCATGTTGGTGTTATTTGAGTTTTCTGTAGATTATTTGAAGTTTTGTCGAATTTTGAATTTCGCAAAATCAATTAACAAATGCAAACTAAAGTAAAGCAATGAAATTTGAAAACAAATTATGATGAAATATGCATTTAAGTTGCCAAACCAAAATCTGAATTTGAAGAGAAAAGGAAAAGCAAACAAAATAAAAAACCCCAAAAATATTATTTAGGCCTAAACCAAACCCAGCCCATTTCCCTTTTTATTTTTCTCCCCATTTCTTTGCCTCCTAGGCTGGCCCATTCTACTCCCTCCTTCTCGGTCCTCCGATGCCTGGCCAGCTTGGCCTTCCTCTCATCTCCCGGCCTCTACACTCGCCTCCTCTACGTGTCGACCGCACCAACGTCACCGCCTGCAGCCATGCCGCCACCTGAGCTGTGCGTCACCGCCATCCTCACCACCTGTATCCACACCGCTGCTGAGGAGACATCGCCCACACCCTGACTACACTTGCGCGGGACCTGCTCTCTCCCGCGTCGTCCACGCCTTGCTCGGGCGTAGTGTCACACGAGCAGCTTGCTTGTCAAGCCACCATCTCGCACCTGGCTCCACCCTACTTAAGCCGCTATGAGCTGTGCACTACGTTCCTCCTTCTGACCTACCTCACTCTCCCCTCCTCCATTCTCTACCAAAGAGAGAGCTCAAGCTCTATTTTTGGCCGCCTCGTCGCAAAGCCGCTTCGACCGCTCGAGTAAGTCCCAACGATGACCCCCTTGCTCATATGATCGCTCAGCTTCCTCTACCCTGTGCTCACCTCAGTTCTCCTCCTTCACAGAATTGGCGCCGGCAACTTCGTCTTCTTCCCCACCGGTGATAGAGCCATCATCACCACCTGCTTTCGCCAAGCCACGCTGACCCCTCTAGTGAGCTTCTGTTGGTGATATGCCCTAGAGGCAATCATGGAGATGATTGTATCGCGTCTATGTTTATGAGTTATAGAATAAATGTTATTATGTTACTTGGATGAATTATCATTTATAAAGATTAATAAGTATGTGACTTGTTAGTGAAGCTCTTTAAATTATATGATGTCATTCTAAATATATCCCTAGTCAGATGTCACTAGTCGGAACACTAGTGACTTATCGACCAACACATGTATTGATTTATTACCATGTTTCACTAGTCATGGATATGGGGATATCGAATCAATAATGTGAACACATATTAGACAATATGGTGTTGGATTGATCTTCCTTGATACACTATTAAGATTGTTATGATTTTATGTGCCAGCAATTGGTCTCGAGTAGACCTGTTCATGGCGACCTGGCCCGGCACGAGCCCGACATGTTTTTTCCGGGCCGGGCCGGCCCAGGATTTTACCTCAGGCCGGGCTCGGGCCTGTTAAGTAAGTCCAGAATTATTTTTGGGCCGGGCTCGGGCTGGCAATTTTAAACCAATAAAAGCGGCCGCCAGAAGCATCGCCACCAGACTTCACAGGTTGCTCGCCTTGCACTTGTGCACCATGCGGTCCATGCCACCATAAGGGCTAAGGCCCATAGGCCAATAAGCCATTAATCCTCCCAACCCTAGCAGGAGGCCACTCAGGCTAGGAGCTCTCCCCTCTCCCGATCCCTCCAGGCGGCGCTTCCCCCTCGCTCGGTGCTCCCCCCCCCCAGCGGCGCTCCCCCTCGCTCAGCGTTCTCCTCAGGCGATGCTTCCCGTGCACTCCTTGGCGGCGCTTCCCTCGCAGTGCTCCTCCCCAACAACCCTCCTTGCCCGTGACCCTCCTTCCCAGTGGCGCTCCCCTCAGGCGCTCCTCCATTGCGCTCCCCAATGAGCTCCTCCCATTCTGCTCCGAGGCGGCGGCTGGCGCTTCCCATTGCTCTCCCCAGCGGTGCTCCCAAATCCCCAGTGTGGCCGGATGTGAAGCTGAAGAAGTTAAATTGGTTGTAATGAGTTGTTCTGATTTTAGTATCATGAGTTGTTCTGACTTTGGCTTGACATTGTATGCAATCTCATTCTGTAATTTGTATTTACCACCGGGCTTCGGGCTTCAGGATTTTGTGTCGGCTCGGGCTCGGGCTGGGAAAATGCACTAGAGCCGGGCCTCATTCCGGGCTCGGGCTCGGTGTTTTATCATCGGGCTTTTGTAGGCCCGGCCCAAAGCCCGGCCCGGCCCGACATTTGAACAGGTCTAGTCTCAAGCAATGATGATGTATAATCCTTAGACTTGAGATCAACATGATTTCCTATATGTGTAATAGTACACTTAGGGGTTACCAAACGCTACTCCATGACTGGATAGTTATAAAGGTAGCTTTTGAGTATGCTATGAAATATGCGGAGGGATGTGACTGGTCAGATATGAGATTTGCCCCTCCTAACATAAGAGGAGAGATATCTTTGGGCCCCTCGATGTGGTCGGATAAAGAAAGTGCATGACCGTACCACTGGTGGTCAAAGAGTCGACCACCTTATTTTATCCGTCACTAGATCGAGAAAGTATTGAACAATCCATGGACGACATATATCTCACCTGGAGTTCAACCAGGTATCGTGAGGCAAAAGAATACGCAAGCAGGTCATTTAGTGTGGATATCATGGGGATATGTGCACGATCTTAGGATGATGTTACAATTGGCAATAACGTTGGAGGTTTATCGAAACATGTATTTTCGTCAAAGTTTATTTCTTTGTCGAGTCAAGGCGGTCGGCCGGCGGGAAGCGATCGAGACCGCCAACCAAATGGCGGTCCGACTGGCTCGAGATGTTCATCGGCCAATCTTGTGGCGATGAGTTTTTGGTTAGGTCATATTCATGGTTTTTAGTGCATATGTGTTGCATGATGCATGTTTTGACTAACGTGGGTCAAGTTGCGAAGAACTTATTCCCGGAATCGATTTCTTTGTCTATTGTTGTGCAGGTTGCTTGGAGATCAACGACAGTCAACGGCGAGGATGATCGAGACTAAGCTTGGAGAGCTAAGGTCCAGAACGATCGGGGATGCCGGGTGAAGTTAATGGAGTCAAGCATGGTGCAGAATGGACAAGGGTGATCGAACGGGCAGTTCGATGCGACGGGTTGAATCAAGCGGCGCGAGGGTCGGTGCAAGTGCCATGGTGGTTTCGGTGGGAGCCGGATGGGAGAGACTTGCCAACATGATGAGAGCCGCTGGATCAACCTACACGTGGCGAAGCATGGAAGTGCTTCACGCAGATTGGACTCGGTCTTTGAAAAAGATCGAGAAGGGGTATTTTGGTAATTTCACCTAAATACCGCCTTGGTGACCTTTTGCTAACCCGCGGCGCAAGACGACGCAAGGAGAAGCGGATTAGGTCAAGAGGAGATGAAGACGGTGCTTTAAAATGCGTGCGTGAGTGAAACCTGTTTGTGTGTGGGCCTAACGGGTGCCCATTAGGGTTTTCCTTCTAGAAGCTAAGTCTCCACTATAAATAGAGGAGGGTGCTGGCCAGCACCTCTTTAACCCTTTCATTTTGTGAAAACCCTAGTTTGCTTTTTGTGCTTAGGGAGAGGTTAGTGGGAGGTTAGGGTTCTAGAGTTTTGGATTTTATTTCGTGCTCATGTGTTGAGTCTTTGTCCTCCTTGATGGAGTGGCTGTAAACCAACATCATATCAAATCAATCCAAGGAATGATTTCTCAAAGATGTTTTCTCTTTGTATTCTTTCTCTCTATTTGGTGATTTTGAGTCTTTCTTTGATCCGTGAGTTTTCTCTTGGTTTCTTGCCTTGATCTAGCTTGCTGTGACATGTGGGATCACATCTAGGATCATCTTGATCATCAATCACCCACGAGCAAGTTTTTAGATCATATTTCGATTTTGACTCGGTTTTGGAGCACCCTTCGTTCAAGCTGAAAAGATAGGAACTTTGGCATGGATCTTCACGAACCTTGATTGGAATAGGTTCCTAATATCTCAGAGAAGGTGTGTCTCAAGCTTGGTAAGGTTTGGAGTCACGGATCAAAAGTTAGATCGATTTGAGTTTTGGTTTTCGGGTTGTCTGTTCTGTTCATCGTGCAGCCGGTCAGACCACTCCTAAGCCGCCGGTCAGACCGCACCCTGGTCCGATCACGCCATACACGTCGGTCAGACCGCTTGTAGGGTTTGAGCTCCTGTTTTGGCCGTTTTGCTTTGGGGTTTTGAATTGGATTCAATACAAGTCTTTCGCTGTACTTGTATATTGATCTTCATAGCTTCCATAGCTATTGGAGTGATATTGATGTTGCTATTGGAGTGATATTGGTGTTGAATCTGGTCAAAGTGAAAAAGTGAGCGTGCTCCTATTCACCCCCCCTCTAGTCGCCTTTTCGGTCCAACATTTAGTCTAACCAGATATGAACTGGTCGTATGAAGATACAGATTAGTCATGAGTTGGTCGTACATGATTACTAACTAGTCGGCAAATTGGTCGTAGTTGTTACGAACTGATCGTGACTAAAGATGAACAGGTCGTATAGAGATAC
This sequence comes from Phyllostachys edulis, assembly GCA_036346405.1. Classification (NCBI taxonomy): domain Eukaryota; kingdom Viridiplantae; phylum Streptophyta; class Magnoliopsida; order Poales; family Poaceae; genus Phyllostachys; species Phyllostachys edulis. The sequence goes on from CM070549.1 coordinate 102,191,952, forward strand.
GAGCTGGTCGTAAGTGATAAGGACCTGGTCACAGATCATATTGCATAAGGTTCGTCTGATATAATATTTATGTGTATTCAGAAATCGTTATGTCTTGCTAGGAACCACTAACGACTTGTGGTCGGAAAGGAGTTTTCGAGTCACAACCGATTACGTATGAACCTACAGGGTCACACACTTAATGGGTCGAAACAAACGAGTTCAGATAGGATCTGTTATAAGCTCTTTATAAGGGGATGCATTGGGCTGTTGAGACGTAAGAGTTGCTCCACCGAAACCTTAGTCACCATCTCCTCGAAGGCCCTACCTTGCGTGTTGGTACTAGCACATCGGCGTACGGTGTTCCACCCCTGGACGTATGGATACCGTAGAGGCACTGTTGCGGTTGCTGCTGCGCTAATCGAGGGCAATCCACAACCTATGCAAGGAACGTGATAGGTTGCTGGAGGAGATGATCGGTGTCTAGGACGTTGGATGATCGACTATGACCACTACGTTGACGCACTCGACGTTGGATCAGGCTGCTCCAACTCTTCTTCTGTTGCACCGCATGTGTAGTGGTAACGATCTAAGATCTCTTGCTTGCATTCCTTCCAGGTTTACGTAGTAGAATTTTTGTATTACCAGCTAATGTAGCCTACCCGTATCCCATCAACTTCGACCTTGAATCTCATGTCCGTTAGCACCACCTTGGTCGCCTCTGTATCGTGCTCATCATCCCCACCCTCATCGCCCATAGGAACGCCCATAACATCACCCCTTTCTCCTTATGTGCCGAAGACTTCAAAGTCGCGCCACCAACCTCCTCCACCACCTAGATCCGTCGTCTTAGCTGTAAACCCGTAAGTGACACATCACCTCATGTTCTAGGAGTAGGCAAATCTTATAGGCTACTCAATTTGAGCTGCAGCTCGCTACTCCGCCGCCGCACAGTGGTCTCTTCATCTTCGACATCGGTCACCGTGGATAACACCACCCAGAGCCCCTCGCGTCGTGCAGGTAGAACCATTAGAACTCCCTCGAGATGTAGATTCTCATGTGCATGCTGCTTTGTTGGATTAGGTGTCAGCTAGCGCCACTGCCTTAGTCTAGATCGCTGGCTCCACCGTGCACAGTCGCGCCGCCGTTGTAGACCACCGCATGCCGCGCTATCATTGTAGGTAAGGTCGCATGTACCACCGCAAGCCATTTTCAGGCTCTCCTGCTGTCACTGTGGCCCCGCTCACCAGTTCTGAGATCGGCCCAAGCGCCGCCATGGCCTCCCCTATTTTGAGCGAATTGGGGGAGGAGATACATTGTAGAAAAGCATTTAGAGGTTAACGATGAGATTAATTTGTGCTTAATTATGTAATTAGATTTATGGTCAATTAAAAGTAATTATAGTCTGACATGTAGGCCCGAGGTGATTAGTAAAATCTAATTAGAACCTAATTTAAGTTCTAGGCCTATGACATGCGGGCCCCATCCTTTAAAATGCACTGTGTAGAAATGGTTCGTGGGTGGGTGCTACTAACATGTGGGCCCACGACCCAAGTACTGTTCCTATGGATTGACTCTACGTGGATCGTAGCCCCACCCGTTAGTGAATTTTTTCATGAAAATAATTAAAATAGAAAATAGAAATCTTAGTGGCCCCTGACATTTTTCAATTAAAAAATAAATATAAAAATAAATTAAAATGTCCTGGTCCCACATGTAAGTCACATTAAGATTTTTCTAATTGTAAAATAAATCAAAAATAAAATAAAAATCAATAGGTCCCGGCTGTAAGTGACTGTTACCTATTTTCAATATAAAAATAATTGAAAATCATAAAATGGGAATGGCCCCCAACTATTAGTGAGAGATACCCTCTCTCCACTATTTATTTTGAGGATTTTTCTTGAATTCAAACTTTGGAGAGCCCGTTCTCTATTGTTTTAACTCCAAATTCAACGATTCTTATTTCTAAATCCATCTAAACTCAAACCTACGCAATAGTAACCATTTTTTTTATAGTTTATTTTAATGCATCTTAATTCATTTGAATTTATTCGGCTTTGGTTGAATTTTGCGTAATTAGATCCCAAATCTCCGGAAGAGCGGTAGATTAAGCACGACCAAGACCAGTAAGACTGTGAGCAAGGCGAGCCAACACTTTGATCATGTTGCACCTACATTTTGAATGCAGAATATTATTTTTAATGGTCAAATGCATACTGTACTTTGATTACATTTATATTGTCACTAGCTTGTGGTTAATGCCTTAATGTTAATTGAGTTAATAAATCCTATTCCTTGATCTTGGGCATTATACCTTGGCTCCCAAGGAATAATTGTATACCTAACTAGTTACTAAGTCTCTATCTAATTGCCATGCTTAGCCTTGCTTAGATACATTAACATGTGGGCATTGATTGCCCTGACATCATTCAAACATTAAAATTTGATTTGGCCGCCATCGGATGGAAATGGATGGTATGTTAAACTTTGAAAAGATTTTCAAAACAAAAACTCAAAAAAAAAAAGACTTGGGCAGATGGTAAGTCGGGCGGATGCAAATAGAGCATGAGAACTTGTAATGTGGTAGTCCCGCCCGATTCAATTAAGGACCAAATCTTGTGATGACCTCCCGAGCACTAGCAGTGCAACCACAAGTCCATTCATGATATCGGCCTGGTTGATTACTTTAGCGAACCTTAGCATTTATGCCGCAAGGTTACGCAAGTGGTGTTTGATCCACTTGAGAAAGTGTGGTGGGGGCATTCTCATTGTAGCATGAGATCGGACTCCACATGGCTGACTGGCGCCGTTGTTCCTCGTCGGGGTGAGGGATAATTTCCAACTCAGTGATGGTTCCTCGTGGAAGTGAGGGGTATAACCCTACGGTCGGGTAAATGTTAGGGGAAGGCATTGGAAATGCTTTGTGATGATCCTCTTCGTTGCACGCCAACGGTAGCTTGTATGACATTATAAGTTGAAATGTCTCTAGTGGGTAAAGTTGTACAACCTTTGTAGAGTGAGAATTGTCTGGATAACCGTGCCCACGGTTATGGGCTATGCACAAGAACTTACTTTGTTAGTATCAATTCTTATAAAAGAATTTGTGAGAGGGATGAACCATCGGGTAGCCAGTGAAAAGTTCGGGTAGTAGCCTGAAGGAAATATAGCATACGGTGGTAGGAGCCACTCTCTATTAACAAGAGGTTGGAGCCTTCCTTAGTATTATACAACAATTACTCAATTTCATTAACAACATGATTTAGTTAAAATGCTTGGTCTTAGGCATTGTCTAATGTTTTTATTCATTGCAATTGTGGCTTTCTGCAAATAAAAGAATCCCAGGCATTCCTTTGTAGAGCCTTGCATCTACCGTAATTGTACTATGTGTGTTGGCTCGTGAAGTACATTTGTACTCATTCGTGCTCAATACAAATGAACTCAGAGTTAACGGATCAAGACCCCTACGCCTACTATATCGCGTCCAAGCCAAATGGAGGAGATGGCGAGATGTAGGTCGGGACCCTAGTTGCTTGCGCCTTGCCTGTAGGCGGTGTTGATGGATCTACCTTTTGTTATTTGCTTTCACATCTATTTATGATTATGTTGTTGAACTCTGTGCTAAGTATTTAGCCTGATCAGTCCGTGTTGTAAGACAAATGGCCTATTTATGTATTGTGTAATATTAAGTATTACAAGAATTTCTACGATGTATGTAAATGATCCAGCAATATATCTGTGATCAGGGAGATTGGTAATCCGGTCCCGACATCAATCGAACTGAAGCATGTTCATTGTCACCTCTGTCCGCCTGTGACAATTCACAATTCCAGGCTGGTGTGTACACGGAATTCGTGCCTGTTTGGTTGGTGACCTGGATTTCATGCCTGAGAAGTAGGGCTTGTTTGGTTGGTGACCTGAATTTCATGTCTGAGAAAAAGTGGTGTCTGGATGTAGCCTAGAAAGTAGATGATTTTTGCCTGGCCAGACAAATCTGAAGATGAGTTGTTTGGTTAGAAGCTTGTGCTTGGAACTGATAAATAAAAAATAGACCGTTGGATCGAAGTAACGAACAGTGGATAAAGCAGTTGCCTGCCAGACAGCACTCTTAGGCGTCTAATTTGAACGCCTGGACTAGCAGCGAACCTGGCTTGAAAGCCGATGCTTCGAGCAAACCAAACAGCCATCCGGCAGGGAGCAGGCAGAGGCCCAGCCAGGCAGCGCATCACCAGGACGGGAAGCAAACAAGCCCTTCACCTCTTCCGTAACACCAAAACACCACCAAGTCACCAACAACAAGCATCTGCCGCACGGCTCATCCTATTTTGCATTGACCGCAGGAGGCCGAAGCACAAATGTTTCATATTTACAGTTTTACACTATGTTCACTTGGGAGGACAAGTACATGGACGTGTCGATCGGAGTGTACACAACAACTCGAACCAAAATTTGTGACCGGAAGGGTGAGCCCTCGCTGTCTGAACTGAAGCCTGCCGTGTCTTCAGATTCCATCCAACTGTGAGGAACAGATGATTGTCATACAGTGCATTGCTTCAGTGCCTTGGGTGTTTGGCCTCCCTTTAGCCTTACCTGCATAAACCAATCAGAGTTTAGTAAGAAAATCCAATGGAAAATCTTTTTCCGAAAATCGTGCAAAATTAATGCAGTTGCCCACAACCATGTGTTAGGAATTGTCAGAGAGTAAAACAGTTTGTTCGATTTTTTGTTCACTTTCGTGGCAGCTAAAATTTGACAAAGCCTCGGAGATTCTCTATTGCTGTGAACATCACGCCAAAAGAACCATCAAGGCACTGAGCGATAGTGACAGGCCAAATTTTGCAGTTGTGATGTCAATTGTGCTCATTGCTTGTCATGGATCGACCTGGGCTCGACATTGTTCACGGATGGCTGCAATTTTCCAGATATTTCTAGAGGGGGCGTCATCTTGTTCTGTCCAGATCAATAGCCCGTATGCTGCCCAACGCGTGGAAAATATGTGCGGAGCAATTGGACTATTTCTTCATGCGGTTGTCCTGAAAGTTTAAAGAGGGTTGAAGTTGTTTGAATTTGACTCTGTTCTCGGAGGACTAGGAGCGACCAAACCAATCAGAATCAGCTAGTAATAATGCAGGTTTAAGTACAACACTGACCAGTCAATCCATGCCTAAGATACAACTAGATGAATTAACGTCGATTTAGAATCTTGGTTCGGCTACTGATGCAACCGTATCAACAATAATCAGGAATCTCCTAGCAGAGTTGCGCGGTATTCCTATTCCTCCCTTTGCACATGCTATTGTTGATACGGTTGGGCCGGCAGGCGAAAGCAGATTCCACGGCGCACCTAGGAAGGATCATACTATGTCGACGCGTTAACTACAAAACATTTTGTTTCCCCGGTCTTTTTGGCCGAAAGCATGGGGGCGATACACCCAGCAAGTGCCTGGATTGTTCTCCAGAATCTTGCCTTCTTGGCGCTCCTACGAGCATGAATTGCAAAGCTCGCTTCTCTATGGTGTCTAGCCTCTAGCTACAACGACTACGCAGAATTGTTTCTTTCTTTGTTGTGTACACACATACCATGAAGTTGAATTGCTATGAAATAAGGACAAAGTAAGGAGGACTCACAGCTTCGACGTCGATTCTGTAGACGAGCAGCCGGCGCCGCTCGCGGCAGCTCGCGCGGTACGCCATGGCGAGGTGAGCGCCGGCGAGCGCGAGCGACATGAGGAACATGGCCTCGACGGCCACGAGCTGGCCCTTGCCCTGCAGCTCCAGCCCGCTGCCGTCGGCCGCCACGCCGAACACCGCGACGGCCTTGGCGAGGACGTAGCAGAGGGAGCCCACACTGCACGCGACAGCCACCCACAAGTAGGCCGCGCCTCCGCCGCACGCCGTGTACCCGCCTGCACGACCCCCAAACAGCAGCAATCATCAGCCAAATGAGTCGTTAAGTGAATCAAAGAGGAAAGAAAGTGAACTTGGATTGCACATACAGATACAGAATTATCACCGCACGCGCACGGTGTGGGGTGTACGGTACTCACAGAGGATGATAAGGGATCGAGCGGCGGAGACGGCGGGCAGGTCGACGAGCGAGGAGCGGAAGTGGAAGGCCCTGGCCTGGTCGAGGAGGGATGGAGAGTTGAGCTGCGCGTGGTGGGCGGCGCGGAGGAAGTTGGAGAGGAGCGCGGGCGGGAGGAGGAGGTCGAGGAGGACGACGAGGAGCGGCGGCGCGCAGACGAGGAGCAGCGAGGCGAGCATGGATACGAGGAAGAAGGCCGTCTTGGCCCACCGCCACGGCCGCGCCCACAGCCGCTCGTTGTGCACCAGCGGCAGCTTCTTCTCCATCATGAGCAGGCAGCTGATGGATCGATCACAGCGCGTCACGTTGCGTCAGTGCGTCGCCGAGTCACTACTAGATCGAATCCGCCTAGTGAACAACTACTTCTATATATGTATAGTGGTTTAGTGGTTTCGGTAAATTCGGCTACGGGTTTGGGGAGTAGTGGATTCGGTCGGAGCTGAGGTTTTAAGCTGCGGAGGCGAGGCGAGGCGAGGTGGAGGTGGGGGAGTTGGGACGGCAGGGCAGGGGAGGGGAGGGGAGGGGAGGGGAGGGAGTTTTCGTGCGCCGCGGGGTCAGGGATGATGGTTGAGGAGGAATATTTGACCGGATGGCCCCCCACGGCGGCAACGGCCTCCTCATGCCCAGGCGGGCCCAGGGGGTGCCGTGAGTCGCCACGGCTGCGCTGCGTCAGCTGCTGCGTGGGCGCGCGTTCAGAAGCTTCCGCCCGCCTGGCTTTGCTTGGAGTCAGTTACCCTGCGCAGCCACGATTCGTTAGGGGTTTTATTGCGGTTTTGTCACCAGTTCGGGGAAGTAGTTGTATTTTTATATGTTTTGAACTGCTGTACGAATCTTTATCTCAAACATCGACAGGAGATTGCTATTTTATTGGAAAATCTTGTGTATTTTTCCAAAAAAATAAGAAAGAAGACCATTTAAATGCAAGCATAGGTTACCGTTCGCTAGAAAATATGCCTTACTGAAAACGGAAAGTTGAGTTCACATTCTAGTATTTACCTTTTGGACTTTTTATGGTAAGCACACGAAACCTTGAAATTTATTTTACTCGATACTTGGCCACCAATTAGGATTTTGTAAATAGGTAGTACATATAGGTAACTAGCAAAGTTAGGCTACCGTTTTGAGCTGAATTTTGGATCTTCGACCGGCCATTTATCCTAGCAAAACAAACAGAATAATTCTAGAAGCTTATTTGTCAGCACAATCCCATTTATCCACCTGTCTCTCCTGATGTCCTACTAAGAAATACTCCAATGCAGATCAAATCGACCCTAATAGCCAGAAAAGGACAGACAAGATGCACGAGAAAACCGTTCTTTTCCCGCGGAACACATGGCCGCCTTGTGGTACGACATCATATCCTTGAGCCAAACTAATTACTCTCAGATTCAAATCACATGAGGCTGAACGAAATCGACGAATGATAAGCGCAGGCACCGGCCACTCGCTCGCTCACATGCCGTGATTTGCGCTCTCTCTCGCCGAGGAGAGCCGCCATGTGGAGTCGCGGCACGCGCGCGCGCATGCATGCAGTAACCGTTAACGGCCGTCTTTTGGCCGCTAATCACGCGTCCATATCCTAAAAAACCCGGTCTTCCCTGGCGCGCTGCGACCGGCCCACGTTGTTTTTTTCAGCCATCGACGAGGATTTTGAGAGGTTTTGAGTTCTAGGACCTGACGATTTGGACGGCTTGTCGGGTGAGTTGACCGGATCAGTTCGGCAGATAATAGTAGCACGAGCACTGCGTCGATCGGCTAGCTTGGAAACATCACCATTGATACTCGCGGTCGTACGTACACACGAGGCTTATACGTCTAGCTGGCAGGCAGCTTCACTTGCTTGCACACGTCAGCTAATCAAGGTATGTATTCTACACAAATTAGTTGACCTGGGGAAACACATGCGCAATTGTGGATTTCTTGCTTGTGCCTGCGTTCTCTCTTATAAATAATGGACTGATTTCGTTTAGTTGACAACTGATTAAGAGATTCCGGCTGACGATACGACTGGTCCGTTTCTTGTTTGACAATTCATTAAGAAGCTTCCGCTGATGCCTCAAAAGAAAAAAAAGGAAGAAGAAGTTTCCGTAGATATATGATCACATTGAGTTTTTTTTTTCTTTCGTTCTGTCCTTGATTATTAGTTTCACGCGAGAGCTGTGTACAGGGTTTTTAGTGCTCACCGTTGGTCTTTTCTTCACGCATTACTTTTCGTTTTCTCGGGTCAAAATATTGGACCAAATGAATTCACAGGCAGTGAGGATCAAGGGTGCTTCTGAATTGAAGTTGATTAACAAATTAACATGCTGTAATGGTAAAACAAATATAAGTGCCAGAAATCTCCCACCACTGCTGCTGCACAATCGAAAATAAATGATCTAGATCGATGGATCGCCATGCTGTCGATAATGCTCCAAATCTCAGGTCCCGCTGATGCTGCAAATTTGGGAGAGCTCGTGCTTGATACGACGACAGACAAACTGGACATTCCATGTGCCGACGACGCACTTGAATTTGTTACAACTGGCGGCCAAGTTACAACCAAGCTGATATCTCAGAAGAAAAGAATATCGTTACAGGCTAGGCTAGATATTTCGTCTCTGTCAGGCCAAATGGAGGGTGATAATTAAGAGGATAAGACAAGCCCACGTCACCCCCACCTTAAACTCTAAACTAAGTGCGCCTTGTGTCACATCTTTATCTGCTTCCTTTTTGACATCTCCTGATCTCCTCGATCACCTCACGTCACGGGTTTGCTCCACTAGACCTCCAGACTCCAACCTGGATTGCATCGCATTACATTGCATCCACTCCAGCAAAGATTTAAGAAGCTTCTTTTCTGTGTGAACTACTTTCAGTCCTTCTAGATTGTGATTAGGATTAATCCGAATCTGGTTCTTATCCAACGATCGTTTTCTTCTTCTTCTTGAAGCTAATAAAGGATGAGGATCCTTTTCTACTTGCTCCAACCACTTCCCACGTGGTTGCTTACACGACACCAACCGAATTAACGGCCTGGATTTGTTCGTTCACCACCACTCCTGTTGAACACATGCTCCCTGTCTAGCCAAGATGACACCCTGTTGAACTTATGCTCCTGTCTAGCCAATATGGCACCTACAAAGAAAAGGCACGGTAATTAGATATCAAACCAGTTGGACCGCCAACTGATTGGTCACTGGAACACACCTTTGCGATATGAACAAGAAGAACTGATGCAAATAACATACCTAGTCCCTGTTTAGAATATGGGAATTTTCTTAATTCATGTAGCTATTCATCTTTTTTTTTGAGGAAACGGCAAGAATGCCATTATTGCATATTAAAGAAAGGATAAGTTCATAAAAAACCAGCGAGAGGAACGGGGGGAGAGGGGGACAACAAAACAGGAAAAGAAAACAGAAGAACGGGGTCCTGAACCCCGCAGAAAAACGGACGCACTCAAATAATTACAAAGGCTATCCCCTCCTAAGCTAGCCCACTAACGTGGGAGTTCTCCCCAACTTGCATAAAGGTTTGCAGCTTGGTCACCCTACTCTGTGTCCATACCCAGGCATCTTCTTTGTTGACCGCCATCAGCCCCACTAGCGTATGACTGAGGTGTTGAAAAATTCGCCTATTTCTTTCTTTCCAGATCTGCCAAAAAATTAGGATTATCAACGAGCCTTGCCCTTTCTTGTAATTGCCATCTGCGGAAAGGAAAATGTCGGTCCACCAGTCCACCACTTTTTGACCAGATGTCCAGTGAGTTGGATTTAGATTAGCTCGTTGCACCCAAGTGGCCACTATGGTCCAGATTTGCTTGGCAAAAGAACACTCAACAAACAGGCGTATAGTTGTCTCCGGGTTATCAGTATATAAAGGACACCAATGATCGTTTTGCATGAGGTGACATGCAAGGGTATCCGCCGTCAGCGGTCGTTGCTGAATGAGAGTCCAAGCGAAATTCCCTTTGGAACGCATAGACTTTTCCCGGTTCTTGCAGGGAATTCCTGATTAACCACAGGAAAAAGCCACGAACGCTACAGATTAGGCCCCCAAGAAGGCAACAGCTACTAGCAAAACCAAACCCAACACAGGGGAAGAGGTACTACGACGGGAACAAGGAACAAGCGGTATAAAGTATAATGACACATGTGGCGTAACGTCACTACTTCCCCTCAGGAGTATAAACAATAGGCGGGTTAGCCGCCACAGATTAGGTCACCCGCCGCCATGGCCGCCCACACGATTCCCACGAATGACCTCATACACGATGGCGACCTGGGGGGAAGTTGCACTGAATCAGATCTTCTTCCGAGTTCTGACCGAGAGGGGGGGGGGGGATAGCGAGGACTTATCGAGTAAGGCACCGTTCGTTCGTCTTGGAGAGAAAGCATTCTTCCGCGTTCCTCCCCTCGTTCTGTTTGCTCCCACGTTCTGATCGTACTTTGGTTGAGTTCCATGCAAAATGGAACCACGTGCCGTCTGACGTAGGATTGGATTGCATGCCTCAAGAATCAGTTGCTAGCGGTGCCGGTTGTTGAACGCAAACAAGAGGCTTTACCTGCAACAGTGTCTTGATCGAATTTGGCGAAAAAGTTGATGCCGTGGAGCTCCGGTTTCGTGGCCACAACCACAAATAACGGAGGAATCCGGGCCGCGCGCAGCTCGCAACTCAGTCCATTTTCTGAGCTGGGGGTGAAACCGTGGAAGGCAAGGCGCCAATTCCTACGTATGCTTTCCTGCTGCATATATCAAGCAGGAAAACATGGAGCCTAACGAACTAGTGGGCCCATCCAACAGGCAACAGGGGAGAGTGCGAGGCCCACTGGAGCCTGAGAGTGGGAGGCCCATTGAGACTAGATCAGTACCACTAAGCCCAGCCTTAAGCTTGCCACGCCCACTAGATCAGCGAGACTGAAAGATAATACGATTTGTGTGTGGTTTTGGACGGAGGACTAGGAGGCAGTGAGGCACTCTGCTGCCGTCCTCGTGCCGTTTGTACCTACCTACCTAGCTGCGTGATTCCTATCAAAAAAAAAAAAACTAGTTGCATGACCTGCACTGCACACGGGAAACGAACCAAATTGCGGCGTCGTCCTCGCCGTTTTGAACGCGCCCGGCCGCCCTCTCTGAGCCGTCGTGCTAACCAATACCGCACCAAGACTCGGTAGCTTCGTGGACGACTCCGCCCCGTTGACCGGTGGGGCATCCCATTCCCGAGTCGGAGATTGGAATCAAACGGACGCAAAGCCCCCGTTGTTTTCCTTCCCTTCCTTTCCCCTCCCCCGATTCATTCGCCGGTTATTCTAGTCCCCCTCCTCCCCACCCGCATAGCCCACCGCTGTCGGTCCGAAGAGAGCCCCGATCTCCCCACCGGAATCCGCGCGCGCGTGCAGGCTGCACCGATGGCGTCGTCGCAGGCGAACCTCGACAAGATGCAGCTCCGCCAGAGCTACCGCAACCTCTGGCACACCGACCTCATGAGCACCATCCAGGCCGACTTCCCATGTAACTAACTACCACCCACTATATCTAATTCATCCAGCGGTGGTTTCCTTTGGGGTGTTTGATTTTTTTTAATATTAATTTTATCTGTCGTTGTTCCTGCAGACTGCTGCTTGGCGCTGTGGTGGTAAGCGATCCTTGTCGATCTCCGTATCTCCATTCTCTGAATTCTGAACACCTTGTTTTGGATAGATCTGGGAGAATTTATCCGTGTTATTTGAGAATATAGTTAGGGTTTAAGGGGATTTTGAGTATGACAACTCTGTGTTGATTCTGCATTGTGCTGTTGGAATTACCAGCGACCGTAGAAATGCCCAGGAGGCCAGGACTGAATGCTTTAATAAATAGGCAGGTCTGGTTATTATGTGGCTGTTTTTATCTCTTAAATCAGGACAGATTATGTGTGTTAAGAATAGATTGTGACATAGAAGACATGTCGGAGCATACATTCACGGATGAACCTTTGCCAAACATGCGTGTGATAATCAGTGTCCGTCTAGCATTTTAGACTGAAGAACAGCTAGCTCCGAGTTCCCTTTTATTCAAAAGAAACTGAAAGTCTAAAAGGAGTACATGGTTCAGATTGGCGTAAGCAGTAAGACCTAGAATATTACATGAGGCATTTCTTGAAACATATGTGGTTCGAATAGCCCATGATACATGGGAGTTACAACAACACACAAAAGTAAAGCAATTCTTGGACAGGAACTAAACTGAAGCATGGCAAGCAATCACCTCCTCAACTGGCATAAGTTTCCTCCACAGCTGCAAGGAATAAACCATTTTGAAGGTCGAATTCCACTGGTTCAGCAGACTTATGTTCAAATAAGACCTTATCGTTTTGACTAGTTCACACAGCCCATGCAGCAGCTGCAAAGCCAAAAAAGAAAGATTTCAGCCTCTTCTTATCTTATCCCCCTGAAACCAGTTGTTGTAGAGATAATCAACATAGACAAGGGAAACTGTCCCACTGCATTGTGTCCCTGACTAAACACCACATCAATTGCACCAAAGGACATTGAGAAAAATATGTGATATGTTGTTTCCTCTTGGCCAACAGTGTTCATTTTCTGTCCAACTTCTGCCTTTAAGTTCACTCCAGACTATGTAATTATTCATAGCAAATCATGTGAATAACTTAATCTTGTGGGGCACACAGCGTTTCTGAAGGCATTGCATTTTAAAAGGAAGGGCTCTGGCCTCTAGTATGTTTCATCAATTTGTACAGTGATCTTCTAGTATGTGGAACAATATAATGTGGTGGCATTCGGTAGACAAAATTAGCATTTCAAAATGTGAAGATTTTTACACACTTGTTAATGTGCTTCATTTTCCTTTTCTGTTCAGTGGACCATGTGTGTCATACATGCTTCGCAAAAGGGCTCTCTATAATGACATGTCGAGGTAGCATGCATTCTATTTTGTTCTTGTTACAGTTAGAAGCGAAAATTTTTAGTTCGATCCCCTGATTCCCTTTGTGCTCCGTTGTGCTGTAGATATGTCTGTTGTGCTGGCTATATGCCGTGCAGTGGGAGGTGTGGTGAAAGCAGATGCCCAGAGTTCTGTCTTGCAACTGAGGTACAAGGCCCATTTTGTGCTTTTGCACTGCAGTTTCCTCTCACTATACCTCTTAGCTGATGGCTTCGATTCGGTTGGATTCCATATGCGACATATCTAATAGTTCTCATGTGGATATGATAATTGATGGCTCCTTCTATTGATTATTTGATTACCAGTATTATTGTACTGATATTATTGAGTTTTCATATTTTCTGGGCTCAAACTATTGATTATTTGGTTACCAGAATTTTGTACTGATTTTATTGAGTTTTCATGTTTTTTAGGCTCAAATTACTTGCTTATTTCATGGCATATCTGATACTTTCAAACACAGTTTAGTATGACAATATCTTCGTCTCAATGCTTTTTTGGTATGAAAGAGCGCTGCAGCTCAATCATGCTTGAGATAGATTATTTAGCCAGCCTTGATTTTAGGCTATTTGATCAATAGACTGATGATCATTGTAGAATAGAACGATGCACGTCTTGAATGATGTAAAGCTCAATTTCTCAGAGTCAAGCCTCTGAGATTGTCATTGTACTTTTGACGTAGGTTAGATTTGTGTCCAAGTTGAACTAATATTTTCTTTTCAGGTGTTTCTGTGCTTTGGTAATTCAGTTGGTTCAACCCGCTTCTTGCTGCAAGATGAATTCAACATACAGACAACTAAGTGTGACAACTGCATCATTGTACCGTCACTGCCCTCCTACCCTTGCTTTTTCTTACCCAACTTTTATTTATAGTTCCTAGTCTTTTTTTACAACTCTCTACTGAATACCACCTTTTACTTCAGGGTTTCATGTTCTGCCTTCAACAAGTTGCTTGCATCTTCTCTATAGTTGCAGCTATTGTTGGTAGCGAGGAACTTTCAGAGGCTTCTCAGATCCTTTCCTGCATGTCTGATATGGTGTACTGGACGTAAGGCTCTCATAATACCTCTGGTCTTTTCTCTTCTCCATATGTAAGTCCCCGATGTTGATATTCTTTTGCCATGCAGGGTTTGCGCCTGTATGCAGGTAAAATACATCCATATCTGCCGGTAACCTAATGAATCACTCTTCTTGGCCCTAACATATCCATCTTATGTCACTGAAATGCAAGTGCAGACACAACACAAAATTGAAATGGACAAGAGGGATGGGAAGTTCGGCCCACAGCCCATGGCAGTGCCTCCAGTGCAGCAAATGTCACGCATCGATCAGCCTATCCCGCCTCCAGTTGGATATGCACCACAACCAGCGTATGGGCAGCCTTATGGTGGTTATCCACCTCCTCCGCCTGCTCAAGGTTACCCACCGGCTGCTTACCCACCAGCAGGTTACCCCCAGGGCCAGGGTGGTGCATACCCTCCACCTGGTTCTTACCCGCCACCTGGTTCCTACCCTCCACAGGGCTACTATGGCAAGTAAAGAACGTGCAGCAATTGGAGAGATGCCTTAGTGTGGCAGCCGAAATACTGTGAACATGTAAACAGTAGGATTGTAGTAGTGTTATAGGTGATGTTAAGGTACTCATCGATCTGTGACTGGTCTGGGTGGTAAACTGTGAACTACATTTGGACTTCCTCTGTGTGGTAAACTGTGAACTACATTTGGACTTCCTATGGGTGGTAAACTGTGAGCTACATTTGGATTTCCTCAAGTAAAATTACCATCTTCTTGTAGTGATCTTTCTGTTTCGAGTACATTGTTCTTCGAATAAAGGAACGGCAGTAAAGTTTGTACACAGATGTTGAAAAGTTTTTGTCTAAATTTGGTGATAACATTGTTTGTGGAGATAGTTGCTTGTTTTTAGCAAGTGATCAACAATCGGAGTGTGAATGCCAGTGATGTTAGGTTTAGACCTGAATATTGCGGCTGTGAGCGATCCCGTCGCATCAGTTTGTCTTTTTTCACAAAAACTTTAAA
Source organism: Phyllostachys edulis (assembly GCA_036346405.1). Taxonomy (NCBI): domain Eukaryota; kingdom Viridiplantae; phylum Streptophyta; class Magnoliopsida; order Poales; family Poaceae; genus Phyllostachys; species Phyllostachys edulis. Next base: position 102,206,974 of record CM070549.1, read on the forward strand.
CTCGAAAGGGCGAGAAAATTAGCATTCTATTAAATAACAGCAAATGTTTCGTGGGCGAAACGACAGTCTTAAACGGGTAACAGTGCTTTTTGTAAACGGCCATAAGTACGTTGACTTCATTTTTTATAAGAGTTACAATCTTATGACAGTAGACAATGTAATAGATGAATGAAACTACCTACGTACATTTTGCACAGATTGCTACTATTCACTTAAAAAAGAACAGAAAAACTCAACCAGCTAGTAGCTTTCAAGCACATTACCATAGGATGATATGGATAGATAGCGGATTTTTTTTGAAATAATATTAATTTAAAAAACAATTACAAAAAAAAATATAGTCGTTTTTTTTTACAAAATTAGACTATTGTCGCCATTTGAAATGACGACAGTAGCAGTAACCTAGGTAGTGGCGGAACCACCGCTTGGGCAAGCAAGGGTGCCTGCCTGTCCCCATGTGAACACCCCCCCACCTCCCAGCCAACGCCATGTCTCCATCTCCATTCTCCATTCTCCATGAGCTAGCTACGCACAGGCGGCAGGAGCCAAGAGCAAGGCGTGAGTCGTGGCCGTGGGCTGAGTCCGGCAGCGGGCGGCCCAAGGCCCAAGTGAAGTTGCTAAGGCAATGAGACACAACATTTGTCAAGACAAAGACCAAAGACAACCCTAAATCCCCATTTCCTATTCTCCATTCCAAGATTCCTCCTCTTCCGATCTTCGCTCTTGGCTCTTGATTCATCCTTGAAGGCTCGGATCCTCCCATCGGGTCAGGTGGCGCACGGCATGGGGAACTCTGGCAAGACGACATGCGGCCGTGGCGTGGCCATGAGCGGCGGGACTACTGATCTTGTAGGGGCTGTGTGGCGAGGCGAGGGTCGGCGGCGCAGGACCTCTGGCGTGGCAAGTCAGCAGGCCGAAGCGGCAAGCTGCCCGAGTCCGAGGCAGCGAGGCGGCCCAGCAAGCCGTCACAACTCGCACCGTCGCAGACTCGTTCCACGACAGTAGGTGAGCGGTGAGCCACTGACTGAGCGTCTAAGCCTTGAGCCCTTGAGCATTGTTTTGAATTTTAATTCAATTTTAGTAAATTTTGATGTTTTGTAGATATTCTGTAAGAAAATGGAATCAATACAACCCTTGAGCGTTGTTTTGATTTTTGATTCAATTTTATTAAATTTTGATGTCTTGTAGGAATTCTTATGTATTTGATGTCATTAGTTATATTGACTATTGAATCACATTGTACCTCAGTATTTTTTATACTACAAGATCGGTATTTTTTATACTATAAGCTTGGTATTTTTTATACTACAAGCTCGCCCCGGGTCGATCGATTTTCTGGTTCCACCACTGGCGACAGGGGGCTAAATAGTACAGAAAGGTTCTTGTCGCCAGTTGAATTAGAGACCTATCGCCAATTCAACTAGCAACAGAGATACTAATTTTTTTTAATATCAAAATATGGAAAACCGTCATTTCAAGTGGCGATAGGGATCCCGCATATCCTTGTCGCCATTCCAAATGGCAACACAATCTACCATATAAAAAGACCCCAAAATTCTGGCATAACTCACTTTTATTTAGGAAAAAAAAGAGAAAAAAGGGAGGGAAGGGAGAGGAGCAGAGAGGAGTAGAGGGGAGGAGAGAAGCTAGCGAAGCACTGTCTGTCCAATCGCCCACCTTTTAGAGTTTCAGGTAATTTTTTTAACTGAATGGATTACATAGTTATAGATGTACGATTACGTAGTGTAGACTCGTTAGTGGGGCTCGTTGGCTCAGTTCAAAATTGCTCCAATTAGACTTGTTATTTAGTTAAACATTAAAATGAGTCAATTTCAAATGAAATTGGATTTCACTCTGATTCGGTTCAGCTCTTTAGCTCGGTTCTAAAAATACTTCCAAACTATAAATAAAATGATATTTAAATCAATCTGTGTCAATTTCGCGAAAGGCTCCATAAGACGACTGACTGGCTCGATATCTACCCCTGTGTAGTATGTTGTACATAATCCTTTTCGGTGGGTAGTTTAGTTTTAGATATGTGGTTAATCGTGGAAATCTTGTTTACGGTGCAGCAGGTCAAATATGTCGGACGCCACCAACTTCAAAATTTACTACGGCCGGGAGACTATTCTTGAGGGTCCAGAGGGAAATGGTTTGTATTAATTCCAATCGGCGACCGTGGCCCTAACAAGACCGGAGCAATGTACATGGGGCACTATGATGCGGTGGTTGTTCCACTCATTCGATTTGAACCATGGTGTGTATTATCTGAGATTGAGTTGCCTTGCCAACCAAGCACCACAGGGCACATTTGGCAGTTAGTGCGGCTCAAAGGGGCAGGGTCATAGCAGTCATATGTACGCAGGGCGAGGGAGGAACGGTGGGATTTGGTCCTTCTAGCCTAGGCATATGCCAAGCCCACTCTTGCATCGACGACTGAACAAGAAGGGGGTGGCGATGCCGAACAAGAAGTCGGGGACTCCAGCAATAGCGTGACGCACATAATGGCTGAAGGTCCGAGAGTAGCTAATCCTGTCGATAAAGACTATGAGGAAGGAGCTCCTTCAGTCAGACAAGCTAGTGGGCTTATTGACGAGAGTGAGGACCTGAAAGCCCTAGTCCAAAGGATTGATCTCAAAGATCAAAACTACATGACATTGTTAGAAGATGATGGATCCGACGATAAGGATGTTGTGGACCAACAGGCGGTTCCATCCGAGTGGAACATATACCAGTTCGACAACCTCATCGTTAACAAAGGCTCCCGTGTGTCGTTGGAGTACGACCAGAGCAAGGTCAGGCAAGGAGCTATCTACAAATGCAAGAAGGCCGTGCAGGAGACAATCAAATTCCAGACCTTATTGGTGCGGCGTACATTCACAGTCGTTAAGTCTAACTCAAGATGCTACGACGTGGAGTGCGACATAGAGGGATGCCCTTGGCGAGTGCACGCATTTCAGCCTATGTAGGATACCTACTGGAAATTCTCTATAATGGTCCCTCACAAATGTGTCGTTGCTGAGTCAGTGCAGTCCCACCGAAACCTGTCATCAGACTTCATCACGAACCACATGTACGGTGAGATCATAGAAAATCTAGATTTTGAGCTACGATCCATCATTCGGACGATTGAGACAAGGTACCAGTACACAGTAAGCTATGTCAAGGCGTGGAGGGCAAAATAGAAGGCATTGGAATCAAGGTTTGGTACGTTTCAGGACTCCTACCATAACCTCCTCCGGCTACTTCGAGTCATACAAGACAGGAATCCCGGCACTCATGTCGACATTCAAGATTCCATGCATCCGAAGTGGCCCAATATGTAACATCCCAAAATTTGGTATGTTTTGAAGTTTTAAAAAGAAAAATAACCATTTGGATTTTTTTGCTAAAGTTAAAAGCTTAAGTGAAATTTTCAGAGTTCAAAAATAATTTAATATGAATAATGTCAACATCAACTATTATCAAATTTATTTTATTTGGATTCCATGTGCTTGTATGTATTTTCTAGATTTTTCTGAGTGTATTTGCTATTTGGATTTTCTGCTATTTTCTAAAAAGAAAAAACTATATAAATCTGAGAATTTCCTTTTGGGCCGAATCCTTTTACCCGGCCCAATCTTATTCATTTTCGGTCTGTCTCTCCCGCTTCTTTCTTTTCTTCAATCCCCGGCCCGTTTCCAATTCCTCAGCCCGCCTCCACTTCTCTTTAGCGCAATAAGATAGCCCAACTGCCCTGCCGTTTTTCTCGTCTTGTGCCTTTGGCGCATTTTTTTTCTTTGCACCGGTAGCGCCTAGGCTTTTCTTGCACATGGCCGCACACAAACCGTTCTTTCTCAGTGCGCCAAAGAACACGTCAACCCGAAACGCCCAAATAGCTCCTTGCTTTCTCCTCCTTCTATGCGCAAAAGGCCCAGCTTGCTTTCCTTTGTTTTTGCCGCATGACCGACTTAGTTTTTTTTTTTACGTGTCTAAGCCCGATCGGCCCGGCAAGACTTTGTTTTCTCTGCCGGTGGGACCCGCCTCCAACTCCACCTGTGCAATCGTCTTCTACCTGGAGACTTCTTTCCAGCCCGTGTGCAAGACGGACACGCAGAGCGCCGGCTCTCTCCTAAACCCCCTCCTCCAGTGCTATATAAACCTAGCCGTCCGCGTCAATCTCTGCGCATTGCTTTCCTCCCCCAAAACCCTAAACTCCCAATCTCGTTCTTCTTCTCTTTGCACCGAATTTTGTCAAGGAACCGAGCGCCGTCGAAGCCGTTCGTCCTCAGTTTACATCGCCGTCGAAGCACCCCAAGCTGTGCCGACGCCTTCGTTGGAACCGCAAGATTGCGTTATACAAGGTGCTCGCATCATCTTCGGCCGGGCCTCTTTGAATCGCCACCGCCACTTCCTCCCGCCGCCCAAGTCATTCCGCCGCAGCACACCATCGCCTTTGTCGAGCCACTACCGCTGAGCTTGGCGGGTTCCTGTGGTCCCGCTTTGATTTCACCAAGTCTCTCTTGCCTCCGTTCACCCTCGCCGCCACAGTCTCGTCGCCGGCCATGGCGCCTCTGTTGCTTGTGTTCTCTCCCCTGCCATCTCATGTGCCACTTCATGCGCCACATCATCTATTTGCTTATGTGGTATCCAAGTCAATATCTAGTCAGCAGCACCTGTGTCAAAATCCTAGATCCATAACCCTTGAACCGAGTTCACCATACACTAAAGGGACCCACATGTCATCCATTGTTTTCATCTTTGTTTCACTTACCCATGGACCCCACTTGTAAGCCTCCAGTTTCTTTTATTTTATTTAATCCGAAAGAATATTCTCTGGATATTCTTTTCTCTATCAATTTCATCATTTCATGTGAATCTTTCAAAAACCATATCTCCTTCATCTGAACTCCGACTGAGTCCATTCAAATTCCTAAATTCATCTAAATTCAATATCTATTTATCTGAGATTTTTATTTAATTTTTGGAGTTTGTTTTATCTCTGTTATTTTTTTATTTGGTTTATTTGCTTGTTTGCGAATAGACGCTGATACTTCGGAAAGCTTTGAGCAAGGAGGAGTATATCAATATCAAGATCAAGATCAATCCCAGGATTTATTCCAAGCTGTAGTCCTTTGCTCATATTGAACCTATGATTTCAAAAGTATATTGTTTTATACAATTACATGCTATCTTTATACAAATTATTTTGGGATTAGTTATTACATGTTGTCATTATGCCTCCTTTGATTATTTGAATGCCATGAATCATTTGTCACCCTAGCATGGATAATTTTAGTTGGACATATTTGTATCACCAACATGGGTATCGTACAAGTGCTTAGTTCAGCTTAATTACAATGGGTTCATCATCACATGTGTCATAATAATTAATTTTGACTTAATGAAATATAGAATCGTGGTGGTAAGCCACTGTTGTTAAAATTTGTGTACCATGATAGGGTGTGTTATTGGTCTTGGTTAAATAAAATGGTTTTCACTCGGGCGAGTGGTTGGTGGATAAGATTGAGGGTGTGGGTTTTGCACGGATTGGGTTTGTGGTAGTCTCGCTTGAGTAACTTGTCAAGGATTTAATCTTGTGTACCATTGAACCGGGCCTTAACCGTACAACAACATGGTCGGTATGGGACGGACCTGACTAACTAATTAGCAATGTCTTAATTTCGGTTCTATCGTGGAAAGCGTGAGTTATGGGAAACATATCTTCACGGTGGCACAAGAGGGGGTCCCTATCTGGTCGGAAAAACATTCAGTGTTGAAACCTTAGCGGGAAGAATTGGGTTAAGAAGGAACTTTGTAAAAGCCTTGTGATGATCACTTAAGTCACACACCCAAGGAAGTGTGGTTAGACTCTTTGAGTTGATTAATCTCTTGTGTGTCAAGTTGTACAACCTCCGCAGAGTGTAAAACTATTCGAATAGCCGTGTCCGCGGTTATGGACGTGCTCGGGGATTTCACATGGGAGATAGAGTTTCTTATAAAATGTGTCGGAGTGTGGTACAGATCAACTAGTAAACTAGCTGAGGCCCGATCTTTCGCGGTACAAACAGCGGAGTAGTCCTTCTTCTTGTGGCTAGGATACAACCCTCCTTGAAACCTTGCGGTGATGAAGACAGTAGCAGCTCCTTCGACCACGTCGTAGTGTAGATTGATTGTATCCCAAATCTGGGTGTGTGTTTCAAATGTAAGAAAATGAGAAGAAATTAAAACTTTTCTTGCATCTTGTTGTTTTTGAACTTTTCTGTAATTCATGGAAAGGAATTGTGGAATTCAAAAACTCAAATCTCCAATTGACTAAAGTCATGAACCCTTTTTCAACTTTGTTGAGAATCTTGTGATCAACACCTGAAAATATTTTTCCTTGGTTCTAGGGCTGCTGTGTGACACCTCTGAAAAATTTCATAATTTTTAGAAATTATTTGATAATTTTTAAGAGGCAGTCAAACCAGTTTGACTCTTGGTCAAACCCTAGAACAAACCTTGAGAAATTTCTGGAGAAAAATGCTTTGCATAAAAACCTCTGGAAAATTTATACAAGGTTGATCCTGGAGTTAGGAACCTTCAGTCAAAATTTCAGAATTTTTGGAGTTAGTTTGCTATCTCTAAAAATTCTTCCAAGTTCAGCCTTTAATTCAAACCCTAGGTCAGTTACTGTTGGGCTCGGGTCAGGCTCGAGCCATTTGACTCGACCCAATCAACTAACTGCACTCGGGCTCAGTCATTTTGGCGCGTGCGTTTTGGACTGTTTGATTGCAATCAGACTGTCCAGAATTGGAGGAACGTTCGGACCGCCTGAGGTTAAATTCAATCTAGGCCGTTCATTTTTGATCCAACCGTCAAGAGCTTTGACTCGGGTCAATTGGTTTGGCTCGACCCATTTGTGAGTTTAGACCTGATCTCTTTCACTGACTGTGGGCCCTCGCCAATCCTGGTCATCATCTTATTGGCAGCAGGTGTGTGTGAGCGCCATGGTGTGGCGGCGATCTTTGGGTCACCTCCGTTGTGTCCTTAGCAACGGCTCTTAAGCCCTCATTTAATGCGTGCTAGTGCTTTCGGTCCCAAAGTCGTGTTCTGAGCTGCTCCCATCGCTTCAGCTTGTCCATGGCAGCCGTGGACCAAGCTCATCCTTGAGCTTTGCCCTAGCTCAAACCCTTGCTCCTCTAGCTATAAAAGGCCTTTGAACCCCTCTTTGGATTCTTTTCAGCACCCACCTTTGCAAACCTTAGCTCCCTCTCTATGTTTGAGCTCGAACACCAAAGAACCCCTAATCCGCCATTGTCGGCCGTGGAGCAAGCTTCTTCGCCGCCAGTGCTTCGAGGGTTCCTTTGCAAATCCTTTCACGTCACTTTGCGCCCCTCATCACCTTAAGCATTTCCCCTAACTTAATTTTGTTTGGCATTCACAGAGATTGTCAAATTTGGGACTTGTTCTTTTTCGACCGAGGATCACCCCCTTTCTTCCTGAACTCCGGTAAGGGCTTCATTTCTCAATTAATTGCTCATGGGCCTTCTCTGAGCTATTATGAAGTTAACCCTACTCCAGTCACCTCCTAGCCTCTACAGTGTTAAGGTAGTTTCCTTGTAGTCCTTAGAAGCTTGGGCACTCACTTTCTTGGACTGCTGCGGAGCTATTTGCTGTTTTCACTTTTGGCCGTGCTTGTCGCTGTCGTTCTCCTTCGGCTCGCCGCCATTCATGGCCGCCGCTGCCGTCGAGGTTACCTCCAGTGGATGCGCAACGTTATTGCGAACCTATTCTTGCCTTTGGTTTGCGCCGCTGTGACCGGAGTCGCCGGCGGCAAGCCATCCTTTGCGCTCGGGTTTTTGTCGAACGAGTTGTCACTGTGCGTTGTCGATTAGGACGAAGATACGCTCATTAATTGCCTAATCATTGTTAATCATGGTTTAGTAATTAATGGCGGTCCTAAACCAACATTAAGTGTCGCTGACAAGTGGGCCTAGTGCTCTTTAAACCCCGTGCACGTTTAATCCCTGTGAGTGGCTTTAATAGTCACTTACCCGTGGGCCCAGCTCTTAAATCCCTGTGCGTGGCTTTTACTGTCACTGACAGTGGGCCCGCACTTTAAAACCTCCTCGTCAGCGTGCGCAGCACTGAGATCCATTTTGGACCGTCCGATCTTGATCCAGCGATCTAGGTTGGTTGGGCCGTTCGGACCACTGAACGTCTACCGTCCGATTTAGATCCAACGATCTAGATCGCTGTGAACGTTCGGACCATCGAACCTCAGCCGTCCATTTTGAGATCTACGGTCGAGATCTGTGGGACTTTCGAACCCCCGGACCTCCCCATAGCTTTGGACCGTCCATTTCTAGATCTGCGGCTCAGATCACGAGAATGTTCGGACCGTCCGAGCGTTACTTCGCTCTGAGCCGTTCGTTTTCAGATCTGCGCTCCAGATTGTATGGGACGTTCGAATCGTCCGAACGTCTCCCTCGCTGTGGACCGTTAGATTCTAATCCGGTTGGCTCGGTTAAATTTGTCTTGCGTCCGATCGTCCAAGCGCGCTTGGGCCGTTAGATTTGATCTCAACAGCCCAGGTTTTTCCGAATTGGGTTAGTAATGAGAAAATCCAGTTATGCTTTATTTGTAAGCTGTTAATTGCTTTAATCTCCAGAAATTCGTAACTAATTCATTTTAACTCCTTTTCGGTTGATTCAAATTTTGTTAGTTCTGGTTTTAACTAAGCTTTAATCTAAAAATGGTTGGAAGCTTGGTTCTGTTCCAGAAAAATTTGTTAGTAGATTTATTTTCTGTTTAGGCTTTATTTGTGCTTTAAAAATTCATTTAACTTGAAAAATGCATAAGTATTTCTCTGTAGCTCCTTTTTGAGTGAAACCAAGTTTGTTGGTTTCCTCTACTAGTGTGCTTATTTGTAGAATAGGTTTTAGGCATGCTACTATTTCTAAATTTTTTGTGGTTGCATTTATTTTGTGCACTTTTTCATGTCTTTGAAAAATCATAGAAAATGCATCCTAGCTCCAAATGAGGTGAATCAAATTGTGTTGTTAATCTCATGTGGTGCTCTGTTTATCTTAAAAATTTTAGGTACACCACCTCTCTGGAAATTTATGCCAAAAATTTAATTTCGGATGAACAAGATGCAGGTGAATTTTTCAAAGATTTTTCCGGCTGAATTTTTTTGGCTATAACTTTAGCATTGAGCATCCAAACAATTGGTTCTTATTGCTAAATTTGTTAAAAATCATGCTCTTCTTGCTGTGTAAATTTCATGGCTTTTGGTTGACTTTGGTTTTTGAGTCTTTTTGGTGTTCTTCGTTCTTATCGGTTCTTTTTGTTTCTTTCGTTAGGTGCCGACGAGTTTGTTGAGTACGCGAGTGATCCTCTACAGCACATTGAGTATCTCCAGCAAGGCAAGCAGTTGTTTTTCAATTTGATCATATTGATCCCATTACTTTCAAAGTCTAATATCTTGTTTACAAATTGTATGTATGCATGCTTTTTGTGTCAAAGTTAATTTTGCCGGTTAGAGGTAGCTAATCCTAATGCATGGTTTCCTTAAATTGCTCATCCCCTGCCACTATCCTTAAGTTATTAATCTCGCCGGTGAATTAGAGCCCGGTGGTTGAATTGTGCTCTTTTATTGTCTTTACGGTGTCATGTTTAGAAATGCTTAGCTACCGGTAGAATTGGGCGGTTGTCGACTTAGTCGATGACCTTGATCACACAAATCTTATTATTACATTATGTCTAGCACTTTGTGCTTTGCTAATTTGTAAAGTCAAAACTGAAAACAAAATGTTATCGACTTGGGCACAATGGATGATGGTGTGATCTTTTGGTGTGACTGGAATGGTGCCTAAGTCAACAAGGACCGAGTTACTTGTGTCACTGATCCAAGCGATTATTGTGTGCTAACCACACGAGGGGGATATGGGACCTCTCTTGACTAAGTACTTTGGGAGGTGTTAATTAATGAGTCGCTAGTGGTAGTTGTAGAGAAAAATGTTCGTTGTTGGGATGAGAGGGATGGGTTCCTTTCTAGGTTCTCCATACCCAGGAGCACCCGCAGTTGCTTTGGCTGGGCCGGTGTGTCCGACTCAACGTGTGGGTCCTTAGTGGGAGTCCGTAACGGCGGTTCACTAAGGGTTAACCCCCCCCCATACATGCGACTCTTAATTAGCACAATCCATTGGAAAGCGTCTCGTAGGACTTAGCCGTGCCGGCATACCAAAGGAAGTGTGCTAAATAGCTTGGCAAAAAGGCGGTCTGACGTGTGGGTATATTGGTACACCCCTGCAGGGTTCAAACTATTCGAATAGCCTCGTCTTAGGTTATGGACATGCTTGGTAAGGTCATGCAAGAACTAGACTATAACCTTTAATTAAAACTTGATGTGGGTGGTATGAATGGGGAATTCATACTATTGTTGTGGTGGCTATTGGGTTAGTCACTTCCAGGATGTCTTTATATTGTTGTTACTTGTTATCTCGCTGTTTTTGTCAAATAAAAACAGATTGTTAAAACTGCTTTAAATCTATTCCATTATTGCAAATGAAAACTTGCTTTATGCTGAAAATGAACCATAGCCTTCTCCTTTGATTAAGCTTGCATGTAGATATGTATAGGCTTGTTACCCGTAAGTCTTGCGAGTACATTTTTGTACTCATTTGCATTGCTTAATTGTTGCAGAGGAGGTTGATCCCCAAGGGATCGACTTTTGTGAGACAGACTTCGTTTTGGACGACTAGGTTGGCGGCCCGGTTGGTTGCCTTGTGGGTAAAGGCACACTAATTGGCTCTTGTTTATCACCATCTTATGGCTTTTGCTTGGCTCTTGTTTATCGCCATCTTATGGCTTTTGCTTCCACTGTTTACTTAACTCTTTATCTGTCATTTGGCCGGTCGGCCTTTGTGTAATAACTCTATTATGTATGTCTTTTGATTTGTAAAGTTTTTGCTTCGGTTCTGTGTGTTGAATGGAATTGATGCATAATTTTGTAAAGGGGTATGTGTACTGTAAATTCTGGGAAGTACATGTATCTCGAGGTTCGGATTATTTGATTTGTAATGCTAGGACCAAGTGGATGGTTAAGCATTACAAGCCAAACGATCCGGGTTCTCACATTGATATCCAGATATTCACGCACTAATCAATCACAAGGATGATTAGAAGTATGAACTCAAAGCCTCTCTAAATCGTGAGCAGCAAAGATCATGAATTAGACGAGTTGAATCATGTAGATTCGGTAGGCAATCTCAAGAACGTTATGTTCTTGCCTTGCTCCGACCTCAACAAACCCTAGATGGGAAAACCTCAACAAAACATGCAGGATATTGCACCACAAAGTCGCCGTGACTTTTCTGTATTTCTTTCTAAAATACTTCCCCCTTTACAATGGGCAAAGCCCTGGCCTTATATTGGCACCTAAGGGTGCGACCGACTCACACACGGCTTAATACTGATTCTATCTCTAACTCACGTATCGTACAAAGATTCTTTCCTAATACAGTTATGGAAAGATTACAACTGACTCCATCTAAAAAATATATACTATAACTTATCTACGACCAGTACTATTCATGTTGAGTACCGAGTGTCGTAGGACTGGTCGAAGACCTGGTTGTAGGACTAGTCCTGGAGGGAGATCCTGGGGAGGTCCTGAGGAGATCCTAGGGAGGTCCTAGAGGGAGGTCCTAAGGAGGTCCTAGGGAGGTCCTAGAGGGAGGACCTGAGGAGGTCCGGGAGGGAGGTCCTGAGGAGGTCCCGGGGAGGTCTTGGTGGGAGGACCTAAGGAGGTCCTGGGGATGTCCTAGAAGGAGGTCCTGAAAGACCTCCGGGGTGGTTCTGGAAGACATACTCGGGGACTACCTGGAAGTGGTCGTGGACCTTGAGGAACTGGTCGTTGACCTTGTTGAAGTGGTCGTGGACCCTGTGGGGCTGGTCGTGGACCTCGCTTCCTTCTGGCTCGTCTTGCTCCTGGCTTGATCAGTTTGTCTCCATATACTCGAGCAGAACTGGTCGTAGGGATGCCCGTATCATCCCCTCCCCCTTCAAGCGAAACCATCCTTGATTTCGGGGTATTCTTTACAAGATCCTTGCTCTTGATAATAATATCAGAATGGATCTCCTCATCTCTTTTGGGCAGCAAAGAATCAAACACACCTCTATGCATCAATGTGAAACGATTAGCTCTCCCTTGGTATGTAACGTTGCGATCAAACTGCCATGGGCGCCCCAACAATATGTGACATATGTGCATAGTCACGACACCTCATTCCACCTTGTCTTCATAGCCATCAATTGAAAATGGTACTGAAACTTTATGTGTAACTTTCAGCTTACCAATATTGTGAAGCCATTGCATATAGTATGGCTTAGGATGACGCCATGTGGTTAATGAGAGCACATCAACCATGTCCTTACTGATCACATTGTTGTAGCTTCATCCATTGATCACCAGCTTGCACCGTTTGCCCTTGATCATGCATTGGGTTTGGAATACACCACGTCGCCGCCCCTTCTCGACGATCAGCGTATTGTCACTATTCACCTTGCGAGTCATCAAAGATACACCGACTTCAGGTTTACAATACACCACTTCTATGTCAAAATCCTTGGATTGCTCTTTAGCGTCGTCGCTATCACTCTCCGATGGATATTCGTTTTGTACAAGTAGCACTTGTCTTGAATTTGGGCAATCTTTCTTCATGTGCCCTCTGCCCTTGCACTTGTAGCATTCAATTTCTCGTGCTCGAACAGTTGAGAAAACACTAGAATCATATCTAGATGTCTCCTTGCCTGCTGTACTGACTGCCATGGATGCTTCTTTAAGTTGTACTCTCACCGGATTAGTGGGTGCAACCGGCTGTCGGACCCGAGAGTAACACCCCAAATCCTCTGTGCATTTCTGAATTAGTCCCATGATCAGTAGCTAGTTCACACAGTAAACAGATATGGTAACATTCATAAATCGCACAATTATATTAATAATCAACAGAGTTTATTACAAGAAAGGCTTACAAGCCAACAATAAAGAACACAGCGGAAGACGAAGAAGTAGTGGAGTCCAACTGATCTGCCACAGGCAATCGACTGGGGTAGCGGCCTAGTCACTGAGATCCACACCGGTAGCAAAGTCCTTCTCCTCCGAAATTTATTTTCATTAAGCAAGGATGAGCACAACTTCCGTGCTCGCAAGTTACACCCAATAACAGAGTTAATACATGTATGGATATAACAAAGGAATGCTTATTGGTTAAATTTGCATAAAGCAATGTTTTCTTTAAATACTTGTACTAAGTTCCAAAGCAGTTATTCTATAACTAAAATTCATTTTGTAAATTCTCAAGTTTTATAGTCAGATAACATTCACACGAGAATGGTGAAGGATACCCTCGTATCACATGGCTTCCCACCCAATTCCCATTTGGATAGAAATCGAAAGTCATTTGTGTCAAATCATTTTGAAATCAAAACCAAAGTCTAACTTTGAATGGCTTTGCCAAGCATGTCCATGACCGTGGACACGACTATTCGAATAGTTCTTAACACTCTGCAGAGGTTGTACAGCTTTACCCACAAGACATGAATTCTCTAGTTTGTTTAGTATCTGTCGATACCACCGCTCACTACCTTAGGTAAGCAGTCTAGAGCACGTGTCAAGACCTTTACAATGCTTCATCCCACCGTAGTCGCGCCTCGCTAAGGATTCACCCCCTTTGGACTGACCATCTGCCGAGTTCAGGCCCCCTCTTGCGCCAGGTGGGAATACATAAAAGTAGGTCATACAAGACACCCATGCAACCGAATGGCACGACCACGGTGAGATGTTACAAATTAGTTAGCCAGGTCCCACCCACTCAGGACATGTGGTAGTATGATGTGGCTTAGCAAGATGTGGCTTTAAGACTGGTTCTTAATTGACTTGGGCAACTTCCAATAAAAACCCTGGATCTCAATCCATTCCCGGATTGAGCCCGTGCATAAACCTGCACCCACCAACCATCTATTTCGCCCAAGTACAAACCAACTTTTCCCTTTTGGCTTTTCAAAATTATTTGCAAAATCTTCCATGACAAACCAATGCCATAGACTTTTAAACAATAGTGGATCATTTGGCTAGAGTTCCCCAAATCAAATATTTTTTTTGGGTCTAAGCATCACTAAGCATAATTTTTCCAAATGATCCTAGTTCATACTATAGTATCAACTAGGTTTTATCTAGAGTGACAATATGTTCGATTCAAATATCAACATTGGCCATACAAGGGATTTAGGCAGCTATCAATTTAAAAGCAGGTATTTAAATTACATTGAATAGAAATATACATGCAATAATAATTTAAAACAGAATTTAAATAATTTGAAATAATGGGATCAAATATGATCAAAGGTATAACTTGCCTTGCTTGATTAGTCGATGTTCTCAAATGGTGTCGAAATCCAATAGTCCAAAGTCGTCGAAATCTATACGCGAAAATAAGCCAAATTCAAATGAAGATTCAAAGGAACTCCAAATTAAATAATTTTGGTTTTAGTTAGCTAGATATTGAATGTATATGAATTTAGCAATTTGAATCACCTAAATCGGAGTTCGTATGAAGAAATACGAGCTCCTCGAAGTTTAAATCTACTTAAAACCCTAATTTCTGATTTTAAACGAAATACCGAATTATTTTCCTAAAGGAAAATCCGGTTTATTGCGTTAGTGCTCCGGATGTGCCATCGACAGTGGGCCCCATCTGACAAAGGCATGTGGGTGATCTTGGCACTACTGGCGTGGCTTTTACGTGGTGCCACGTAGGCTCTACGTCGGACCTGTGCTGAGGTGGCGCCTGATCTTGCGCTGATGTGGCATTGACGTGGCCTTGCCACGCAAGCCCGAGAGCGGCGGCGCTCCGGTGAGGACCTCGCCGGTGCTACGCGCCTTGGCGAGACGAGTGGGTGGTACCAACATGACGAGTGTGTTTCGCTGATTCTGGGGCTTACCGAGAAAACGGTAGGGTGTGGCTGGAAGGTCGGTGACGGCTAAGGTTAACGGCGGCGGCGCTAGGTCGACGTTGAAGTAGACGCTCTGGGGTTCCTCCGGGGAAGTGAGTGTGCGCACCGGCTTCACAATGATTTGGCGATGCCGATGGTGTAGAAGACAGGGGGCGGGGCGGGCTTGATGGCGGTGAAATCGAAGCTTGAAGCGAACTTGGTCGGCGGCGAAGAAGCTTCGAATTGGGGCGCTACAAGGAGGGAGGAGCTACGAGGTTGGTGGCGCTGGGATGTGGTGACCAAGGCGCACTCGGGGCGTCCTTTTATAGGGCAGAGGAGGCCGAGGGGAGGAGATTCGGGTGCGAGGCCGGCGGTGGTTATGGCGAAAATCTAGTGAACGTGTGCGTGATTAGAGGGGGGAATGGCCGAAAATGGGGGAGGTGGCGAGAGGCGGTTTGAATGCACGTGATTCGAGGGAGAGATGGGGAGGAAATAGCGGTGTTGACGAAGCTCCCGCGGCACGCTAATGGCGGAGGCGTGCGGGCTACACAAGGAAGGAGGAGGGCGAGGAGGAAGAGAACGCATGTGGGCCCACTAGCAGTGAGAGAAAATAAAGGGAAGGAGCGGGGAAACGTTAGTCGTTCGATTTAAATCGAATGGTTCACATTGCCCGGGGACGTTCGGACCGTCTGAAGATTCTAGCAAAATCGGGCCATCTATTTCAGATCCAACGATTCACACTGGATGAGACGTTCGGACCGTTCGAAGATTACAACGAAATCGGTCCGTTCGTTTTGGATCCGATGGCTCACGTGTGTTGGTGCATTTAACGCGCGGGCGAGCGGCGGTATGGGACGCGTGTGCGTGAGAAAGTAGTTGGGCCGAGGTAGTTTAGGCCCAATCACTATTTGCGAATTTCTTTTGATTTAGCAATTGATTTAATTCAGATAATTCAAAAGGTCTTTAGAAAACAGGAAATAAAATCCAAAAATTCTAGAAAAATTCACAGAAATTCCTAGAGTTATTTTGGACTTAAATAAAATACTCCCAACATATAATTGGTAATAGATTTTGCAGATAAATTTATTTTAGCTTTAAAATAATTAGGGAAAAGCTTTTAAAATTCCAGAAATTAATTAAAATTTAATTTTTCAACTTTAACTCAAATAAAACTTCAAAAACTTTAATAAATTTTACTTTGGACTTTTAAAACTTAGGAAAATCAAATAAAGTAGTAAAACTCTTTTAAATTTCAGGAAATCCAATAAAATTACAACTTTATTTATTTTTATTTTGGTAACAGAACTTTGGGATGTTACACCGGCTTAGAGTTTGAACCACCTTCACCATCTTGCTGAATTGGACACCTCCAACTCAATGGATTTGTGCGGCCAACCTTTGAATGGTTGTCCCTCACCCATTGTTCAGCACACTCAGCTTGGTGAAGAAGCTCTTGTACGATGTTATACTGCATCAAGTCAACACGATTCTGCACGTCATCATTCAGTCCTTCAAAGAAATGTGTCATTGTAGCTTCAGCGGACTCGCAAACACCAGTACGGATCATGAGCACTTGCATCTCTTGATAGTACTCATCCACGAACTTGGAGCCTTGAGATAGCCGACGTAGCTTTGTATGCAGCGTCTTGGTATAGTACGCTGGAACAAATATAGTCCTCATGACTTGTTTCATCCCCTCCCAAGTGTGTGGACGATCTCCTGCATGGTTCAATTGATCCCACCAAATAATAGCGTATTCGGTGAACTCAATTGAAGTAGCACGAACCTTCTTGTCTTCGGAGTAGTTATGGTTGTCGAAGATTTGATTGACACACATCTCCCACTCCAGATAAGATTCAGGTTCAGCTTTGCCTTTGAACGCCGGTATAGTGATTTTGATTCGGCCAATACCGTCGTCCTCGCGTTGCACACCACCTTCGTGGTGTTCTCCATGCACAGCAGGTCGGCGATCAAAATAATCACGTCGTGGTGGTCGTGGGTAGCCTCCACGGCCATTGGACATGTCATCATCATTAGCACCATAGTAACGAGCGTTGTCATGCGACTGCGCTCGTCGCACCAAGTTTGATGCCTGATGCCAGGCGCCGGCCCCTTCCGGAGGCAATAATCTCTCCTCCAAGCGACGAAGAGAAACGGCCAGATTGTCGAAGCCCTCCGTGATGCGATCATTCAATGAAGTTTGCACTTCGTTGATCCTCGTATTCACCCCATTGATGCTTCCATCGAAATCAGCATGGATGACGTCCTCGCGGTGCTTGATGTGTCCGGGGATCGCCTTGAATCGTGCTCGTACTGCGAGTGGCAAGCCATCATCGATCGGTTCTCCCAAATCGTCGCTGGGGTAACCACTCGGACCCCTTCGGCTTGCTGTTGACATCCTAAAAGTAGCAAGAAAAAAATTTCCGTACTGCGATCAACTTGGCACTCTGATACCACCTGATACGGATCAACTAGTAAACTAGATGAGGCATAGGATTGCCCTTTTTTTTTCCCGAGTTGGTATCTGACCAACCATCTCGAGGGATCGATGGTCACACGTATGCACCATCTTCTTATCATAATGAATTGTGATTACTCCTTTGGGACCTGACATCTTAAGACATTGAAACCCATAATGAGTTGCCATTAAGAATTTTGCCAAAGTTGGTCGTCCGAGTATGGCGTTATATGCCATATCGAAATCGACCACATTAAAGGAGATCTTCTCTGTCCTAAAATTACTTGGTGAACCAAATGTTAAAGGAAGAGAAACTGGACCAATGTGTTTGGCCGAAGACCCCAGTACAATACCATGAAAAGAATATCTTACCGGTCTTACCTTGGTCCTAGGTATTTGCATCTCGTCCAGGGTACTCGTAAACAGAATATTTAAGGAGCTACCACCATCAATCAACACTCGATTTACTTGACAATTGTTGATGGTGGGCTCGACCACGATCGGAAAGCGACCTGGTCGAGTGGAAGGGATCGGGCAGTCAACCTTCTCGAAAGAGATGGTGACTTCCAATCACTTCAGTAACTTATTGACAAGAGGAGGATCAATAGAGATTACCTCGTGTTCGACTGTCTTAAGCTGTTGTTTTGACTCGTACGCCGATGATCCCCCAAAGATGTGCTCGATGGTGTGCTTAGGATCTTGGAACGACATCTCCTTGTTGTCGTCCTACTGTGTACGACCACTGGTTTGCCCTACCTCTTCGAGGACAGGAAGTGGTCCTTTGCCGCTGTAGTAGTCCTTGAGTTTTCGTTGGAAAACTCGGCAGTTGCGAAGATCATGTCCTTCCTTTTTATGGAAAGGACACCACCTAGACTTATCATTCTTTTGTTCGGGGCGCTTACCTTTGCCTCGATCGGAGTATTGCTTGGCACTTCATGGCTCCTTATCGCTTACGGCCAGGACCTCATTAGAACCATTGGCTTGAGGCTTTTGGCCATTTGCCTTGTTCTTAGATTTCTTGGACTTTTTATCCTTCTGTTTGCTACTTTCGCCAGCCTCTTGAGGATGCTCGTCATCTCGATCAATGATTTTGGTTCACTCGACTGCTTCAAAGACGATCAGCGCATCGATCGACCATCTCAAGAGTTCAAATGACAAGAGTCGGAGGATTTAAAGCGATGTCTTCCGTGATTCTTCTGCTGCGGACTCCCTACTTGAAGGCTCTGATAACAGATGAGTCAGAAACCTCAGGAATTGAATTGCGAACTTGACTGAAACGCCTGATGAATTGGCGTAATGGCTCGTGGTCATTCTGTCTTATCCTGTGTAGGTCGTCTTCCTTTCTAGGGCGATGGTAGGTGCCTTGGAAATTGGCTAGCAGAAGGTCGCAAAGGTGTTGTCATGAGTAGATCGACTCAAGTGATTGGTTTAACAACCACGATCGAGCAGACCCTTCGAGCACAGTTGGAAGGTAATTCGCCATGACGCGCTCTCCTCCTCCTCCTGCTCGGATAGCGGTCGTGTAGATCTGAAGAAACTCGATGGGGTTTTGAGACCCATCAAACTTGTCCATGTTCCCTGGTCAAAACCGTGGCAGCCAGTGAACTGCTTGGAGGTCAGGCGAGAATGCCTGACATCCGGTAATTACATCGTAACGCCTCCTTTGCAAGAAAGAAGGGTTGAAGTCGCCAGATGATCGTACTTGATGATACCCGGCAATGAGTGAATCTGACTTATAATAAGTCTCAATCCTACGAGGGTAATACTCCTCGTATTTTGTCTGCTGTTGCAGACCTCTAGGTTGGAGTGGTGAATGATCACCTCTTCCGGGAGCTTTTTGATCGTCAGGCAACCCTTTTCCGGTTTGGGGAACGACGCAACTTGCGTCGATCTCCATGTGGTGAGTTATTCGAACGACTGGAAGCTGACGGAGTCGTACTACTACGACTTCCGGAATGATGTCGGCGGGGACGTTTGAGCCTGCTCATTGTGCTTTGCAGCCTTCGTGCGATCTCTTCTGTGAAGACGTCGTAGCTAGGTGCTCGGGCAAGTTCCCAAGATGGGTTTTCGAGCAGATCGTTGATATGCTGGAGTTCTTGAGCTTCCTCTGACTGGTACTGAGTGCGCCCAGGCAAATTTCTCTGAGCTGCTACTCGTTTTCGTCAGATTGTTTCATAATCGTCTATACCTGATCCTTGAGCTTGCCTTAGTGAAGTGTGATGATCTCGAGGATTTTCCACACGCTTATCAGAGTATTGACTCTGTTCATCGCCGGAGGTGTCCTTGCCATTACCACGAGCGGTCGTAGGGTGTGATCGTCGGGGAGCGTCCTCAGTCCTGTCTCTAGGAGAGTTATTGCTACCTGAGGGAAGGACGAAGACCTCCCATTGATGATCTCCACTTGCGCTTGAGGCCTCCTCGCTTGAGGAGTAGTCGAATGACACCATCTGGCGACTTGGAGCAAATCCCTCCAGGAAGGGGAATTCTGGGTTATAGCCGTCTCCGTCCGTAGGTGAGCCCTGCATTGGGATGGTTGAACTCGCAGGAAGAGCATGTTTAATCGCATCCTTGGCTGGGCTAACCAGAGAGAGAGAACAACCAGGTGCTGATGAAGATCCGGAATTACGACTTTCAAGAGGTGCCGCGCCAAGTCAGGCTGCCTCAGGTGAACTTGAACATTTGGGGAGGGAACCCTCGCCATGCTTTGAGCCTGCCTTGGGACAATCCTTGCTGTGGTCGGATAGACCCTTGTCCTCTGAGGAAGCTAGTTCTTCATCTGGATGTATCGTTGTAGGGGATAAGGATCCCTCCTCAACTCCATCGGTGGTATGGTCTCCTAGAGAATGATCTCCGGAGGCTACATCACCATCGGATGATGCAGTACTTAGCTCGTAGTCAAAACCAACATCCATGTCGATATCTGCGTAATTGGCCAAGTCGAACAAGTTCTCCTCGTTCCACTTTCCTGCCATGAGAGCATGAGAGTTTGGAGAAGACGGAGGAAAGCTGATGACTTGAAGATCCCCACAGTCGGCGCCAACTGTCGGTGTTTTAGAACCGAACTTACGTAAAGATTGTTTGATTCGGGGTTTCCCCTAGGCTCAAAATCACGCAGAGAGGGAGACATGGGGATTTTTATACAAGTTCGGGCCTTCTCCTGGGAGAATAACAACCCTACTCCTGTGTGTATGTATTGAGTATGCTGGATTACAAGATCAAGAGAAAGACTAGAGTATAGTGTCTTGAGCTCCTGCTTGTGCTTATGATCCCCTCCTCTCCTGTCCTGATGATTCTGCCTTTTATACAACCCTCGAAGTGTGCTGCCTTAATGCTTTAGATTGTGGAGCCGTTACTGGAGGTTATTGTGGGAGTAGTGACGTTCCCACATTGCCAGACAGTTATCACCATAACAAGGAGTTAAATCGTGCCATTATATCAGAGAATAACATCGTAGTTTACTGCCCATATCCTTAAATATGGTGTGGAAGATTCTCTAGTCGACTAGGCCCACATGTCTGTAAGATTTATCGACTAGGGACTGGTCGTAGAAGAGCTTACGACCAGGTAATGGTCGTAGAAGATCTTACAACCACAGACTGATCGTAGCAGTACTTACGATCACGGGATAATCATAGAAGGACTTACGACTACGGGGTGGTCGTAGAAGAACTTACGACCTCCAGCTTATCCCTTATGAATATTAAGGGGTATACTCAAGGACCATATGACGTCATTATTATCTATAATGTGAATTACAGATAAATAATTTAATGAGAATTATTATATCCTCGTCACATACATTTCTCTACGGCTTACTGAGTGCTTTATGTACTCACATCTTTATGCCTTTGTTGCTCAGTTGAAGAATATCAAGCTGCTCAGCAGTTCTTTCAGAATGAGGACTATGAAGGTTTTGCGGATTAGGATGCGTTCTCCACTCGGTTACCTGTGGGCATGTTGATTGGCCTTTTCAAGAGTTTCGTTCCGCTACAAGAGTTTATTTGTTTCTTTAGCCCTGCGTGGCAAGTTAAGTAAACGTTGACCATAAGGTTCAGTATTATTATTATTTGTTACTTTGAGATCTTTTTAGTTAAATTGAATAAATAGATGTTATTTTATCACTGTTTCCTGTGTGAGCTAGCTACTGATCTGAGACTAGTTCAGAATACACAGAGGGTTGCTGAGATGCATTTTCGGGTCCCGACACAATAAGAGGGCATTGAAGCGAGCATTCTTCGCATTTGGTTCATGCATCAATGCATTCCGGTACTGCCGTCCAATCTTGTGCGTGGATGGCACATTCCTGACTGGAAAATACAAGGGCTAGATACTGACTGCAATAGCAACGGATGAGAACAATCGAGTTCTTCCTATGGTATTTGCTTTCATTGAAAGCGAGAACACCGACAGTTGGTTGTGGTTCCCGAGGAATTTGATGATTTCTGTTGTACAGGGCCGTCCTAACGTATGCGTCACACATGATTGACATGCGGCCCGACTGAGTGCAATAACTCAGCTGCAACAAGAAGAGAATGAACTGCTTCCATGGGCGGATCTGTAGAGCAGGTGGTGCATGAGGCACTTGAGTGCAAACTTCTACAAGTAGTTCCGCGATAAGGACTTGATGAACTTGTTCAAGCGGCTGTACAACCAGAACCAACAGCGAAAGTTTGAAGTACTTTGGAAGATTTTGGATGAGCGGACCCAAACGTGCAGAAGGGAGGCAGCGAAAAAGGCTGCTACAAGCACTGACCAGGCCCCCGTGTAAGATCAAGGAGGCCGACTAGAGGGGGTGAATAGTCATTTCTAAAAATCTCTAAGGCTAAAATTGAGTTTTATGCGGAATTATAAATCAAATCAGATATTAAGACATAAATAAACTAGTCTTGACTATGTGCACCAACAAGCTAAGACTATTGACAATGATAGCAAATATACAAAGACATGTAAGCAATTTAATTATAAGAATGTAAATTGCACAAAGTAAAACACAATAGAACAAACCACAATTACACAAGGATGTTTTACCGTGGTGTTTGGAGACTTGCCGGCCTCCCCTAATCCATGTTGAAGTAAGCCCAAATAAATTGGACTGACTTCACGAATTAAGCCAGCACCTTGATCCACTCGGGGTTTCTCTTCCTCCAAACCACTCACAACACGCCGGGCTTTCTCACAAGCTTCTTGAGAAGATCATCGGACCATGACGTCTCCACGCCGTCTAGGCATCGGTAAACACCAAGAGTAATAACTCAAGCCCTTTGCTTGACTCTCACCACATGCAATGAATGCACAAGCTCAAGTGGATACGAAATCCACCTCTAGATGCAACACATGCAACTAGAGACCTCTCTTATTGTTCATAAAGTACAACACATGCACAAGTGAGAGGAGAATCTCACACTAGTTCAAGAGAATGAAATAGAATGCCAAAGGATTGTTTCTCAACCAGCCAAGGGGATATTTATAGCCCCCACTACAAAAACTAACTGTTGGGAGCAGAAATCCCCAAAAATCAGTATTTGCGTTAGTACCGCTGTAGAAACCCGGTACTACCACGGCACTGTTCAACGGATGGAAAGGGTGCATTAAATGCACAAAAACTAGTTGTTAGTGCGGTACTATCACATTCATAGGGGCCGGTACTACCGCTCGGCGGTCATACCGCATCTAAGGGTGGTACCACCGTAGTCAATTTTTAGCACAGATGACACTCGGGAAAAAGGTTATAACTTTTGACTTCGATGTCGGAACTGAGTGATCTTGGATTCTATGAAAAGTTTATTCAAAGGGATACACAACCCACCTATTTGCATGTTCTCAGCCAAATTAGATCAATGCAGAAAGCACAAGAAATCCAAAGAGTCACTACTATGGTTTAAGTCCAAAGAAATAGCAACAAGCAGTCTTAGACCATGCCACAAGGACTAGGTACATGGACTTCAACCATTTACAAAACATATTGCAAAGTATAGTCATATGCTATAAGGATTAGATGCATGAGCCTCAGCTATTTGCAAAACATATTCGCAAATAATAGCATCATGCCATGGAGAGCTAGAGCAAGCGAGATTGGGCTATCAACACATGATGAGACTCAAGCTACTAGACAAGTCCCCTCTTAATAGTACGATAATATATACTAGTAATCTGGACTTTCAACCAAACACCAAGACCAGTAAAAGACTAGGAACACATCCTTAGCCCTAGCTAGTTATACCTTTGCCTAGCATCCTCTTGAAGCTTGATGACACATCTTCACTTCAAGTCTGGGTCATTGTCTTGATATGCATCATCCCATGATGCATCCTTCACGTGCCCTCCATCAACTCATGATGTGTCTTCTCTTGACTTGATGGTCAACTTATGATCATCTCCTCTTCGAGATCTTGATATGCATCAACATATGATGCATCCTCTTCTTGAACCTTGACTTGATGATGATCAACTCATGATGTCATCCAAAGTCTCTATCGCCATGGAACATAACCTATTCATCCAACTCATGGAAAATGTTAGTCCCACAATATGATTGTTATTAATTACCAAAACATACCTGCATTAAATGCTTCAGAAATAGCCGTTACTGTCAGGTGCGGTACTACCGCACTCACAAGGTCCAGTACTATCGCATGACGGTAGTACCACTTGGCTAGAATGGAATTACCGATTTCCAGAGGATCAGAGAATCACAAAAACAAGCTCTCTGAAAAAAAATGTACCGTCAACTAGACTCCGGTACTACTACCGATCTTCAGAGGAGGTGAAAACTCCCAAAAATATGCTCTCTGGAATAAACATACCGCCATGTAAAACCTGGTACTACCACTCACCGATAGTACCGCTCATAGAATGCGGTCATACCGATTTTCACTAAAGACTTTCCAGAAGCAATTCTAAATGCAATGCATGACTTCTAGTTGATCAAGATGGCACAAAAATAAACTTTCAAGCTACTCGTCACGATCCCTCTATTTTCTTTGCATTGCCACTTCCAGGTTGTCATCCATAATCTGGGACTAAGCCTTTTATAACATCTTAGCACACACATTAGTCCCATAACACTATTGCAAATGATTGAATATAAAGCAATATGAATATATACATATACATATATACATATATGTATACATATATATGTATATGTATACATACATACATCATACATATATACGTGTATGTATACATACATACATACATACATACATACATACATACATACATACATACATACATACATACATATATATATATATATATATATATATATATATATATATATATATATATATATATATATATATATATATATGTGTGTGTACATGTGTGTGTGTGTGTCAATATACACAAATGTGTAATAAAAACATATGCACATATTCAAATTAAACTTTTAGTGAAATTCAACCTATATTTTGGATCTGAGGAATGCAACAAGAATGACGTCGAATGCATACCTCCATGATTTTCACCTTTTCATCCAAATGAGACTAAATAAAATCATAGTCAACAAACATGTTAGTCTCATATATAGATTTTTCATTAATCACCAAAACTAAATTAATAGAGCTTGAACTTACACCCCGAAGTATTGCCATAGCTACCCACAGATGGTCCTAGTGTGGTGAGGAAGACGGCACGCAGGTGAAATGCTTCTCGGACTAGATTGAGCATGAGCCTAAGGAGAAGTGGTCGCTGCTACATAACAGGGGTGGTGTTCGATATGGTATCATGACAACCAATTTAGCCGAGGTGCACAGCTGGATCATGCGCGGCGCAAGGTGTCTCCCTTTGTTTGGTATTATGGAGGCAATTCTCTGTGGTACCATAAATTACTTTGTTGACAGAAGTAACAACGCATCGCTCGCTATGGCAAATAATAGAGTACTCTACTCTGTCATGATCACCAAATACATGGAGGAGAAGAGCAAGAAGGGTGAGATGCACCAGACATTCAAGATGGGCACAAGAGAGCTTCACTTCGAGATATTATGCAGAGATAAAGGACGTCGTGGGACGAACCGCGAGAGAATCACCCACGAGTGCACGCTACACCGCGCTAGTTGCGTATGCACTTGCAACAAGTCTCTTCTTCTGCATAGGCCCTGCTCCCATGTCATGGCCATATGTTCGACGATGGCGCAGTATTCCGGCCAGTACCTCTCTGACTATTTTAACAAGGAGGGGGTGATGCAAACCTGGAGTGCAGAGATGTATGGTTACGACGTGGTTGGCCATTTCACTGGCCATCCGACCTGGTAGCAACTTATCTAGGCCATAGACATTGATAGGCTGAAGGGAAAGGTTGGCCGGCGACAAGTACGGCGCATCAGGAGCAAGGTAGTCAGAGTCGAGATCCCGAGTCGGATCGATTTGCCTCCGGTAGGATCGAATTGTAGTATCGAATCGTAGAATTGGCGATTCTATGGATTTGTAAAAATACACATATTTAACATCTATACTATAAGTTTGTATAATTCTTATAAGGTTTACCACTTACTTATTACCAAAAAAGGGGCAAAACACTTCTTATCACACAACAGAAAAACATAATGGTACTGACATGATGGGTGATATATATAGTTCTAAACTACAAGAGAACAACCAATGGCTTTGACTAGTTTACTACAATTAATGAGAAATGTTCACAAGTTTTGTAAATCAATATCTAATTGCAACGCTTGCATGTTCCTTAAAAGTAGCTAGACATACTACATGAATAAAAATAGGTTATCATTATCAAGCTTAAGATTACTCATGTCATAACTCATAATATAGATATTTGTACTAGCATTGCCACATTGATATAATATTTTGCATGCTCCTTATTTATTTATAGTTTCAATCTCAGAAATTAATATCAACAAATTTTGCTCTAAAACAAAATATCAGCAAAACCGGGCCTCTAAAAAAAATTGCAAAAAAAAAAATTTGCGACTCTACCACGATTCTACTCTGCGATTCTACACGATTCTATACGATTCTACCTGATTCCGATCCACAGTGCGATCTGGATCGACGGCTCGTCGTGGGATCGTAGAATCGTACGACTTTACGAGTAGGATCGCGATTTTAACTACCTTGACCAGGAGCGATATAGACGAAACAGAAGCCGGGCATCGTACGAAGAAGTGATCTATTTGCAGGGAGTCTGGGCACACCTTCAAGAAATGCCCTACGAGAAATCCATAGGACGAAAGAGAAATCGGCAATCCGGACATCATCGCGAGGACCTCGTCCGACCGTCCCACTTGAGGTGGTCCATATGGCGGACATTGAGGTCGTGGCCACGGGAAATGTTCGTCCTGTTGAAATATGTGGTGCCCAATGCTTTTTAATATCACTTTGATTTGTCGAAAACTAGGTGATGACGTTGTGGTGAACAGTTTGTAATGTCAATGTGATCTGTTCACAAAATATGTGACGATGTTGCGTTGAATGTTATGTAATGTCATTGTGATTTGTCGATAAAATATATGACGACGTTGCGCTGAATGTTATGTAATGTCATTGTGATTTGTCAACAAAAGATGTTTTGACGTTGTACTGAATGTTATGTAATATCAGTTTGATTTATCGATAAGACCTCTACTATTTAGCTCCCTGTCGCCAATGCTTAGGTTACTGTCGTCATTTCAAATGACAAATGACGATAGTAGGCTAGTTTTGTAAAAAAAATATCGACTATTTATTTTTGTAAATTTTATAAATTAATATTATTTTTTTAAAAATCGATAGACAGCAACCTCGAGTTGTGCTTGTCGGTGTTATTTTTTTTTTGCTGTTGCACCAATTTTCAGGGAACCAACGAGCATCATTCCAAGACAGTGAGGTCTCAACGGAGTTGTCCTTGCTGGTTGAGACGTAGCTAGCTTAGCTGTGTGCTAGCTCCAGCATTATTTGATTGGAATATTTGACAATTTGCATAACGATAATTGTCTGCAAGACTTAAATAAATCATATAGTATAGATGACGAATTGACGATGATGCAAAACTAACCAGGAACTAATCAGAAGCATGCATAGATGGTTGGTGCCCTTGCTGCGAGAAGGCTATATGTTATACGCCGGAAAACTTTGGGATGGTCATGAGAGGCTATTGCCAGCCTTAATTTGTCTGGTGGTGTTGGTTAGGCCTAATTGTCTAATTAATCTCCCAATAGTCCAATTGCAGTTTGGTATACCTAATTAATACAAGGCCCACAACATTGCTAGAGATTCCGTTCCTTCCATGCATCATCACCCGTCGTTGAATGCTAGCCTTGACAGCAACTATTTTCTGGAACGAATTGTAGACGATATACAAATATGCATAGCAAAGGTGTGCATTTTTTTTCTGTCATTTGGCCCGTAGAAGGTCATAGAGTGATCAATATATATGCACAGGAAATGAATCTTCGGATTGTGTACGTACACTCAGAACAAAAACTATACCAATAACAAGAATTTGCTCAAAAATTACAACGCATATGCCAGTGGTCAGACTAGTATACATGTCATCAACTTGTCACCTCTGACTAATAACTAGATATACAGTTGAACCGATCTTCTTATTTGCGTGTCACCATGATCTTCGTTTGATTAGCGAATTGGTACGTCAGGTATATATACTTTGCAGCTCGATCTCACCTGCATATATCAAGTCAAAAAAAAAAATCGTGTTAGAAGTTGTACTTATAGCCTAACTGGAACAGGGTAAATATATTAAGATTATTGAGTAAGCTACAGAGAAACGAATTAATCATTGGATATTAGTTAGCTCACCTTTTACGCTTTGATTTAAGGGTTGATGTCTGAGAGTTGTTGTGCCAGTTGCGCTTCCTCTGATTGATGAACCAGTTGTTGATTTGTTTCAGCTGCAGGCCAGTCTCCTCAACAAGCTTTGCTTTATCGTCTTCCTGTGCCAAGAAAATGCCACTCAACTATTATTATTGAATTCCCCATGCATATATATAACTAAAAATAAATAAATTAAAAAACCATCTTGCTACTAATGAAGTATCTATTTCGGATATCATAATTAATTTATACCATACAAGTCATATTGTGAGGCACCAAGGTGTCCCATGGAAGCATTTTTCGTGCAAGTTGGAGAACAGCTAGTTGCATTCTTGCATATGCATGCATGAGAGGTACAATGTACTCACCGTGGGGTATGGCCACTTGGAGTGTTGCTGCCACCATTGCTTCAGTATGGTGGTGGTGTCCCCAGGCAACTTCCCGGCCCTCCTCTTCCTCAATATTTCTTCTCTCACATCCTCAATTCTTGACTTGAAACCCTGTAACGAATTTGACACTACGTACGTCAGCTTTGAAATTAAAGTAGCATTTTATTTAGTTTCGCAGTGAGGCTAAATTTTGGTGGCAAGAATCAAGAACTAGTATATAGATGCGTGCATGCTAAGAACGACGAAGATCTAAATAATTAGCAGTGCAGTGCAGTGCAAGATGAATATGTATGTAATCAAGGTTCTCTCATGTTGTACAATATAGAAACTTTAATGTTTTCAATTCCTAATACAGAGGTTTTTTTGGAGCGGTAACAATTGGCTCGTGCGCATTGGAAAACCCACACAAGTAGCTCACCTGACATGTAATTCGTGAGTCGTACTTTGGCTATCAAGCATAAAGATGTGATCAAATCCCAGAAATCACATGTGAACATCTACAAACCTAACTAACATGTTGTCAATGAGAATCGTTCTCTGGCCGTGCCAGCTAGAGAAATTGAGGACTGACACAAATGCAATGATCTATGCTCCTGCTTATTGCAGTGATTTCATTGGTAATTGCAGTGTACTAGCTAGACAGATCAAGCATTATATTGCACGCAAAACACATATACATATATGCATGGGATCGGGAGCTGAAACTCTGAAAGAATGCATGCATGCATTACGTATTATGTATATATACCTGCTTGAATTCAATCTTAAGCTCCTGCCTGACCCTCTCCATAAGGGAGCGCTCCGAGTCCGTCATTAGGAGCGGGCCGAAGCCCATCATGTCGTGCGCATCCGACCCCATATCCATCGCCCCCTCCATTATCTGCGGCTCCTCCTCGTCCTCCGACATCGTCGCCTCCGTCCCTTCCTCCAACGTCGCACCTGATCCATCCATCCATCCAGTCAAAACCAACAACATTATTAATGCCTTGTTAACTTATCTTTCTTGGCTAATTGATATGTATATATCTCGAGCTAATCAAGGACCTATTGCCATATATAGGGGAAGCTAGGTTAAAGCAGAAGTAGAGGAGATCAGCTGGTAGTTCGATGGTACTCAGATTTACTGCAAGCTAGCTAGGGCAGTACGGAGGCATGCATGAAGGCTTTGTCGACGTCGGCGAGACGCGCGAGAATTGAAACGTGAGATCGAGCTAGACAATTGTACCAGCTATGCGCATGGCCACTTGAAACTTGGAAGGTACCCAATTATAAGACATGCTGATTTGACACTAGCTAGATGCACTTGCAATTTTGCAGCTAGTCGCTTTATGTAAACAGTTACAAGAGAGCTAGCGCTAGGGATCTAGTTGGGTTTAATCTGCATAGGTAGATATATATATATATATATATATATATATAGCATAGCATCAGCTCCAAATCATCAAGTTGAACGAAAATGCTACTATCTCTCTTTTTCTATATATATATATATATAGGAACGACCGCTTCGTACTCCCGGAACTTGATTGAATATTTTTAATTAGAGAACAGCTAGTCGTCCTATATATACTACCGGGGTATGTGCTAAGCTATGTACAGCTATATTATACCAATTATAAGATACTCCAATGTTGACTTGATTAATTTTTTTTTTATTTTTGCTATGTACCCTTTTTCTTATATAAAAGAAGTATATACACAAATTTTGCTATAAAAGGTGGATTTTAATTAATTTATTCATAGAACTTACTTTGGAGTATCTTATAATCATTATTGGAGTATGTTCAAATTGATAAAGAGGTATCATCACACGATTTAAATAGTATATGAGAAGTGGGAGTACGTACTCAGGAGTACCATACCGATATGCGTGCATGGCGACACTCTGCTTCCCGTGCAAGTTTAGTAAGTAATGGTAAAAAAGGAACCAATAGAAGTAGAAACACAGCAAAAATGTCAACCGAATGAACTTAGAATGTCAAAAGTGTGCTGTAGTAATTCAACATCTTCAACTTCAATTCAGTGACCTAAAGTTTGCATGCATGTGCTGAGCTATGTACAGCTATATTCACCATCTTTTTCTTAGTTGTATCACATCAGCCACTTTTCGAAGCTAGCTTAATTATATATAGCGCACTTGTCAAGGGAGCTAGTACACTGAATATAATTGAAGTCCGACATATCACAAATCTGATTTCTCATAATAAGAGGGCGACCACGTATGACCGAAGAGTATGGTCATGTCATGTGACACCTTTTTCTTTCTTGCAGGGTCATGTGATAAGCCTGGCCTGAATCAATTAGTTAGACGAGAGGCACTTACCAGTTCCATATCGCGCGGCAGTCTTTTAATTGAGCAAAAGGATCATTTCACTTTTGTGCCTACTCGTACCAAGGTATCAAAATTTACTTGTTAATTTTGACACGGTACCAAAATCTTATTTATTTCAATTAGCATATGCCGTGAACTCTCTCAATTGATATTTCATGGAAAAAAACTTTCAAAATAGACAGCCTCAGGATCAATGCCTGAAATGGTAAGTTTTACCACAGCTAGCATGGCATCTAAAAACCTTGACTCTGTTGATGAAAAGAAGATAAAAAAGACATTGTGCTTCTTTTTAACTGAGAGAAATTTATGCTAAAAAAAGAGGATTTTGGTAGGATTTAGTTCTTCCGTCCTTTCCATCTGTACGGTTGGTCCGTTGGGCTTTACCATGTAGCTAGGTCTCCATCATATCAAGCCAGTCCTAGTCAATAACCAGCCCAAATGTATTCTTCTTAATTTTGCGTTCTTGTTCCACTGATTTGATTCGAGTATAATAAAGTTGCTGTTTGGTACGTGGTTGTATAGTTCTTTAAGCTCACCGGACGCACCTGTAGAGAGGAAGCCTTAGAAGGCAATGCACAGCATACACACCTTGGGAATTGGGAGTTGAGACTTGAGAGGCCATGGAAGAAGACACTAGAACTAATTTTACCTTTGTACGCTTGCAATTGCAAGCGTCAACAAACTAGATAAACCAGTACGTGTGCCATTCAATCTAGCTAGTACTGACAAGAGGAATAAAATTGCACCAAAACCTGAGATAATTAATAACATCTTCGTGGAGCAAAAAAAGGGGAGAAAGAGAGAGAAATAATGCAGATATATTTACCAGTTAGGTCCTGCAAGGATTGCTCGATCTCGCGGCACGCCATGACGGCCTCCACGGCGTGCACCCGGACGTGCTGCTGCAGCTGCTCGCGGAACGAGCACAGCAGCATCAGGTACTGCGACTGCACATCGTCATGCAAAGAAATAATTAGCTAGGGCGCGGTGCAATCTACAACACATGCATGCATGCACACACATGCGCAAACCCAAGCCTATCCACATGATCTATGCAGCGCGCGGAGAAATATAAAAAGAAATGAACGAAGGGAGTAGGATACTAGGAATGCAGAATTAATAAGATCGACTAGCTAGTACGTACGAGGAAGGAGGCGAGCTCCTGCTTGTCGTGCGGGGAGAGGAAGGGGCGGTGGTGGGCGGCGTAGGAGTGGAGGAGGCCGCTGGACTGCGCGAGCTGCGCATCGATGAGGGGGAGGTGGTCGATGGGCGTCGCCACGCGCAGGCACCCCACGTGCGCCGCGGCCAGCTGCTCGCACAGCGGGTGCACCGCGATCTCCCCCTTGAGCAGCTGCCGCTCCTCCGCCTCCGCCGCCGCGGCTGCTGCCTCGGCGGCGGCCGTCGCTGACGAGGACGAGCACTCGCGGCCGCCGACGCTGCCGGTGAAGCCGACGCCCATGTCCATGCCTACGCTCCCTCCTCCCTGATCACCACCTTGCGTATATCGATCGACCTTGATTCCTCGATCTCCCCCTCTCTTTCTCGGCCGCACCCGCACTCACCTAGAGCTATCTCTGCTCTCGGTTGGTGTATGTGCGTTTGCGTGCGCGTGTGCGGTGTTGGGTATGTATAGCTAACAAGAAGCGAGCTAATTAAGCTAGTAGGCAGCTCGGGGCCAGCGAGAGGCCGGAGAGGACGGGGGATTTAATGGGGAGTTGGTTAGCAAGGACACAAAGCAGATGGTGAGGGGTCTTTTCGAGGGTTCCTATGGTGGGGGGTAACCGGAAAAGAAAGGCGACCGAGCTGAGGATCAGCGCAGAAGAGCTAGCTGCTACGGGGAGCTGGCTTGCTAGCTACAGGATGAGAGAGAGAGAAGTTTGGGGTTTACCTCTTTAAGGTACGAGAGGATAGGGGGAAAAGAGGTTGCAGGGAGGCCGGCCGGTAAGAGAGATGAGAGAGAAGGTGGGGGAGGAGGGTGAGTTTGGGGAATCTAAGCATGTCCAAGCTAAAGGAAGGTGCTACCGAATTGCGCCATGGTGTTCCAAAGGGGTAGAGTCGTGCGTAGGAACTTTTCGCATGGATCATGCGCTTTACTTTTGTCTAACGAAGGCATATACTTTCTAGTCGCAGTACCATTCATGTATATATGGGTTTTGTTGAATACAACTGAAGTTTCAATCACGCATAGCATCCGTCCATCTAAAATATAATCTAATCAATCCTGACCTTGTTCTTCTAATTTGGTACGTGAATAATTAGGAGTTGGTTTCAAGAAAGGAAATACTTTTTGTAGTGTTTGGGAGTTTCGATCGGTTGCCTCTACCAACCTTGCGGTTGGCGTCGGGAACGGGCTTCTGCAGTTCTGCTGCTGCTGCTGCTGGTCGTCTTCTCCATTATTGGGTTTACACAGCCTGCAGATGAACGCTTGTTAGTACTTAAGCAGCGTGTCAGTAGAGAGATCAACGGCGTTAATCGTATCGGATTATATTAGCAGTATAATAATGGTATTGGTTGGGCGTGCTTTTGACAGCTGTTTGTATAATCGTCCATGGTAGGGCCCGGCTTCTGTAGCTTTGTCTTTATCATATATTAACAAACGGATGATGACATATATACATGCTGCCTGCTGTTTAGGGTTACTGTAACTTCAATATATGCTGGGTATAGCTCTTTTTTTTCCTTACGCGTACTACTCATGTATGTTTTAGCATGCGTCCAAATTTATTTCTTATTGATCGATCAACATCTTGGTTGCAGTGTTGCACTACTTTTTGTGATATTATTTGTACGATAACTGTTCATTGTGACAATAAAGTTAATAAATATTTGTATGTGAAAACAGATCATGTTTCTGGTAACTAGCCGAATTAACTATTGAGTTTGCACAGGTAGGTTTGAAAATATAGTTGTATTTGCTATATAACTACAATACCCATGATTGATAATATAGTTGTATATGTTTTACAATTGCAACAGCTATAATACCAGCTCAAAAAAGTTGTAGTATAGAAATTCTCATTGTTTTTGTGTAGCCATTCATATTATCAATCACTCCATAGTACTATTTGACTTCTATACCGAATAGAGTAGCAGTAGTGCTTATAATTTCTCTTGAAAACTGAACTGTGCAAGTCCAACATAAGGCATTAAAGTAATTAGTAGTACGTGTAATAGTTGATGGTTGCATTCAAGCACTTAATAATCTATTATTAAAATAGAAGAAAAATAAGCAACCACGTTCACTCCCAAGGACTATAAATTCCCACGTTAATCGAAAGAAAAAGAGATATGATGGTCCAAATTATAACATACTAGCTAGCCACCAACCCGTGCATCTGCACGACTGCATGGGCTAGTAATTTATAACTTTTTAATCATTTTTATTGATATTCAAAGGACTTGTATATTTTTATATGTTTTATGAACAGGAAATATGCTACGTCTAATTGGTACTCTTTTCTCTTGGTTTTTATTATGGGCAATAAGCTTGATATCAAAAATATATATAACATATGATGTGTTTGGTTACCCATTCACTTTTTTTACATGAATGTTATCCATTCGCTCATATGGAAACTTCTTGGGAGCAACTAGGGGCCGTACGTCCGATTAAACTATTCCCGTCGTACGATCCTCCCGTGTTGCACCCGATCTTCTTTTGTGTGCGTGTGAGACTCAGCCAGCCCGGTCCACGGTTGCTTTCCTTCTGCGCCAGCCTTGGGCCGCTCCTGTTTTCTCAGCGCGTGTGCCAGCCCAAGCCACACCCGTTTCCCTTTTCTTTTTCTTTGCCTGCCGGTGGGGCCATTTTGCATTCCTTTGCACGGTTCGCTTTGCGTGTGCTTGCGTACGTCCTTGTGTTTGCGTACACAACTGTTTGGACGCCTAATGTGGCCTCCATATATGGGCTACATATGCGTGCAGCACGTTACATGTACGACGTCAGTACGTGCACAGCTAAATGAATCATTTGTCTACAAAATTGACAAACCATGAGTACTACGTAAAACCTACATACGTCGAAAATTGGTGCAAAATTACAAAACAACAAAATATGATTCATAAATCAAAAGTTACATTGTTGCAACATTCTAAATACACAGATGCAACAATCAAAACTCTTGGTTGCAACAAATCACGAAACTATGCAACAAAAAAAAATCATGTCACTTGCAACTATTCACAGTAGGTGTTCAAACACTCCACTCCGACACAATCGTAACATTTTTGCAACATCGATCAGTTTTGAAATGCAACACCACCGAACAACGGTTGCAACATCCCCGGACAACGGTTGCAACATCACCAGACAACGGTTGCAACATCCCCGAACAACGGTTGCAACATCCCCGGACAACGATTGCAACATCACCGAACAACGGTTACAACATCCCCGAACAACGGTTGCAACATCCTAGGACAATGGTTGCAACATCACCGGACAACGGTTGCAACATCTCCAGACAACGGTTGCAACATCACCGAACAATGGTTGTAACATCTCCGGACAACGGTTGCAACATCCTAGGACAATGGTTGCAACATTTCCGGACAACGGTTGCAACATCCTAGCAAGGTAGTCAGAGTCGAGATCCCGAGTCGGATCGATTTGCCTCCGGTAGGATCGAATCGTAGTATCGAATCGTAGAATCGGCGATTCTACGGATTTATAAAAATACACATATTTAACATCTATACTATAAGTTTGTATGATTGTTATATGGTTTACCACTTGCATGTTCCTTAAAAGTAGCTAGACATACTCCAGGAATAAAAATAGCTTATCATTATCAAGCTCAAGATTGCTCATGCCATAATATAGATATTTGTACTAGCATTACCACACTGATACAATATTTTGCATGCTCCTTGTTTATTTATAGTTTCATTCTCAGAAATTAATATCAACAAATTTTGCTCTAAAACAAAATATCAGCAAAGCCTGGCCTCTAAAAAAAATTGCCCTAAGTCTCTACGAGTAGGATCGACAGTGAGATTTGGATCGACAGGCTGTCGTGGGTTCGTAGAACCGTAAGACTCTAAGAGTAGGATCGCGATCCTACCTACCTTGAGTAGGATCGGATCGGCAGTAAGACTTGGATCGACAGGCTGTCGTGGGTTCGTAGAGTCGTAAGACTTTAAGACTTGGATCGCGATCCTAACTACCTTGCATCCTAGGACAATGCACTACTACAAAACAGGCTATAGTAGACGCCCCATCACAGACGGTTCCGGTTCCTTTGGAACCGCTCGTGTTGGGTCATCCGACATGCGGTGGCGGCCGACTATCACGACGATATTTTTAGAACCGTCGTGATAGTCATCTATCACTGCACGGTTGATAAATAGAATCGTCAGGAATTATCACGAGCGGTTCTATTAACAAACCGCTCGTGATAATCTCTAATCACGAGCGGTTTTAGGTTACAACCGTCGTGTACTATCCTGAGCGGTTCTTATGTAGAACCGCTCGCGATAATAGTTATCACTGACGGTTCTTATTAAGAACCGTCTGTGATATCCTAGCTCCATATAAATTGAGCCCGACACATCCCTTTGCCGCACTGCCGTTGTGTCCACTACCGCTGTGTCATCATCATGCACAGACTTTGCCATCGCCTCTGCATCGCTTTGGAGCAACCTGGCCCCCCGCCGCTGGCTCCACTTAGATCTGCTCCAACATACCTGCTGCTCCTCCCCAGGTGCCACACTTCAGTACCGATGGGATGAGGAGCTCCTACTATGGGCAAATAGATATAGTAACTTCACCTCCAAACTTTTTTTTTCATTTTGGAATTTTCATATATATAGCCAAACAACGTGGCGGCCGCATAAAAAGATTAAAAACTAGAAACTCGCATCTAGTGGCGGAGGTAGGCTGCTATCTCCGTCTTCAATACTTCATAGGCGGCGGCGGCGGCGGCGGACGGTTCATGATCGAACGAAGCCTGAAATGCGTCCACCCGCTGACGCG
Organism: Phyllostachys edulis; assembly: GCA_036346405.1. Classification (NCBI taxonomy): domain Eukaryota; kingdom Viridiplantae; phylum Streptophyta; class Magnoliopsida; order Poales; family Poaceae; genus Phyllostachys; species Phyllostachys edulis. Next base: position 102,243,858 of record CM070549.1, read on the forward strand.
CTCGTTTGAGTGTCTCCCAAAAACCCTCGGACTGTTGAACCAAGAAGAATTGAGCCCATAGGCTCTCTTCTCTTGCTTGAGGGGTCTCGGCCTGGTCGACTCGATCGCCTGCTGCCTCGATTAAGTAGTCTAAGTGATGGCAAGCCTCCTGGAGACGTGAAACGTCGTTTTGGAGGACCACGTTGACGACGCTGTAAACTCGCTGAAAGTGGGAGATCACCCGGAAGACACGGCGGAGGAGGATGTCAAGACGGCGGAAGGTGGCCGTCACCCGCTCTGGCAAATTCTCGGGTAGAGGAGTGAAGACATTGTTGAAATAGTGTTCTTCCACAGCACGATTCAACGTACAGCGAGAGAGGTGCGTACGTAAGAGGAGGCAGACCATTTACTTTTTATGGAGAAAGGGATCAAGGAGGTTGTGTGAAATACATTGTAGAAGGGACACATCTATATATAGAACAAGTTCTAAAGTCGAACGGAGACGAAGAGATATTTGGGGAGTCAGAGCGGCGTTGGAAAATGAAGAGATGAAGCCGCCGTGTGATCGTGAGACGAAGAGACACATGCGGGAAAATGAAGACGAAGAGACACGGGAAAATGAAGAGTTATCACGAGCGGTTCCATAGTAGAACCGTCAGGAAGGAATCCTGACGGTTCTATTTAAAAACCGTCAGTGATAATCATATCAAACGGTTCTATTATAGAACCGTCAGTGATATTATTATCACGAGCGGTTCTCATCGAAACCGCTCGTGATATACTTTTTATAAGGCGAAACGCTAGGGTTTTGCTCTCACTTGTCACTTCCTCTCGCGCGCCTTAGGCTCTCGCGCGCTCGTTCGCCTCCTCTAGGGTTTAGGGCTCGCCCGTAGTTCATCGCCGACTACGACCTTGGCGCCGCCGCCCCCGACATTGGCGCCCCGACCTCGGTGCGCCGCCCCGACCTCGGTGCCTTCAACCTCGGTGCCGCCGCCCCGACCTCGGCGCCCCGACCTCGGCGCGCCGACCTCGGTGCCGCCGCCCCGACCTCGGCGCCCGTTCACCTCCCGCCAGTAAGCCCGACGTCGCCGCCCGACCTCGGACGCCGTCCTCCTCCCGTGTCGGCCTCCTCCTCTGCACCAGCCTTCTCCCGCCGTCCTCCTCCCGTGTCGGCCTCCTCCTTGCACCGTGAGTTCTTGTGCGGCATCCTCTCTGTGAGTATTGCTCCTCTGTGGCGATTCGGCTTTGTTGATCGATGGGCTTTGTTGACATGCTCGTGATGAACTCGTCTTATCTTGAGATTGAATGTGATAGTTAGTTCATACTTGAGCTCTATTGTATTACTTGCTACCGTCAATATGATCTAATGTTAATTGGTTACTTTCGGTTGAGCTCATCGTTCGTTGCAAATTGATCGATGGGCTTTGTTGACATGCTTTCTGTGATGAACTCGTCTTATCTCGAGATTGAATGTGATAGTTAGTTCATGCTTGAGCTCTATTGTATTACTTGCTACCTTGTCAATATGATCTACTATTAATTGGTTACTTTCGGTTGAGCTCATCGATTACATTTGCAAATTGATCGATGGGCTTTGTTGACATGCTCGTGATGAACTCGCCTCTTATCTCGAGATTGAATGTGATAGTTAGTTCATGCTTGAGCTCTATTGTATTACTTGCTCTTGTCAATATGATCTACTATTAATTGGTTACTTTCGGTTGAGCTCATCGTTCATTGCAAATTGATCGCTGGGCTTTGTTGACATGCTCGTGATGAACTCGCATCTTATCTTGAGATTGAATGTGATAGTTAGTTCATACTTGAGCTCTATTGTATTACTTGCTCTTGTCAATATGATGTAATCGTTAATTGGTTACTTTCGGTTGAAAGCTAGTTATTACGATTCTTCATGTTCGGTTCTATTGAGAGCATTCAGTTTTTGTTGGTAATCTAATGACTAGTTTGTGATTCTTCTAGTAGTCTGTATGAGCTCATTCAACTTTTCATTTGCCATCTTGATCTCTATAGTCAACCTCTGTTTGTTGGAAGTTTAATCTGTTTTGCTATTAGATTGAGATCATTTGTGATTAAGCAAAGTATTGTTTAGAGATCATAGTTTGAATTTATATTATCATATTCATTTAATGAAGAGTATAGACAATAGGATTGAGATGGCAAAGACTTGTTCTTTAGCTACTCTCCTTACGAGAGCACATAATATCATCAATCAATATGTTGGAATAGTGTGTCATGCAATTGTTAATCTCTAGACCTTTTATTGGCTGAGAGTTTAATCCAAACGGTTCTTATTAAGAACCGTCTGTGATTCCTTTGCATTTCCTTAGAGAAGTTGGTAGATTAAGGAGTGTTAAATTCTTTAGGAATTATGCTTTAATGCTAATTAATTTTGTTGGGATTAATTATGAAATTTTGCTAAAACTGCATTTTTTACAACAATCAAAAAAAGAAAGTTTTATTTGATTCTATTTTGTTTCTATGTCTTTATTAAAGGCTAGTCTTCTGTACATGAAGCATTAACCTTTGCTTAGCATTTTCTTCGTCGATCCTGACACACTTGAGTGTACCTTTGCTTCATGCCAATCCTCCACGGCAAGATGCGGATGGTACACTCCAAAGGTGTCTGCTCGATGAAGTAGGCTCTGCAAAGATAGGCTCGAGCAAAAAATTTGTATCACTAGTTTCTATCTATACAAAGATCACAAGAGAAGTGGTGGATTAAGGAGTGTTAGAATAGGAGCAGGGAGGCGGTGAGCCCTAGAGCATTAAACCTTTGCTTAGCATTTTCTTCGTCGATCTTGACACACTTGAGTGTACCTTTGCTTCATGCCAATCCTCCACGGCTAGCAATTCCTGAGGCTAGCCAGGAAAACAACAAAATTGTGGTCAGGGGTATGAGCTATCACAGACGGTTTTTTTGTTAAAACCGCTGCAGGAAGGCAAGTATCACGAGCGGTTTCTACTTAAAAGCGCTGCGTGGTATGCGAGAATATCCTGAGCGGTTATAAAAACAAACCGTCGTGATCCGAGAATATCACAGACGGTTCTAAACAAAAGCTGTCTGTGATATTCACAAATCACATACGGTTTTTATTTAAAACCGTCAGTGATATTCTCGGATCACAGACGGTTTTTAGTTCAAACTGTCTGTGATACTAGTCTTCACATACGGTTTTTTAGTAAAACCGTCTGTGATATTTTGTATCACAGACGGTTTTTTACCGTCTGTGATAATATCATGTTATCACAGACCAACAAACATAGATGGTTCGGAAACCGTCTGTGATGACGGTTCCGAACCATCTGTGATGTGGCTTCCTGTAGTAGTGATGGTTGCAACATCCCCGGACAACGGTTGCAACATCTCCAGACAACGGTTGCAACATCTCCAGACAACGGTTGCAACACCATAGGACAACGGTTGCAACATCCTCGGACAACGGTTGCAACATCTCCGAAAAATAGTTGCAACATCACAAATCAAAACAAAGCATCTGGAGAAAAATAGAAACAACACATCACATACTCCTCCACTACAGCTCTTCCTCGACCACGTCTACTACGACTCTTCCTCCACCACATCCTACAATGTGATGGCATCCCCTAGGCTCCATCACCAGTGCAGCTCCCCTTCTCTCGGTGCACTATGGCGGAGCTGCCTCCGAGGGAGGTTGTTGATAGATAAGATAGATGGTAGTAAATTAACAAGTATCCTTGGGGGAATCAACCTTTAATTTGTGTGCGCGGGGGATTGTGATAGTTGGAAAACATGCAGACAAGTAAATGGTGCCATTTAATCCAAAAATTGCCCGCGGTGAAATCTTGTCCGGCAAAGCAAAGCTACCCACGCCCATGGTCAAACCGATTGAACATCCATCACGGGCAAGAGATTCCAGCGTCCTTGCCGCCAAGCACCATGAGTTTGCCGCCACACACGACGCGCCAACAGACGCGGGTTGCGACCTTATGGGTGGTGGGAACGTCACGTTGCATCAATCGTTTGTTTGCATATAGGAGTGTAGCGTCTGGACCATCCGAACGTACATACAATATGATTTCCCAAACTTCTTTCATGTCTCTCTTGTCTCCTATATTCCCATTTTTGGTCAATTTCCTCTCAATTGGTAAGGTGCAAGGTGCTACAACTCGGATAGTCTTTTCTCCTTTTTTTTTCAATTGCATTTTTCTTATCTAAATAATTTCATATATTATCTTTTAATCAATGCTAGAGTTTTTTTCCACATAAAAGTGAAGTATGCATGCTACATGATTTCCTTTCCAACTTCAATGACAAATGAATAGGAACATCATAAAACAACTACTTGGAATTTAAATATATGATATTTTGGTAATTTTGATTCCTAATTTATACATATTTTAATATTTTTTAAAACATTATTTGGAATTTACATAGTTTTATACCTTTTTTAAAAAAAATTCTTATGAATTCACATATATTTTGGATACCTAAATTTTGTTAGAATTGTTACAAATTTACAGATATTGGGAGCAAAAAAATTAAATATTTAAGTACAATATTTAAAATCTTTGCTAATCTACCTTAAGTCTGATCATACAACACATCTTAATGCAATCTTAAAAGCACAAGTTGGAAAGTGGAAAAACAAAATAGTGGGGCCCTCCTTTTTATATGTCACAACATGCTTGTATGGGAGGGGCTGCAGTCTGTCTCATGTTACTGCTCGTCTGCTCGAGCATACTCATGACATGTGTTTCTCTAGTAGACTAATTCGGATTTGAAGTCCCGTTATTATTATTTTTGCTGAGTTCAATTTGATCTTTGATAGCTATGCTAATTAGTCATGTTTCACGGTTCTATGCAAACTCTTTATTTGAATCGTATGCTAGGTGTATACTTTAATCCAAGTCGTAGATTAGGCTACTTTTGATAAATAGATGGTCAAGAAGTTTTCTTTTTCTTCTATTAACGTGAGAATTTCTAGCTATTTTTCTTTTCTTCAATAAAAAAGGCGGGTGATCCCATGCATCCCACTAAATGCGCTCCCCCCACCTCCCCCTCCCAACATTTGCCCGGTCATTATCGCTTCTCCCCACCCCCGCCACCCCTCCAGCGATCCCTTCCAATGACTCCCTTCCAATGACAACGACTACTAGACGTCCACCCTGCGGGAGCGGAGAAACCCAGCTCAGCGATGCTCGTTCTCTGTCACTAGTGTCGGTTAGATCTTCATCCAACGCATGCAGATTCCCCCTGACATTTACTGCCATGCCCAGCAGAACGACGGATGACCCAGGTTTCTCTACGCAGATGGCTACATCGCCGATAAAGGTTGTACCGCTGGCTATAAGCCCCCTCCCGATAATCGGGATCCCCTCTTCCACGCCTCGATCCTCACGCCACCCCCGCTGTTTCTCCGAGCGAGATGAGGACACTCGACGCTGATCGGACGTACACTCGCGTATGTGTGTTTTACTACCAGCATGTCGTCCATTTACTGTGTTTTGCACTCTTCGATATTTATTGTCCTATATAGAGTCATTTACTTGTTTTCTATTGTATATTACTGCGTTTTGCTAATGTCAGGACGAGGACATCCCTGACCATATGGTGCCCCAAGTCTGCATGAAGTTCGATAATGAGAGTGATGCTTACCAGTTCTACTGTCTGTACGCACAACATGCTGGTTTTGGCGTCTAAAAGAGCAAGAGCAGGAAAACATTCAAAGAGTTTTGCTGCACTCTGGAGGGTAAACACGACTTCTACATGCCGAAGAAGGAGCATCAACGTAGCCAGACCTCCAAGAGGATTGGGTGAAGGGTGTTCGTGAAGCTGCATAAGAGCCCGAAAGATTGCTCCGGATGCATCAAGCTGGTTGTGTTGGAGCACAACCATCCACTAGCTATGATGTTGTCCTTGGTCGCGTTCATGCAGTCACACAAGAACTTTGATCCCTTGTTCATGGAGCTCATCGACACCATGCAGGACGGCAGGGTCCCTCACAACGCTATGATGAGTGTTTTGTCAGAGATGCACGGGGGGTAGCATAACATACCATTCACCGTGCGTGGCCTAGAAAATAGGTTTTTTTACTGTGCACCATCATTGTCTTTGCTTGTGTGATCACGAGAACCGGTGGGTTTCCTCAACGCACAGTTGATCTCTGAGCAATGCATCACCCAAGACGCATCCTACGTCGAGAATTACATAACGGTGGGATTGCTTGCTCGGGGCAACAAGGACTACATACAGGTGCCCTACAACCAGAGGTAAGTGCTTCACTACTTGCTATACAAATTTCATTTATACTTTATACGTAACACAAACTTAGGTTTAGTGACTGTAGCAACATACATGAGTAGGTAGCACTGGATCCTTTTAGTCATCGTACCAAAGTGGAACAAGGTAATATACCTTGATTCTCTACTCAAAACAACCACGACTTCACCTTTGTGCAAGAAATACTTGACATGTATGCTCATTTCCTCCATACATAACTCTATTGTAGTCTTCCTTTGTTTAAAATGGCTTATGATAACTTTTTTGAATTACGTAGGTCGTTCAGCGCCTATGTTGCCATGGCAGGGAGACACAAGGAATCAAGCACCACATTGCAACACAGGACGCGATTTTCGGTACCCTCTACAACACAATAATCCTATATCACACATGGTAATAATGCCTCTCGAACTGACTATACCTATATATATATGTAATTCTTTTTTTGCGGTGCCACCAACAACTACAAGGCAATGTATGTGCATTCTACGCTTGCTGTCATATGTAGAAAATCATGAGTGCTAAGACGAATGATCCAGAGGTTTGTCAATCTCGCAATAATTATTTCCTAATTATCAATTTAAATATATATGCTTACCGCTTTACTCCTCCTAGCGATAGGGCATGACAATCAAATCAAGTACATTCGATCTGAACAAACTCTCGGACATTCGAGGATGGCTCTCCACCTTCATCATGACAGAGATCATTGACTTGAAAGGAGAGTTTCACTCCGACGACACCGCTTAATACATGTTCAAACAATTGATTCAATTGTAATTCACTTTGAGTTGTAATTCAATTGTAACTCTAGCGACAATACATGAACATTCTTTTGTAAATCACTTAATTTGAGTTGTAATTCACTTATCTGTGATTTATCTGTTTTCTCCTTGCTTGTTTTCAGAGGGCATGGCTCGCATTTCCTGAGGCTAGCTGAAAAACAGAAAAAATATTTAGGTATAGAACGAACTAGCACAGAAGGTTTTGTGGTATAAACCGTCTGTGAAGGCCTAATATCACAGACGGCTACCACCAACAACCATCTGTGATATGTCCAATATCACAGATGGATCTTTTTACTAACCGTTTGTGATGGCATACGTATCACAGATGGTTTTTTTTGTAGAAGTCATCTGTGATAGTAGGCCTTTACAGACAGCTTCTACAAAAAATCGTCTGTGTTGTGACTTATCACAGACGGCTCAAAAATTGTCTCGGATAACCGTTCGTTACCACAGATACATAAATTCAGATGGTTCAGAAACCTTTTCACCCTAGATAAAACTCTAGTCAATGCAATAGTATCGACAAGATGCTTCTTGTTGATAAACTTTACTCTTAGACAATGCTTAGACCAAAAATATTGAATTTGGGGAATTTATGCTTAGACCAAAAATATTGAATTTGGGGAATTTAGCCAAATGTTCAATTACGATTGAAATGAGCCTATGGTATTGTTTTACCATAGAACTTTTGCAAATGATTTTTGAAAAGCAAAACAAAAATGAAAATTGGTTTGGACTTAGGCGAAATGGATGTTTAGATGGTTGCATGTTTATGCACAGGATTGATTCATTTCTATGATCGAGGCCTAGGATTTTATTGGAAGTCGCCCAAGTCAGTTAAGGACCGGTCTTCAAGCTGCATCTTGCTAAGCCCCATTGTAGCATCCCAATTTTCTGAGCTTTAAAAATCTTTGGAATAGTTAGTAGTTGGAAAATTCACCCTTGATATTTTATTGGAATTTTAAATAAGCTTAATATGGACTTTTAGTATCAAAACTATTTAATATTATTAAATTCAACATCAACCATGGTCAAAACTATTTTATTTGGGTTCTATGTGCTTGGATATATTTTCTAGAATTTTTCAGAGTCCATTTGCTATTTTCTAATTGCCATTTGGATTTACTGGATTTTCTAAAAAAGAAAACCTAATTAAAATCTCAGAAAAGCTAATGAGCCGAAACCCGACCCTATTCCATTTTTGACCCGGCACTGTGCGGCCCATTCACCCGCGTGCGCCCGCGCCTCGCTAATAGGTGGTCCCCACCTGTTAGTCTCATTTCTCTCTCTCTCGCATGCATAGTCGCTTTGGTCCCACTTTGTCATTTGTCCATAAAGCCTTCGCCACATAACCTCGCTTCGAGGCAAATCGATTTGACAGTGGGTCCCACAAGATCCATTGTTCATCGTCTTCAACGGACTTCGTTCTGATTTTCTGGTGTGTTCCGTGGTCGTCTCCGACGCGGATTCTATCCCCTCGGCCCAATTTAAAGCCCGTGCCCGCGTCACGAGGATCGCATCCATCCCTTCCGCCTTTTCTCTAAAGCTGCCAACCCTAGAGCGCCGCCTCTTCGTTGTAATCGAAGCATTTTCCCTAGCGCCACCGAAACCTTCACCGATGAAATCCGCCGCCGTCGGTGAGCCCCTGCACCCATCGAGTACACCGTCGACATCGCTGTGCCATGGCCTACATGATGTGCGTGCTATCTTTGCCGGAGAATCCCTGGAACGTCGTCGCCGCATTGAGCCACGGCGCTCCGCCGCTTACCGCGTCATCGCCGCCGCTGTGGACGCCGCCGGCCAGATCTAATCGCGTCACTAGTTTCCCCGTGTCACGCTCGTCTAGATGCGCATTTTCGCTACTGCTAGAACACCGTCAATCGCTGTACCCTTGGGTCGCTGGAGCTTCACCGCTGTGTCCCCGCCACCACCTCAGCGCCCACATCAGCCCCAAGCCTACGTGTCACCTACGTGGCGTCCGCATCAGCCGCCAGCCAGCACCCACGTGCAAACTAACCCTGACCCAGATCCCAATCCCGTGTAGATCCAATCTACAGAGGATCAAGCCACTACCATGTGGGCCCCAATGTTAGAGCGCTGTTCCGTGAGCCCGTGGACCATTAGATCCATTGCGTGGACTGGGTCTATAGACACTGGGCCCACCTGTTAGTGTCTAACCCTTTTCCCCGGATTTATTTTAATTTGTAAAATCCCAGGGCTGACGACAGCATGTGTCATAATCCGGATTTTCAATAGAAAAATAATTCGGGAAATATCATAATTCCAGTTTTTCCTTTTTTTTCTTTAGATTAGATCTTCCAAAAGTCATATCTTCTTCATCCGAACTCCGATTTAGCCCATTCAAATTTCTAAATTCGAGCTCTATTTATATGATATTTTTATTTAATTTTTGGAGTTCGTTTTCTCTCTATTATTTATTTATTTTGTTTATTTGCTTTGTTTGCGAGTAGACGTTGATTCCTCGAGGAATTTTGAAGAAGAAGGAGTGCAGCAAGATCAGGATCAGTACCAGGATCTATTCTAAGGCAAGTTGTACCTTTGGTCAGATTAAACCCAGTTTTCAAAATACTTGGGAATGGCGGGTTATTATCGCTGCTTCATCGAAGGATTCTCAACGATTGCTAAGCCTCTTACGCAGTTGTTGAAGAAGGAGAAAAAGTTCACTTGGATAGTATATCCCGGTAAGGCCAATGTTATTGCAGATGTTTTAAGTCGTAAGAGCTACTGCAATGCTTTGAAAGTAAAAGAGAGTTGCCCAGAACTTCATGAGGAATTTCAGAAGTTAAGGTTGGAAGTTATACCCGAAGGATTCGTGGCCAGTCTAGAAGTACAGTCCACCTTGGAGAAGCAAATTCGTGCAGCCCAACCAAATGATCTAGAGATTAAGGACATCAAGCTCAAAATGGAGGAAGGTAAATTCAAGGATTTCACCAAAGACGACCAAGATATATTGTGGATTAATGGACGTATATCCGTGCCAGATGTTGATGGATTGAGATGGTTAATCTTAAAGGAAGCTCATGACTTGAAATATTCTATTCACCCTGGAAGTACTAAGATGTACTAGGATATTAAGAATAAATTTTGGTGGCCAAATCTGAAGCAAGAAGTCGTTGAGTTCGTTGCCTTGTGCGACGTATGTTAGAAGGTAAAGACAGAACATCAGAGACCAGCAGGTTTGTTGCAACCACTGAAGATTCCGGAATGGAAATGGGAAGAAATTGGAATGGATTTCATTACCGGTTTGCCTAGGACTCAATCGGGTTAAGATTCGATTTGGGTAATAGTTGATCGTTTGACAAAGGTTGTCCATTTCTTGCCCGTTAAAACCACTTACTTAGGAGATTGCCTTGCAGAGTTGTATATGTCAAGGATTATCAGCCTACATGGTGTGCCTAAGAAGATCCAGGATCTCAATTCACCTCTCGTTTTTGGCAGAGTCTGCATGAAGCCTTGGGAACTCGTCTGAATTTCAGTACTGCGTATCACCCTCAGATAGATGGGCAGATTGAAAGAGTTAATCAAATGTTGGAAGATGTGTCGAGAGCATGTGCTCTAGCTAATGCTACCAGTTGGGACAAAAGTTTGCCGTATGCAGAATTCTCGTACAGCAACAGCTACCAAGCCAATATGGAAATGTCACCATTTGAATCTTTGTATGGTCATGCTTGTAGATTCCCTCTGAATTGGTCAGAAACAGCCGAGCGTAAGGTATTCGGACCAGATATTATTCAGGAAGTAGAAGAACAAGTGTCTATGATCAGAGAAAGATTGAAGATAGCTTAGTTAAGACAGAAGAGATATGCTGATAATCGTCGTCGTGACCTCAGCTTTGAACCAGAAGATTGTGTGTATCTTCGATTCACTTTGTTGAGAGGTGTCAAAAGGTTTCATGCCAAAAGGAAGCTTGCCCCTAGATATGTTGGTCCATTCAGGATTGTGAGTCGTCGAGGAGAAGTTGCTTATCAGCTTGAACTGCCACAGTCGTTAGCAGGAGTGCACGATGTGTTCTATGTCTCTCAGTTGAATAAGTGTCTCTGTGTGCCGACAAAGCAAACTCCTTTGGATTCAATCGAGTTGAAAGAGGATCTCACTTATAAAGAGCAATCAGTCGAAATTTTGGATGTCACAGAGCGTCGTACCAGAAACAAGAATGTTTGTTTTTCCAAGGATCAATGGAGCCATCACTTAGAGGGAGAAGCAACGTGGGAGCATGAAGAAGAGCTGAAAGCCGAGTTTCCTAGCCTTTTTTCTAGCTAGCCTGAATCACGGGGTCAAGATTCCTTTAAGGGGGGAGGTTTGTAACATCCCAATTTTTTGAGCTTTAAAAATCTTTTTGATTAGTTAGTAGTTGGAAAATTCACCCTTATGATTTATTTGAATCTTATAACAAGCTTAATATGGACTTTCAATATCAAAACCATTTAATATGATTAAAGTCAACATCAACTATTATCAAAACTATTTATTTTGATTCTATCTGCTTGAATATATTTTCTAGATTTTTCTGGAATTTGTCTGAGCTCATTTGCTATTTTCTTATTACCATTTGCATTTACTGTATTTTCTAAAAAGGAAAATAAAATTTAAATCTTAGAAATCCAACTAGGCCGAATCTCTTCAGCCCAGTCTCCTTTTCTCCGTGCGAGGCCCACGTAGCGGCCCAATCGCGTGTTTGTGTCGGCCCGTCCGCGCGCGCGCCCCGCCGCTGGCAGGTGGACCCCACCACCTTCGTCCTCCTCCACTTCTTCTTCGCCAAGCTTTGCTCCAATGGCCGCCATGGGAGGAACTCGAGATCGTAACGGCAAGGATCAAATCTCCAACTAAAGTCCATCTGGAAAACGCGTAGAAACCTATCTCCTATTCTCCCGCACCCTTATCTGCATCCAATCGTCCCCGGAACGGACTCTATCTCTAAGAACAAACAAATCCGAGAATATCTCAAATTAGGGATTCCTTATCCTGGCCCAATCTTGGGGTATAAATATTACCCAGGGACGCGCAATTGTCCTCTCATCCCAAACCCTAGCTCAATTCCACCATAGATCGCCTTGAGCCGCCGCTATTCGAGCTTTAGAGTTTTGAAGCCAAAACCCTAAAATTCGAATTTCTTCACTGCCAACGATGCCCTGCCCCTGTGGACTGCACCGTAGACTCCCTCATCATCGGAGCTACCTTACGCACCCCTTCTTTACTCCAGAGCGTCCTTGGCATTCATCCTTGACAACTTCATTCTTCATTCTCCGCTCCGACGCCAATTCCGGCCAACTCCGGCGACCTCGCGTGCCAAAACTAGTACCAGTACGTGTGCAATAACCCAATCTCTCCGTTGCGTGCATCCGCCGTCGACGTCGGGCCGCCGTTCACCGTTATCGAACAAACCGAAAACATCACCGGGAAGTTGACGTGGCCGTCCACGTGCGCAGCCACCTCAGCCTCTATGTCCACGTGTCGTCTACATGACGCTGAGTCAACCGCCGAGTCAGTGCCTGCGTGTCGTTTCAAACCCAAACTCTAGATCTGTTTTGTATGAACCCAATCCACCATACACTCAGCCACTACCTCGTGGGACCCACCTATCAAGGTGACTGTTCCATAGACGCATGCAACTGTAGACCCGTAAGCCATTGCGTGGACCCGGTCTATGGACCGAGGGCTCACATGTCAGCCTCAGCAGCCTTTTTTTGAATTTTTTTAATTCCAAAATTAAGGGCTGATGTCAGCATTGCGTCATAGTTCGATTTTGCAATATAAAAATATTTCGGATAATTCCAGAAATTCCTTTTTGAGTATTTTCTTTAGATTCGATCTTCCAAAGGTCATATCTTCTTCATCCAAACTTCGATTGAGCTCATTCAAATTTCTAAATTCATCTAAATTTGAGCTCTATTTATTTGAGATTTTTATTTAATTTTTGGAGTTTGTTTTCTCTCTGTTATTTATTTAGTATGTTTATTTGCTTCGTTTGCGAGTAGATGTTGATTCTTGGGGAATTTTGAAGAAGAAGGAGCGCATCAAGACCAAGACCAGTACTAGGATCTATTCCAAGGCAAGTTATACATTTGATCATATTGAACCCAGTTTTCAAAATTACTTTGATTCAAATTAATGAATTTACTTTAAGTATTTATTTAAATGCTTTTTGGTTTAGTTATTAATCCAACTTGTTTATATCCAACTTGTCTATTGTTATGTCATAATCTTTTGTCACCCTAGATTGGTTCATTATGTAGTTGGTATTATCGTAGCCCCAACATGGGTTGGTTAGATACGAGTAGATTGCTTATCTGTGCCACGAGTCATCATTTTATGTAAGTTGCAAATATGAATCTGACTAAGTGAATATGGAACTTTGTGATAAAACTGTGTGCATTGTGTGCTGTTACTCGTTGATGGCATGTGTTGCACTTAACCAACAAGGTGGAAAAAGATTTAGACTTAGGCAAGTGGTGGATACTATGTGATATGGTGGAGCTTTGTGAATGGGAATGATAATCTTTGTAGTCTAGTTAGAAATTGGAAGTCTTGTCTTGGTCAATTAAGGACTTAACTTTGTGCGTTATTGAACTGAGCCACAACTATATGACCACATGCCTAGTATGGGACAGGCCTAACTTAGTAAGTTACGGAGACTCGACATTGACTACTCAGGTTGTAGGTTAGGTGCTCAGTGCTAGGTGGAGGTATGGACTACCAGGTAGATCACATCGTGGGACGGTTTGCCGCTTCCCTGTCTAACGGTGTGCGATGGACTAATTTCCTCAGTGGGCGTTAGTTTCGTCAGTAAAACACATCGGGAGTGTCAATGCTTGAGATGAAGTTTATGAAAGGTTTTGTTATGATTAGTGCTTGCAACACTGATTATATCGTGTAGGTAAAGTATACAACCTCTGCGGAGTATTAAACAATCTATTTGAATAGTCGTGTCCACGGTCATGGACATACTCGGGAATTTCACATGAGGGTTAGATTTTCATAAAAACAATTGGGCAGTGAGCTGTGTGATCTAAGTCATATGGCTGTGTGAATAATTTGATTATACTTTGTGTTCTTTGTTAAAATAATTGTTAAATTAATATTGTTTATTTGTTTTAAATTATGTTTTCATCTATTATTCGTATTCAATTGCAAATGTTTTATTTCTGCAAAAGAACCACAGAAGCCTTTTCCTTTGGAATGAGCCATCACATATACATTGCATTCTGTGGTATAACTTGCGAGTACGGTTGTGTATTTATACTTGCTATAATCAATCAATAGAAGTGGATGAGTCTTCACCCGCTTTTGAGGAGGAGTTATACGAAGGTGTTGATCGTTAGATCTTGATGCCAGTCGGTTGCTTGTGGTGAATCGATGGGTCTCCGCTGAAGTTTATTTTGTTCCGCTGCTTATTTCATTATTACCAGCCTTGCGAGGCTTAATAAATGTAAACTCGGCCATAAGGTCACAACATTTATTTGTTATTCAAATTATTCGTTTATTATATTATTTCATCCTGTATAGATCGATATTCATCTATGTTGACACTATGTGCACTAGCGTGATCCTGGACTAGTGCATTATATACAGAGAGTCCAAAATTATATTTTTAGATCATGATATCATACGATCAGTCTTTTAAAATAACTAACACTCATGTTTATAGGCCCAACTAATGTTTTAAATGGGACGTACAGCTACGGACCAGCTACTGGATCGAGCATATTGTTTTCCAACAAGTACTACACAGACCGAACCGAGAGGCGGCTAAATAAAACAAGTCTTTTCCGGGGCGTACCGTACTTGGCTGTCTGCAACATATATCTCGGCTGAGAAATCTCATCATGGCCCGGCCACGGTTACTACGGCGGCGGCGGCAGGGCAGGCTAGTTAGCAGCTGATCAGTCAAATCGAACGGATCGGATCGGATCGGATTGTACGTGTACTTTTGGTAACCTTGATGATGCCCATTCGGTCCGGTCGGCTGAGTATGCGAGGCGGTCGAGGACCACAGAAATCGTCGACCCATGGTTGTGATCGAATTAAAAGTCCCACACGTTTAGCACGGGATTATTCGCCGGTTGTTGGGACTTGGGCATTTGATTAATGGGTAGGCAAAGGCCGATGGCATCCGCGCGCCGGCTGTCTATCAAATCTAACTATGCTCAAGCTGGACCCAATTACTACTTCTACACTAGCGTAAAGATATGTACAATGATACAGACAATTGCTGTTTATAATAACTCTTTACGTCATCTGTAGACAGCATTAAAAACAGCTCATACAACGGGTTGTGATGATACAGTCGGCCACAGGATTGTTGACAACACACAATCTTTTAATGTTTTTCTTGGTTCTGGTGCTACAGTAGGCTACAAGATTGTAGACAATACATTTCTCTCTCTTTATTCTCTTTCATCCATATTAGCTTAAATCCTACGTGACAGAGGCTATAGACAGCTGATGTAAGCCCATTATATATGACCTAACACCATCACCTTCTCCTCTTTGTTTTTTTCTTAATTTTATGTAGAAAAGTGACAAGTGAACAAAACGCACATACCCTTTTTATGCAGCTTTTGTAGAGGAAATGTTTGTGCAAAGCTTAGGTAACACGGGCATGAATCCACTATATATCCCATATGTAGAGCTGAGAGTCGGGCCGTGCTTTTCTGGGCCAGCCCGAGGCTCGACCAACCCAGCACGGCCCAAGCACGGTACCGCCCGACACGTGGTAGGCCGGGCTGGCACGACACGAAGGGTGGACCGGGCTAGGCCTAGAAAGTCGGCCCGTCGGGCGGCATGACACGGCAAATCGTGCCGTGCTCGGGCTGGCACAGCATGGTGAGCACGGCGGGCGTGGCCGGCACGCCTCCCACGGCCGCCTTAGCTCTGTCGCACCTCCAGTCGCCTCGCCGCTGCTGCGCCTCCTCGCCTCCGCCCCGCCTCCGCCGCGCCTCACTTGGCAGGACGAGGGAGGGTGAGCCAGATAGCGAGAGCAAGGCACCGGGGGCGTGGCCGGGTGAGGCCGAGCCCGACGGCAATGGCCTTGACCATGGGAAAGCGGTAGAGGGCTCAGAGGAGGAGCCGTGGGGCCGGCCCAAATCGGAGACTAGCGGCACCATGAAGCCGGGCGCAGCACCGTGGGGCCGAGCCATAGGGAGGGGGAGAGAAGAGTCGCGGGCGCAGGCAAGGGGCTGGCCGCCGAAGGCCATGCCGGCCAGAGGGGGGCTCGTCGGAGCGGTCCGGGGAGGCACACGGGTAGCCATGAGGGAGCCGGTGGCAGCGGCGGCGCTGGGCCACCATGGAGCACTAGAGGGAGGTGGCTCCAAAGACCGGGTCGGAGGCAATCCGAGAGGCGGTGCCATGGAGCTTCGGTAGAAGAAGAAGCACTAGGAGAGGATTTGGGGGAGGTGCTCGGGAGATGGGGGCGATGTGGGGGGAGGGAGGGAGTCGATGGGGGAGGTGCTCGGGAGATGGGGGTGGGTGTGGTAGAGCCATGGAGGTGGTAGTGGGGGGATTGAGGATTTGGCCATTTGGGGGAACCGAGCCGGCCGGGAAAGCGAGAGAGAGAGGAGATTAGGAAGGAAATAAGGAATAGAGGGAATCTGGGTGGTGGTGAGGACTGAGTTTTTGGCTTTCTTTCGAATTGAGAGACAGACAGAGGGAATCTGGGGAAAAAAGATAGAGCGAGACAGCAAGTGACCGATCATGTCTTTTTTCAATTGCGAGAGACAACGGACAAGCACAGAGAAGCAACGGGCAAGCCGCGAGAGACAGAGTGACAATGGCTCTACGCAAATTGCGATATGTGAGACATGACATGACATAAATTTGATGTGATAAGCATAGAGAAGCAACGGCTCTACGGGTGTTTCTTCTCTCCGACGCTTCGCGCGACCGTGCCTATAAAACGAATGCTAGCACCACACGAAGCTCCGTGCTAGTCATCCTCTGACTCCGACTCCCGTTGATGCTCGTCAGTTCTCACCAAGCATGGGAAACTACGGCATGGATGACCGTCATATGGACAGTACAGAGGGCTATGAGGAGTATCAGGGCGGTCCGAAGGCAATGGGGACACCAGAGTTCTCTCCCCCGTCCACGAGCGGTGACATTGGCGGGTCTGGACAAAGGGCGAATTGCTGAAAGCACATGACCTGGTGCCAGGAAATCCAAGATGCCAAATGGTAGAGTTCGCAACCTGTAATTATTGCCAAGCTAAATTAACTGCTCGTATAGCTATAGGGACAGAGCACTTGAACCGGCACTACAAAGCATGCTTGCGCAAGATCGGGGAGCAGAGCTGAGGGGGAGGAGTACAAACGCAGCTAAACTTCAAGGCCGATGGCTCTGTAAGTACTTGGGTACACAACCCACTTTCTGCCCGTGAGGAGATTGCTAGATATATTTTTGCGGAAGATCAACCAATTAGGATGGGTGAAAGTCGCGCGTTCGAAAGAATGGTCCAATGCGACTTTTGCCCACAGTACAAGCATCTGATATTTTACGGATGTATAATAAGGAATTAGTAGAGCTAAAAGAACTATTCCTATAAGTTCAGTTCTCCATTGCTATAACTTTAGACAATTAGACATCATCACACCAGAGAAGTGCCTACCTTAGTGTTGTAGCCCATTATTTAGACGACAATTACAAGCTAAACAAGAGAGTAATATGGTTTAAGGTAATTAACGAATCACACAAGGGAGAGGCCATTGCCGAGCGTATACTACATGTACTTGATGATTTTAAGATAGGTAATAAGATTGCTTCTATAACTCTTGATAACGCATCAGCGAACACGACTGCTAGATATGAACAGACTCACCCCAAGATTGCAGACGTATATTGGTGGTTATGTTCTCCACCAGAGATGCGTATGTCATATCTTGAACCTTGTTTTTCAAGATGGTATGGAAGCGATTGGCGGATATTTGAACATGTCCGCGATGCCGTTCACTACCTCACAAATTCCCCACAAGTGGCAGCCAAGTTCGTGGAGTACTGCGCGGCCAATGGGAAGGAGCCAAGAAAATTTGGTCTTGACATGAAGGTGAGGTGGAACTCGACATACATCATGTTAAAGAAGTACGAACATGTCATATCCGTTTTTGTCAATGCTAACTCTCAAAACAATGAATTGGTAGTTACTAATTCAGATTGGTAGATTACTAGTCATTTTCAAGAGTTTTTAAGACCTTTTTATAAAGCAACAAGGTTCTATCTAGTGTTTATTACCCTACCTCTTGCTTAGTTATAGAATTTATTTGGTTAATTGCAGGCAACATCGCCAAATCTAGGGAGGATCCGCTTTTAGGTCATGTTGTCGCACTAATGGAGGAAAAATTTATTAAATATTTCAGTTCTATTTCACACATATATTGCTTTGCTATCATTTTCAATCCTACAAAAAAGTTGCCAGGTTTGCAGATCGGTATGGAGGGAATAGGTGAATGTCTCGGTCTTGATTACTCGAAAGCTTTTGCACATGTCAAAGAGGAGCTTTTTCGTGTTTTCCGTATGTATCATGACAAATTCGGTACGTAGCAGCGCGAGATCGGAGGCCTCACAGCAGACACAACACGGAAAGAAAAGCTTGAGATCCCACTTGTGGAAGAAGCTAAAGGGCAAGTCCAGTTCTTCGTCCTCTCAGTCTCAGGCAGCCCCCAAGTGAAATTATGTCTCAGAGCTAAACCACTACCTGGAGTATGATTTTGCAAATATCGATCCTGATCTTTCTGATGGAAATATAGACTTGCTCGAGTGGTGGAAGAACAACAAGCGGATATTTCCTGTGCTGTCACATTTCGTACGAGATGTTCTGCTGGTGTCGGTGTCCACTGTCTCTTCAGAAGCAACGTTCAACATGGTAGGGAGAATAATTGAAGAAAGAAGATCATCCCTCACGCCTAGGATGGTGGAGGCAATCACATGCGCCAAGGACTGGGAATTGGCTAAAGAGAGGCAATGGCAACAACAGGAGGATCTTGAGATCGTGTAGGCGTACGCTGACCTCGAACGCATGAACGATCTCAACATTGATGAGTAGTTAGTATGTACGCATGTTATTACTGTACTCTTTTTCTTACTCGGGGAACCCCACTCTGGGGCGTAAGGTTTTTAACGAGGCGGTAACATTGTATCTGTAAAATATCAAGAAAATTCCACTTTTCCCCCGAAATATTTACGTGCCCATGTTTTTATGTAATTAATTCAATTTTAACTAGGTTTTTAACGATGCGTGCACGAGAGGAACGAAGATGACGGTCGCTGCCACCATCATCGCCGTCGCCTCTGCCATCTATAGTTACTTAGGGCTGGGCTTGGGCTGGCATAGCACGGCCCCCGCACGACGGGCTTTGGGCTGTCCTTGGGCTTGGCCAGAGGCGAGGTAGGCCATCATGGCACGGCACGGCGGGGTGGCCGGGTCGAGTCGACGTGGCACGACGCGTCCCGGAAGCTGGCGTAAGGTCTTGCGTCTTCAAGACGACCAGCCAATGCCTAGCTCTACCCATATGCAGAGTTGAGCTGACTACTAGCTGCAATACATACTAGAGCCCAAACAACATGCATGTGTTACTTAGGAGAGTTTTTTTGGGCATATTAGCGTGATTTTATTTCGTATTTACCAAAATAACCGCAGCGAAATTTTATTTGCAAAATTAACACCCGACCAAGCACGACGCGCAGGCGTGCCCAAATGACCCACCACGCTACTTCCACACGATCGCCATGCATGACATTGCCAAGACCGCCGTCTTGTGGCCTTACCGCCACGTGTTTAGGGTTAGGGATAGGAGGGTGTTTAGGGTTAGGATTTAATTCGGTTTCAGCGATTTCTGTTTGAATTTTAAAATATAGCAAACGACTTCAAAAAATTATGAAATTTTACGTGGAGCCTCTCGACATAGTATACTTACTTGTGTAAATTTTCCATAATTTTATCCATCCATAATTATTCTCGCAATTTTATATAAGTGTATTGTTTGTACGGATTTGTAAATGTAGGAAATGAGCTCCAAAAATTATAATTTTTTTTGGTGGTGTAATGTTGCAATAATTTTATATGTGTTTTGAAATTGTCTCAGAAATTTAGGATTTAGGTCGCGAGAATTTGGATTTTAGGTTACGGAAATTAGGGTTTCATAATTTCATGTGACTTGGAATGTATTTGAGATTTGCTGATGTTTCAAAGGAGGCTTGCTTGTATGTAAACATCCTGGGTTATATTTTGGTGATATACATGTCTTGAAAGTAAGGTATATTAGCGGTCTAGAAGAGGTTGTGGGATATTCCAAATATGCTATACTTTTCCCTACTTCTGGAAAACTATCTGTTAGACTCGCAATAACATTTTATCATCGTTGTATGTTGTTGTGGTGCGCTAAATTTCTAAAAAAATTTGTGAGGTAGCAATGATTCATAACTACGAAGGTAGGTGGTATTGCGATGAGCTAGGAAATTCATACACGGTAACATACACGATAGTTTTGGAGAAATGGCGCAACGATAACAACACGACAGTTAATCCGACAACGGGGTTACATGGCACGTAGGCTAACAAACCAAGGATGGTACACAATACATGGGACATATGGACGAAGAGGGTCGGACTACTACGTGGAACATGGTCATTTGCCCTTGCTGCCCAGCTTGGCGTTGTACTCCTCGCCAGACGCCTTGGCCTCGACTGCTATTTCCCTCTTTTTCTCACGCTCCCTCTCGCGAGCCTCGTGCTCCATGCACCTGCACGCCTCGAGATGGGCCTGCGTGTCCCACTGGATACGCTCGTTGTGCTCTTCGGTACGACGCTCCTCCTCCCTCCTCTTGCGGTCTCTGTTGGTATCCCACTCCTCGCAGTCGAGAGTCCACTGGTCGTGTGGGTGGATCTCTAGGTCGATCCACTTGCGGTAGCCACATAACGGATCCGGGGACTACGAGTAGACGGGAGAGGTTGTAAGTCTGTACTTTGAAAGAGAAATGGTAGGGGAATATACTGTAACATGTCCTTACAGGCTGCTGGTAGCGGCTCGTGTCCTAACGGCGATCGGGATAGTCGCAGGAGTACTTGTATTTGAAGAACTTGCATCTGTTCCTGTGCCAACAAAGGGACGGCGTCTCCCCCTAGGGAAGGTGTTGCGGCGAATGCTCGGTTGGGATATTGTGGTAGGGGTTGCTGCTACGTGGGGTGACGTCATTGCGGGGAGGTGGCCTCGTGACATGCTCCCTTTGTTCCTCCTAGGCCGCATACTCCCTTTCCATTTTGCGGATCTCCTCCCAATGCTTGTCCATCTGAGCGAGATTGAGTTGAAGTCTGGATGCAGGAGAACACGATGTAGAAAGGGTAGTACTTATATGCTGAGCCGGCATTGTGTACGAAGCGGACGACTAGCTCAGGGTTGTGAGTAGAAAACTGGACATGATCCACTGCATAGACAGAGAGAGAGTTCTATTTGCCTCTCATCAACTCCAAGGACCGGCCTTGGAATGATAGGAAAACTTTACTCAATCCCATCCCGACGCTCAAGAAATCACCTGGGAGGAATTCACTCAGGCTTTTAGACATGCACATATTCCTCATGGAATGATGGTACTAAAGAAGAACGAGTTTAGAGCCTTGCGCCAAGGGAACTACACGGTCAGCGAATATCTACACAAGTTCAACCAGTTGGCAAGGTATGCACCTGAGGATGTGGCCACAGATGAGTCCAAGCAAGAGCGGTTCTTGGACGGACTTAATGATGATCTCTCAGTCCAACTTCTTGCTCATGATTACCCAGATTTCCAGCACTTAGTGAGCAAGATCCTTCGGCAAGAGGGCAAGCGTGTTGAAATGGAAAACCGCAAAAAGAGGAAAGCGGCCCAGCAGTTCAGGTCAGAGGGATTCTCCAGGCCAAAGACCTCCCAATTCCAGCCTATGAGGTCTGCGACCTCCTCCCCCATCAGGAATTCAATGCAAGTCAAGCGGTCTGGCACCTCCAGCTCACATAAGACCTTCCCAGGAGGTCAATCTCAAGCAAGGCCAGCCACAAACTCTGCAGCAGGGGTGACTTGTTTCAATTGTCATGAAGTGGGGCACTATGCAAACAAATGTCCGAAGAAACTTCAAGCTCCAGCTCCAACTCCAACCCGATCGGCTCAAGGGTCCTTAGCTCATGGCAGCCACACCCATCCCAGGCCTCCAGTGCAATACAATAAAGGGCGGGTGAACCATCTCACTGCCGAGGAAGCTCAACAAGCTTCAGATGTGGTCCTTGGTACGTTCCTTGTTAATACCATACCAGCCTCAATTCTTTTTGATTCCGGAGCTTCACATTCATTTATCTCTTCAAAGTTTGTGGGTAATAATGGGTTAGCTATAACTCCTTTAGTAAACCCTATGCTAATCCATTCCCAGGGCTTGAAAATGAGGACTAACTCCTTGTGCCCAAATCTTTCCTTGAAAATCTTGGGAGCACCTTTCTATGCTGACTTGATAGTCCTGCACTCCCAAGGATTAGATGTGATTCTTGGAATGGGTGGTTATCTAAGAACCGAGGGCCAAATAGATTGTGCCAACAAGTCCATTGTGCTCACCAATGAGTAAGGGGTGCAAGTGGAATTCAGCCAGAGACCTCTCTAAGGCGAGGTCCTAGGTTGTCTGCTTAAGAGAAGTGAAACTTGAAGACCTCCTGTGGTAAGGAGTACCACGATGTGTTTCCTAGTGAGCTACGGAATGCCTCCGGATAGAGATTTGGAGTTTGTCATTAATCTAGTCCACGACAAGACACCTATTTCAAAAGACCATATAGGTTGCATGATAATGACCTAGTTGAGTTAAAGCAACAAATTGAAGAAATGCAAAGTAAAGGTTTTGTGAGACCGAGTTCCTCTCCTTGGGGAGCTCCTGTGATCTTTGTGGCAAAGAAGGATGGTACACAGCGCATGTGTGTGAATTATAGAGCTCTCAATGATGTTACCATCAAGAATAAGTACCCTTTGCCCAGGATCGATGACTTATTTGATCAACTAAGAGGAGCAGCAGTTTTCTCCAAGATTGACCTAAGGTTAGGTTACCACCAATTGAAGATTCGACAAGAGGACATTCCAAAAACAGCCTTCTCAACTCGGTATGGGCTTTATGAGTTCACGGTTATGTCCTTTGGACTAGCTAATGCTCCTGCATACTTCATGAACTTGATGAATAAAGTGTTTATGGAGTACTTAGACAAGTTTATCATTGTCTTCATAGATGACATTCTTGTGTACTCTAAAACCGAGGTAGAGCATGAAGGTCACCTTCGGTTGATCCTAGACAAGCTTAGAGACCACTATCTCTATGCAAAATTTGAGAAATGTGACTTTTGGTTGAGTGAAGTCACCTTTTTGGGCCATGTTATGTCGGCTGCTGGAGTGGCAGTTAACCCTAGCAAGGTCCAAGACGTCCTAGATTGGAAACCACCTAAGTCAGTACCACAGATAAGAAGCTTTCTTGGCATGGCAGGGTATTACCGTAGGTTCATTGAAGGCTTTTCAAGCATAGCAAGACCTCTTACCCAATTGCTCAAGAAGGAAACCAAGTATGTTTGGACCCTAGCTTGTGAGCATAGCTTACAAGAATTGAAGAAAAGACTGACCTCTGCTCCAGTGTTGATTTTGCCTGATATTCGGAAGGATTTTGAAGTCTTTTGTGATGCCTCAAGGCAGGGTCTTGGTTGTGTTCTAATGCAAGAAGGTCGGGTAGTAGCTTATGCCTCTCGGCAATTAAAGCCTCATGAAGCCAACTACCCCACTCATGATCTGGAACTAGCAGCAGTGGTGCATGCTCTAAAAATTTGGCGTCATTATCTTATTGGTAATCGCTGCGAGGTCTTCACAGACCATAAGAGCTTAAAGTATATCTTTATCCAAGCCGACCTCAACCTTAGACAGAGAAGATGGTTGGAACTCATCAAAGATTATAATCTTGGAATTCACTACCACCCAGGTAAAGCAAACGTGGTAGCTAATGCTTTGAGCCGAAAAAGTTATTGCAACCTCTTAATGATTCAAGAAAACCAGCCCAAATTATATGAAGAGATGAGACGTCTCAATCTGGAAATTGTGGAGCAAGGGTCTGTGCATGCGCTTGAAGTGGAGCCTATGGTCCAGAAGCAGATCCGAGAGAATCAATTCCAGGATAAAGACCTCCTGGAAATTAGAGACAACATAGGAAGAGGTAAAACTCCTGGATTTTCAATGGATGAACAAGAGGTCCTTTGGTTCGGCAAAAGGCTATGTGTGCCGAACTGCCAGGACATAAAGGACCTCCTACTTAAAGAAGCCCATGAGTCACATTACTCCATCCATCCAGGGAGCACAAAGATGTACCAAGACCTCAAAGAGAGGTATTGGTGGGTCGGCATGAAAAGAGAAATAGCCGAGTTCGTAGCACAATGTGATGTATGCCAAAGGGTCAAGGCCGAGCACCAAAGACCCGCTGGTTTGCTTCAACCTCTACCTATTCCTGAGTGGAAATGGGAGCAAGTTGGTATAGATTTCATCACTGGTTTACCAAGAACCTAATCGGGTTATGACTCCATTTGGATTATTGTGGATCGGTTGACTAAAGTAGCCCACTTTATTTCGGTCAAGACCACCTATGCTAGCAGCAGGTTGGCTGAGTTATACCTAGCCCGAATTGTATGTTTACATGGGGTACCCAAGAGCATAGTGTCTGATAGAGGGTCCTAGGTCACTTCAAGATTTTGGGAAGGCCTCCATGAAGCTTTAGGGACAAGACTTAATTTCAGCACTGCTTACCACCCTCAGACTGATGGCCAAACAGAGAGAGTGAATCAAGTGCTTGAGGACATGCTTCGAGCTTGTGCTTTGGACTATGGGAAAAGTTGGGACAAAAACCTTGTAACGACCCGGCCTAGGGCACACCCGGGAGGTCCTCGGGACCTCTGGGAGATCGAGAGGAGCCCCAGGGCGTCAGAGGTCCCTCGGGACCTCTGGGAGGTCCGTGAAGGACTTCGGGGCGTCGAGAGGATATCGGTGGACCGCCTGCAGACCTCCCGAGAGGTCGAGAGGACCACTCGGAGGTCTGGGAGGTCAGACCAGAGGTCGCTGGACCCCAGACCTCCCCAAAACTCCACACCTCCACTCGAGGGAGGTCGAAGGAACCACCCCAGGAGGTCGTGAGCTTAGGGCAAGCTGAAGTCCTCTGTGATCCAAACCGGCCCCGGATATCATCGTTGGTTCTCCTGACAAACAAGTGATATCATAAACATCCACAAGGCTTTATTAACAGCAAAAGGAGGTTAGTTTACAAGGGTTGCTTACAACTCCGACAGCAGGGAGCACAAAAAGCGGCGGAGAACAAAGACAATATCCACCCATTACACCACGGTGGTGGCTAGAGGCGCGGCCTAATTGAGTGGTCATCTTCATCATCATAGGAGTCTTCATCTGCTCAATATATGAATCAAGCAAGAGTGAGCACAACAACAGTGCTTCATAAGTTACACCGATCAAATAATGAGAATGACATGCATAGGGGTATATCAAAGGAATGACATATTAGGGTTGGTTTGCATAAAGCCAATTTTATTTCAAATACAATTATTAAGTTTCAAGGCAGGTTACCATAATTAAAATTCATTTTTGTGAAAACCATTTTCAGTTGGATAGCATTCAACATAGCAATGGTGAAGGATACCCTCCTGCACAAGGCTTCCAACCCACACCCATTTTGGTTAAACCACCAAAACCATTTTCATAACCTTTTGAAAACCAAAACCAAAGCTAACTTTGAGTGACATTGCCAGCATGTCCATGACCGTGGACACGGCTATTCGAATAGATTTACACTCTGCAGAGGTTGCACACTTTACCCACATGACATGAATTCTCTAGTTTGCTTGACATCCGTCGATGCCACCTCACACTTCCTTTGGTGAGAGGTCTAGAGCACATGACAAGGCCTTTACAATGCATTGCTCCACATGACCCACCCCCATTAAGGTTTCGCAATCCCCCCTTTGGGTAGAAACATCGCAGGGTTAGTGGGGTGCCCCCTCTTATGCCAGGTGGGACTACAACTAGTCATAACATGACAAACCCACCGCGTCCGCGGGCGAACCACGATAGAGCTTTGTAAATTAGTTAGCCAGGTCCCACGCCCCACACTGGAGACATGTGGTTGCACAATTTTGGCATAGCCCATTATAGGCTTAGCAAGTGGTGTCTCAAAGACCGGTCCTTAACCGACTTGGGCGACAAACCTCAACCCTGGGGCATCGGATCACACGACCCCCGTGCATAGACATGCACCAACCATACAACCAACTTCGCCCAAGTCAAAACCATTTTCATTTACTTTGCTTTACAATTCTCCATGGCACACAAATGCCAAGGTCACAAGTAAAACATCCATGACACACCAATGTCATGGCCGAAAGCTCCATGGCACACCAATGCCATGGCTCAAAACATTTGATCATTTGATGTTTTGGTCAAAACTCCCCAAATCAAGATTTTGGTCTAAGCATCACTAAGCATGTCATTTTTAAAGAGCTTCGGGTCCTCACTATTGCAAGAACCAGTTTTTATCTAAGGTGACAATGAGGTTGATTCAATCATGGATAGAGGTCATACCAAGCAGTGAGGCAACTATGGATTGAAAGATAGGCATTGAAATACTTAGTAAAGTAAGCATGCATACATCTTGAAAAGCGACATAAGTAATTTGAAATATTGGGTGCAACATGTTCAAAAGTGTAACTTGCCTTGCTCAAGATCTCGAATTGCTTCCTCTCCTCGCTAAACTCGGGCTCCCCACGGTCTTGACAATCTACGTGAAGAACCAAATATTCAAACAAAGCTCAAACAAGAATCCAAGAACTCCAAATGAACTTAAAGACAAAACCAACAGAGAATTTGGGAGGTCAAGAGGAGGTCCAAGGAGCTCATTGGAGAGGTCTTAGGGCTCGAGAGAGGATATCCCAAGACGATGGAGGAGGTCCAGAGACTAGAGAGAGGAGGTCTATGGTGGCTCGGTTGAGACAGAGAGCAGAAAATGAGGAAGAAAGTGAGAAAGGAGGGCTCTCCCAAAATATATATAGGGGAAGCCATGCACATGACCCAGGATGAGTCAACAAGAGTTGGTAAATAGGACAAGAGAGTAGGCAAGGAATGTGACAATCAGTGTGACATGCGTACTGCAAAGGTGGGGGCATTTAATGTGATACAACATGCATTAAATGCTGCGGAGACTTCCTTGCCCAAAGGACATAGTCAAAGGTAAAGAAATCGGGTGCTTGACTGCCAAGTGGGGTAGTCAAGACCGCCAGGAGATCTGCAAGGACCTCGAGGAGGTCTTCACGGTGAACAAGGGAGGTCCTCACCCACCGGGAGGTTCTAGCAGTTGGATCTCCCAAGGGAGGTCCAAGCGGTCAAGATCAAGCGCACTGAGGAGGTCCGCAAGGGCAAGGGAGGTCCTTACTTGCAAGGGAGGTCTGACGGTTGGATCTCCAAAGGGAGGTCAACGGTCAAGATTTAAGCACAAGCACGGGAGGTCCACAACAATAAAGGAGAACCTCACCCGCACGGGAGGTCTAGAACCGTAGGATCCAATCCGAGGAGGTCACGAGCGGTTGGGATTCCCAAGGGAGGTCCTAACGATCGGATCTGCCAAGAAGGGGAGGTATGGACGGTCAAGATTTCCAAAGGGAGGTCTTGACGGTCAGTTATAAGGAGGAGGTGCGGACGGCTAAGATCTCCAAGGGGAGGTCTTAACGGTTCGAGATGTGCAAGGAGGAGGTGCAGGCATTTGGATTTCGATCGGACCATCAAAATGGTTGGGACGTTCGGACCACCGAACGCCTGACAAATCGGGTCATACAGCGAAGATCTAAGGGTTGAGAGGAGGTGGGATGTTGGACCACCGAGCGCCTCACCAGATCAATCCGTCCAATGCAAATCGGACGACTCACAATCAATGGAGATGTAAATGGGCAAGGAGGAGGTCTTGGAGGACCTAGGGAGGTCCGGTAGGACACAGGGAGGTCTAAGAAAGGTAAGGGGAGGTCCTAGAGGACATGGAGAGGTCCTAAAGGACACGGGAGGTCAAATAAATGTAAGGGAGGTCCACATGGTTCCAAAGGAGTTCAAATACACACAAGGGTGTACAGACTTGGGAAGATTGCAGTCGAGAGAGGACAGAGAGGGAATTGGACCCGGGGAGGTCCAAGTGCTTGGAAGATCTAGACCTAAGGAGGTGCGGACCATAGGAGGGCTGTCTGAGAGGAGGTCCGAACCTCTGGATCCTAACAAAGGTGAGGTCTGGGCCAAAGGTGGGTAACAAATGGACAGAGGAGGAAAGACCGACCAAAGCTCCAATAACTCAATAAACCAACAAGAAACTTTTAGTTGTAGTTGGAGTTAAATGACTTAAATCTATTATGAAATTTCAAGGTTAAGTTTTGAATTCTCATCAAAACAAAATGGTTCTTTTTATTTTTGAAAACTCCAAAAAGATTCTAAAATAAATTCAGGGTGTCACAAACCTTCCCTATGCTGAGTTCTCCTACAATAATAGCTACCAAGCTAGTTTGGAGATGTCTACATTTGAGGTGTTGTATGGCAGGTAGTGTAGAACCCCTCTCCTATGGGATCAAGTGGGTGAGCGCCAATTTTATGGACCTGATGTCATTAAGGAAGCTGAAGAAAAGGTGAAGCTCATAAGGGAGCGCTTGAGAGAGGCTCAGTCTAGACAAAAGAGCTATGCCGATACTCGACGGCGGGACTTATCTTTTGAAGTTGGAGATTTTGTGTACCTTAGAGTAACTCCACTCAAAGGAGTTAGAAGATTCCGAACCAGAGGGAAGCTAGCTCCAAGATTTGTTGGACCATACAAGATTTTGGCAAGACAAGGTGAAGTGGCTTATAAAATTGAGCTGCCCACTTCTCTATCGGCAATGCACAATACATTCCATGTGTCGCAATTGAGGAAGTGCCTTCGGGTACCTGAAGACCACACCTCGCTGGAAAGCATTGACCTCCAAGAAGACCTCACTTATGTGGAGAGACCAATCAAAATTTTGGACGTCATAGAATGTGTCACCAGGAGCCGGATCCTTCGAACTTCCAAGGTGCAATGGAGTCACCATCCAGAGAGTGAAGGCACATGGGAAAAGGAAGAGGACCTTAGAGCAAACTACCCATACCTCTTTGCTGGCCAAGCTTGAATCTCGGGGTCGAGATTCCCTTAAGGGGGGTAGGTTTGTGACACCCTGATTTTCAGAGTCTTTTTGAAAAAAATTTCAAAATAAAAAGAACCATTTTGTTTTGATGAGAATTCAAAGCTTAACCTGAAATTTCATAATGGATTTAAGTTGACTACCTCAAACTTCAACTAAAGTTCCTTGTTGGTTTGTTGAGTTGTTGGAGTTTTGAAGATCTTCCCTTCTTTGTCCATCTTTTACCCACCTCTGGCCTAGACCTCCCTTTGTCTGGGATCTAATGGCCCATACCTCTCCTTCGTTTGGATCCAAAGGTCCGGACCTCCTTTGTGTTGTCCTCCTCTGGTCCAGACCTCTTTGGGTCCAGACCTCCCAAATGCTTGGACCTCATTCGTTGCTTGTAACCTTGAAACCTTCTCTGGAGGCTCCCTTCAGTACCAGCCCGGTAGTACCACCCGCACCATGCGGTACTACCGCTTCTTCGGACCTCCCCTTACCATTATTGGACCTCTCCGCGTCCTTCAGGACCTCCCCATGTCTTCTAGGACCTCCCCTTACCTTTATTGGACCTCTCCGTGTCCTTCAGGTCCTCCCCAGGTCCTCCAGGATCTCCTCCCTATCTATTTCCACCCCTATCGAATGTGAGTGGTCCGATTTGCATTGGACGGTTTGATCTTGGTCGGACGTTCGGATGGTCCGAACGTCCCACCTTCTCTGAGCCCTTAGATCTTCATTAGATGGTCCGATTTCTTTGTGGCGTTAAGGCGGTCGAACGTTCAACCATTTTGGACCACCGATTTAGTTCTAAAGTGAGATCGGCCTTCTTCTGTTGGTCGAACGTCTCACCTTCTCGAGCCCTTAGATCTTCATTGGGACGGTCCGATTTGTTGTGGCGTTAAGGCGGTCCGAACGTCCCAACCATTTTGGGCGGTCGATCGAAATCGGCGGCCAGACCTCCTCCTTGTAAATCGGGACCGTTAAGACCTCCCCCTTGGAGATCTTAACTGTCCAGACCTCCTCCTTGTGGATCTGGACCGTCAAGACCTCCCCTTTGGAAATCTTGGCCATCCAGACCTCCCCTTTTTGGCAGATCCGATCGTTAGGACCTCCCCTTGGAAATCCTAACCGTTCAGACCTCCCTTGGATTTGATCCTACGGTTCTAGACCTCCCTTGCGGGTGAGGTTCTCCTCTTACCTTCTTGGACCTCCTGCAGTGCGCTTAATCTTGACCGTTGGACCTCCCTTTGGAGATCCAACCGTCAGGACCTCCTTTGCGGGTGAGAACCTCCTCGTTGCCCTTGCGGACCTCCTCTGGTGCGCTTAATCTTGGCCGTTTGGACCTCCCCTTTGGAGATCAGCCGTCGGGACCTCCCGGTGGGTGAGGATCTCCCTTGATTCCTTGCAAGACCTCCTCTAGGCCATTGCGGGACCTCCTCTATGGGTCTTAGCTACCCCATGGCGACCACACACCAGTTTCCTTTACCTTTGTTGTGTCCTTGGGTAAGGAAGTCTCCTGACATTTAATGCATGTTGTATCACATTAAATGATCTCACCTTTGCCGTACCCATGTCATACCGATTGTCACATTCCTTGCCTACTCCCCTTGTCCTGTTACCAACTCCTGTTGACCCTATCTGGGTCATGTGCTTTGGCTTCCACTATATATAGTTTGGGAAGCCCTCCTTTCTACTTTCTTCTCTATTTCTCCTCTCTGTTTCAGCAAGAGTCTACCTTAGACCTCCTCCAACAAGTTCATGGACCTCCTCTCTTGACTCTCTGGACCTCCTCCAACAAGCTCGTTGGACCTCCTCTTGACCTTCCATCCTCTCTGTTGGTTTTGTATCTAAGCTTATTTTGAGTTCTTTGGATCTTGTTTGAACTTTGTTTGAGTTATTTGGTTTTCACGTGTAGATTGTCAAGACCGTGGGGAGCCCAAGTTCAGTGAGGGAGAGGGAGCAGCTCAAGATTTTGAGCAAGGCAAGTTACATTCTTGATCATGTTGCACCCAATACTTCAAGTTACTTATGTCGTTCTCAAAGATGTATGCATGCTTATTTCACTAAGATATTTCAATGCCTACCTTTAAATTCGTAGCTATGCGTACTGCTTGGTATGACCACTGTCCATGTTGAATCGACCCCATTGTCACCCTAGATAAAACCTGGTTCTTGCAATAGTGAGGACCCGTAGCTCTTGAAAAATGGAATGCTTAGTATTGCTTAGACCAAAATCTTGATTTGGGGAGTTTTGACCAAAAATATCACTTAATCAAAGAATTTGGGCCGTGGCATTGGTGTGCCATGGAGACTCCGGTCATCACATTGGTGTGTCATGGGGTTTTACAAATGGCCATGGCATTGGTGTGCCATGGAGGTTTGAAAAGCAAAGTAAATGAAAAATGGATTTGACTTGGGCGAAGCTGGTTGTTTGGTTGGTGCATGTCTATGCACGGGGGTCGTGTGATCCGATGCCCCAGGGTTGAGGTTTGTCGCCCAAGTCGGTTGAGGATCGGTCTTTGAGACACCACTTGCTAAGCCTATAATGGGCTATGCCAAAATTGTGCAACCACATGTCTCTAGTGTGGGGCGTGGGACCTGGCTAATTAATTTGCAAAACTCTATCATGGTTCATCCTGTGGATGCGGTGGGTTTGTCATGTTATGACTAGTTGTAGTCCCACCTGGCATAAGAGAGGGCACCCCATTAACCCGGCGGGTTTCTATCCAAAGGGGGGATCTGCGAAATCTTAATGGGGGTGGACTACGGTGGAGCAATGCATTGTAAAGGCCTTGTCATGTGCTCTAGACCTCTCACCAAAGGAAGTGTGAGGTGGTATCGGCGGATGCCAAGCAAACTAGAGAATTCATGTCATGTGAGTAAAGTGTACAACCTCTGCAGAGTGTAAACCTATTCGAATAGCCGTGTCCACGGTCATGGACATGCTGGCAATGTCACTCAAAGTTAGCTCTTGGTTTTGGTTTTCAAAAAGAAATATTGACACTAGTTTTGGTGGCTTAACCAAATTGGGTTTGGGCGAGAAGCCATGTGCAGGAAGGTATCCTTCACCATTTCAATGATGAATGCTATCCAACTGAAAATGGATTTCACAAAAATGAATTTTAACTATTGTAACCTGCCTTGAAACTTAATGCTTGTATTTGAAATAAAATTGGCTTTATGCAAAACAACCCTAATATGCTTTCCTTTGATATATCCCTATGCATGTCATTCTGTTAATTGACGGGTGTAACTTGCGAGCACAGTTGTTGTGCTCACTCTTGCTTGATTCATATATTGAGCAGATGAAGACTCATATGATGATGAAGATGATCAACTCAATTAGGACGCGCCCTCCAGCCAATCACCTGTGGTGTAATGGGTGGACAATGTCTTTTGTTTTCCGCTTCGTTTGTGTGCTCTCGGTTGCTGGAGCTTGTAAGCAACCCTTGTAATCAAACCTCCTTTTGTTGTTAATAAAGTTCTATGGATGCTTTTGTTGTCACTTGCTTGTTGTGAGAATTGGTCGATGATCCCTGGGGACCAGTTCGGATCGCAGTGGACTTTAGGCTTGTCCTCAAGCCCCACGACCTCCTCGGGTGGGCTCCTCTCGGGCCTCCCTCGAGTGGTGCGTGGTGCTTGAGGAGGTCTCGAGGTCAACGACCTCCTCGGTCGGGACCCCGAGACCTCGGGTGGTCTATCGGACCTCTCGGGAGGTCTGGAGGTCCTAGCGGGATGCCCTCTCGGGACGTCTTGGGAAGTCCCTTACGGACCTCCCAGGAGGTCCTGAGGGGCCTCTCGGGATGTCCTGGGGGTTCCTTTTTGGACCTCCCAAGAGGTCCTGAGGGACCTCCCAAGAGGTCCTGAGGGACCTCCCGGGTGCGCCCTGGGCCGGGTCGTGACATGGATGCATTGCACGAACAGCCCGTGCGGCGCTACCGTGCGCATGAACTGTGGATACCATGGATTCCACATGATGTCGCTGTCGTGCATCGACTTGAACTTGTTGTGGTACAACAAGTAGCACCTCACCAGCCTGTCCTTGGCCTAGCGCAGACAGCCAGCAGTCCACTGTGAGCCCATGGTGGGCTCGTCTATCACGTCGATCAGGGTGGGGGGGCGTACAGGTGCACCGCTATCTCGATGGACGGCCGCCCAACCGGAAAGTGCTCCCAACTCCACAGTTGCAAGGGCACGTAGCAGAGGACCAGGCTGGGGGTACCACTAGTGCCGCACCGCGAAGCGTCACACAACCCCCGGTATGTGGCGCAAAGGATGACTGACCCCCAACTATACTGAGGCATCGGCCCAGCCCCACGTCAACCAATGACTCGGCGAGGCAGACGTAGCTGGGGTAGCACCAATCGCCTTGTGTGGTTAGAAACATGACCCAACCAAAGAGCCAAAGAAGGTAAGCTACGAGGTGCATTGTAATGACCGCGTCAGGTGCACCATGCGGGCAAGCATCGAACTACCTTAGCCAAGCCCGGGGGACGCCACGTGCACCCTCTGGGAGAGGTTAGCCGAACCGCTGCTCTAGCATGGCCTTCCAATGCGCCGACGGAGGGCCCAGAACAAGCGGCTCACCCCGGATCGGGAGACCGGTCAAGAGCGAGATGTCTTGCAGGGTGATCGTCATCTCACCCCACCAAAAGTGGAAGGTGTGCGTCTCGGGCCTCCACCTATTGACAAGTGCTGACAGCAGGCTGGTGTCTAGGAGGGACCGACGTTCGAGGGACACCAGCCTCGTAAGGGGCAACAAGCCCATACCCCGGAGGATCGGAATGTAGCGACCGTCCAGCTCTCAGAAATCCCAACCTGCCCGAAGCTGCAGGGGCGAAGGGCCATCGGTGTCACTGGCGATCCACAGCTTGCACCGATGGTCCTCATCGTAGAAGTGTTCGAGAAGCACTGGTAGAGACATGCCTTGCAACACATGAAATAGATGGAATATTAGTGAGAAGATTGATAATGACCATAAAATAACTAGCACGAAATAATTAGCTGCATGAATAACTAGCAGTGCATGCTGTCGTTATTTTTCTATTTTCTAATTGTTTAAAACTAATTAATTAAGATAAACTAATTATTTCGTAACTAATCAACCTCACATCAATAATTACACACGTTAACCCATGTTCTTTCCCTTTGCTAAAAAATATTAATTGCATATGTGTGTGTTCATTGCATAGTGCATGCATACTTGAGTACGTAGCAATTAATTGCTTGCATGGTAACTAGCAGTGCATGCTATCATTATTTTGGCCAGCATGTGCATGCATACTAGAATAACTTGCATGTCATTATGAACTACCACGAAATAATTAGTTGCATGAATAAATAGCAGTGCATGCTTTCATTATTTTGGTAGTTTCTAATTGTTTAAAACTAATTAATTAAGACAAACTAATTATTTTGTAACTAATTAACCTCGCCAACAGTGCATGCATCGTATGATATTTTCTTAACTACAAATTACGGATTTAGAACTAATTATTTACGTAACATTAGGTAAATTGGCTTCTAATGAAGAATTTACGAACAACAAAAAATTGCTACGCGATTAATACATAATTTGCGAACGAGCAAGTCTGTTGCCAAAAAATTGGCTTCTCGGTAAATTGGTAAACGTAACAAACCTAACTACTTAAGTACGCAGTTCATAAATAATTTACCAACAACAAAAAATAGATGGAGATAAAAATTACCTGCTAAATCGGCTTCTAACGACGGCGGTTAATAACGCTAAAATGTCTGTAAAAATATAACCAACTGAAAGAGAGAGCGAGTGAGTGAGCGACTGACTGCGAAATGAAATTGTGTTCGCTCCCTCTTCAATTTGTAGCCGCTGCCAGAGACAGAGATGCGATGGAATTGACAGGAGGAAGTACGGGCGGTGCAATTAGGGGAGGGTCTGGACTTCACACCTTCTCCGAACGACATGTGACGGTTTTTTCCCCTTTTTTTCTTCTCAGGAGAATCGAACCACACACGTGCCAGGAAGGGGAGGGAGGGCCGTGCGGAGGTGGACAGGGGG
Organism: Phyllostachys edulis; assembly: GCA_036346405.1. Classification (NCBI taxonomy): domain Eukaryota; kingdom Viridiplantae; phylum Streptophyta; class Magnoliopsida; order Poales; family Poaceae; genus Phyllostachys; species Phyllostachys edulis. The sequence continues at coordinate 102,279,147 of CM070549.1, forward strand.
AGGCCACGCGCCGACCGGGCGGAGGCAGGAGGGAGGGCCGTGTTGAGGCTGGCAGCGTGGCGGTGGGCGGCTACCACCACAATGGCCGTCTTGTGGCGATCACGCCGCAGCGTCTGCAGGCGGCAAGAAGTCACGTGGCACGCTGGTGAGCGTTGCCACATGGCGTCTTGGCAGGTGTTAGATATGCAAAAAAAAGAGCCGGCTATTGTTGTAAATACAGAATGAGAATGTGACAATACCGCTAAAAATTCTTACTTAGGAATATTAGTGCAACCTGAAGTAGAAGTACGCAGCTCAGTAATGGAGACTGAGCAACAGCGGCCAAAATGTAGGCCTTAATTATTCTCACCGATGTGTTGAGCAGAACCGCGCGTCTAGTTGGGTAGGAGTAGGAGGTTCCACAGAAATCTTACCATCCGTACATGTGTTGTTATGCGTTCGCATTTCAGAGGTTGATCAGAGCTTTCGCTTAGTTATAAAAATGAGACATTAAGCATGTTTTCTACTCCAATAATAAACTAGTACAAGAGATTAATTAGCGCGTTCGTTCCAGAAGCAGAAGTCTTACAAGGTGTGAGAGGGAAGCTTAATAATTTACTTATTTGGAATTAGCAACCAGCAGTTCTGGCGAGTACCGAATAATGTGAAGCCGTAGAGGAGTCTTGCTGCCAATTAATTCACCGAGACCAGCTTAGGCGTTGTTAAACTGTTCAAGCCTTGATCAAACCAATTGGAAGCATTATCTGGCAAGGAGGAAAAGAGAACCTAGCCCAGTCCGACAAACAAAAGCAGCCCCAGCCCCTTCCTTCGCAATGCAAAGTTGTGCCAGTAGCATACATGAAAAGGCACCGTCCTTGCAAAGCTACACTCTCTAGAGGCGGCATATCAGGTGCACATACCCTATTGTGTGCATATATGGACAAACTCAATCCGGACGCTCCATCACGCAATCGACAGCGCGCAGCAGCGAGCGCAAGGCCTCTGGCGAGCGAGCGCAAGTGGTAGCTGATTTTGCAATTCCCCCTCCTACCCGAACATTCGCTAGGGTTCGCTGTTCGCCACTGCCGAGGGTTGCCGCCAGGTCTTGCCGCTCTTGTTCCCCCGAGCCCGCGGAGCCCTCGCGACGCCAGCCTGCTTTGCTGCGGGAATACGGCGAAACCTGCATCCACGGCCGGCTGCGACGCCGCCGAGCCATCCGCCGTGGGCCTGCGCCGTCGCCACGAAGCGAGCCAGGACCACAAGTGAGCCCTTGCGCCCGCCTGCATCCATGACCCGGCTGCTGACGCCGCCGAGCCATCCGCCGCGGGCCTCAGCCGTCGCCACCGGCCGAGCCAGGACCACGGGTGAGCACCCCCTACGCTGCCCCTCTCTAGCTGATCCTCACCGCCGCTGCGTCAAACATGATGGAGAAGGCGTCAAGCATATTCAAGAGGGAGCTCAACGGCATTCAGGTGGAACTGTGATACTGATACTAGCTTCAATTTTGTTAATCATCGATGTAATAGCCAAGCTCTGAAATGGTGCTGCAATCTCAAGAATTGATTTGAAGCCCTGAATTGGTAAAGGCCAAGGAAGAAACTAGGATAGAAAATTGTTAATAAGATCATTATGGCGAGAGATATCAACGTGATGGAGAGATAGCTGCAAGTGTTTGATTCATACGACCTGTGTTTTCTTTAGATCACTGCAATCGGCCTTCGTTGTCTGAACATTGTACTTCGTTGTTTGAACTTGATTGTTGAATTGAATGTTGATTTTGTAATGGCACCTATGACAGTAATGGCAGCAGCTTGTTTCCAGTCTTTCTCTTGCAGTTTTTTTAATTAATGTTTTGGATGATATGTGAATGTGCATGAGCTAGCAGCACCTATGGCAGTAATGGCTTGTTGAATTGTGATTGTGATTGTGAGAATTTTCTCAGCATCAGCTACATTTTTGGGTTACTTCATATGTGTTTAGGCTTGTTCAGTTTCTTGAAATGTTGAATCGATGCAATCGGATTTTCAGCATTGTTTGCTATATGTGATTAAGCTGACAAGATGAGCTTGCACGAATTTGCGTCAAGTTTCTTGAGCATGTGTTTGCCTGTGGCTAACTGGACTTTACAGTTCTGGACCTAGCAATGGTTGAAATATAATGTGCTCTTATACAAATGATTAGTGATTGATTTTTCCCCATTGTAACCCAAATGTTGCTCCCAAGACCCAGATGGCTGTGTCGATGATCGTGGCTTCTCTGAACCAGTGTTTATTTGTGTATGTGTACAACAGAGTAAAAATTGGATAATCTGTCCATTCATATCCTGAAGCGCATTTGTAGTCGCCACATTTGTGTCTGTAACCTTGTGGAGAAACCGGTCAGACTTGTATGTATCAAGACAGTATACAATCAACCAAATGGCAATGACTTATTGCTGAAGATACTTTTCAGTCTACTGCATTGATGAAATTGAAATCTGATTTTGTGGATTCTGAAATGAGATTGAAATCTTATTTTGTGGATTCTGGATAGCATTGCACAGAAAAGGACTTTGGAATTTTGGATAGCAAAGGAAGTATCAGTTCTTCAACTAGAAACCTCACTTGATTTCAATCTCATGACAAAAGTTGCGAGGACTTTGGTATTCTGGATAGCAAAGGTGGCTGAATGTTTAGGCTTCCTTGTGAAATTGTTGATTGTATGAGATGGACACTGAGCACAAGATGAAAGGGTTCATGAGGATTGAAAAAGCTGGTGAGGGTTCATGAGATGGTCGATGTTGTGTTCATTGCAAATTGATAGTTGCACTTGTACATCAAGATTGGCACTTTAGTTTCGGGAGAGATGGTATGCGGACTTAGAATCCAAACTACTACAAAACACCAAGAGCCCGGCTATTATAAATGTCAATATTGGTTAGTATTTCAGCTCGGTGATAATTGGTTGTCCAATTATTGATACTTAATCTGTTTTTCATGTTCAATTTATATGTATTAACATTGACTGCCGTTGTGCTACTTCTTTTCTCTGGTTCATAGGAACTACTTTGAAAGGGTCTAGTTCTTTTCTCTGTATACAAGATGTTGCTAGCTGCTGCTCACTGATGATTCAAAAAAATTAGAATCATACATAATAATTTCAGTTTGCATTCAATTGCATGTTGCATTCACAAAACTTCAAAACAGGGTACTATCATGATAATTTCAGGTTTGAATCAAGAACTGAAGAAGAATTCCTTCTCCACTTTATTCACACATGATAATTTTAGGTTTGAATCATGCATAATCCATGACGACTATTTGCAAACCACACATTCCTATAAACTGCAAAAGCAAGACCATCAAAATCCCACTGACTGATACAATTTTCTACATGATCTTGGCTTGGATGACCGCCCAGCCGTTCACCGGCACCGCCACGGTGTTGCGCTGGGGTGGGTCAATGAGGTTGAACTTCTCGGCGCCGTGGATGTCGATGGGGTGGTTCTTCGGCGTGACGATGCTAGTGTCCCGCAGGACAAGCTGCACCACGGAGTCGAACCTGAGCTTGTCTTCACCAGGGGCAGGCGTGCGAGGCGGTGGGAGGCGAACTGAGCTTGTCTTCACGGGGCCGCGTGCAGGGGCCAGCGAGGAGGGCTCAGCGAGCTCACCGATGGGATGGGAGGCGGCGTGCTTGAGGAACCCTAGCTCGTGGTCGGGCGGCGCGAGGTTGGCTCGGCTCGAGAATACGCTCGGAGTAGCTCGTGGGAACGAGGAGGAGATGCACGAACCGCAACGGGAGGCGGCGAGCCTAGGCGAGCGGCGCCGCTCGCCTTGGGCGATTTGGGCAGCGATGCATAGAGTGGAAGGGGGGAAGAAAGGCAAAATATCAGCTTTCGGGCGGGGCGGCCGGGGGGGGGGACTCAAAACTCGCCTTCGCTCGACTTGCACGCGCGAGCGCTCGCCCTGGGCCGCCGATCCTACGATGGATGGCCGGGATTTGCTGTGTCCACATGTGCACAAATTGACTCATGTCCACCAGATACGTCGCCCTCTCTAGAGGCCTACAAAAACAAAAGAGAGATACATTACTGTACTGTACTCTGTACCATACAGCAGGGCAGCATGGAGAAACAACGTCGGAGTGTTATTTGGTGGAGCCCCGGCCAGCCGCAGCCCCACGGGACAGGAGTCAGGCAGAGGAGATCGTCCAGTTTAGGATTACTTAGGTAGTGTTTGGATGGATGAATCATGTGGTACTTATATCGGATGGTTCGAAATATACTATGGTTTATGCGTTTGGTTGGAGGAAGCCGTCCGGGACGAGATGATTCAAGTCAAGGGAATACAACTCAAATATGCTGAACTAACTCGTTCCACGAAATCGGTGGAACCACGTGGTCTAGGACGCGCTGCGTCCGCATTCAAGGTGATTAATGACGACAAGGTGATTAGTGTTGATAGAATTAAAATAATATGATGTTTCCACTGCTCATTGTCTTAATAATGTATCCTATGTTCTGTTGTTTTTCAGGTTAAGTCCTTACAAAGACCTCTGTAAAAAATAATTTATTCAAGTACTCTAATATTTATCATGATTAAATATAATTTTTCTAAATTTTTGGAACTCTATTCAACCCACACATAAATTCAAACTCTATCCAACAACCTAAGCTAGGTTTGAATTTAGTTTAAGCTAATAACACTTGAACAGTGAGGTTTCAAACTTTATTTGAGTATTAGCACATCCCAGGAACCTCTCTGAATTATTTCAGGATTTTAGGATTTTTTTTTACGTTGAGCGGTTGACCGTCAAGCAGACTTGAGCTCTATAAAATAGCAAAAAAAAATCACAAATCTCAAATAATTCAGGAGGTTCTGGATGTGCTAATACTCAAATAAAATGTGAAATTTCGCCGTTCAAGTGTTATTTGCTTAAACTAAATTCAAACCTAGCTTAGGTTGTTGAATAGAGGTCCAATTTTTTTACACTAGAAAATGCTTATAATTTTGGTCTTATAATTTTATTTTCTATTTATCTACGTAATTTTTATCTCCACCACTATTTTACAAAATTTTACTAAATAATTAAAATCGGATGAATAGTAACCGAAGTGTATTTTCCAGCCTTTTAAAAAAATCTGATTTTCAAACTACTACAACTTTTACTTGCTAACTTCAAATAGAATAATTCTTTCACCTAAAATCATCATCTAGCTACGGTAGAAAATTCATGCATTTTTAGCACTTTGAATTTTTAGGTTTTTCTCGATGTTGTTTTTGTTTTTGTATAGAATCCAAATATTTTAAATAAATAAAATAAACTTCAATTAAATTCAAAATTATTTTATGTAATTTTCTTGAGAAAGAAAGAAAATAAAATAAAAAAAATTATGGCCATCCAAATACAACCTCATTCATCAAACCAAACACAATATTCAATCATCCAGAACTATTCTATACAAGTAACCAAACAAAATCTTGTATTATCCTATCCCACCAACCAAACGTCGTACTTGTATCATCTCATTTAGAATCATCCTATCTATCATGTATCATCCCATCCCATCCACCCTGATTCACCGAACAAAACGAACCTTAAGACCTCAATTCCACCGAACCGGGCCGGGCGGACGGACCGAATCGAATCGAATCGAATCGGCAAGTACAATATATTCCCTTGGCTGGGGCGGGCTAGGCGGGGCGCGCGACACGCGGCTCGGCAGGCTGGCAGGCACAGGCAGGGCGACCCCACCCCACGGGAGAAGGGCCGCGCAGCCGCTGAGGCTGAGGCTGAGCCGGTGGTTGGGTTGGCCGGGCGGGTTGTAGCGTAGCGCACGTAGCTAGGTAACGCGCGGGCAGGGGCGCGCGCGGCCAGCGCGATCGCGCATCGCATGGCGTCGCGCGCATGGGTTACGGGCGCGGCACGGTAGTTAGATTAGATTAATCAAATCCATCCATGTGTGGGGAACGGCCCGGTTTGGAGTTCCGTGACAGCGACGCGGTGCGCGCCACCCCCACAGCTACCCCGCGCGGCCGCACGCGGGCTGTCGGTGCCGCCACGCGCGCGCGCGTCCATTAGCCAAGCTACATACATCATATATGCCGGTGGCTAATGGACGCCTGCTGCTCCACCTCCGCTCCTGTCAAAATCCACTTTCTTCTCCAGATTCGTTACGCTAGCTAGTTCTCTTACCATGCCGCTGCCAAAGACAGCTTCTTCAATTTCAAGTGTAAGAATTGCTCGTTGTCGCAGGCCGCGTGACGGAGAGACGGTGCGCGAGACGAGTCTGCTGCACTGTTTCAATTGTTTTCAACGGGCCGGGGTGGCGAGTTTGGTATTGCCACAGTGCCACCGCCTCCACTGTTTGTCGGCGCGCGCGCGAGTGGAGCCAGTGGACCTGCAGCTGCAGTGCAGGCTGCGGCTCCGACTGCGAGCATGATAGACACCGAAGTTCCCTTGGCATCTCCTCTGTTAAAAACAAAGCCATCCCCACTCCGCTGTCCGATCAGACACCGCCCGATCGATCCTCACAAAGATACACACGAGTACACAACGCCCTAACTAGATATATCGATTGCTTCAGTGTTAGCAATGCTTATGACCTTCGCTTAGTTGCTCAGAAAATGCAGAAACACACACTGCCCTCCGCTGCATGTGGTGATCATTGAGCAACGTGCAAGATGCAGCCTCCAGGCCGACCATGTGTCATTCATTGTGTCAAGCAAGCACTCCAGATATTTTGCTTGGAAAGAGAGCAGAACAAATAAACATTCTAATCAAACGGGCTAAAATTTTCCATGTCCAGATGACTTGTTTTAAGAACTGTTGCTACAGGACAGTACATGCTACATAACTTTCCCCTATATTTCTAGGCCGTCCCTGTCCAGCAATCGAATCCTGTAAGGCTTGTACGCGTCGGCGTCACACGATCGTACGAAAGCAAGCCCCTTGGGGCCTTGCTAAAGAGGCAGTCAATCAATCCCCGAACGGTGCTTGTTGATAAGAGCATTGTTTATCACCGGTCGACGGAATCCTGCTCCAAATTTATTTTTACGGGAAGCCACTAGCTTTCATTAATCAAGAACAGAGTGAGGATTACAATTAAGTCGGAGAGACATGAGAGAAATCTCGGGCTCATTGAAAGTCAACTCATCGGCTCGAACAAGCATGCTTAGCGCAATAGTGAGCCGCAAAATTTGCCTCTCTCCTAGCAAAAACAGAAGAAAAATCATCAAAACTAAGAGAAAGCTCCATCTGTCGACGGAACCTTGCTCCAAATTTGTGCTTGTTATGTAGTATTGGCTAGACAAGGGAGAACTCCCCTGAGATCATCTCGAGCAACAGTTGGGCAGCTAGCTTTTATGTGGATGATCTGGGTTGTTCCATGTGATGAATATATAAGTATTTTTCGAAGTACTTTAATCCAGAAATATGCTAGATAAATCATGAAAAATACTCTAGCTATTTTCACAAAGCAAAAAACCAAGAACACTATAGCCATACTAATTTCTAGAAGGACAGAAACTAGCATACCTATCTCAGTGTTCAAAACAACAATAAATAGTAAAGCAAACCAAGTAACAAGAGAGAGATAGCCATACCCAGATTCAGTGGAAGAAGAAGCTGCAGTAGAAGTCTTGATGAGGACGTTGTTCGTCATGGCATAGTGGACGTCGTGGTAGTAGTCATGCAGTTGATGTAGAACGTAGCAGAGAATCGTAGTCGTGCAGTTGATGTAGACATAGCAGAGAAACAGCGAGCAGTCGCGCGAACGCTCTCCAAAAACCTTATTCGTCCTCGCTCGTACAAGCCTTCAAGGATGAAGGTTCCGGAGGCCTACTCTCCCGGTGCGGCCGTACACGCGCCTCGCCGGGATGGAGATAGCCAGAGAAAGCAACAAAACCGAAGAGTTCCAGATTGTGAAAGTGAAAGCTCGGGCGAGAACCAGTACTCTCAGTTCTCTTTAAATAGCCAAAAAGATTCGCCATCAAGAAGCAGAACTCTATTCTTTTTAATAGCCAAAAAACAAAGAAGCCAGAGACCAACGGTTGCCATTGATTCGCCATCAATTACGAGTCGGTGCGTTTCGATTTTCGAATAGATAAAAAAAACGTGCCCACACCCGACACGCCTGCGCGCGCACGGCACGGCACGACACGACACGGCACGGCTCAGCTCGGCACGGCTCCGCTCGGCGAGCGAGCGAGCGAGCGAGCGCGCATGTGTTGGCTCTCTTCAATTCCACAAGAGGGGCTACCACGTTCCGCCTTATAAAGTGGTGTAACTCCCCTTCATCCCTCCATGTGGGACTAAACAGTTTTAGTACGTGCACATAGGTCTTTGAGATTTTTCAGGAATTAATTAGAATTATAATTGGGCCTAGCCTGTATTAATTTCAACAATCCCCCACCAGATCCCAAGGGTACATGTCAAATGCCTTGATCCATAGTATTGTTTTAATATATCAGTGTTTTGATGGAGACCGGTTAAAGTTAAACATCCACCTAGAACAGAAGTTACACTTATCCACAACTGCACAATGGACTAAGCCTTGAATTGACAATTTTGTGTGAATAAGTTTCACTTAAGTCCTTAACTGATACTAAGCTGCCAGACATCTCTGCGGGTTGGAGCATATAAGTCATACTCCTGGCCTTTCCATGAGCTTCCTAGAAATTACCCTATTTCATAGACTGTGACTAGCAGTCGGGCTCATATAGGTGTGTTCTTTCAAGACTGCTCTGTAGGACAGCATCTTTGCTTAAACAAGCCACATAACACATTAAGATATAAATCAACCTGCCATATAGATTTAGAAGAGAATTGCATCTCCAATGGAGTGGGTCTATAAAGGTACTCTCCTCCCAGTTAACCAATAGCTTGTTTCGCTAATCCTACTTCACGGGATCTCCCATCACATAGGATGGGTTACCACTATGGTATAACTCACGTGGGTTTCAAACCCATCTCCCTCGATGCATTGTCTATCACATTCCGTGATAAACCCTTTGTGAAGGGATCTGCCAGATTCTTAACTGTTTGGATATAATCCAAAGCTATTACTTAGGAGTTTCCCATTTTTCTGATAGACTCCAATCTTCTCTTCACATGTCTTGATGACTTCATATTATCCTTAGAACTGTTCACCTTGACGATCACAGTCTGATTGTCACAGTTCATCAGAATAGCCGGTACCGGTTTTTCAACCATCGGCAAATCCATCAAGAGCTCACGAAGCCATTCGCTTCAGCGATGCTGATATCTATCTTTGTGAGTTTTGCTTCCATTGTTGACCTCGTTAAGATGGTCTGCTTGCAAGACTTCTATGAAACAGCGCCACCTCCAAGTATGAAAACATATCCACTTGTGGCCTTAATCTCATCAGCATCAGATATCCAGTTTGAATCGCTATAACCGTCCAGTACCCTGGGGTACCCGGTATAATGAATGCCATAGCTCATAGTACCCTTTAGATAGCGCATTACCCTCTCAAGAGCATGCCAATGATCATCTCCCCGATTGGAAACAAAACAACTTAGTTTGCTCATAGCAAACGATATGTCAGGCCTGGTACCGCTAGCTAAATACATGAGTGAACCAATTATCTGAGAATATCTCAATTAGTCTCTGGCTATTCTCCGATTCTTCCTAAGCAACACGCTTGGATCATAATATGCTGGAGAGGATTTGTAGTCGCTATAACCAAAATGACTTCGAACCTTTTCCACATAATGGGATTGCAACAATGTAATCCCACCACCATCACCTCTCAATAGCTTGATGTTCAAGATAACATCAGCTACTCCCAGATCTTTCATCTCAAAATTCTGAGACAAGAAATCCTTAACCTCCTTAACCACATTAAGGTTGGTCACAAAGATCAGTATGTCATCAACATACAGACATAGAATGACTCCCTCGCCCCCACCATGGTGATAATACACACATCTGTCAGCTTTATTCACAATAAAGCCTGCAGATGTTAAAGTTCTGTCGAACTTTTCATGCCACTGCTTAGGTGCTTGTTTAAGACCATACAAAGATTTCAACAACTTGCACACCTTTCCTTCTTAACCATCTACTACAAATCCATCTGGCTGTTTCATGTAAATTTTCTCGTCCAACTCCCCATTTAGGAAAGCCGTCTTAACGTCCATCTGATGAACGAGAAGACCGTGTAAGGCAGCCAGAGATAGTAGCACTCGAATAGTGGTCAATCTAGCCACAAGTGAATAAGTATCAAAGAAATCTTCGCCTTCCTTTTGGGTATAACCCTTGGCCACAAGCCGTGCCTTGTACTTCTCGATAGTACCATCAGACTTAAGCTTCTTTTTGAACACCCACTTACATCCTACAGGTTTGCAACCATAATGACACTCAGTGATCTCCCAAGTTCCATTAGAGATAATAGAATCCATTTCATTACGGACTGCTTCCTTCTAGTATTCTGCATCTGGAGAAGCATACGCTTCAGAAATGGTACTTGGAGTATCATCCACAAGGTACACAATGAAATCAGGACCAAAAGATTTTGCAGTCCTTTGTCTTTTACTCTTCCTCATAGTTTCATTGTCTTCCTCCTCAGGAATTTGCTCAGGGTTTTGCTCAAAATATTCCATTGGAATGACAGGTTTAGGAGTTGTATTAGGCTCCTGACTCGATAAACTAGGCATATCTTTCATCGGAAAAATATCCTCAAAGAATGTAGCATCTCTAGACTCCATAATTGTACTGACAAGCATGTCAGGTACTCCAGATTTCAGCACTAGAAATCTATATCTAACGCTATGATGAGCATAGCCTAGAAATACGCAATCCACGGTTTTTGGTCCAAGCTTACGCTTTTTGGGAATTGGCACATTGACTTTCGCCAAACAACCCCAAATGCGCAAGTATGAAAGTGATAGTCTTTTCTTCTCCCATTGTTCATATGGGGTTATCTCTTTATTCTTTGTGGGAATCCTGTTTAGGACATGACATGAAGTTAATATAGTCTCCCCCCACCATGCTTTGGAAAGACCCGCTGTGTCTAACATGGCGTTAACCAAATCAGTTAGAGTCGCGGTTCTTTCTTTCAAGCAACCCGTTTGGTAGGGGTGAATAGGGAGGCGTCCTCTCATGGATTATACCATGTTCCTCACAGAATAAATTGAACTCATTAGAAAAGTACTCGCCGCTACGATCAGACCTAACTCTTTTGATTTTCCTTTCAAGTTGGTTCTCAGCTTTTGCCTTATAGATTTTAAAGTAGTGAAGAGCTTCATATTTAGTTTTCAAAAGACACACATAGCAGAACCTAATGGAGTCATCAATCAAAGTTATGAAATATCTCTTACCACCTTTTGTCAGCACACCATTCATCTCACACAAATCTGAATGTATGAGTTCTAATAGTGCCAAGTTTCTTACCTCTGCGGCCTTATGAGACTTACGAGGCTGCTTTGATTGCACACAAATTTGACATTTAGAACCTTTGGCAAGGGTGAATTTTAGGATTAACTCTAAACTGGCTAATCGCGTCATGCAACCAAATTTTATGTGACAAGGTTGTGAATGCCAAATAGTAGTCTCATTACCACTGCAAATATGGTTCACAACATTATTGCACAAATCTGAAAGAGACAGGCGGAACAAGCCTCCGCACACATAGCCTTTACTAACAAATTGTCCACACCTGGACACTACAAATTTATTGGACTCAAATACCAGTCTAAATCCATCTCTACACAGAAGAGATCCGCTGACGAGATTCTTATTGATAGATGGCACATGATGCATGTTCTTCAGTTGCACAATATTTGCCGAAGTAAACTTCAGATCGACCATACCAACACCATGAATAGTGGCATGTGACCCATTCTCCATTAGAACGACTGAATCCCGAGTGACCTGGTAAGAAGAGAACAATGAAATATCAGCATACACATGTATATTAGCACCAGTGTCTATCCACCAATCGGTAGATTGACATACGGAAAGAACAGTAGGTAAATTACCATACCCTGACGTTCCCGTCTCAGTAGTACCAACAACGATATTAGCAGACTTGGAATTCTACCCTTACTGATTCTTCCTATCCTTGCGTTGGCTACAATCCTTAGCCCAATGACCAGGTTCGCCACACACAAAGCAAAGGCCATCCTTTGTGTTCTTCTTCTTCTTCTTGAAGCTTGTTGTTTGTGTAGTCTTATTCTTGCCTTTGAACTTTTGCGTTTGGCCATTCTTCTTCTGCACCACATTGGCACTAGAATGTCCCTCATTACCTCTAGTGTGTGTATACTTTGCCCTCGCCTTCTATTCAACATCAAGAGACCCAATGAGATTTTCAACAGAAAACTCTTGTCTCTTGTGTTTCAGAGAAGTAGTAAAATTCCTCCAAGAAGGAGGAAGCTTGGCAATAATGCCTCCCGCGACAAATTTGTCCAGTAACACACACTTGAAGTACTCAAGTTCTGTGGCCATGGATTGTATCTCATGAGCTGTTCAACTCTGAGCGGCTATCAACCATTCTATAGTCATGATATTGCTCCATGAGATACAATTCACTACCTACATCTGAAACCTCAAATTTGGCCTCGAGTGCATCCCACATCTCATTCCCAGTTTTAATCACCATGTATGCATCAACTAACTTCTCACTAAGAACACTAACCACAACACCTTTAAAGAGGTTATCAGCAGCCTCGAACGCTTGCTCCTGTTTAGGAGTAAGTGTTCCTTCAGGCTTGCCATTTGCCACATGGAAAACGTTCATGGCCGTTAGCCAAAGCACCATCTTAGTGCGCCACCTCTTGTAATTTGCACCATCGAATTCAGAGGGTTTGAGCGCAGTAGCAAAGCCAGTTGATGAAAAATGTCTATGCCTAGAATAAGGTTTTTGGACTAATGAATATATAAGCATTTTTTGAAGTACTTTAATCCAGAAATATGCTAGATAAATCATGAAAAATACTCTAGCTATTTTCACAAAGCAGATAACCAAGAACACTATAGCCATACTAATTTCTAGAAGGATAGAAACTAGCATACATATCTCAGTGTTCAAAACAACAATAGATAGTAAAGCAAACCAAGTAACAAGAGAGAGATAGCCATACCCAGATTCAGTGGAAGAAGAAGCTGCAACAGAAGTCTTGATGAGGATGTCGTTCGTCATGGCGTAGTGGACATCGTGATAGTAGTCGTGCAGTTGATGTAGAACGTAGTAGAGAATCGTAGTCGTGTAGTTGATGTAGACGTAGCAGAGAAACAACGAGTAGTCGCGCGAACGCTCCCCAAAAACCTTATTCGTCTTTGCTCGTGCAAGCCTTTAAGGACAAAGGTTCCAGAGGCCTGCTCTCCCGGTGCGGCCGTACACGCGCCTCGCCGGGATGGAGATAGCCAAAGACAGCAACAAAACCGAAGAGTTCTAGATTGTGGAAGTGAAAGCTCGGGCAAGAACCAGTACTCTCAGTTCTATTTAAATAGCCAAAAACAAAGAGTCCAAAGGCCAACAGTTGCCATTGATTCGCCATCAAGAAGCAGAACTCTGTTCTTTTTAATAGCCAAAAACAAAGAGGCTAGAGACCAACGGTTGCCATTGATCTGGCGCCCACACCGACACGCTGTACGCACTGCGCCGCGCTTGCGGCTCGGCGGCGAGTGCGTGCATGTGTTGGCTCTCTTTAATTCCACAAGAGGGGCTACCACGTTCCACCTTATAAAGTGGTGTAACTCCCCTTCATCCCTCCATGTGGGACTAAACAGTTTTAGCACGTGCACATGGGTCTTTGAGATTTTTCAGGAATTAATTAGAATTATAATTGGGCCTAGCCCGTATTAATTCCAACACCATGACTGGTTTTGCACTTCATAAGGGAGCTACTCCTACATTTATGCAATGAAAAACACTCATTTGTGTTGTTGGAGAATATAATGTTGCTATAATTTTCTGTCAAAAATAATGTTGCTATAATTTCATCATTAACATTGAGTCAACCCTACATGTTTTCAACAATTCAACCTGCTTGTTACATGGTATTTCTGTATTCTACAATGACTTTCAAACATTATAAACATAGTTCTAGTTAAACATGATCTAAATAATACGATAAATGAGTAAAGCTGATCATATACTTGCGAATTTTGTTCTAATAATAACAGGCTAAGATTTATGCCTTAGTATCTTACATTAAAGAACAGTTAAAAGATGCAGCACTTCACCCAAACTTCCACTCTGCTTAAGCTATCCCGAATCGAGATTACCACAAGTTTAGTAGTGCTACCACTGCAGTCTGCAGGCGTATAAATGACACAAATGGTCGTCACATCAAATTTGTTAGTGTGTACGCTTCTACACACGCCAGAAAAAAAAATCAGAAAGGTGTAAAAAGAAAGAAGGGAAGACAGGAGGGAAAAAAGGGAGGAATAAAGCATTAGACTTTGGATTGCATGGCAGTATGTGGAAGGGAAAAGCAGCATTACAGGCTTCTTTAAGGAATTGGATACTAGGACCTGAAACTTTACGAGAAGCAAAGTTTTTAAAGTGAAAGGTGAAGAGAGAGAGCAGGGGAGAGAGGGATGTGACACGAAGTTTTTCTAGGTGGCTTGAATTACACCTCCATTTGGTAGGGCAACAGTAGCACCCGGTTACTTCCAACTTCCTTCATCAAATCATGGTTCAATATAAAAAGTGATCTACAACATCCAGAGATGTCTTTGCTTGCTTTGACAATTACACCATATTGTGGACTTCACAAACTCATTAACTTCATCTCAAAGATTGTATGGACTGCAACATTTGCTAGACAATAAGCATCCACTGTATACCTTTTGCAACAATACGCATGACACATGCGTGTAATTTAGTTACATGTGGTACTTAACACCTACCGTCTACAGCAAATTCGAATCCTTTCGTTTATGAGACGAAATTAGCATCTTGTGTATGGACGTATCCGCGTGTTGAAAGTATGTGGGTGAGAAGGAGAGGAGCACCAAAAATGGTGGAGGAGAAATAATTCGGCTGGTGAGACCGTGAGAGGCGTCGGTTGGGGGCGTAGAAGGGTCCCAATCGGTTGGTTGGTCCACCTACAGGCATTATCTGCCTATTTCCTCTCCTTTAACCATTCTTTTTCTTCTCTCTTCCTGCCGAGCTTCTACGCTACTCTACTCCTTTGGGCCTCGATGCCTCGTCCCATCGCGGCCCAGACAAAAATGCATGCATTCTCCTCCTCTTTCTCCCTGCAATTTTGGTGTCTGGTCGCTCATGGCGCTTGCATTGCATGCATTCATGCGATATACTTGCTTTGTTAGTTCAGTGACAAGAAAATTCGTGCTCGTACATATGTCGCTTGTGTCTTCGTTAGGGGGAAAAAAGCATTCTGACATCACTAACGTTTCTTTGATGATATGATCGTTTGCATCTGTTTGTTGAAAATCACGTTTCATGGCGCGCGATGGAATCACGACTGGTTACTTTTCTTTCTAAGAGGTCACTCCATATTTGATGAAGGACCACTTTGACAAGAGAGGAGGAGATCGAGAGTTAAAAGAAAAGGAAAGGAGTAAAGTTTCTATCGTAAGACAATTACAGTTAAATTCTTATCAACCATACATTTGGAACATGATTGGTAAGACCAACCAATTCGATTCTCTTTCTGAGAGAGACCATCTGAAAAATTGATAGCCTGTAACTTTTTTTTTTTGAGTGAATGCCTGTAACTACAAAAAGAGTTCTTGGACAGTTCAAGAACGAAAAGGGTCCCTATTTGACCCCATAAGGAGAAAGGGAAGGGAGAGTAGTTGATTACAAACTTGCTCCAGTAGTTCTCTGATGGCCCGATCCGATGCGTCTTTAAAAGGTGAGAGAGAATATTGTTAGTTGTGCACTGTGCTCCAACTCGCAAGTACAATTGTTAACCTCAGATATGACTGTACATGAGGACCTAGCAGCTAACCAGATAACCTCATCTTTGTTTTTCCTTTTTCAAGAGGCTGTACTATCCGTTTTTGACGTTCAACAAGAACCAATTAGGCTTGAACAAATCACATCATCGAGAGAACAATGATTGCATTGAGTAGGTGGTACCTGAAAACGGTTGATTGGCGAGTAACTGCTTGAGTAATTTCCTTGCAAGTCTCCTTTTCGCAGTTCTTGCACCGAGTAACTAACTCAAGCAGAAGGTTGAAATTTGTGGATTCACCTCACCTGCCCATCAGGGGAGATAGCCAAATAAAATACTCTCTATGCATGGCCAGAGAAGAGGAAAAGTGTGAAATACATGTGAGAAAAGGTATGGTATGACTTAAGGTCAGAACTTCAGGCTATGTTCGCAGCATACCTTTGACATTATTGAGTATTGCAAAACAATTTTTTTAGTACGTATAGTTCAACCTGGATAGCTTAGACCTTTTCTGATTTTTGCAGGGATGATGATGTCCTGGAAGGATTGAAGGAATATGGATTCATAAAGAGATATGTGAACAACAGGGTGCTACGGTTTACGAGGTGCACGGTGAGGGGAATTGGAAGTTGAGTTTCAGGAGAAGCTTTGGAAATACAGATATCAAGGAATGGTCATGTGGATATTACGGAGATATTCTTATGATCTTAGGATGACGATATAATTGACAATAGTGTTGAGGGTTTGTCAAAACACTCGTTTTCGGCAAAGTTCAGAAAAATCGGTATGGCCGTAATTGATGAGAGGTACTACCGCAGTCCGGTAGTACTGGATTCTAGTTGGCGGTACTACCGCAGCGCGGTAATACCGGATTCTAGATGGCAGTATGATTTTTTTCCAGAGCACATATTTTTGGGAGTTTCTTCTTCCCTGAAAAACAGTATGACCGCATCTCTTGAGCGGTACTACCACAGTGCAGTGAGACCGGAGTTCACTGGCGGTATTACCGGCTATGCTTTGTTCGCTGGCCAACTTGGCGGCGATGCTTGTAGGTTAGGTCAATTTCATGGGTTTCATTGCATATGTGTTGCACGATGCATATTTTGACTAACGTGGGTCAAGTTGCGAAGAACTTGCTCCTGAAATCGATTTCTTTCTCTATTGTTGTGCAAGAAGCTTGAAGGTCAACGACGGTCAATGGCGAGGATGATCGGGACTAGACTTGGAGAGCTAAGGTTCAGAACGATCGAGGATGCCGGGTGAAGTCAGTTAACTCAAGCATGATGCAAAATGGATAAGGATGACCAAACGGGAAGTTCGGTGCGACGGGTTGCATCAAGCGGTGCGGGGGGTCGGTGCAAGTGCCATAGTGGCTTCGGTGGAAGCCGGATAGGAGAGCCTTGCTGACATAAAGAGAGCCTTTGATGAACCTACACGTGGCGAAGCATGCGATTGCTTCATAAAGATTGGACTCGGTCTTTGGAGAATGACCGAGAAGGGGTATTTTGATAACTTCACCGAAATTGAGAGACCATGTGGAGGTCGTCCCGTGTGTGTGATGAGTAATTGACATAGGTTTAGGAAGTCGAGTTTGGTTTGGGTGGTTTGGACCATGTCGTTGCGTGGTGCTGTGAGCTCGGTCGGTTTGGTCAAACTTGGTCGTATGGGATTAGGATGCATATTCTTTGATTCGACAAGTTTGGATTTTGTCATAGTAAGTATGTTGGTTTTACGCTTTCATGTATCGGCGGTGCTATTTGATGTGTTTCTTATGCGTATAGCTGCGGGACATCGGGTGGAGTCGTGGCGAGACACGGTGGACCGGACTAGGTGCGGTGGCCGAGGTCGAAGCAGTCGGGATGTGTCGAAGGCAGCGTGGACTCGAGGTGGTTGCGAGGCGTCTTGAGACAAGGGCGCGGAAGCTTCGGAAGGTGCGAGGAGGGAGCAGGAATTCGCAAAGTGCACAAGCGGGAGCGGGCTCCGTTGGATTTAGCGGGCGTAACGGGGTGGAGACCCGTTAGTGTTGGGCTATAAATAGGTTGGAGGGCTGCTGCCCAACCTGAGCACTAAAAAGGATTCTAGGGTTTCCTTTAGTCAAAATAGGCTTTAGAGTTTGTTTTGGCTTTAGGCTTTAGTTGTTGAGGGTTGTTGGTGGAGGCAGAGGTGTGCTCCTTGCTTGTCCCCTTCGTAGCTTTCTAGCTTGTAATCATTCCTCTTGTATCAAGCATGTATGGGTGAGAAACAAGAGGCTTTGGCAGCGCCCCCAAACTTGAGAACACGGTAGCGTCGTGTTAGGCACGAGAAAATCCACGACTTCTTGGCGGCCCTTTCCCCGAAAAATCTAAGCGCGGCTGTATCCCGAGGAGCGAAACATTGGTAGCAGTTTGTTTCACGTGCCTGGCGACTTGTTTTCCTTTTTAGGTATGCGTGCGACTTGTAGATTTGGGTATTTGTTCTTGATCGGCTTTTTCTCTTGCATACTGTAGATCCGAAGAAGGAATCGGTTTTGCTTTGGCGGTTGCATCTTGATGCCTTTTATTTCTTATTTGACTGAGCCCATTAAATCGTTTGTGATGGCTCCTAGACTCAATTTTATTGCCTTTTGCTTCTTGGGTTTCTTGATTTGAGCCTTCTTTGTTCCCATTTGCTGAAATTTCTGTGCGTGTGCATCTTTGCTCGGTCAATTCGGTGAGTCGATGAATCTTTGTTGGACGGCTTGGTGCTTGGTTTTGATTTGTTTTTCAAAGGCGCACTTGAGTCCTTGAGTTTGGTTCTTTTCTAGCTCTGTTGCCTTCCTTGATTCGTTTGAATCTGGTTTCTGTCTGTAGTGTGTTTTCTTTCTGCTCCTCTGAAAGAAATGGCGCAAGTTAATTTCTCGATTGTTACCTTGAGTCAATCCAAGATCACGTGATTCCTTTGTTTTAGCTTTTCATCGGTTTGTTTGGATCCTGTAGTTTCCTGTTTTAAGAGTTTTTTTTATTGCCTTCAATGCTCATTGATCCGACCCATGGTTCAGTTTTTGGATTAGTTTATTTACACAGGTCTTGTTTTCCCTATCTTTTGTTGGAGAAAATCAAAATGTAGCGCCGCCTGACAGAGATTGGCGGCGGCTGTCCCATGGTGAAAATTTGTAGTCCCGCAGAGAAATCAGGATCACTGTCGGCTTGGACTGTTTACTCATTATTTTAAGCCTTCTTTTTAATTGCCTTCTTTAATGCGGCTGTTTGATGCGAGTTAAGTTTTGGTCTCCTGGGAAAATAGGCTTCGGCAGCCTACTGTGTAGAACCCAGTGCAAACTTGCGTGAACTTTTTGCTGGATGCAGTTTTTGTGTGGCTGTCTTGGCCTTTTCTTGCTGGCTGCCATTTTGTTTCAACTGAGTGCTTGTGAGCAGCTTGTAGTCCTGTAGGTGGTCAAGAAAATCACGGTTCACAGCCACTTTGCTTCCTGCATAAGAGGTCAGCTTGTGTTGATGTGATGTTTAAGTTGTTTATTTGGATTTCATCAAGTCTGTGATCGAGTCTTTAAGTTCGGTTTGTCGGCTCGGCACTGAGTGTATTCTTGTTGTGCGTGCGTCTTGGATTCCACAGTAGTTATTTGTTTCTTTACTTGGCCAAGCGGTGATATTGCATAGGAGGCAAGAAGGAGTGTCACGTTTTCTCGGGCGATTTTAAAGGCGACATTCAACCCCATACATCGCCATTTCGGTCCTACAATTGGTATCGAGCGGTTAGCTCTTTTCAATAGATCTTAACCGGTCTCAAGAGCCATGGCGATGGACAAGTACTCGACCAAGCCGCCCGTTTTCGATGGCATCGATTACCCCTTCGGAAGAGCGAATGGAGACATACATCGAGGCCGGGGTATGCCATCCGGCGGAAGGTCAAGAATGCGATTATTTGTTCTGCCGATGAGAACATCAATGCGGGAACATGGCGATGTTGAGGCGAATGCAAAGGCAAGAACATCATCATCCGGGGTTTGAGTCGTAGTGAGTTTGTGACATATCTCACTGTCGTCCGCCTCGATATCTGGGTGACCCTCGGCGCATACCATGAGGGCACCACCCGGATCAAGGCGGTTCGGCAGGACCGGTTCAAGCGAGAATACAACAAATTCGAGATGCGTCTTTGGTGAGTCCCTAGATGAGTGCCCATGCGTTTTCACAAGATCTTGAGCAACCTCCGAGTGGTCGGTCTCACATACCCGACTTCGGACAACGCTCGTCGAGATACTTACGGCACTTTTCGATCTGCGGCGTGTGGGAGATGAAAGTGACCACCATCAAAGACACGACAGACCTCTCGACCTTGACTCTTGATGCGGCTGTACTCACGCCTCAAGACTCACGAGATTGGCGTTGTCTCGTGGGTCGAAGTCACGATCGATGGCCTTGGTCACCGATCGGTTAAACCGGTCTCTCTTCGAGTCCTCTTGCAATTTCTCCTTCTTGCTCTCTGTGACATAGCGATGATCGGTTAGAGCGACTTGCGGATGAGCGGCTTGCCCTCCTTGCTCGTAGATTCTCCCATGCTTACAAAGGGAGGAGGGGCGAGAAGAGAGGAGGACCCGTGATTTGCTTGAGTGTGGTGGCTGACCACATCCGAACAACCGCCCTAAGGCGGAGAAGGGCAAAACGACTACGGCGGTTCGGGCAAACGACTACACCGACAAGAACCGCAACAAGAAGCCTCCGGCTCGGGCGCCCGGCAAGAAGAAGTTCGCAACTTTGGCAAAGCCAAGAAGCTCTTCCACGCGTCCTCACGCTTTCGGCGACCTCGACCTCGGCGAGGTGGAAGGATGGAGCGGCGATGGACGGACGGGTGACCAAGAGCCCAAGGATGGCGGCGGCGACTTCTCGGCATGTGCTTCATGGCCCTCGAGGCGAACTTCGGCTGACAATGAATGTACTCCGACTTCGGACGAGGTAGATCCCACCTCGAACAGCTCAATCATGCTTTTCTTAAGCTAGGAGGTTTTCATGCTAAAGCTAAGGCTAGGTGTCTTTGAGTTAGAGAAGGAAATAGATAGTGTCACTAGAGATTATTGCTCTTACATCGCCCTTCTAGTGATGATTGTGATACATGCTCGCTTTCTTTGGTTGATATGGAGAAGTTAAGGACCTCACATGATAGTGTGTCCTCCAAACTTGATAGTGTTAAGGTGGAGAATGTTAGTGCGCTTCTTCGAGTTAGAGTTGAGTAGGATGGTCATTACCCTACTTATTCTTGATGAGACTACTTCTCCCACCTCATGTGAGGGTAAGGACATTCTTTGCTAGAGGATCTTATGCCATGCTCCTTGATCTGCCTTGAGTCTTGTGAAAATTGCAATAACTTGAAGATGAACTTAAAGCAGGCGGATCATAAAATTCTTTGAACTACAAGCTTCTTTACTTGAGCCGATTAATTCATGCTCGAAGCTGTCCTAAGTTAAGCTGCTGAACTTGAAGTCGTCTCCAAGCAGTTTCAAGATATGATTGAACATGAAAGGAAGTTGGCTCGGTTTGCTTCTAAGGACCTGTTAGCTCACCATGCATTAAGTGTAACAAACTAAAATCGACTTGATTGCTTTGGATGAGAAATGTGTGAAGCTAACTAAGGACCTTCTAGAGAAGCCACGTTGTGCTTGCAATATGATTGTGGAGAAGGGGAGAAGCCCGGGGTAAGGATGAGGCAGCTTAGCGTGAACCAAGCGGCTAGCGATGGGATTTGTCCCTTGAGTCGGTGTGCGTGCACAAGCCATTCTTCCTCTCTTCTTTGGTTCTTCTTTTGCTCCTTACCTTCTTCTCATCTCTTCTTCCCCTGCTCTTCTTGCACCTCTCTCTTTGGAGTGTCGGTACCTTATGAACACTCTCGAGAGATTTGTAGGAGGCAAGAAGAAGCTCAATCTTATTCTAGACCAATCTAAGATCTGCAGATTTAATCGGGGTCTAGGATATGACTTCTTTGAGGACATGAGGAAGCATCCACTGCCGTGCTCGGACCCATAGCACCGGGTGTGATCGAGGCGAGCCAGGACCGAGAAAGTCCATTTCAAGTCGGCGGGCTATGTCGGGATTTGACGATAAGGTAATTTCACATCTTTGCTTCTACCTCTCGGAAGGTGAAGTATCCTTGCACCTTCGCCGAAGGATGGACACACGATCGTCGATGCTTGGCGCGCCAAGATCGTAGCGTAGAGACCATGTTGAGTCTCTTAGGCGCATTGTGGTCGGCCCCGGACCTTGAGTGCACCTAAGACCAACACGAGGTCTAGACTTGTTTCTTCGATGGGTTTGTGCGACATCGAGGACTTGGTTTTTCGAGTTTTCGGTTTTCGTCCTCATCTTTGCTTTCGATCGTGACTTCCGCCGTCACGAGGGTAGATCTCATTTTCCCCATCGAGATAGCTACCATGGCGTGTTGACATGTTGCGGTGCTCGACTTCGCTCCTTCGTAGCGATCGGACCCGAATAACGACCGGTCTACTCTTAGACCTTACGCTTTGAGTGTGAGGCGTAGGGTAGATAGAGGTCGATCGGGCTTGACTACTTCATCGCTTTCGGCGTGTTATTGATATTAGGTGCCAAAATCATTGTTGATTTATCGATCTTGAGACTTTACTCTCTGTTTAACTTCGGGTTCGCCGGGTAGGGAAGGAGAAGGTTTGGCTTGTAGACTCGGTTGTTCTCGTCATCTGACCAGGAGACTCCGTTGGTTCTCCTCCTAGCCAGCGCTCCGGTGATGAGGCGATCACCTTGGAGGCGCTTCGTGCTGGGCGTCATCGCCAAAAGTCTTGTCGCGTATTAATGCTTCTTTTATTCTTAAGGATGTTGCCTTGGTTAGTAAGCTGCGGTACAATTTGCTTTCGGTTTCTCGACTTCTTGATGAGCGGTTTCGAGGTGAGCTTTAAGAAAAACAATTGCAAAATTCTTGACTCTTGGGTAGTCGGTTTTTATGGATTTCTCGTTATGGGAGGATCTTTCGTCTTTGAGTTCTCTGAGTTTTCGGCGATCCTCTCGGTGTTTAGTTATACGAGTCCCGCGATCTCTCTTTACGGCATAGGAGACTTGGTCATATTGGATTTGACCATTTGACTCGAGTTAGCGACCATGATCTCATTAAGTGGTCCGCGAAACTCAAGATGGTCAAAGATCTTGTTTGCACTCCATGCTTGAAGCACGGCAAGATGGTTGCCGCTTCTCATCCTCGATCACGATTACTATGGCCGATGCAGGACATTTGCTCCACATGGACACAGTTGGACCCGGCTCGAGTCTTGATCGGCAGGAGGAAGTGGTATGTTCTTGTTGTGGTCGATGACTTCTCGAGGTACTCTTGGGTGTTTTTCTTAGCCTCAAAGGACGAATCATCTTGATCATCTCTTACCCACAAACAAGTTCTAGGATCAAAGTTTATTTTTTGGCTCGATTTTTAAGCAACCTTCATTCAAACGAAAAAAGGTTGAAACTTTGGTAATGATCTTCACGATATTTGATTGGAATAGGTTTCTGACATCCTAGAGAAGGCTTGTTTCATGTTTCATGAAGTTTGGATCACCGGATCAAAAGTTGTGTCGATTTTGGTTTTAGTTCGGGCTTTTTTACTGTTCACCCAGTAGTAACGCCACTGCTCACCGGTACTACCACTACTGTTCACCGGTAGTATCATTACTGTTCACCGATACTACCGCCCCGACTCATTTTAATTTGTGTTTTTGGTTGATTTGCTTTGGAGTTTTGATTGGATTCAACACAAGTCTTCCACTATGCTTGTCGATTGATTTTCATAGCTTTTATAGCTATCGGAGTGAAAATTGAATTGAATCCGATCAAGGTGAAAAAGAGACAATGCTCCTATTCACACCCCCCCCTTCTAGTCTCCGTTTCGGTCCAACAAGTGGTATCAGAGCCCGGTTAGTTCACTCTTGATCTTAACCAGTCACTGAACTTGACGATGGAGAAGTATTCCACCAAACCGCATGTCTTCGATGGGCTCGACTATGCCTATTAGAAGAATTGCATGCATGTCTACCTTCAGAGCGAAAGTCAAGCCATATGGGAGGTTGTCTGAGCCCCGCTCGTCTTTCCCAAGGTTGCTACGCCAGCTTCAGCAACCCTCTTGGCTAACAACCACAAGGCAAAGAACCTCCTATATGTCGGGCTTGATAGACAGGAGTATGATAGGATCAGTCACCTTGAGACCGCACATGAGATTTGGCACACCCTCAAAACCTACCATGAGGGTTCGTCCCAAATCAAGCAAGTACGCCAAACGCTCTTCAAGCGAGAATACAACAAGTTCGAGATGCGTCTTGGAGAAAGCATCGATGATGTATTCACTCGCTTCAATAAGGTGCTCAATCAGTTGAGAGCGGTCAACATCGAGTACTCTTAGTCTGAGAATGCCACCCACCTCTTGGCTGTAATCAACACCAAGGAGTGGGAAATGAAGGCTAATGCCATTGAGGAGAATTTCAATCTCTCTAATCTCAGTTTGGAGCTGCTCTGTAGCAAGCTCAAGACTCATGAGATCAAGAGGGTTGATCATCTTAAGAAGGAGAACATTGCTTTGGTAGTAGATCCTCTCAAGAGAACCTTTGATGGCTCTTCTGAATCTTCCTCTGGATTTTCACTTGCTTACTTATCTGCAGTTCATGAAGATGAACTTGAGACTATCCCTAAGCCTGAGCTAGCTCTCCTAGCCAAAAAGTTCCCATGGGCCTATAAAAATGTGAGAAACAAGAATAGAGGCGGCCCTGTGACATGCTGTGAGTGTGGAGAGCTCTATCACATTCGGGCGAACTTGCCCAAGCTGAAAGAGAAGAGCAACCACAAGGAGGAGAAGACAGCTTGGAGGAAGCCTCAAGGGAACAAGTTCAAGTTTGATGCTACCAAGCTTATGAAAGCCGCTCACCGGGTTCTTACCGTTTTTGGAGAGCAATCCATAAGTGATGTGGACTCCGGGAGCAAGGAGTACAAGGAGGAGGAGCTCCCTCAAAAGAAGAAGAAAGAGAAGGCAAAGAACTTCACCGGCATATGCCTCATGGCCGACTCCGTCAACATCGATGACATCGATGAGGTACCTCCATCCTATGAAGTTCTCTCTGCTAGATGTGATACCATCTATGAGTAACTACTTATCCAAGATAAGACGTTAGAGTTCACCGTGGCTAGAAATAAGGACTTAGAATTACAAGTTGATAATCTGACGCTAGAACTTGTGAATGCTAAGAACCTTGATGCTGATGAATGTTTATCCTGCCATGCTTTACACTCTAAACTTGCTAAATTGCAAAATACTTTTGATGTTGCCTTGCACCAACTAGAAATGTTAGGATTGAGTTAATTGAAGTTGAATCTACTCCATGTGAAAAATGCTTAGAATGTAGCAAGTTGGTCGCTTCTAATAAGGCTAAATCTAGCACTGGCTCTTTCTGCTTAGAACGTGAACATGAAGTAAAAGACATGTTAGAAGTAGTTAGAGCTAAGTATGTCAAGCTTAAAGATAAAATTAATTATGCTCCCTGTGCTTCATATGAAGCCCTTAAGCTTGAAATTGCTATTCATAAGGAGAAGCATGCTAGAGTCATTAAGGCTAAAACTTGTGAATCATGTCTTAATCTTGAAAAAGAGAATGCTTATCTCAAGGATACATTAGAAAAATTCTCTAAGGGTAAGAAACAGTTAAACATGATTCTTGATAAGTCCAAAACTCCTTACAAGAAGCAAGGGTCAGGATACAACTTTGTCCAAAACAAGTCTAAGCTAAATATCATTCAAGTCTTGAAAAATGGCTTAGCTGAGTACAAAACTCAACCTGCAAAAACTCTTTTCAAATCTGCAGGTTTTGCCCAACCACCTTCTGAGTCAAAAGGTGCATCTTCTAGTGGTACCAAGTACCATTGCACCTACTATAAGAAGGATGGGAATTTGCTTGAGTTCTGTTGGCGTATGTTAAAAAATACTAAGAAAAACCTTGCTAGGCTTTCATCTTATCAACCTAGAGCCTTCATGAGACATGGTCATCTAGAAAAGAAGAAACCTGGACTAGGATTTATTTCACATGCTCATAGTCATGATGTTCCTAGATAGGATGCATCTCATGTTCTTGTAATCATTGCTCATGATAGAGCCTCAAGTAGAATCAAGGCTAGCAATTCTGCTCTACATACTTCTTGCAGACATGTGTCTCAGTACTGGGTTCCCAAGTCTTGTTTAACTAACCCCAGTATTGAGACACATCGATCTTCTATGCCTTGATTTTTAGGATCGCCGCGGAAGGGGGAAGAACACGTGGTTCGTCAACTCTGGTTGTTCACGCCACATGACCAGAGACTCAAGATGGTTCACCTCCTTCACAAGGTCGACGGGTGATGATTTCATCACCTTTGGAGATGATACACAAGGGTGGATTGAAGGAACGAGATCAATCAGGGTGAATGACAAGTTCATCCTTAAAGACATCGCCCTTGTGGACGAGCTAAGGTACAACTTGCTTTCTGTCTCGTAGTTTCTTGATGATGGCTATGAGACTAGGTTTAAGAAAAATGCTTGTTGTGTGCTTGATTCAGCTGATGAGCTTGTATTTGGAATTTCTAGTGTTGGTAAGATTTTTGAAGCTAACTTTTCTGAATCTCTTACTAGGTCTCTCAAGTGTTTGATTACATCTTCTTCTGAGTTCTGGCTTTGGCATCGTCGTTTGGGGCACATTAGTTTTGATCATCTAATGCGAGTTAGCAGCCTTGATCTCATGAGAGGTTTGCCCAAACTCAAAGCTATCAAGGATGCTATATGTGCGCCCTGTAAGCATCGCAAGCAAGTTGTCGCCTCACACCCTTCATTGACTATAGTTATGACTAACGGATCAGGACAGATGCTTCACATGGATACTGTTGATCCTTCTAAGGTTCGGTTAGCCGATGACAAATGATATATTCTTATCATAGTCGATGATTTTTTGAGATACTCTTGGGTGTTCTTTCTTACTTTGAAGGACGAAGCATTTGATCACTTTCATGATCTCGTTCTTCGCTTGGCTTCTGAACTTCCTGGTGCCTTGAGAGCAATCCGCGGTGACAATGGCACGGAGTTCAAGAATACCTCATTTGCCTCTTTCTGTGCTGAGCGTGGTATTGAGCATCGGTTCTCTTCTCCACACGTCTCTCAACAAAATGGCGTGGTGAAAAGGAAGAACAGAACCTTATTCGAGATGGCTAGTACGATGCTAGATGAGTATAGCACTCCAAGGAGGTTCTGGGCCGAAGCTATTGCTATAGCTTGTCATATTGCTAATCGTGTCTTCTTGAGACCGTCTTTGGGCAAGACATCATATGAGCTTCAGTTTGGTAGAAAACCTTTTATTTCTCATTTTCGAGTTTTTGAAGCCAAGCGTTTCATTCTTAAGACAGGAAATCTAGATAAATTTGAGTCAATGACTTCTGATGGTTTATTTCTGGGTTATCCTACACATTCGAGGGGTTTTCAAGTTCTTAATATTGGGACTAACGTTATCCAGGAGACATGCAATGTTACCTTTGATGAGACTAGCCCTAGAGCTAGATCAGATGTTTCAGGTGACACACAGGCGACAGAGAGCATCTTTGTGGAGGAAGATGAGGATGAAGCTGATATTTGTCTCCCGCCTGCTGCTACACCTCCTGATCAAATTGAAGAACCTGTTTCCACTACTTTACCTTCAGTTGAGGCTCCTGCTGCATCTACATCATCAGCAATACCTGCGGAGGTCAAAGAGGTACTATCTCCCCCGGGCGCTCTACTTCATATTCAGAGGCGTCAACCTCCGGATCAGATGATTGGTCATCTTCATGAGCAAGTCACTCACTCCAGGTATCACGATCTGAGCCTCTACTCCCATTCTGCATTTGTTGCTTCTTTCGAACCCCGCGATATATCACATGATTTATCATATTCGAGCTGGGTCAATGCCATGCATGAGGAATTAGAGAACTTTGAGAGAAATAAGGTCTGGAATCTAGTAGAGACTCCTAGTGGTCATAATGTGATAGGAACCCGTTGGGTGTTCAAAAATAAACAAAGTGAGGATGGTTCCGTGGTTAGAAAGAAGGCTAGATTGGTAGCTTAGAGTTTTAGCCATGTTGAGGGGTTAGACTTTGATGAGACATTTGCTCCTATTGCTAGATTAGAAGCCATTCGCATTCTTCTTGCATTTGCTGCATCTAAGGGATTTACGTTGTATCAGATGTATGTCAAGAGTGTATTTCTGAATGGTTACATAGAGGAGGAAGTGTATATTAGGCAACCTCCAGGCTTTGAGAATCCCAAGCATCCACATCATATCTTCAAGCTATCCAAAGTCTTATATGGTCTTAAACAAGCCCCTAGAGCCTGGCATGATAGGCTTAATACTTTCTTGCTTAAGAATAACTTTAAGATGGGTAAGGTAGATAAGATCATGTTCATTTATATAGATGATATTATCTTCGGTGGCTCTTCTCATGCACTTGTTTCCAGTTTTTCTAATACTATGTCTAGGGAATAGTATGATGGGAGAGCTTAACTACTTTCTGGGGCTTCAAATCAAGCAATGCAAGGAAGAGATCTTCATCTATCAAGCGAAGTACACCAAGAATCTGCTCAAGCGTTTCGACATGGGGTGACTGCAAGCCAATCGCCACTCCTATGCCAACTTCGATTGCTCTGGATCCAGACGAGGAGAAGCCGTGGATCAACGCGAGTACCACAACATGATCAGCTCTTGTAACATCCCAAAGTTATGTTACCAATTTCAAAATTAATAAAATATTATTTTATTGGATTTCTTGAGTTTTAAAATAGTTTTATTGCTTTTCTTGAATTTTCTAAGTTTTAAAAGTCAAAAATAAAATTTTATTGAGTTTACTGGGTTTTTATTGGATTTAAAGTTAACAAGGAAAATTTAATTAATTTACTGAATTTTCTCCAATTTAAAAAGGCTTTTCCTAGTTTCTAGAAATTTTAAAAAATTATGTGCAAAAATAAAAGCCAATTTAAAGTTGAAATAATTTTATGAAGTTCAAAATATGTTAGGAAATTTTTGTGAATTTTTCCTTAATTTTTTAACTCTATTATCTATTTTCTAAAAAGCCTTTTTGGTTTCTTGAATTTCTGTAATCGGAAAAGCATTTAAAAATCCAGAAAATCATCTCGGGCCAAAAGCCTTTTGCTCCTGGCCCATTCCTTCCTCCGTGCGGCCCACCCGCGGCCCAGCTCCCGCACCCGACCTTCCCTTGCACCTCTCCTCCTCTCACCGCCCGTGGGCCCGCTTGTGAGGCCGCCACCTCCTCCCCCTGTTCTTCTTCTGCCCGTTGGGAGCCCATCCTGCTGAGCACACGCCGCGTCAGCGCTCGCCGCCCCGTCTTTACCCCTCCCTGCCCTATCCTCTCCCCCACCTGCCCTGTTGACCTCACCACTGCGCCATCCTCTCCCCCACCTGCCCCGCGTCCCGTCGCCGTGCGTGCCATTCCCTGCTCCCCGCGCTCGCCCATGCCGCTCGGAGCAGCCCGTTGCCGGTGCCCATGCCGATCTCTTTCCCCGCCCCTCCTCGTCCACCATAAAGCGACGCCCCGTGCGCCTCTCCTTCTCCTCCCTCTTTCCCCCCTCAACTACCGCTCCTCTCCCACCCCCGTTCGCCGGATTTTCGAGCTTCAAGCTCGCCAGCCGAGCCCCTCCCTGCCGCCATTTGCCTCGCCTCCGGTGGAGCTCCTCCACCTTGGTCCGCACCTTCGACATCGCACGACTGCTGGCTACCTCGTGCGCGCGCTAACTCCACTGGGTCGTCAACGGACCGCCGTCGCCACCTTCGGCCACATCTCACCACCGCCGTCGCTACTCTTTTCCCTCGCCGCCGGTTTGCCTTCGCGCCCTAGCACCACTAAGGAGGGCCTGGACCTCGCCTCACCCTCCTCTTTCTCCTGGTGCCCTCACCGACGCTCATCATGGCGTGAAGCGCTGACAAGCTACGCAATCGAGCGCCGCCGTCCTCCGGCCAGCATGGCACCGCCACCTCACCGCCTTGTCACGGCCACATCACCTTTTTGCCCCCGTGCCCATCAGCATGGCT
Organism: Phyllostachys edulis; assembly: GCA_036346405.1. Lineage (NCBI taxonomy): Eukaryota > Viridiplantae > Streptophyta > Magnoliopsida > Poales > Poaceae > Phyllostachys > Phyllostachys edulis. The sequence continues at coordinate 102,309,053 of CM070549.1, forward strand.
GCTGCGTTGTGCTTGTGTGGCAGCCCTATTCCATGGGGGGCCACCTCTCAATGGCTCAAGCCATTTTCTTTTGAAAAATAATTCGGCCGAAATTCATAATTCCCCCTGCTGACGCAATAAATTGATTTTTCTTCAGAAAAATAATTCTATAAATTCCAAAATTCATCCTTTCATGTATTTTCAAACTTCCGAGAGTCCGTTCTCCTTCGTTCGAGTTTCGATTCGAGTGATTCAAATTTCTAAATTCATCTAAATTCAATATCTACCTCTTAGAACCAAAATTATTTAATTTGGAGTTCATTTGAATTTTATTTGGATTTTATTTGAATTTAGCTTATTTTCACGTATAGATTCTCACGACTTTAGAGAACCGATTTCGTATTTGTTTAAGAAAAATAACTAAATAAGCAAGGCAAGTTACATCTTTGATCATATTTAAATCCTAATATTTTAAATTATTTAAATTCCGTTTTAAATTATTGTTGCATGCTTATTTAACTTCCAGTTTTAAGCTTTATAGTTGTTCCCAATTCCAATATATAGCCATTTATTATTAATATGGACAGTATGAAGAATCTTTCCGAATGTGATGTATTTAGGAGTTAGAGATTAAAAAGACTGGATTATAAGAATACATTACCGTCGGATGTTTGATCATAAGAACACCTTTTTGTTGGATTATAGCAATATACGATGGATGAAAGTTGGATTGTAGGAATACATGTTTCTTAAATATTGATTATAGAATTATACAATTGTTGATTGTTGGATTATAGGTTTGAATAATTGTTGGAGATTGAATTGTAGAAATGTAATATCGACAGATGTGGATTATAGAAATAATTGATGGTTGGATGTTGGATTTTAAAAATAAATCTTAGTGGGATTATAGAAATAAATCTTGATGGATTGTAGAAATATGTCTTAGATGGATTATAGAAATATATCTTGATTGGATTATACATGTATATTTTGCTGGATTAATAGAATATATCATTGTTAAGATCAGATTAGTGATATCGGATTATAGAAATGGATTATGGTTGGATGTTGAATTTTTAGAGATATATAATTGTTGGATATTGGATTGTAGAAACACATTGATGTGGTCCTATAATCCAATATCCAACATTAATGTAGTCCACTTCGCGGTCTGTCTCTGTGCAAGGTTTCAGGCGTTTCCGAGGACTTTCCATCGCTAAGCCGTCAAGCGCATCTTCAGGTATCTTCACTCTACCCTCTAGTATGACATTTGGTATTCCTGCTCATCTTCCTTGTCCATTCGAGGGTTTTCTTATTCTAATTTTGTGGGCTATCGGTTAGATAGGAAGAGTACCCTAGGTACTTTTCACTTCTTTGACACTTCTCTTGTCTCTTGGTCTTCTAGGAAGCAGTCCTCTGTTGCACAATCCACTGTAGAAGTTGAATTTGTAGTTGCCGCTAGTTGATGTAGTCAAATTCTGTGGATGGTGTCCACTCTTAAGGACTGTGAGTTAACATTTGTTAGTGTTCCTCTTCTCTGTGATAACACTTCTACCATTAATATTGCTAAGAACCCTGTACAACATTCAAGGACCAAGGACATTGACATTCGCTATCACTTCCTTAGAGACCATGTAGAGAAGGGTGATATTGTGCTAGAATTTGTGGAGTCTGAGACTCAGTTAGCGGATATCCTCACCAAGCCTTTAGACCCAACTAGGCTTGCCACCTTGAGGAGTGAGTTAGGGGTAATTTACCCCTATGGGTCGGTTTGAGGGGCAGTTGGTTCTCTTTTGAGCCTTTCTTATTCATCTGATCTATTCTTGACCTTTTTTTGAACTTGCTGATCTTTTTTATCCTTTTAGGCCTTTGAGTTTTTCTTGCATCTCCTTGTATCATATTGCATTCATATGAAAATCTCAAAAAGATGCATTGTAATATAAGCTTTACTGCTTGTCATTTAAATTGATGAAGCTTTGTTTATTATCCATTTAAGCTTTAGTATTTCAATTTTTGCTCAGTTCCATGTCTATTTCTTTGACTTGCTAGAATTATCATGCTTTCACATGTGCAGCTAAGTCCTTGCTAAATGAGCTAGAATTTTAAGACAACTTGAACTAAAAATTGCAATTTGTGGATCTTTTAGCTAGTTTTACAATTAGTCATCTTTTTGTGACATTGGCTCTATCAAAATTGCTTTGTTAGCTCTTGAATATAGGAATTGAACATCTCTTGAGCTTCTTGTTCCTTTGTGAATCTAAAATTGCTCTTATGCAAAATAAAAAAAATATCGTTGTGAGATATATACAGATCATAAGAGCCTAAAGTATATTTTCACTCAGTCTGATTTGAACATGAGAAAGAGAAGATGGTTAGAGTTGATAAAGGATTATAATCTTGGAATCCATTACCACCCTGGTAAAGCTAATGTAGTTGCAGATGCTTTAAGCCGTAAGAGCTATTGTAATGCTGCGGAAGTAAAAGAGGTTTGTTCAGAACTTCAAGAGGAATTTCAGAAGCTGAAGCTACAGATTGTGTCTGAAGGATTTGTAGCCAGTCTAGAGGTGTAGTCTACCTTGGAAAAGAGGATTCAAGAAGCTCAACCAAAGGATCCCGTATTCTCAGACATCAAGCTTAAAATGGCAGAAGGAAAATGTAAAGACTTCACCTTAGATGATCAATGTGTACTGTGGATCAATGGACGTATTTGCATACCAGATGTCAATGGGTTAAGACAGCTAATTCTGAAGGAGGCCCATTACTCCAAGTATTCGATTCACCCTGGTAGTACTAAGATGTATCAGGATGTTAAGAATAAATTTTGGTGGCCAAACTTGAAGCGAGAAGTTGCAGAGTTCGTTGCCTTGTGCGACGTGTGTCAGAAGGTAAAAGCAGAGCATCAAAGACCAGCAGGTCTGTTACAACCTTTGAAGATTCCAGAGTGGAAGTGGGAAGAGATTAGAATGGATTTCATTACCGGTTTACCCAAGACTCAATCGGGTTACGATTTGATTTGGGTAATAGTGGATCGTTTGACTAAAGTTGCCCGTTTCTTGCCGGTCAAAACCACATATTTAGGAGATCGTCTTGTAGAGCTGTATGTGTCAAGGATTGTCAGTCTACATGGTGTGCCTAAGAAGATAGTGTCAGATCGAGGATCTCAGTTCACCTCTCGTTTTTGGCAGAGTTTGCATGAAGCCTTAGAGACTCATCTGAATTTCAGTACTATGTATCATCCTTAGACAGATGGGCAGACTGAAAGGGTTAATCAAATATTGGAGGATATGCTGAGAGCTTGTGCCCTAGCCAATGCTACCCGTTGGGATAAGAGTTTGTCATATGCAGAATTTTCATACAACAACAGTTATCAAGCCAGTCTACAAATGTCACCGTTTGATGCTTTGTATGGTCGTGCCTACAGAACCCTTTTGAATTGGTCAGAAACAGCTGAACGTTTAGTTTTTGGGCCATACATTATTCGAGAAGTCGAAGAACAAGTGGCTATGATACGAGAAAGGCTAAAGATAGCCCAATCGAGGCAGAGGAGCTATGCTAATAATCGTCGTCATGATCTCAACTTTGAGCCAGAGGATTTTGTCTATCTTCGACTTACTCCCCTCAGAGGTGTAAAAAGATTTCATGCCAAAGGGAAGCTTGCCCCTAGATACGTTGGTCCGTTCAAGATTTTGGCTCGTCGTGGAAAAGTAGCCTATCAGTTAGAGCTACCGCAGTTGTTAGCAGGAGTACATGATGTCTTTCATGTCTCTTAGTTGAAGAAGTGTCTCCGTATGCCAGAAGAACAAACCCCATTGGAATCAATTGAGTTGAAAGAAGATCTCACCTATAAAGAGCAACCAATGAAGATTTTGGATATCGCGGAGCGCCATACCAAAAGCAAGACCATTCGTTTTTTGCAAGGTTCAGTGGAGCAACCACTCGAAAGGAGAAGCAACATAGGAGCGTGAAGACGAGCTGAAAGCCGAGTTCCCTAACTTTTCCCTAGCTAGCCTGAATGTCAGGGACGAGATTCCTTTAGGGGGGGGGGAGGTTTGTAACATCCCAATTTTCTGAGCTTTAAAAATCTTTTAAATAGTTAGTAGGAGAAAATTCACCATTTGGATTTTATTTGAATTTAAATCAGAAGCTTAATATGGACTTTGTACATCAAAACCATTTAACATGACTAAAGTCAACATGAACAGTATCCAAAACTATTTTATTTGGGTTCTATGTGCTTGGATATATTTTCTAGATTTTTCTAGAATTTTTCCAAGTTCATTTGCTATTTTCTATCGCTTATTTGAATTTCTGGTATTTTATTAAAAAGAAAAAGTATTTAAAATCTGAGATAATCTTTTGGGTTGAATCTTCCTTCGATCCGGCCCATTCTTATCCATTTCGGCCCAGCCCCCCTCTCCGTGTGTGGCCCATCTCCCTCCCATTCCCAGACGGCCTTGACCAATTTCGCGCGCCGTTAGCCGCTAAGCCATGTACGTGCATTGCATTCGCTGACGCGTGGGCCGCGTTTTCGTCTCTCTGATTTGTGGACCACCGATGCGTCATCGTCCCCGAGCCAGTCTCTTCCTCGCGCGAAGCAGCGCCCACGTCGCCATTGAAACTCTTCGAAGCTTCATCCGACAACGCGTTATCTTAACTAATTCGCCTCGGATTTGGTTACCAAATTCTATCCCTAGCTATCTCGTACCCGTCTCGGTTGATATCTTATCTCCAATCGGTTTCTATCTCCTAGAATCTGAGCTTCTTCTTTCGTGTTCTTCACAGACTCTATTTGCGATATTCCTAATCTGTGCTTCCTCGACCCTATAAATAGTACCCCTGGGTTCACAATCGCGCCCGCACCTCAAACCCTCAAGCCACCGCCCCTCGCGAGCTTCAGCGCCGCCGCAATCTAGTTTTTAGGGTTTCTTCGCCACCGGCCTTGTGCTTCAATTGCGCCGCCGCCGTTGCCGCCGCGTCTTCGTTGAGCACATTGTCGTGATCAGCGTCACCAGATCTACCTCCAGAGCCCTTCCTCATCGCCGGAGCATCACCGGAGGTCTCGTCCAACAACAGCCGAGTCTTCTCCGTCGCTTCAACCTCATCGTCGGTCGCCGCGTTGTCCCTGACCACCCAGAGTTGGCTCATCGGGATCACAATAGTCCCAGCTACCTCCTGGTACCATCCGCCGCCGGTGAGTCGCCGCCGTTCGTCGTTGCCATTGAATCCGAGCCGTGCCACCGTCGAGTGACGTGGTGTCCCGGTCAGCTAGCCTCACTAGCTTCTTTGCGTGCGTGTCTGCCCAGGTGGCGCCTGCGTGTGTGCCACATGTGTGCACACGTGACAGCCCAAGGCAGCTCCGGATTCCGTGGCTCGGTAGACCTAGTCTACTGTGAGCCATGAGTCTGACGCGTGGGTCCCACGTGTCAGAAATCCTTTTTAATTCTTTTATTCCAAGCGCTGACGTCATCATGCGCAATAATCCGATTTTTCTTTAGAGAAATAATTCGGATAATCCAGTATTAGGGTTTCTTGTAGATTCAAACTTCCCAAGCCCATATCTTTTGCATCCGAACTCCGATTGAGCTCATTCAAATTTCTAAATTCATCTAAATTCGAGATCTATTTATTTGAGTTTTTTATTTAATTTTTGGAGTTTTTTTGCCTCTGTTTTTATTTGTTTTGTTTGTTTGTTTCATTTGCGAGTAGACGTTGATACCTCGGGAAGATTTGAAGAAGAAGGAGCATCTCAAGACCAAGATCAATACCAAGACCTTTTCCAAGGCAAGTTATACCTTTGATCATATTGAACCCAGTTTTCTAAAATTACTTTGATTCAAATTATTGCATTTATTTCAAGTATTTATTTAAATGCTTTTGGGTATAGTTATTATCCCATTTGTTATATCCACCTTGTCTATTTGTTATGTCATAATCTTTTGTCACCCTAGTTTGGTTCATTTAGTTGGTGCTATTGTATTATCAACGTGGGATGGTTAGATGCGATTAGATTGCTTAGCCATGCTACGAGTCATCATCTCATGTGAGTCGCAAATATAAACTTGACTAAGTGATTATGTAATTATGTGATAAAAACTGTGTGTACTATGTGCTATTACTCGTTGATGGCATATGTTGCACTTAACCAATAGGGTGGGAAAGGATTTAGACTGGGGCAAGTGCTGGATACTGTGTGCAATTTTTGGTGGATCTGTGTGCATGGGCTTAAAAACCTGTGTGCGTAGGGATTCGTAGTACATTGGAAGTCTTGCCTTGATCAATTAAGGACTTAACTTTGTGCGCCATTGAACTGAGCCTTATTGTACAACCACATGCCTGATGGGACGGGCCTAACTTAGTAAGTTATGGATTCTTGACATTGACTACTCAGGTAGTAGGTTAGACTGTGTTGTATGGGTGGAGTTGTGTTACCGCTGTGGTTGGGTGCACATCACAGGGCGGTTCGCCGTGTCCCTGTCCAACGGTGTGTATTATGCCAAGCGCCGTGGAAGGGTTGGTATAGCATAAAGCACACTGGGAGTGTCAATGCTTGAGATGAAGTTTCTGAAACATTTTGTTACGATTAGTGCTAGCTACACTAGTTGTATCGTATGGGTAAAGTGTACAAACTCTGCAAAGTGTTAAACAATCTATTCGAATAGCCGCGTCCGCGGTCATAGACATGCTTGGGGATTTCACACGAGGGCTAGATTTTCATGAAAACCTTGGGAAGGGAGCTGTGTGACTTAAGTCATATGGCTATGTGAATAACTTGATTAGGCTATGTGTCTTTGTGAAATAAAACTGTTAAATTATTATTGTCTATTTGTTTTGAATTATGCTTTCAATCTATTACTTGTATTCAAACTGCAAATGCTGCATTTATGCAAAAGAACCACAGAAGCCATTCCTTTAGAATAAGCCTGCATCTATAATTGCATTTCTGTGGCATGACTTGCGAGTACGGTTGTATACTCATGCTTGTTGTAAAATATGCAACAGAAGAGGAGGAGTCATCGCCTGCTTTCGAGGAGGAGTTCATCGAAGGTGCCTGATCGTAGGGTCTTGATCCCAATCAGTTGTATGTGGTGAATTGATGGGATGCCGCTACCGTTTCTGTTTCCGCTGCTATTTATTTCCTTTGTCAGCCCTGCGTGGCTTAATAATTGTAAACTCGACCATAAGATCAAAACCCTTATTTGTTAATCAAATTACACGTTTATGTTATTAATCGCTCGTGTGGATCGATATTCACATGTGTTGACACTGTGTGCACTAGCATGATCCTAGACTAGTGCATTATACACAGAAGGTCCAGAATTGTATTTTTGGGTCCCAACAATCACTGTTGATGAACTTGCTAATTTTGAAGCTTTGCTTAAATTGTTACAATTCATCGCTTTATCTTGAGCCTTCTAGCTTAGCTTTGATATATATGTCTTAACATGATCTTGTTATGACTTTCAGGCTTGATGTGTATTGAGTAATAGTAGAAATGCTAGCTTGTTCTTTTGGGTAATCTCCAAAGCTTCTTATACAAAAAATTGAAAAATACAAAAATGAAGCCACTCCTTTGCATTTCATGCATGCTCTCTCTTATGCTTCTTCCTCATTTCTGCATTTGTCATCTCTGGATGAGAGGAAAGCGTGCTTCCTTGATGACACCATTGTCAAAGGGAGAAGATACAGCTAAAGTTTAAAAAGGGGGAGTTATTTGGAGAAAAGGGGAGAAAATGAAATCTTTTGAAAAATGATAATTATAGTGAGGTAGAGTATCTAATTTGCATTCTTATGATTTTATTGTCATTTCTGAACTTGAATTGCAATTCTTGGAACCTCACAGTGATCAAAGGTCAAATTGAATAATTGTTCGTTCATATGGACCTTAAGTGAGATTTTTGACTCTTCTATGGAAATTAAAGCTTTCTTACTTTCTTTTGCCTTATCTCACTTGCCTATACTAATCTGAATCCAACTTGGTCATTTTCATTGCGTTCTCTTGCTCTTGGACCAAGTTGTGCCTTTGCGCGAAAACGTTGAATATTTTCGTTTTCAAACCTCAAACTTTCATTTTTGGGAAATTGCTAATGTGTTCATCAAGGGGGAGATTGTGGATATCATGGGATATTCTCATGATCTTAGGATGATGATACAATTGATAATAGTATTGAGGGTTTGTCGAAACACTCGTTTTCGGCAAAGTTCAGTAAAATCGGTATGACCGCAATTGATGAGCGGTACTACTGCAGCCTGGTAGTACCAAATTCGGTACTACCACAGTGCGGTAATACCGGATTCTAGATGGCGGTATGATTTTTTCAGAGCGCATGTTTTTGGGAGTTTCTTCTTCCCTGAGAAACGGTATGACCGTATCCCTTGAGCGGTACTACCGCAGTGCGGTAAGACCAGAGTTCACTGGTGGTATTACTGGTTTTGCTTTGTTAGCTGGCCAACTTGGCAGCAATGTTTGTAGGTTAGGTCAATTTCATGGGTTTCATTGCATATGTGTTGCATGATGCATGTTTTGACTAACGTAGGTCAAGTTGTGACGAACTTGCTCTCGGAATCGATTTCTTTGTCTATTGTTGTGCAAGAAGCTTGGAGGTCAACGGTGAGGATGATCGGGACTAGGCTTGGAGAGCTGAGGTTCAGAACGTGTAACATCCCGATTTTTAGGCCTTTTTGAAAATTTTCAAAATAAAAATAACCATTTGGCTTGTTGAAGTTCTAAAGCTTAACTTGAGATTTTGGAATTAAAAGTGATTTAATTGACTAAATCGAACTTTAACTAATCCAAAAGTTTGGTTTATTTTGAGTTTGTTGGAGTTCTCTAGAGTTGAATTCCCTTTCTCTATTCGTTCCGTTTTCCCCTCGGCCCAGCTCTTTCTTCTCTAGACCTCCTTCTCATTTGGACCTCCCTCTCATTTGGACCTCCCCCTCAATCTAGACCCCCCTCTCATTTTGACCTCCCCCTCTGTCCAGACCTCCCTCTCATCTGGACCTCCGTCTCTGTCTAGGACCTTCGGGTGGTCCTGGAAGACCTCCGGGTGGTCCTGGAGACCGGTCACGACCTCCTCTTTGGTCACAACCACCTCTTTGGTCACGACCTCCCCTTTGGTTGGACCACCCTCCCGAGTTTTGATTAGCCCCACCTGTCAGCCCTGCTCACCTTCTTCCTCCTCCCGCCACGTCACTGCTAGCACAAAAGACTGTTCGCATTAAATGTTGTTGTGTCGCATTAAATGATGTCACTTCTGCAGTACCCGTTCCCCCTTTTGTCTCCTCCCCTACCTGCCCCCATCTCCTCCTTCACCTACTATTGACCGCGTGCGCCTCCAAGTCTTTCAGCGACTCTCCCCGTCTCCCCTGGCTATAAAAGCCTGAGCAGCCCTCTTTCATCGCCTTTTTCCACACCCAACTCTCTTGCTCTCGCCCAGTTCCTCCGTGCTTCAAGTTTCACCATCGCCGGCTGGAGCCTACGCCGTCGCCTCCTCGCTACTGAAGGATTCACCGGAGCGCCCGCGCTGTCTTCGACCACCGCCTACCGTCCACCGACTCCCCCTCCCCCTTCAGTCTCTCTCTCGGCTTTGGTGAGTTTCTCCGTACCCTGTTCTCTTCCCTTGTTCCTACGACCATGTTGCGTAGTCATGTCCTTTTGTATTCTTCATACGACCATGTTGAGTAGTCGTATCCTTCCTGTCTCCCTCTTACGACCACGTTGAGTAATCGTATCCTCCTTTGACCTCCTTAGGACCACCTCCTCAGGACCCCCTCCTCAGGACCTCCTCCTCAGGATCTCCTCAGGACCTCCCTCGACCTCCTCAGGACCTCCTCCTCAAGATCTCCTCAGGACCTCCCTTGACCTCCTCAGGACCCTCGACCACCTCGCAGTTGGACCTCCTCCCAACCAATCGAACCTCTTTCGACCAAGTCGTTGGACCTCCTCCTGACCCGTTGGACCTCCTCCCGACTAGTCGAGCCTCCTCCCGAGAGCCCGTTCCTAATTCATCTAATCCAGTACCTTACTGTCGGTTCTAGTTCGGTTTGTTTTGGAGTTCATTTGGATTTTATTTGGACTTTATTTGAATTTGCTTTGTTCTCATGTGCAGATTTCGACGACTCCAGAGAGCCCGAGTACTCCGAAGAAGTAGACCCTCAAGCTTTCGAGCAAGTCAAGTTACACCCTTGATCATATTGAATCCCAGTATCTCAAATTATTTAAGTTATGTTTCAAATTATTATTGCATGCTTATTTAAATTTAAGTAATTTAAATCCCTGTTTTAACTTTGTAGTTATTCTTAATTCTTTTGTACAACCAGACTTGATTATTGATTCAACCACCCCTTGTTACCGTAGTAAAGAGCTAGTTGGTACATTATTATGAACTAGCATGTTGCAAAACTCTATGCTTAGTCAAAGCTTAGACCCAAAAATCTTGAATTGGGGAATTTGCTGCCAAAGACCAATGTTGTCAAAATGTTTTAACCATGACATGGGATTGTCGTGGAAGTTTTTAAATGTTTTTGAAAAACAAAGCAAAATTAAAATTGGTTTGGACTTGGGCGAATCGGTTGTTTGGATGGGTGCATGTTCATGCACAGGCTCAATTCGGGTAGGGTTGAGGCATAGGGTTTTGTGGAAAGTCGCCCAAATCAGTTAAGGACCAGTCTTCGAGTGTATTTCGCTATGCCATACTGTACTACCACATGTTCTATATGGGCAGAACCTAGCTAACTAATTTGCAATGTTTCACCGTGGTCGTTCCATCCGGTTGTGTGGGTGTCGTGATGATCTACTTTTATGTATTCCCATCTGGCGCAAGAGGGGGCCTGAACCCGGCAGATGTTAGTCCAAAGGGGGTGAAACCTTAGCGAGGGGGACTGCGGTGGAATGGCGCTCTGTAAAGGCTTTGTCACGTGCTCTAGACCGCTTACCTACGGTAGTGAGCGATGGTATCGACGGATGCTAAACAAACTAGAGAGGTCGTGTCATGTGGGTAAAGTTGTACATCTCTGCAGAGTGTAAAACTATTCGAATAGCCATGTCCACGGTCATGGACAAGCTAGCAAAGCTGCTCCAAGTTAGATTTTGGTTTTGTTTTCCAAAAGACTTTATGAAATGGCTTTGTATGTCTACCCAAATGGGTTTTGGGCGGGTAGCCCTGTGATAGGAGGGTATCCTTCATCACTTGTTGATGAATGTTATCCGACTATAAAACTGAGATTTAGAAAATCAATTTTAGTTACTAAATAACTGCCTTGGAACTTAGTACAAGTATTTGGAAAGAAACATGGCTTTACGCAAATCAACTCTATAAGCCTTCCTTTGAGATATCCTTGCATGCATTCAATCTGTTACTTGACGGGTGTCACTTGCGAGCACGGTTGTTGTGCTCACTCTGCTTAATCTAATAATTGAGCAGGAGAAGAGGTCTACGAGGAGCCTGAGGACTAGGACGACTAGGCTACGCCCTCCAGACGATTGCCTGTGGTGAATCGTGTGGTCTACTTGCTTTTGTTTTCCGCTATGTTCAGTTTTGTCGGCTCATAAGCCATTCTTGTAATCAACTCTGTTGTCTATTAATAAAGTTTGTGTTGATGGTTGTTACCACATTTGTTTACTGTATGAGCTAGCCGCTGATCTTGGGACTAGCTCGGTTTGCACAGAGGATTTGGGGTAATCCCAGGTCCAACCGTAACATAACGATTGAGGATACTGGGTGAAGTCAGTGGACTCAAGCATGGCGCAAAATGGACAAGAATGACCAAACGAGAAGTTCGGTGCGACGGGTTGCATTAAGCGATGCGAGGGTCACTGCAAGTGCCATAATGGTTTCGGTGGGAGCCGGATAGGAGAGATGTGCCGACATGAATAGAGCCTTTGATCAACCTACATGTGGCGAAGCATGCGATTGCTTTATGAATATTGGACTCGGTCTTTGGGGAATGATCGAGAAAGGGTATTTTGGTAACTTCACCAAAATACCGCCTTGATAGCCTTTGGCTAAACCGCGGCACAAGACGACACAATGAGAGGTGGTTTAGGTCAATTGAAGATGAAGACGACACTTTGAGAATCATGTGTGAGTTAGACCCGTTTGTTTGTGGGGCTTAACGGATGCCCATTAGGGTTTTCTCTCATAGCCTAGCCTCCACTATAAAAGAGGAGGGTGCTGGTTGTGCACCACCCAACCCTAGCATTCAAGAAACCCCAGTTTGTGTTTAGGGATAGGAGAGAAAAGTGGAGAGGTTAGGGTTCTAGAGAGTTGGATTGATTGTGTGCTCAAGTGTTGAGCTTTTGTCCTCCTTGATGAAGTGGCTGTAAACCAACATTAATCTCAAATCAATCCAAGCAAGTTTCTTCAAGATTAGTCTCCTCTTGTTCTTGATCTCTCTTTGGTGATTTTGGGTTTTTGATGATCCGTTGGTTTTTCTTTGGTTTCTTGCTGAGATCTTACTTGCTCTGACATGTGGGAATACATCTAGGATCATCTTTATCATCTTTTACCCACGAGCAAGTTCTAGGATCAAAGTTTGTTTTTGGATCGGTTTTGAAGCAACCTTCATTCAAACGGAAAAAAGGTTGGAACTTTGGTAATGATCTTCGCGGTTTTTGATTGGAATAGGTTCATGACATCCTAGAGAAGGCTTGTTTCAAGTTTCATGAAGTTTGGATCACCGGATCAAAAGTTGTGTCTATTTTGGTTTTGGTTCGGGCTGTGTTTACTGTTCATCGGGGTTTTTTTTATTGTTCACCCGATAGTACCGCTAATGTTTGCCGGTACTACCGCCCGAATCATTTTAATTTAATTTTTTGGTTGATTTGCTTTGGGGTTTTGATTGGATTCAATACAAGTCTTCCGCTATGCTTGTCGATTGATCTTTATAGCTTTTATAGTCATCGGGGTAAAAATTGAATTGAATCCGATCAAGGCGAAAAAGAGACAACACTCCCCATCATCTCTCTCTAGTCGTCGTTTCGGTCCAACAAGTCATCTATGTTGAATCTGTTGGATTCAATTATCTTAGACGGAGGTAGGGATATGGTTAGTTAGGTGCTGAAAAAAAAAGCAATTTCACAGTTCGTTCTCTTTACAGAGAATTGTCTTTTGGAGGGGTTGTAGACAAGAGAGCTAAAGATTTTGGGGGGTTGGGATTCCACTAAAAGTATAAAAAAAATATGGATGCTCAACTATCCCTTCGGCGGAACAACTTTCTCATAGAAATTGGAAGGGGTGTGTTATTTGTCAGCTTTGTGGGCTAGTGGAATCTGCGAACCACATTATGTTTGAATGTGGACTAGCGAGGTTAATTTGGTGTGTGTTGAGAGATACTTTTAATTGGAATAGTTGTCCTAATAGGTTCCACGAGGTTTGGAGTGTCAGTGGGAAAAATAAGGGGAAAATTCATTGTAGGTTGATGATGCACCTGTTGGGAGCTGTTTGCTGGACTCTTTGGCTAACTAGAAATGATATTGTTTTTCGAGGTTATCTGTTGTCTAACCCTGTTGTTATTCTGTTCAAAATGGTATCCTTGGCGCAGCGGTGGAAGAATCTGGAGCGCCCAGAGACTCAAGCAAGCTTGGAGAGAGTACTTATTGTGGTAAGTAAACCCCGAACAAACTGCAAGCTCTGGGGAGCATTTGGAGATGTTCAGAAGAAGTTGGATTACCTAGTGCTCTGGGGTGGTTGCTTAATTGTTTGCTTTCTCTAGTTGAGGAGCTCGTTTCTAAAGACTATTTCGTTAGTTTTTTCTTGTCTTTCTAGTGATCCACCCAATACTTGTGAACTCTGTAATCTTTTGTGGCTTTCAAGTAAAGCTGGGTTGTGTTTTGGCCTCTGGTCTAAAAAAATAAAGAGATATGTGATAATTGGAAAGAGATAAGATATCAATCATCTTGACTAGTTTGTTGACCAAAGCAAAATTTCCACGTTTTATTGTATATGTCTTGATCTCTGAATTTTGCATTATAAATCAACAATCACTGATTCAGGTTCAGAAAGATATGATTGCAGGTACAACTACCTCTTTGTCTCCTTGCAGTTTTGAGTGCGTTCATGGTAGTTTTCCAAAATAGCACACATCTATCTGAAGTTTCATCCACCAGAATGCAGAGGCAAGGAGTCTATGCTGATGAGGTGACCAGGCTGCTATGTGTTCTACATACTTCAGTATCGGTTGTACTGTTTATGTTACGTTATGTGGTCGAGTGACACGGCTGGAGAGGAACAGGAGCGCGCCATAATAGCAAACACCGGATTGGGATCCCCGCGTTGAAGGAGTCAAGGATCTATAGTGCTAGAGCATTAGAAGCAATCTTCATCGTCCGATCAAAAAGCAAGGACGAGACAAAGTGACACACCGTTTCGCTACATTACTTTTCCCGATGTTGCTATATTATTTTGCTAAAGTGCTAAGTCAAAGCACGTCTCATTCTCTCACGAAACGTTGTTCACATGGTGTTTCCTCTGCAATACTGCAGTGGATTGCAGAGGATCCAGATCCAGCAAACACCTCAACGTTATGAAGTAGAGGTGGAAGCGGCATGTCGAACCCGGGAGCGAAGGATCACGGATTCTCTGTGAAACACACACTAGTCCAGAAACAGGTAGTGTACACAGTCAACAAAAGTGGATAACACAACCATACAATGTCATTCATTGAAATACCTAAGGTTTAATACAAAAGGGGCACAAAGCCAAAGAGCGAAATACAGCGGAAGTAAAAGCAGTAAGGTAGACCACATGATTCGCCATAGGAAATCGTTTGGAGGGCGTAGCCTAGTCATCCAAGGTCTCATTATCCTCGTAGTACTCTTCTCTTGATCAACAATTTATTAAGCAAGGTGAGTACAAATGAATGTACTCCGCAAGTTACACCCAATATAACATAATTATAATGCATGCAAGGATTCAGCAAAGGGAGGCTTATATGGCTCAATTTGCATAAAGCGACATTTTTCATTTAAATATTCATACTAAGTTCCAAAGCAGTTTACTTATAACTAAAATTCATTTTCTAAATCTCAAGTTTTATAGTCAGATAACATTCATCAGTAAGTGGTGAAGGATATCCTCCTATCACAAGGCTAACCGCCTAATTCCCATTTGGATAGAAATCCAAAATCATTCAATAAAGTCTTTTGAAATCAAAACCAAAAATCTAACTTGGAGTGGCTTTGCTTAACATGTCCTTGACCGTGGACATGGCTATTCGAATAGTTTTACACTCTGCAGAGGTGGTACAACTTTATCCACAAGAGATAACTGACTTATAATGTCTGTCTGACACACTACCGAAGGTGTGCGACTAAGTCATTATCACGAAGGCTTTACAATGCATCATCTCACCGTAATCCCGCCTCGCTAAGGTTTCGCCCCCTTTGGATAGAGACCCGCCGGGTTCAGGCCCCCTCTTGCGCCAGGTGGGAATACATAAAAATAGGTCATAAAAGACACCCACGCAACCGGATGGCACGGCCACGGTGAACTGATACAAATTATTTAGCTAGGTCCTACCCACACAAGACATGTGGTAGTACGATGGGGCTTAGCAAGATGTGGCTCGAAGACCGGTCCTTAATTGACTTGGGCAACATTTCATAAAACCCATGGGTCTCGATCATAGAAATGATCGATCCTGTGCATGAACATGCACCATCCAACATCCATTTCACCCAAGTCCAAACTATTTTTTATTTTATTTAACAAGTTAAATATTTCAAAGATTGTATGGTATAGACACACCATAATATTGTTCAAATCATAATTGAATTTTTGGCTAATTTCCCCAAAGTAACCATTTTGGTCTAAGCTTTGTCTAAGCATAGTGTTTTACAACATGGTCTAGCTCATACTAGTGTATCAACTAGATTTTTAACTAAGGTATCAAGGAATGATTGATTTAATAACAAAGTTGGCTATACAAAGGATTATGGAATAACTATAAGCTTAAAACGGAAATTTAAATTACTTGAATTTAAATAAGCATGCAATAATAATTTGAAATAGAATTTACATAATTTAAAATAATGGGATTCAATATGATCAATGATGTAACTTGTCTTGCTCAAATGCTTGAGGATCTACTTCTTCGCAATATTCGGGTTCCCCTGGAGTCTTCGAAATCTACACGCAAAAAGGATCCAAATTCAAATAATACTCAAATGAACTCCAAATCAAATAAATTTAGTATAGATAGGTAGGTCTTGATTTTAGATAAATTTAGAAATTTGAATCGCTCGAATCGAAGTTCGAACGGAGAAGATATGGCCTTTGGAAGTTTACAAATACATGAAATGATAAAGAAAAAGGATTTTCGGAATTTCCAGATTTATTTTAATTCGAAAGGGACTGTCTTGCCGATAGTTGGGCCCATGAAAGATCGCGGCCGAAGCCACGCGTCTTGCGGATATTTCGTGGGCCCACGCCACCCTTGGTCGAGGTGGCGCCAGTGTGATGAGTGGAGGTGAAGTGGCACCACGTCAGTGAAGAGCGACGGCGACGTTCGGGGATACGCGGCTCGCCGGCGCTTCGCGCCGTGACGAGCTCGATGGGTGGTGTCGTTGCGACGAGGAGGGCGCGATGAATCCAGGGCGCACCAAAACGGTGGCGGTTAGTGAAGAGATGGCCGGCGGTGACGACGGGAAGCGGCGGCGACGGCGGGGCTCCGGTGGGCTCTGGGTGGAGTGGGTGAGCACACCAGGCGCTCTGCAATGAGGCAAAGCCGACGGTGCGGTCGGAGGCGGCGGAGGAGCTCCCACGGCGGCGCTAGAGGCGGCGGCGTTGCATGGCGACCGGCGGCGAAAAGCTTGAAATCCTGTCAAACGGAGGCGAGGGAGAGAGGGGGAGTAGAGGGGAAAGAGGGAGGAGGGGAAGGGGAAGGGGCTTCTGGTGCGCGCTTTTATAGGCGCTGAGGAGGCCGAGGGAGGAGGATGATATGGGCACTGGCATGGCGGAGCTCTGGCCGAAGCGACGAGGTAGGCAAGGATGTTATGGGAGTAGTTGGAAGGGAACAAGAGGGGAGCAACGGGCACGGCGGAGGACGCCGCATTGAATGCGCGCGCCAGAGGTAGGTGCGGCAACAGGAGGGAGGCAGGTGTGCTAACGAAAAATGCACGCACGCGCGCACAGCTTGACGCAAGCAGCGAGCGCGGTGTCGTGAGGAAGGAGACGTCCCGGGCGAGGGCGACGCTGGCGGGGGGCGGAGGCGACGGGCATTCAATGCCCTGCTGACGAAGCGCCGACGATGAGCGAGGGCGTCGGCGGAAAATGCGAGCGAGGCGGCAACTTCCGCGCGACGGTGACGAGGGCATGAGCGAGGGCTGCAACAGGAAGAAGACGACCCGGGTGGGCCCCGCCTAGCAACGACGTAGAGAGGGGCGCGGTGAATGGGAGCCGTCCGATTTCAATCGGACGGTCCGCAAGGGGGAGGAGCGCGGTGCGCTGAGACGCTGGACTGGCGCACGCGCTGGGCCTTGCGCGAGGTGGGCAGCGGAAGCGGGTCGGAGGTGCGGAATAGGAACGGGCCGAGCGAATTCAGCCCCAAAGGATTAGGAGGGATTTTAAATGGATTTCCGATTAAAATAATTCAAGAAATTGAAAAGGTTTTTAGAATATAGTTAATTAGGACAAAAAAATTCCAAGAAAATACACAGAAATTCCTTGAATTATTTGGAACTTAATAAAATTATTTATAACTATAGTTTAGCTTTTAGATTTTCCAAATAAATTATTTTTAGACTTTTGGGAAAAAAGGAAAGCCCTTTTTAAAATCCAGGAAATCCAAGAAAATACTTAATGCACTCTTTTTGATTTTTAAATCCAATAAAACTTAAGAACTTAAATAAACCAAGTTTTGATTTAATTGAAGTTTGATTAACTCCTTTGAATTGTTTTTATTTTTCTGAAATTTCAAGTTTAAGCTTTACTAATCTAACAAACCAAATGGTTAATTTTAATTTTGAAAATTTTCAAAAAGACTCTGAAAAACAGGATGTTACACGGCATTTGTTGTTGTTCATGCGCGCGAGGGTTCGTTCAGTAATCAGCGTTCGAGCAAGGGATCACGGTTAGCTACTCTAGTCTGGTGCACGGAAGCTGCGCTACGGCCGGCGCATCTCGTCCCAGGGGCATTGTCCGCCGTAGCGCTAGAGGCTGGCCCTTTGCCCCCATGTACGAGGCAATGGCACCGTCAAGGTGCGCGCGGCGGAACGGGGCCAAACCGCAACTCTGTCACTGGCATTGGCATGGCGATCAGTTACTAAGCAAGGCTCAGTTATGAATTTCTGACAGATATGAATGAATAGAGCATCTATCACCTATCAGTGAAAGTGCAAGAAACGACGATAGGTGGAATGGGACTTTGCACCATAAATCTCACTTTCTAAGATAGCAACATGAAGAATTTTTTTTAAAAAAATTACAAAACTAGGTCTATGTCACCATTTGGAATGGCGACAGGCTCCTGTCGCCATTCCAATTGGCGATGCTTGTCGCTATTCCAATTGGCGATAGGGACCCTCTTTACTCTCGGTCACCGGTCCAACTACCTATCGCTAGTTCAATTGGCAATAGAAAGTGGTATTCATGTTGCCAGTTGAACTGACGACAAGAAACCGCGTGATTCATGTCGCCAGTTCAACTGGCGACAGAGATCCATCTATATAAACCTCAAAAAATCAGTAGAAATATCATTTTTTTTTACCTATGAAAAAAACAGAGGAGAGGAGGAAAAGAAAGGTAGCGAAGCCTTGCCAGTTCGTAGCAGAGGAGAGAGAGACAAAGCATCAGATACGGTCGGCCATCTTGTAGGTACAGATTTTTGCAACTTGTATATTATGTCAAAACCCTATCGGTTAGCAAACAAAACTAGCGACATAGAATTCAATAGATTAGATAATGTTTGTCAAATTATGTAGTACATCATTTGAGCTGTGTATAGTCTAGTTCATCGTGCACATATTATGAATGTTCCACTGCTTGAACGATTTAGGATAAATTTGCAGAAATAGGAAGATGCCTATTACAAATTTGTAAGAATTGCAGAGTAGCTAAGTAGGGATGTAGAGCATAATTATATTGTTAATGCCGAAAATTAATTTTAAACTAGGAAAATATCATGACACATCTGAAATTGTAAAAACAAATCCGGAGTTGCTACATAGGTTATGTAGAGAAGAATTAAAATATTGTAAATCTGTAAAAAATTTAGAGTAGCTTAGTACGGGTTGTAGAGTTTGTGTGCGGTAATTATTTTATTAGTGCTGAAAATACTATTTAAACTAGGAAAATAGTATGACACATCTTAAAATTGTTAAGAAAATCCAGAGTTGCTACATAGGCTACATATAGCTGAATGATAAAATTATGAACTTTGTTTATTGTTTTTATTTGCACTCGGTAAATATGTAAATATTCTGTTAAAATTGGAAGACCATATTACATATTGTTTTTAAAGTAGGAAAATAGAAACATTCCTATTAAAAATCAGTAAAAATTACAGAGTGGGTTAGTGGGGTTTGCGTAGCTAAACCAAAATAATCCTAACTTAAATTTGGTTTATATACGTGTCTGGTAATTATTTAGTTAATACCGCTTCTTATTACCTTATGTACATGTTTCGTAGTTTTTACAATGCATGCACTGAATTTTCAGGTATGGCGGACCTAGGACACTCCGCGCAGTGGTCGTACCAGTTACTTGACCCGGTGATTAATACACATCACCGTAGTCGCCTCAGTACCATCCTCCCTCGGGAGGGCGAGGCGGCAATTGAGCTTGGTACGTTGTGGGTGCGTGCGCTGATGAGGGAGTGGAGGGTGGACCCACGTTGGGTTCCGAGATACGTGCCATTGTGATCTTCGTGTACTCATTTGCAGCCTGACTACTTTGGGTGCACTAACGTTTGTTCTTAACCTTACCCGACACAGCTTGAGGGCGGCAGGCCTCCTTCCCATGGCGATGATGGTTGTGGTGATGTGGGATCATGACCAGGACCACACAGACGGTGGTCGTACGTCCAGGCGCTTTCCATACAACCAGTGCCTACTGACAGCGCTGGTTGACCGTTGGAGGCCGGAGACGCACGCATTTCACCTTCCATGCGGGGAGATGGCGCCGACCCTTCAGGACGTCACCTTCCTGACCAAGTTGCCCTGCACTGGCTTCCCTTTGGCGACGTACGACATCCCGGCCACGTGGCGCACAAACTTGCTGGTGAGGTTCCAAGAGGTGCTGCCGCTGGACAACGGGTACAGGGAGTTCAGCAGCACCCATGGGCCAACGTTGAGGTGGATCTACCAGTTCTACGTAACTCTTCGTAACTACTGTCCTCTCGCATCAATTCATTTGTGAACCTTGCTAGCGTGTGTATGTCTTCTCGCAGCCCGAACATATGGCAGAGGGTGCACCCGACCACATTGTTAGGAGGCACTTTGAGGTCTACCTGTTGTGGCTGTTCGGGTGGGTCATGTTCCTGGGGTCCCACGGTAACAGCGTCGACAAGCACTATATTCGATACACACATGAGCGGGCGGACTGGGCCATGGAGGACATCCAGCCCTACGCTTGGGGTTTGGCGGTGCTGTGTGCGACGTACCGCGGACTGTGCGAGGTGTGCCACCGGGTTCAGGACAGTTCCATACTCTCTGGATGTTCGCTGCTTCTTGAGTTGTGGTCCTTCGAGCGCTTCCATATCGGAGGACAACAGCAGGACTTGGGTGCTTACACAGTCAGCTTGTACGCCGAGGATGACGACGTGGACCGACCGACTATGGGCACGGTGTAGTGCCGCTGATGGGTTAGTTTCATGAATATTTATTATTTTTCGTAATGTAATCACAATTTCGTGTGCTAAGTTTCTGTTGTTCCATTCCATAGGTCACCTACACACCGATCACTATGCACACATCCTACCTAGACTACGTTGCGATGTTCGATCAGCTGACGGATGACCGCTTCATCTAGACACTGTATACTCCTGAAAGGGTGTACGCGTGCACGCTCTGAGGACTATTGATCGTGTGCATACAAGATTACGTGTACTGGTACACGCGGAGGGTCTTGGTGCACAAAGTCTTCGTGGAGGAGTATCAGATGTAGCGGGTCATGTGCCAGTTCACACTGCGATAGCAGGTCCCAGCCCCCTGGGGGCAGCGGGTGCCGACAAACGTCCATGGGAAAGTTCATGCTTTACTTCTTTCGTACAATTTTTGTTACGTACCCATGAAACAATTGTTTTGCCTTCCACAGGTACACTAGGAAGGGAGTACCTGCTACTACCTCTTGGGCGGAGAGGATATTCTCCTGGGTTCAGAGCTGGCTCAACGTCTACGGCGACGTCATCGAGGAGCATGCTCCATATGACCCCGGGACGTACGCGGAGTACATGGAGTGGTACTCCAGTCGAACGAGCCTTCGATGCATCAGGGTCATGGACGACCCACCACAACACGAGGTTGCGACATTCGACTCATACCCCACTCGGCTGGACTACGCATTCCACCGCGTAGTATGTATTGAACGGTCCGTACTTCATATTTAATTAGCAAGATTTAGGTTTTCAACTTAGACGATTACATACTACAATGGCGCCCAAACCGCCCTAGACAAGGCGAGGCTTACACACGGGTGCGCCCATGTAACATCCCGATTTTCCAGGCTTTTGAAAATTTTCAAATTAAAATTAACCATTCGATTTTATTGGATTGATAAAGCTTAAACTTGAAATTTTAGAAAAAAAAACAATTTAATATGAGTTAATCAAACCTTAATTAATTCAAAATTTTGTTTATTTTAATTCTCTTGGATTTTATTGGATTTAAAGTCAAAATGAGTATTTTAAGTAATTTCTTGAATTTTCTGGAATTTAAAAAGGGTTTTCCTATTTTCCCGAAAGCCAAAAATAATTTATTTGCAAAAGTAAAAGCCAAAGTTAAGTGGTAAATAATTTTATTAAGTTCCAAATAATTCAAGGTATTTCTGTGCATTTTTCTAGAACTTTTGGACTTTATTTACTATTTTCTAAAACCCTTTTTGAATTACTGCATTCTCTGTAATTCGAAATCTATTTTAAAACCCCTTTATGCTTTGGGTTGAAAGCTTTTGCTCTCGGCCCATTTTCTCCTCCCCCAGCCCACTTGCCGCTCGCCCTCGCTGACAGGCGGACCCCACCTGTCAGCTTCCTCTTCCGCCCCATCTTCTTCCCGTTGGGCTCCCATGATGCCTGTCATCGAGCCTCACCGCTCTCCAAGCGCCCTCCTCAACACGCATTAAATGACGCTCCACCCACTCCCCTTCGACTACCGCGCCGTACCATGGCCCCCATGCCCTGCCACCACTCCGTGCCACCACCCAATTGAAGAATCTAGACCCGCCATTATGAGTTAATAGAGTATTTTGGTGATTAATGATAAATCTATATGTGAGACTAACACTTCTATTGATATACCTATTGTGTAATCTTATTTGGATGAAAAGGTGAAAATCAAAGAGGTATGCATCATGGGTTGATGCATGTCAAGACGATGACCCGAACTTGAAGTGAAGATGTGCGGCATCAAGCTTCAAGAAGCTGCTCAAGGCAAAGGCATGACTAGCCAGGGCTAAGATGTGTTCCTAGTCTTTTACCGGTCTTGGTGTTTGGATAGAAGACCGGATTGCTAGTATAGGTTTTCTGTACTATTAAGAGTGGTCTTGTCTAGTAGCTTGAGTCTCATCATGTGTTGATAGCTCAATCTCGCATGCTCTAGCTCACCATGTCATGATGCTATTATTTGCAAATGTGTTTTGTAGATAGTCGAGGCTCATGCATTTAATCCTTGTAGCATATGACTATACTTTGCAAATATATTTTGAAAATGGTTGAAGTCCATGTATCTACTCCTTTTGGTATGATCTAAGTTTGCAAATGTATTTTGTAAATTGTTGGGATTCATGCATTTTCCCTTGGCATGATCTAAGATTGTTTGTTGCTATTTCTTTGGACTTAGACCATGGTAGTGGCTCTTTGGAGTTGTACCTTATGATCTGATCAAATGTGTTTGAGATCAATCAAATAGGTTGGTTGTGTAGCTCTCTGAATAAGCTTTCCATAGAGTCCAAGATCACTCAATTCCGACATCGGAGTCAAAAGTTATGACCTTTTTACTGAGTATCGTCTGTGCTGAAATTGGATTGCGGTACTACCGCCTGAGAAGAGAGGTACTACCGCAGAACTGTAGTTTCGGCCATTGTATTGTGGTACTACCGCACTAAAGTCTTCAATGGCTAGTTTTTGAGCCGTTAATGCACTCGTGCGACCGATGAACAGTAGAAACGGTAGAACCAGAGTTTGTACGGCGGTACTACCGCAAATCCTGATTTTTGGGGATTTCTGCTCCCAACGGCTAATTTTTTTGTGTGGGCTATAAATACCCACCTTGGCCAGTTGAGAGACAACTCTTGGCATCCCATTTCACTTACTTGAGCTAGTGTGAGTTTCTCCTCTCAATTGTGCATGTGTTGCACCTTCTGAGCAAGAAGAGAGGTCTCTAGTTGCATGTGTTGTATCTAGAGGTGGATTTCGTATCCACTTGAGCTTGTGCATTCGTTGCACGTGGTGAGAGTCAAGCAAGGGGCTTGGCTTATTACTCTTGGTGTTTTCCAACACCTAGACGGCGTGGAGGCGTCGTGGTCCGGTGATCTTCTCAAGAAGCTTGTGAGAAGGCCCAGCGTGTTGTGAAGGTTGGAGCTCACCTACCCGGAGCAGGAAAGAGCTACCACTAGTGGAATTGAGGTGTTAGGCTTAATTCTTGGAGCCAGTCCAATTAGCTTGGGCTTACCTCAACGTGGATTAGGGGAGACCGGCAAATCTCTGAATACCATGGTAAAACGTCATTGTGTCATTGTGGTTTATTTCTCTTGTGTTTTACTTTGTGCAATTTACATTCCTAGAATTAAATTGCTTATAGTCTTTGTATGTTTGCTATCATTATCAATAGTCTTATATTGTTTGTGCACTTAGTCAAGACTTGTTGATTTAGGTTTTAATTTAGCAAAACCGAATTAATTTATAATTCTGCATAAAACTCAGTTTTAGCCCAAAGACTTTAAAAACCGCCTATTCACCCCCCCCCTCTAGTCGGCCTCCTCGATCTTACAAGTGGTATCAGAGCTTGTTCTCTCATTTTATTAGGCTTCACCGCCTAGAGAGTAAAAGATGGCGACTAGTGATATAGTACACCTAGGTGAAGCATCTCTATTTGATGGCTCAAATTATGACATTTGGAAAATCTGCATGTCTTGTTATTTTAAGGCCATGAGCCCTAAAATTTGGTGGATTGTAGATGTGGGTTTTTCTCCTCCATTGGATCCTCTTGCTCCAACAAATGAGGAAGAGAAATGCTCACATCTCAACGCTCAAGCAACTAACACTTTATTTAGTGCTTTGAGTGTAGAGGTGTTCAATGAAGTATGCAATCTCAAGAACGCTCATGAGATGTGGACCCATCTCAAGATCATTATGAAATGTCCACCTCCACTAATGATGATTGCATACAAGAATAGATGTCAGGAGAAGAATGCTCAACCTCTAGCTCCGACAATGAAAAAACCACAAGCTTCTCCACATCACCTTATTGCTTTATGGCCAAAGGTAATAAGAAGGTAAATGATGATAATGAACCTTCATATGATGAGTTGATGGATATATTAGTAGAGCTTCATGAATATCTTGGGGAAGAGAAGATGAGATTCAAGGTTTTAAAAAAAGAGCATGTCGCTCTTCAAAATAATTATGATATATTAAAAGAAGAACATAAATCTCTCCTTCTCAAGGAAGTCATTAGCTCTAAAGTGGATATAGGCATAACATGTGATTTATTAGATGATATGACATGTGTAGTTGCTAACCCTTGCATTTCATCTAAGGTTAGCATATCCACTTCTTGTGATGATTTGCTTGATATACCTTGTAGCTCTAGTGAAAATACTTCTACTTCCTCTATGCTTATTGAGACTAATTTTGTAGAGGAAAGCAAAGAGCTCAAGGACCAAGTCACCAAGTTGAGTAATGACTTGGAGAAGTGCCACAAAGGGAAGGCCTCTCTTGATGACATCTTGAGCAAGCAACGAAGCTTAAATGACAAGAGAGGGATTGGCTTTGTCTCTAAGAAGGATAATAGCAAGACAAGGCACAATGCAAGACATACGAAGAATGTCAAGTGCTTTGGATGTAATGAGAAAGGCCATTTTGCCTCGGTGTGCCCAAACAAGATGAATGATAAGCAAATGTCATCAAAGAAGAGGCAAGCCGGCAATAAGCAAGATAAGAAGACAAAGGATGGAAGAAAATGTCAAACTTGCTACAATTGCCGGAAAAAGGGATATTTTAGTAAGGATTATCCCAAAGGTATCACTCCTAAGCCTATTATCTATAATGATCATTATTTGCTTAGGAAGGATAAAAATAGCAATGTGTTTGCTAGAATTGTTAATTCACCAAAGCTTATTGCTAGGGCCATTTGGATGCCCAAATCTCTTATAACTAACATTCAAGGACCCAACCGTGTTTGGGTACCAAAAGGTGCTTAAATGATAAATAGGTACTTGGAGAGGCATTAGAAGTTTGGCTCACACATGAAGAGGTGGATTCCACCATATGCAAAATTAGAGCCAAGCTTGAGGATGATCATATCATATCAAAAGACAATGTTATTTCGGTAACAAGTATTTACATTGAAGTATCTAGCCTTTTATGCCTTGTGTAGGTTGCATTGCATTCATGAAAATCCATCTTAAAAATGTGTTCTTGCCCTTGTTTAAAAAAAACTTCTTTATTATTGAAATCTTGAGCAAGATGGTTGTGGCACATTAAGGGGGAGTGCTAAATCATAATCATGTATATCACATTCCTAAGTGTGCCCAAATAAATTAAGTGCTAGTAATATTTTTCAAAATTGAGTTGTTTAGCCAAAAGTCAAAAATTTCATAAATATTATTAATCTTTTAAAAAACGAGTTGTAAAATGTATACAAATACTTTGCAAAGGTTTATCAAATGTTTTAGCTCAAGAAAACCCATTTCAAGTGAAAATGAGTTTCTACCCAAAATTCTAAATAATATTATCTTGTTTTTGACATAAACTAGATTTTTTGTGTAAAATCTATTCTAAAATAAATTTGGAAATGGTCCCAAAAGGAAAAAACCTAGAGTTGGCCATTCTAAACCTTTTCGGTATTTACAAGATTTTCAAAAGGCCAACCTAACAAAAGTTATTTGATTTTGAAACTCGTCCAAAATACTAGTTTGACCTAAGTAGTTCACTCTCTAGCACTTAAGTGAGTTTTGCCATTTGAGCCAAATTTATTCACATGAATAGATCCATAATGGTATTAATGACTCATACATGAAAGTAGATGTTTTAAATTCAATCATATGTTCTTTTGGTTCTTTTGAAGAAGTTTCATCAAAATATGTTTCATTTGCGAAAACAAAAGCTTAATTCATAAAAACTATGTTCTTAGATACTCTTTAGTCTCTTCAATGCATAATGATCTTGAATGACATTTATTTGAGTGCAAAACTAAGGATCATTTGCATATTTCTCAATTCCAAGATCTATCCTTGAAGTTCCAAAAAAATCGAAACTACCAGCGGCTTAACAAAGATACTACCGGACATTGAAAGGCGTTACTTCCGCATCTCGGTACTACCGCCATTTGCACGTCGGTACTACTGATTTCTCTGACAAGACAGCCATTTCATTCCATTCAATTTTAAACCTACTTTGGCTGCTTCCTTTGGTCAAGTTGATCCTTGTTATATTCGCTAGCTACCCTCAAGTACTTTCTTGACTCCATATGCTATTTTGATCGCATTGTGATGTTTTTATCATAAAAATAGTATTCTTTTTAAAAGTGGTAGCTTCTCTTGATCATCTTGTCCTCGGCATGAGATTCATCTTTTCATATGATATCATCTTGTTCCTTCAAAATGGTATCTAATTTCATTCCTTACCGATTATACTTCTTTTGACCAAGCTCAAGTACTCTTCGTGTACGAGTGGATTCTCTCTTTCCCTCTTCTCTTTGGATGCTTTCCTTGAGGATCTTTACAAGAGAAGTTCAAGCACTTTGCAATTTCAAGTCTTTTCGATGCATGCTTTCTATAAGAGATGTTTAAATATTATCCTTCAAGTGTGATCTATATTTTTGGTGCTTAATATCAAAGAGGGAGAATTTGGTTGCAAATAATGGTCAAAGGAAAGAGATTGAAGTCATCATGAGTTTTGGATGGATATATCTCAAAGAGATGATAAAGGAGAATATGACAAAATGGAAGAGAATCCTTCGTGTGTCAAAGGAGAAGAATGAATTTTCAAGAGCAACCTTCGTGTCAGGGGGATTTAGTTCTTTGTGAAAATCTTATTAAATATTTTGGGCTTACTTAAAAAGAGGTAAAGTGTTAATATTGGGAAAACTATTTTACCTATTTGCCCAAAATAATTTATTAATCTTGTGAATGCATGATTTCATTCTCATTAGCTTCATTTGGTATTTTTAGAGTGAAATTGTCAATGATATGCAAGTTTAGCTTTTTAAAGAGCCTCTTTGGTCAAAAGTCAAAAATCTTGCTTAAAAAGATCGAATTTGTGAAAAACTAGACAAAAGTACTTAAATATATATTTTAAATATTTTCTAATATTTTTGAAGTAAAAATTCCTATTTTAGAAAACAAATATCAAATTTGGTCTCAAAATGATCTCGTATGATCTTGTTTTTGAATTAAATGACATATTTCATTAAATCACAATCCATTGAGTTTTTGAAAAAGTTGTCAATACCAAACTCGAAGGGTTGGTCATTTCAAACTTTTCTCTAGTTCAAAGTTTTTACAAAAGACCAACCATTGAAAAGTTATATCCATTTGAAGTTCACCGAAAAACAAGCTTTTACCTAAAATGACATATTCTTGCCTATAGTGAGTTTCGCTATTTGAGCTGAATTTCTTTGTGTATATTGGATTGAAATATTATTTCTAACTCATACAAAGCCATGAAAGTGAAAAACTCCATGAAAGTCAAATTGGTTTGCATTTTGACCTTCAATGCAAAATCATTGTCTTTATGCGCCAACAAAACGTATTTTTGCCATATCTTTTGAAAGGAAATTCCTTTTTCAAAAATTATTTTTGGTAAACATTTTAATTATTCCAAAGTTAAATTCTGGAAATATTTAAAGTATTTGGACTTCATTGAAAAGTTTTTGCCTTTTCTTCTCTTTAATAAAAAATCATGCCTTCAGAGAGCATTTTGGCATATCTTTTGAATAGAGACTCCTTTTCCTAAAATTCTTCTTGGAAAAGTTTCTTAGGAGTCCAAAGTTTGTTCTATCAAATTTGAAAGTATTTTGACTTGATTTGAAAAAGTTTTGACTTTTTCTCATTTTGATCAAATGCTGAAAAATTCAGACTTTTGCATAACTTTATGCTTATTTGTGATTTTTGTATCACCAAATGGGTTTATAATTTCAGGAATATATTCTAATGACTTTTTATCCACTATAGTTGATCTTCTATGCCAAATTTGCTCAGATTTATTGGAACTATTTAGCCTATTTTTCAGCTATCTTTTGAAGCTCAAATGGAATGTCAAAATCTAAAAAACCTGAAATTTTCAGTTTTCTGAAACTTTGTGATTTTCATATCTTCAAAATGGTTGATATTTGGTTGAGCCTACCAAAATTAAAAGTGTGTGTATTTACAAGAACTAGCTCCGTTATTTATTTCAATTTTTTCGGAGCTTGTTTCCATACATTTTTCAAATGTTCTAAGAAAGTTGTGAGTTCAATATGATTTCAATTTGTTAATTTGTGAAAATGAGCATGGTATCTTCATGTAAAATATTTATTAGGGAGATTTCAGGGATGAGTTTATTTGAATGTGTTCCAAATATCATCTCTTTTAGTTGAACTCCAATATGGCCTCATTTCAAGTTATTTTGCTCTTTTCGGCCATAAAAGAGGAGTTTGTGACCTGTTTTGGTTTAATGGGGAGAATGATATATGATCAATAGGTTTGTGATCTATTTTGGTTTTTCTCAAATATCTTGAAAACACAACCTTACTTCAAAAGAGGAAGAATATTTCAATGATCAAAATAAAATGAATTCAATTGTCAAGCTCATTGTTTTACAAAAATTCTTTTTGGCTTAGTTTTTGGTTGATTTTTGGTGATTAATGCCAAAAGGAGGAGATTGTTTATATGATCAATATATTTTCATTTGGATTCTATCTTGTGTTTTCACCTTATTTCATGCATGTCTTGAGGAGGAGCATCTCATTCATACACATAGCCTCCTATATGAATCATATGCATAAGCTTGCGTTCTTATATGCATAATGCTTTAAGCTTTAAATTGCTTAGTGACATGCATGGATATAGTTCAATAGCTTAAATTCTTATCTTGTGATTATTTATATCCAAATATTGTTATTGATAAAAGATTTGTCATCAATCACCAAAAAGGGGGAGATTGAAGAATCTAGATCCGCCATTATGAGTTAATGGAGTATTTTGGTGATTAATGACAAATCTATATGTGAGACTAACACTTCTATTGATATACCTATTGTGTAGTCTTATTTGGATGAAAAAGTGAAAATCAAAGAGGTATGCAATCGACATCATATTCCTATATCTTGTTGCATTCCTCGAATCCAAAATATATGTTGAACTCCACTAAAAGTCTAACTTGAATATGTGCATATGTTTTTGTTACACGTTCGTGTATACACACATTTAGGGGGAGTTCACTCTATGTTTTGCGGTTTCATCAGTATTGATCCATATTTCTTTATCCACATATATTGGAAATCTCTACTTTGAAACATATCTTTGAGTATATAAAACTTATGTAGTTCATATATACTCATATTGCTTTATATTCAATTATTTGCAATTGTGTTGTGGGACTAATGTGAGTGCTAAGATGTTTTCAAGGCTTAGTCTCAAAGTTTGATTGAAGACATAAAAAGGAAATGCAAAGATGATAAAAGATCGGCATGGCTCAAGACAAAGGAGTTGTGCATTGCATTTGTTTTGCTTCTGGAAAAGTCTTCAGTGAAAATCGGTATAATCGCATTTGGTAAGCGGTACTACCGATGTGCGGTAGTACCCGAGTTCTTTCGACGGAACTACCGCAGCACGGTACGACCGCATATTCTGAGCAGAACTACTACACACCGGAAGTTCTGAATTTTAGTTGGCGGTACGTTATCTCTAGATAGGGCCATTTTTAGACCTCTAAGGGAAGCGGTAGTACCGCCCTATGTGAACGGAACTACTGGAGAGTGGAACTACAGCATAATCAACGGCGGTAGTATCGCACCTGGCAGTAATGGCTTGTTTAGAAGCATTATTGCAGGTATATCTTGGTAATTAATGTTAATCATTGTGGGACTAACATTTTCCATGAGCTGAATAAATAGGTTATGTTCTAGGGTGATGAAGACTTCGGATGTTATGTTCCAGGGTGATGAAGACTTCGGATGACATCATGAGTTGATCGTCATTAAGTCAAGATTAAAGAAGAGGATGCATCATGTGTTGATGCATATCAAGATCTCGAAGACGATGCATCATGTGTTGATGCATATCAAGATCTCGAAGAGGAGATGATCATGAGTTGATCATCGAGTCAAGATAAGACCCATCATGTGTTGATGGAGGTCAAGTAAAGGATGCATCTTGGGTTGATGCATGTCAAGACGATGACTCGGACTTGAAGTGAAGATGTACGGCATCAAGCTTCAAGAAGATGCTCAAGGCAAAGGTATGACTAGCTAGGGCTAAGAATGTGTTCCTAGTCTTTTACTGGTCTTGGTGTTTGGATGGAAGACCGGATTGCTAGTATAGGTTTTCCGTACTATTAAGAGGGGTCTTGTCTAGTAGCTTGAGTCTCATCATGTGTTGATAGCTCAATCTCGCTTGCTCTAGCTCACCATGGCATGATGCTATTATTTACAAATATGTTTTGCAAATAGTTGAGGCTTATGCATTTAATCCTTGTAGCATGTGACTATACTTTGCAAATGGTTGAAGTCCATGTACCTACTCCTTGTAGCATGATCTAAGTTTGCAAATGTATTTTGTAAATTGTTGGGATTCATGCATTTTTCCTTGGCATGTTCTAAGATTGCTTGTTGCTATTTCTTTGGACTTAGACCATGGTAGTGGCTCTTTGGAATTGTACCTTCTCATTTGATCAAATGTGTTTGAGATCAATCAAATAGGTAGGTTGTGTATCCCTCTGAATAAGCTTTCCATAGAGTCTAAGATCACTCAATTCCGGCATCGGAGTCAAAAGTTATGACATTTTTACCGAGTGTCGTCTGTGCTGAAATTGGACTATGGTACTACCGCCCGAGAAGAGAGGTACTACCGCAGAACGGTAGTTTCGGCTATTGTACTTTGGTACTACCGCACTAAAGTCTTCAACGGCTAGTTTTTGAGCCATTA
Organism: Phyllostachys edulis; assembly: GCA_036346405.1. NCBI lineage: Eukaryota > Viridiplantae > Streptophyta > Magnoliopsida > Poales > Poaceae > Phyllostachys > Phyllostachys edulis. The sequence goes on from CM070549.1 coordinate 102,340,528, forward strand.
ATGCACCCGTGCGACCGATGAACAGTAGAAAACGGTAGTACCGGAGTTTGTACGGCGGTACTACCGCAAATCCTGATTTTTGGGGATTTCTGCTCCCAACGGCTAGTTTTTGTGTGCGGGCTATAAATACCCACCTTGGCCCATTAAGAGACAACTCTTGGCATCTCATTTCACTTACTTGAGCTAGTGTGAGCTTCTCCTATCAATTGTGCATGTGTTGCACCTTGTGAGCAAGGAGAGATGTCTCTAATTGCATGTGTTGCATCTAGAGGTGGATTTCGTATCCACTTGAGCTTGTGCATTCGTTGCACGTGGTGAGAGTCAAGCAAGGGGCTTGGCTTATTACTCTTGGTGTTTGCCGACACCTAGATGGCGTGGAGACGTCGTGGTCCGGTGATCTTCTCAAGAAGCTTGTGAGAAAGCCCAGCGTGTTGTGAAGGTTAGAGCTCACCTACCCGGAGCAGAAAAGAGCTACCACTAGTGGAATTGATGTGTTTGGCTTAATTCGTGGAGCCGGTCTAATTAGTTTGGGCTTACCTCAACGTGGATTAGGGGAGACCGACAAGTCTCTGAACACCACGGTAAAACGTCATTGTGTCATTGTGGTTTATTTCTCTTGTGTTTTACTTTGTGCAATTTACATTCCTATAATTAAATTGCTTATAGTCTTTGTATGTTTGCTTTCATTATCAATAGTCTTATATTGTTGGTGCACTTAGTCAAGACTAGTTGATTTAGGTTTTAATTTAGCAAAACCGAATTGATTTACAATTCCGCATAAAACTCGGTTTTAGCCAAAAGATTTTAAAAACCTCCTATTCACCCCCCTCTATTCAGCCTCCTCGATCTTACACCATGCCGCAATAGCGTAAACCCTGCTCCGCCCATCTCCTTCCCCGCTCCTCCCCGGCTCCTATAAAGGCCAGCACTCGGTGCCCCTTGATCTCGTCTTCCTTTTCCCCCAACCCACTCCCTCTCTCTTGCCCTCAATCGCTGGAATTTTGAGCTCCAAGAGCTTTGGCCGAAGCTCTCACCGCCGGTGATTGCGCCGCCGTGGAAGGTCCTCTGCCGCCTTCATCCCCATCGCCAGCTTCGCATGGTCGAACCCTACCCCATGCTGGCACCCATTCCTTCCAAGAGCCACCGGAGCCCTAGTGCCGCTGGAACCCTACCTTGCCACTGCTTCCTCCCCTCGCCGCCGGCCATCTCTTCGCCCTTTGTCGCCAAAACCGTGCGCGTGAGGTTTGCCTCGCTTCCCATTCCGCGTAGCTGCCCTCGCCATCGCTCGCCATGGTGCGTAGCACCGGCGAGCAGTACGCCCGAGCCGCCGTCGCCGTTGGGTGACATCATGACGCCACCTCGCTGCCACCTAGGCACCACGTCGCCTCCTTCGCTGACGTGGTTGCCCCGTCAAAGCCCATGTGTGCGCTCGCGTGGTCAAGCCACTATTCTCGTGCGCCCGGTCCACCGCGGACCTAGTCCACCAACGTGGGGCCCACGTGTCAGTAGCTCAGCCCATTTTCCTATTGAAAAATAAATCGAAAAATCTGAAAAATCCCTTTTTTTCATCATTTCATGTATTTCCAAACTTCCGAGAGCCTGTTCTCCTCCGTTCGAACTCCGATTCGAGCGATTCAAATTTCTAAATTCATCTAAAATCAAGATCTAGCTTTCTACACTAAAATTATTTAATTTAGAGTTCATTTGAATTTATTTAAATTTTATTTGCATTTGCTTCGCTTCCACGTGTAGATTTCGACGACTCCGGGGAACCCGAATACTTCAAAGAAGTAGATCCTCAAGCATTTAAGCAAGGCAAGTTACATCTTTGATCATATTGAATTCTAATATTTTAAATTATTATTGCATACTATTTAAATTCAAGTAATTTAAATTCATGTTTTAAGCTTTATAGTTATTCCATATTCCTTTGTATATCCAAACTTTGCTACTGAATTAATCATTCCTTGATACCATAGTGAAAGTCTAGTTGATACATTAGTATAAGCTAGAACATGTTGAAAAACAGTATGCATAGACAAAGTTTAGACCAAAAGTGTTTAATTTGGGGAATTTAGCCAAAAGTTCAACTATGATTTAAACATGATACTATGGTATTATCTTTATCATAGAAGTTTATAAAATGATTTAACTTGGTAAATAAAATAAAATTTGGTTTGGACTTGGGCGAAATGGTTGTTGGATGGTGCACGTTGATGCACGGGATCGAGTCATCTCTATGATCGAGACCTAGGGATTATTTTGGAAAGTCGCCCAAGTCAATTAAGGACCGGTCTTCGAACCGCATCTTGCTAAACCCCATCGTACTACCACGTGTCCTGTGTGGGCGGGACCTGGTAAAATAATTTGTATCATTTCACCATGGTTGTGCCATCCGGTTGCGTGAGTATCTTTATGATCTACTTTTATGCATTCCCATATGGCACAAAAGGGGGATTAAGTCCGGCGGGTTTCTATCCAAAGGAAGCTAAACCTTAGCGAGGTGGGACTACGGTGGGATGATACTTTGTAAAGGCCTTGTCACATACTCTAAACTGCTTACCTAAGGTAGTGAGTGGTGGCATCGACGAATGCCAAACAATCTAGAGAAGTCGTGTTATGTGGGTAAAGCTATACAACCTCTGCAGAGTGCTACAAACTATTCGAATAGTCGTGTCCACGGTCAAGGATATGCTAAGCAAAGCCACTCAAAGTTAGACTTTGATTTTGTTTTCAAAAGACTTTATCAATGATTGTGGATGGTTTATCCAAATGGGAGTTTGGGCGAGTAGCCATGTGATAGGAGGGTATCCTTCACCACTCGTTGATGAATGTTATCTTACTATAAAACTTGAGATTTAGAAAATGAATTTTAGTTATATAGTAAATTGCTTTAGAACTTAGTATGAAAAATATCGCTTTATGCAAATTGAGCCATATAAACCTCTCATTGTTAAATTCTTGCATGCATTATAATCTGTTATTAGGAGTAACTTGCGAGCACAGCTGTTTATGCTCACTTTTGCTTAATACAATTGTTGAGCAGGAGAGGAATGCTACGAGGAGAATGAGAACTTGGACGACTAGACTACGCCCCCTGATGATTGCCTGTGGCGAATCGTGTGGTCTACCCTACTGCTTTTACTTCCGCTGTATTTTGCTTATTGGCTTATGCCTATTTTGTAATAAACTTTAATTATTATCAATGAATGATGTTTTATAGTTATACTATCCACTTTTGTTAACTGTGTACACTAGCTATTCCTAGACTAGTGTATGAAACACAGAGAATCTGGAATCCTTCGCTCCCAAGTTCGACACCCCAAGAGGAGCCGTGGGTAGATTTTTGTTCTTCGAAATACCAGTCATGCTACGTAAATAATAATTTCTGTACAACTATTATTATGCTAATTTCGTATTTCTATATTTTATTTTTACGTGCACACCGCGACCATGTGAGGGAGTCAGCATCGGGACACCTCACACCACCCTCTTTCTAGCCTTGACTCCCCCACACCACCTTTTTCAGACCGATATGATAACACACTACGACGCATACTTTTTCAAACTGAGAAGACCACACTCTGCCACGTGACCTTTTTAGACCGAAAAGACCGTACCCTGTCGCACCACGCGCTGCCACTTTTGCAGATTGATATGACAACACACTGGGATGTTAACTTTTCAGAACGACAAGACCATACTCCAAGATGACAACACACTGCCGCCACCTGCCCCCCCCCCTCCCCCAAGTCGAAAAATCCTTGTATAAAAGGAGGGAGAAGAAAAGTGGGGGAGAAGAGACCTGCAGGATAGCACTACACCACCACACCCAACACTACACAAAAGCTTGCTTCACACAACTGAGAGGAAGGAGATGGAGGAGTCGGCGAACATATATAAGAGGATAACGCAGAAGCGCAAATGGCTAGCCAAGAGAGCAAAACCCTACTCGAATAAGTCTACAAAGGATGCACCGGTACCACGGCGGTTCCTAGTCCCGCAATGTGTGTGCAAAGAACCGGCAAAGATCATCCAGTCTACACACCTGGCAACGTCCGCTCGGAAGTATTACACGTGCGGCCACCACCTTGTAAGCGTATCTTGCACACACAAAGATTTTTCACATCATAAGTTACATTCCACAAATCCCTTATTACACATGCTCATAATGGCAGCCAGAGATGCAATGCAACTTCTTCCAATGAATCGATGGTCCGAAGATGTACGATAGGGCGTTCATCTAACAGAAGTACGTGTTGAACTTTCTATGGCGAGCCGAGACCTTTCAGCGTTGGACACCTTACGTACCCGACCCCGACCCAACTGAAAAGGCCTCGAACGAGCCCAAGAAAGCGGATGAGTATGATAAGGCCAAGCGGGCGGCAGACAAGGGGAAAGCTCCTTCAAGTGAGACCGTTGGTTGTACTACCGCTCTCTGACGCCTGGGCGCACTCCGGAACCAAGAGGTAAGCTATGTTCAGTATGCATCTTAATTATTGATTTGGCCCGACGTTGTGTGATCCTAACATCATTCAACCGTCCGGTCCATCTCGCAGGACATGGATGACTTCGAGAATGACCACTTCCGCCGCGGGCAGCAAACGGATAAGGGAAAGGCTCCTGCAAGTGAGACCGTAGGCCGTACTACTGCTCATCGTCGCCCGGGCGCACTCTGGATTGAAAAGGTAAGTTTTGTTCAGTATGCATCATAATTATTAATTTAGCCCGACGTTATGCGATCCTAACATCATTCAGCCGTCTAACCCGTCTCGTACAATATGGATGACTTCGAGACTAGCCACCGCCGCAGCCGCCGCGGATAGCAAGGAGACAAGGGGAAGAAGGCGATGGACCGCCGAAACAAAGGATCTTTGTTCCAGGACTTTTTTCTATTCCAAAAAAACGCATATGTATCGTAGGTGTATTTCGATTTGTTGCATCGTGCATGTGGTCGTTCCTTATGCACGTAATCAAACCCTGTGCGCCATGTAATTCACAATTTTATTATAAAGTCTATTTCAATGCACAACTCCATTGTAAAACCGTCGACTTCAGATCTCGTTCTCTTTTGGAATTTAATTATTGATGTTGCAAGGCAGGAAACAACATAAAAATAAAGGTCCAAAAAACGTGTTGTGAAAGTAGACACTAAAAATAATAACATATCTTATGCAACAAATTACATCTCTTTTCCCCCAATATCGGGACAACATCGTGCACAGCAACCCTAAACACAATTATTTTGTCCATTCTCTACTTCACATTACATTGTTTTCTCCTATTTTGCATTCCAAATTACGCAGACACTTCAACGTATTACCAAATTTTACAAACAAAATTTAAAAAATTCCAGTACACATAATTTTTTTTTTAAAAAAAAAGTGCCCTCCTGTCGACGACAGGACTCCTGTCGCCAATTGAACTAACGACAAAAACCTCCCTCACTGTTCTCTTTAATGACATGATCCATGCCGTCATTCCAAGTGACGACAGAGACTTAGTTGTGTAATTGTTTTGGACGACTATTTAGTTTTATAATTTTTAAAAAAATATTATTATTTTAAAAAAATCGCCCATAAATGAAACGGCAGTCATGAGTTAGTTAATGTTTTTGATAGGTCAATCGACAGAACAGTACACAACTCCAGCTCGGAGATGACTTCCAACAGGAACAAAAACATGAGGGCGTAATCTTATAAATGCAACAGTGCGGATAGTCAATGTTTCCGCGACATGAACATTTGCCATCTTCACTCCTACAACACCGTCGAATAAATATGTACAATTTTCAGCAGAAGAGCCACATCCAGATCCGCAAGCCAGTCCACCATTTTGCATCGTGCTATCTCTAAAATTCGGCTAGCTTTGATGGTTGATGAACTGAACTGGTGGGCCATAGCAGTGGCGGATCCAGAATGAAATCGACCAGGTGTCACAATACATTCCACCACATGTATGTAAAGTAAATGGGCATAAACTACGGAGTGCATAACTATGCGTATGTGGGTTTTAATAAGGTAAAATAATATTGAACCCGGTGTCCTGTGCACCCCTGAAGCATCACTTGGATCCGTCCGTGGGCCAGAGCGAGTGGTACAAGTGGAATGGAATGATGTCGATGATCATCAACATTGTGCTGCAATAATCTTACGAGCTTGGTAAAACTACATTTAACTGAGTCACCGGATGTAGCTCCTAACAAATGATGTTGCTCCAATGCTACTTAAGCTGTCAGAACTCTGCAATAGAAGTATGGGCCAAGAAAATTAGGGAACTGTGTATGAAGTGGAATTATATACACAAGGAAACCATCTTTCAAGATTAAGTACCTGGGACTTGGGAGACGGAAACACATTCCAAAACCGGAGAGTTTCGTCACCAGCGCCAGTAACTATAGTCTGTTGATATCGATAGTGAAAAACAGTGAGGCCAAAAATTATACTAGGTACCTCAAACAGGACTCAGAAAAAAGTCAAGTCACCAAGACTCGAGATAGAAGTTCACCTGTCCATCAGGGGAGATGGCTAAATATAATACTCTGTATGTATGGCCTGTCAATGTGGCAAGCTACAAATAGAGAGAATGAACACATTAATACAAGTGAGCAAAGATATGGCATAACTGAGCTACAGAATAAGCTTGCAGCATACCTTTGACATTGTTGGATATCGCCAAACAATTATCTGATTCTGAGAGTATCCGTGGGTGCTAACAAGCTCATTAACATTCTTTGACCACACAAGATTACAGACCTGTTAAGTCATTTAGCATCGTCAGTACGTACCAACAAACAGCATGTTTAACTCTATCCCTACCGCAATTCTATATAGGCAAATCCCTGCCTTCACGACAAGGGATGTCTGTTTTGACCATTAAGTCATTTAGCATTGTCAGTACGTACCAACAAACAGCATGTTTAACTCAATCCCTACCGCAATTCTATATAGGCAAATCCCTGCCTTCACACAAGGGATGTCTGTGAAGGTCTCAAACATGAACAATTAAAAGCAGAAGTTTCTCTGCAGCCAGAGAAACATTGCAATTAAGATGCCCAGAAAGCTTCACTAAAATCTCCTGACAAGAGCAGGGTGTTAGAAACCTTATGATGTGAACCGGCCTTCCCAATAGGAGTCCACACGCCTTACTTTTTCTACTTTCCTCTATTTTTTTTTATGACGATCAAAGTGTGAGTACTTGTGAGTTGTGTAGGCATGGGTGAAAACCTTAGTTTTTGTAGGTAGAGCTCAGCCTGCAGGGTCTATATCTTTTTCTGATTTTTGCAGGGAAACTAAAGTATTGATATGACTAAACTGTTCAATCAGTAACGGTGCTCAAAGGTTCAGAGTTATACTGCTTAATTATAGATATCATGCTATCTGAATATGGTAGTATAAATCAACAAAAATCAATAAAAGTTCAGAAACATAAACAAGGGCTCCAGGTAATTGTTGAGAAATTAGATAGGTAGCAAACTACCTGACTTCCTGTGTCCATGCAACTCAAGTGCGTATTCGTGGTCGTATTCCAAAATCGTATGCATCTATCTGCAGTTCCTCCACCAGATGCAAGAAGCCCATGTAGATGAGGTGACCACGCAATAGCTTTGACAGCTGCTGTGTGCTCGGTATACTTAAGTACTGGTTGTACTGAATGTTGATTCCAAACAAAAAGCTGGAAAGGAAAAACATTAGTATGAGCAGAAGAAAATAAGATTGTGAATTCCACATGGCATGCACTCCATTATGATGGAAATGGATGGACATGCATCTTACTCTGTTGTCATTACCGCCAGACGCAAGCTGACGGTTATCATAAGACCACTTGAGCCCACAGACCTGAAAGATGTTTGGAAATATGTAGACATGGATTATTGGAATTGCAAAATGGAGCACCAATAGGATAATTCACATATTGGATAAACCGGCAAAAGATCATCTTAATGATGTATGCGACATGGTATATTATATGGATAGTTTAGAAAAGATTACCTCAGATTTATGCCCAGTAAGTTTGCTAACATAGTTGTCCTGAGCACGGATATCATGGTGAAGGATGCTCTTGTCGCGACTGCCAGAAGAAAGCAATGAAGAACTCCATGCAAGAGCACCTACCCGCATGCGATGGCTTTCCATGGTTCTTATTCTCTTACATCGAGTTGCATCCCATATCTACATAAGATAAAATGCAAGATGACAATCAGAATTACTGACACCCTTGGAATGTCAACTTTGCCTACCAATACCAAACGCATATAAACTGAGAAATGAGCTAAACTGGAACAAATTTATTTATTGCACACATAAATGAAGACAATGTTTACATTAATTCAAGTTATCCACAAAATTCCGTTGTATCCATCATAAATTGGTCATGTGTACAGTCATGAAGTTTTCTTAAAAAAGATGAGTGCATACTAAATCATAAAAGTACCACAACACAAGGCCTGCTAGTGAGCTGGTAATAGTATTGCAAAATTTTCGAAATTTTCGTAACTCACTGCACAACTGTACTGTTTTATGTTTGTGTAGAACGTTTTCAGTAAAAAAAAGTGCTTTAAGTATCATCCTAAATTTTGATGGATCATGAACATGCCATTTAATCATTCCAGGTGGGAGCATGATTTAACCTGAACTTTGCCTTGGTTAGTCCCTACAGCTAGGTGAGTACCGCGCTGCGCCCAACCCACAGAGCAAACGGTGTCGTCCACCCCCAAATCGCAGAGCTTGGTGACCTGCGCAGTGATAAACTTGTTTAAAATCTCTCTACAAGTCTCATAAAAGAAATAGTGCAAGGATGGCTGTGGTTGCTCACCTTGCTGCTGCATGCATTCCACAAGTAGACGCAATTCCCCAATCCGACTGCGAGGACATTATGCGACGACCAATCCACAAGGTTCAGGTAGAAGTCATCCTGCAATGCGGGCGCATCCAGCACCTAAAAGCAACAGCAAGAAATCCCCGTAAGATCGAACATTTTCAGTACAAAGCCTTCAAAATCCGACTCTTTATGAATGACAAATAATACAGACTCTTGGAACAGAGTGGCCGAAGAAAGACCGAATCTTTGACATCATAAGAAACACCAGAGGCTCAATCAAGAAACAGAGGGCACCCAGGAAAGAAAATCAAGAAACCATGAAATCGGAAGGCGCCCTTCTCACCTTATAAGGAGACCTTGGGATCTTCCTGGGCCCGGTGCCCCTCGCCGTGAACACACCGGGGAACAGCACGTCATCGTCGTCCCCGCCAGCGAAGAGGGCCCGCTTGGCGTTCCGGGGCACCTCCGCCTTGAACCTGAATATGTTCCCGCTCGCCGGGGACCCCACCGGCGACGCCCAGGCCGACGAGGAGGACGAGCAAGCGGTGGTCGACGACGCCACCCGATCCGGCGTGGTGGGCCCGAAGAGCGCGGCACGGAGGAGCGCGCAATAAGGCGACGAAACGGGCGCAGATCCGGAGGACGCGCCGGGGGCATTGGCGCCGCCGCCGCCGCCGGAGTCGTGGGAGGGCGAGGGGGCGAGGTCGAAGAGCGCGAGGTTGGATCCCGAGCGGCTGGGGATGAAGCGGTCGCTGTAGACGGTGCGGGAGGCGGGCGTGGGCGCGGAGGAGGTCGGGGAGGGGTGCGGCGGCGTGGAGGAGAGGCGGGAGGACGGCGCCGAGGCGAAGCGCGAGGAGCGAGTGGAGGCCGGGGTGGGCGGCTTGGAGGACGCGGAGTTCTCCATCGGCGATGGCGGCGGGTAGTGGTGGTAGTGGTGATCCATGGGCGAGAAGAGGGATTTGGGGATCGAGAGGAGAGGGGTGGGATGGGTGATGGGTGCGCCAATTCCTGTTGCTGTTGCGCTGCGCGCCCCCGCGCTTTCTCTTCTTCTTCTTCTTCTCTCTCTCTCTTCCCAGGCTATTTTAGTTTAGTTTACTGGCTTTATTTACTCTACTCTACTTTGATATTGTTTCCGTTTTGTTCACTTTCTCCGGTGTGGGCCAGGCAGAAAATTTGTTCCCAAGTAGATAGGAAACCTTTTTTTCTAAATAAATCATACCGTTTTACAAAAATAATCCACTTTATTTTGTACAGAAATAACCCTCAGTTGCTAGCTCATCAAGTGACTAGACCCAATCGCGTTATGGACCTACAATTTGAGGCCTGTCGACAGGTCGCGTGACGAGCGAACGACGTTGAGCCACGTCGCCTAGTGGTGTCATCCTCGTACGACTGGCAACCGCCTAACACCAGTTGCGACTGAGGGCCAATATAGTCGGCTAATTCCAATTTGAATCCACTTGCACGACCGAATGAGGAGAAGGGAGAAGAGCACCAGCGGCAGAGAAGAAGATAAAAGAGGAGAGGAGAGGAGAGAAGAAGGGAGAGGGGAGGGGAGGATGAGGAGACGCTGCCCTCGGCTCGGTGCGCTTCCGTGTACCTGACCTTTTGAGGTGAGTTCGTCCTGCCTATGTAATTTGTTGGTTACTTCGATAAAAATATTTTAGATTAGCAACAATAAACATAGCTTAGTGGTAATTTGGTTTTCGTTAAACTCTACATGGCATGCTTAATTAGCATCCATTCTAAATATCCTGAGTCCTGTGACAAGTATGTCAGGTCACCGGTTTTTCATAGTGTTTTACGGGCAGTTAGAAGTTCATTAGGGCCCATGTGGGGTTGATTTGAGCAGTTTTTCGCAGACCACAATGTATCACTCGAACCCGGATAATCTTAAAATCTGTGAGGTATTGCATTAACTATCATGCAGCTTCTCGTTGGACCCAGCATTGTATGGTGTCACTGTGAAATGTTTGTGGAGTTGTTCACGCAGAAGTGGTCCGTTGGGAGTTAAGGCCGATGGAGCGAACGAGGTCATGGCAGGCCTAGTTGGAAGTGTGCAGGCGTCATGGCTATCAATGAGTGTTGTTGGTGTAGGCGTGTTCGAGTACATTTGGTAGTGCCCGTGAAGTGGGGAGAGTGATGCGGGTTTGCAGGTGGAAATTGAGAATTATGGGACAAAGGGTGGTAATGCATATGTAGTTGTGGCGACAGATGGGCATGTCGATCCCAATGGACAGGCGAATGAAGGGGAGGACATTGAATTCAAAGTGAATGAGTTGAGCGGAAAGACCCGGAGGGCCAGGACCAAAGAACAAGAATTGGAAGAGGACGAGGAGGATGACAACTGTTCGAAATAGACATGACCCAAGGGCCATGATTGGGAGTGATGGCAACGATTCCCGGTAGGAGTATAGGCAGAATGTGGTGTGTGTTAATGTTATATTTGCAAATAAGTCAGCTCTTTAGGATGCTACCAAATTATGGGCGATGTCAATACAGAGGCAGCTTAAGATTGTCAAATCAAACAAAGAGCAGTACTGTGAAGTGTGAGAAAGATGGATGTCCTTGCTGTGTTCACGCCTACGAACCGAAGTATGAAATGGACTGGATCGTGTCGAAGGTGAAGGACCACTTGTGAGGACCCAGTTTATTTAGCTTGTAATGTTTAGTCATCCATTGACCCTAACATCACAAACAAAATAACCCGTGTCTTCGAGATATGTATACTTCCCAGAATGCAGTATACACACCCTTTACAAAATCGTGCATCAATATCATACAAGACATAGAACCAAAGCACGAACTAGAATAAAACAACGACATACATAATATAGAGAGAGTTATTACAAAAGGGGCCGACCGGCCAAATAACAACTAAGAAAGATAAACACAGCGGAAGCAAAAGCCATAAGATGGCGATAAACAAAAGAGAGCCACAAGGTTTGCCTTTAGCCCATAAGGCAATCGCCAGCCGCCTAGCTAGTCTTCCCAACATGACACATCTCACAAAAGTAAAGCCCTTTGGGCTCTACCTCCTCTGCAACAAAGTTATTAAGCAAAGCAAATGAGTACAAAAATATACTCGCAAGACTGACGTGTAGTATAACAGAACTATAGTTAGCTACATGCAAGCTTTATTTAAGTGGAAGGCTTTAGGCTCATTTTAGCATAAAGCAAGTTTTCATTTGCAATATTTAAATAGATTCAAAGCAGTTTTGCAATTCATTTTTAATTTGCAAGTAACAACGAGACAAGAACAATAATAACAATAGATAGAGGACAACAACAATCCTGGAAGTGACTAACCCAATAGCCACCACAACAATAGCATGAATTACCCATTCATACCACCCATGTCAAGTTTTAATTAAAGGTTATAGTCTAACTCTCGAAAGACTTCCCCAAGCGTGTCCATAACCTAGGACGAGGCTATTCGAATAGTTTTAACCCTGCAGGGGTGTACCAATGTACCCACACGTTAAACCGCCTTTTGCCAAGCTATTAGCACACTTCCTTTGGTGTGCCGGCACAGCTAAGTCCAACATGACCTTTCCAATATTGAGTGTCAACCACAAGTTGCCCATATGGGGATACAACCGCCCCATACGTTGATGCGGAGTCATCAAAGATACTCACCCCTTATCTGGTGGTGCTCCTTGCGATGGATAACCCGCTCATGCCGCCTAATAGCCCACCATGCAACTCGAAGCTAACACCGCCAAAGTACTTAGCCAAGAGAGGTCTCATATCCCTCTCATGTGGTTAGCACGCAAAAATACTTGGTTTAGTGTAACAAGATGTTCGGTCCTTGTTGACTTAGGCACCATTCCACAAACCAACAATCACACCATCATCCATTGTGCCCAAGTCCAAATAGTTTTCATTTTTAGTTTTGTTTGTTTACAAAGTAACAAAACACAAGGTGGACATAATGGAATAATAATTTTTGTGTGATTAAGGTCATCGACATAATGTCGACAACCGCCCATTTCTACCGTTTAACTAAGCATTTCTAAGCATACCAACACGTGATCTACTAAGTGATGAGAGCTCATCCAACGAACTCTACATCACAGCAAGGTAGTCCTAGGCTTAGTAGTAGAGAATGAATATTTACCTACAGGATATGCATCTATAGGATCACTAAACGATATCATTTAACAACAAAATAGCAATGCATACATACAAGTTAAACAATATAATAAACTTTAAAGTAATGGGACACAAGGGATATGATCAAACTGCTTGCCTTGCTGGTTATGCTTAGTTTTCTGTAGAGTATCGCTCACGGGATCAACACACTCGTCGACACCTAAACGAAAAGGCGAAAAGAATCGATAAGAACGACGAAAACCAAGAAGACAGCACAGCAAACTTGCTCCAAATGCTCTGAAATTTTTACAGCAGCAAGACGGTGATTTTTAGAGAATTTAGCAATAAGAACCAATTGATTTGGATTCTCAATGCAAAAGATATGGCCAAAACAATTCTGCTCAGCCTAGAAAATGCTGAAAAATTCAAATCGGTTACTGTTCATCCGAATTAAATTCTCTAGCACAATTCTCCAAAGAGGTGTTGCACCTGGGATTTTTAGGGTAAGACCAGCACCTCATGAGATGAATAACACAATTGAGGTCACCTCCTTTGGAGCTATGATGCATGCTCTATAATTTTTCAAAGACATGAAGATGAGCACAACTAAAATGCACCCACAAATCTTTTGAAAATAGTGAAATGCCTAAATCCTATTCTACCATTTAGTGCATTAATAGAGGAAGCCAACAAAGTTGGATTCACTCTAAAATGATCTATAGAGAATTACTTATGCATTTTACAAGTTAAATGAATTTTTAATGTAACATTTAAAGTTAGTTTTGAAACCAATTTAACAATTCCATTTTCTGGAGCCGAACTGAGCTCACAACAATTTTTAGATTAAAGCTCAGCTCAAACCAGAGCTAACAAAATTGGAATCACCTCATTTGGATTTAAAATGAAATAGGTATGCATTTTCAAAGCTCATTACCTTTTTCAGTTCACAAATAAGTCCTCCGAAAATTCCTAAAAACCATAACGAAGCGGGAGGACATGAGCCGTTGATTCTCAATCGGACGGCCCAAGACCTCCCGGTGAAAATGCGCACGCGCCCGCAGGAGATAGAGGACGTGGGCTGTGGATCCTGGATCCAACGGCTCACGACCTGCGGCATCGCGTGCTCGCGCGCGGCGCTTGTGGACCTCGCGCGCGCGAACGGGGAGGAGGTCGTGGCCGCTGATCTAGAGATGGACGGCCCGCGACTACGCACCTAGTGCACGTGCGCTCTGACATTGATTCAACCCAATGATTAGCGCGGATAAACACGGAGATTGAGCATTAATGATGTCCAAATCCGACAATGGCACGGCCCAGCTCGCGTCCGACAAAACCCGAGGACATTCCACGGCTTGTTGCCGGCGAGATGGCCACGGTGGCGCACACTGAGGGCACCGACGGGACCACAATAGCCGTGCGCACATGATGGTGCCACCACACCGCGTGAGAACGGCCTAGAAGCGGCATGAGCCGAGACGGGCGGCAAGCAACACACGGCCAGAGGCAAAAATGAAAGGAAAGCTCTGCAACATCATACAAGCGGGTGCCCAGCATCTAGAGGACTACCAGGAGGTTACCTGGAGGTCTTGGAGGTGCTGAGGAGGTCTGGGGAGAGGAGGACCGGCGATGGTGAAGAAAGGTGCTCCACGGCCGAAAAGCTCCAAGCTCCAAATTAGACCACCCCTGAAATTGTCCCAACCAATTAAGTTATGGCTTTTGTCACAGAGGGTAGTGGCTTAAATTGAAACAAAGAGAGGAAAGCCCCAGGGACCCTGTGCCACCGAGGAGCTCCAAGCTCGACAATGGCGGTTGGGGGGGAGGTATGTGGAGAAGGAGCTCAGCCAAGCACAGTGAGGCAAGGCAAAGCTCAATGGTATGTAAAGGAAGCCAAGGGGGGAAATCAAGGGAGGTCTTATAGCTCGGGGAGACAGAGCTCATGAGCTAGGGTTAAGCTCCACGGTGAGCTTAGCCCATGGCTCGGTCCATGGCTTGGACAGAGACGTGGAGGTGACGGGGGAGCAGGCCCGGCATGGCTTTAGGCGGAAGAGCCGACACGCATTAAATGTGTGACAAAAAAGAGTTGTTAGGGGCGTGGCCAGTCATGACCTCCTCCTTTGCCATGGCGCACGCGCGCGCCCAAGCTAGGAGAAGAACAGGATCTCACATCAACCGTTGGATGAGAAAGGCTGGGAGGTCACTGACCCTAGATCTCAAAGCAGTAAGTTTTAAATGGAAAGGAGGAGGTCGCACCATAGGATCTCGGATCGGGAGGTCGTGACCCTTAGATCGACATCGCGCGGGCGCAAAGGAACGGGAGGTCTTGACCACGGATCGCATCGCACAGTGGCGCAAAAAGAAAGGGGGAGGTCGCAAGTGGGATCTCCATCGCACGGTTCTTAAAAAAAAGGAGGAGGTCGCGCGATAGGAGGTAGGAGGTCGAGCCGTTGGATTGCGATCAAGGGCGCAGCGTGGCGATGGGGAGGACTTAATTGCTGCGATCGTGATAAGCGAGGAGGAGGTCATGGCCTTTAGATTTTCATCCAAGGGCATATAATGATGAGGAGAGGTCGTAGCCATTGGATTTACATCCAAGGGCACACAACATTGAGGGGGTGTCGTGGCTGTTGCGCACAACACAAAGGGAGGTCGTGGCGGTTGGATGTTGATCCAACGGCGCACCATGATGAGGGGAGGTCATGGGCGTTGCGCATGACACAGAGGAGGTCGTGGCTGTTGGATTTCAATCCAACAGCGCACAACCAAGGTGGGAGGTCAGGACCATTGGATTTACATCCAAAGGCGCTGAACAGAGGAGGGAGGTTGTGGCGGTTGCGCACGACGCGGAAAAGAGGTGGGGAGGTCATGGCCGTGAGATCTCCATCTAACGGCGATGAGAGAAAAGGGGAGGTTGTGGCTATTGGATCTCGATCCAATGGCGACGAACTGAGATGCGGGAGGTCTTGGCCCTTAGGCAAGACACTGAAAAGGGAAGGGGAGGTCGTGGCCATGAGATCCTGATCTGACGGCAACGAGATGAGAGGGGGAGGTCGTGGGCGTTGGATGCTGATCCAAAGGACACGACCTCGATGAGGTGGGAGGGCTGGTGCGCATGATAAAGAGAGGAGGTCATGGCTGTGGATTTTGATCCAACGGGCACGATCTCGCGCGGGGAAAGGAGGTCTGGTGCGCTTGATAAAAAGGGGAGGTCATGGCCATGGATTTTGATCCAACGGCGCAAGACCTCGCTAGGGAGGAGGACAGGGCCGTGATGGTTGAGGCGGAGGTCGTGGCTGTTGGATTGGATCCAACGGCTACGACCTCGCGAGAGAGGAGGACCTCGCGGTGAGCTGGGAAGTGGGTTGGGTTCGACCCACTTGGAAAGTGGCTCGGCCCAACGAATAGTGACAGGTTTGAATTCAAATTTGAAGGCTGAGGTTGGAGGAATTTTTAGAGATAGCAAATTAACTCCAAAAATTCTGAAATTTTAACTAGAGCTTCCTCACTCTAGGATTAACCTTACATAAAATTTTCAGAGGTTTTTGTGCAATGCATTTTTCTCAGGAAATTCATCAAGGCTACTCTAGGGTTTGACTTATCTCCAAAAATTATCAAACAAGTTTTAAAACTTTATGAAATTTTCCAGAGGGTTCCCACATCATCTCAAGAACCTAGGAAAAATATTTCCAAGGGTTGGCACAAGATTTGTGACAAGGTGGAAAAAGGGTTTGACTTTAGTCAACAGGAGGTTTAGGTTTTTGAACTCCACAACTCTTGACAAGAATTATGGCAATGTTCAAGAGTTTCAAGATGTGAGAAAATTTTTTAATTTCTACACATTTTCTTACATTTGAAACACACACCTGTTTATACATTTGGGATGTTACACCACTCGTGTGTTATAAGCAACGTACTACCAAAACACCGTAACCTCACTTCTTCTTTCATTGTAAATGCCATGTACGGGGAGATTGTGGAGAAAAAGAACATGGAAGTGAAA
The DNA here is from genome assembly GCA_036346405.1 of Phyllostachys edulis. NCBI lineage: Eukaryota > Viridiplantae > Streptophyta > Magnoliopsida > Poales > Poaceae > Phyllostachys > Phyllostachys edulis. The sequence goes on from CM070549.1 coordinate 102,357,440, forward strand.
CACATCATGATGGCCATTGAGTAGAGGTAGAAGTACAAGATTAGCTATGCGAAGGCATGGAGGGCGAAGCAAAAGGCAATGGAGAGAAGGTCTGCACGTTTGAATTGACCTATGACAATCGCCCTCGATTACTTGAGGTGCTAAGGACAGAAACCCCGAAACATACATCGTTGGGAAGGATAAGGTTTCAGGAAAACTAGAGGGGTATATGGTAATGCAACGGGCTTTCCTTGCAATTGGTGTCTGCGTTGATGCCTTCTGTCACTGTCGCCAGCTAATATGCGTGGATGGATCATTATTTACCGAGAAGTACAATGGTAGATCTTGATGGCAATCGACGTGTATGCCAACAATCAGATCCTTCTCGTGGTTGTTGCATTTTTAGAGAGTGAGAAATTTTATAGTTGGTTATGGTTTTTCAGGCACCTCAAGGTTGTAGTCGTTGGTGAACGCCCAGGCGTTTGCATAATACATGATTGGCATAACGGGTTGATTAAGGCATCAAAAAGCTGTAAGAAGATCCAGATGAGACTTTTCCATGGTGTGACCTGCAAAACCGTTGGTGCATGCGGCACCTGGGGTCATTTTTTTTAAGCAGTTCAAGAGCAAGAGGATGATGAACATGTTCAAAAGGTTGTGCGAGCAGAACCAACAAAGGAAGTTCGATGCACTCTGAGATAAGTTTAATGAGTTCACCACCAAACACGTCGAGGAGAGGAATAAGCAACCTGCTGGAAACACAGCCGATGTACTGGAACGGTTGGCGTCGTTGCCCGAGATTGACCCACCCAACTTGACCAGGAGGACAGCGAGAAACATCAAATGTTTCTCGCATTGGATCGAGGCTAGGCCAGTGGAGAACTAGGCATTGCTTTATGATACCGACGACGCAAAGTACAACATAATGATGACCAATCTGGCCGAGGTGTACAATTGATCAGGGATTTGCGCGGCATGCCCCTCGCTGCAATCGTCGAGGGTATGTTGAATGGTATAATTAAGTACTTCAGGGAAAGACATAGTATTGATGCATTGCATATACTGAATGCACAAATGCCCTATTGTACCAAGATGATGGAGTATATGGCTGAGAAGAACGAGAAGGCCCGAATGCACTCAATCTTCATTATGGGTGCCATGGAGCTTCGATTCGAGGTATTGCTAAGGAACCGAATTGGTTTGGGAATAACAAGTGACGTCATCACGCAAGAGGTGGGCCTTGGACAGGATGGTGACAACAATTGTCAGTGCACATGTAACAAGCCAATGCTACTCCATAAGTCATGCTCTCATGTGTTGTCTGCATGTGACATGACCAAGATGTACTCCGCGCAGTATGTGTCGGGCTCCTTCATAAAGGAAAATGTGGTTCAGATTTGGAGCAGGGAGATCCGTGGATTCCGTGTGGTTGGTAACTTCACATAGGACGATGTGCAAAATAGAATATGAGTCCCTGGTTTGGACTTGATAAAGGGTGGCAAGGGCCATCAACAGACTCGTCGTATCCAAAACGACATGGACAAGTATGAAGCTGGAGGCCCTGTGAAAAAGTGTATCCTTTGTGGAGATTAGGAGCATAGAAAGAATAAGTGCACAAAGCATAACATGTTAGGTGAAGGTCATGACAACACGACTAGTGATGGTTGTGGGAGAGGCCATTGAGGAGATTGTCAAGGGTGACATGTTGCAGATCACGAAGCTGGAGTTGCTACCTGGTACAGTTTGTGCCAATGTTAGAAGTGCTTTGTTCCTATCATCGTGGTCAATTTATATAATCCATTTCTTGGTTGTATCGTGCCCCCCCAATAAAAGTATAAAGACCCCAATAGAGACGAAGGTTGTTTTCATAATCTAGATAATTGAGTCATCTGTGTGAAAACTTCACGCCTCCACGTTTCTTAATCCGATCAGGAGAGGAGTGGCAAGAACTCAAAGATGACATGCGATTGCCCCCGTATCGAACTGTGGATTTGTCGTAGGGGCGGACGAAAGTCCTTCCACATCTAGTCCCCTCTTCACTTTTCTTTCCAAAAAATAGTCCCCCTCTCATCCAAATACGGGAGCGCGGTAAGTGACCTGCTGCTAGTCTCTTGTGCACCACTCATTAGATGCTACGTGTCGTCTAATACTCCTTCCGCAGTGGGAGATGGGGCTATTTTTGAAAGTTTAAGTGAGAGGAGGCTATTTTAGGAAAAACGAGCGAAGAGGGGACTGGATACCGGAAAGCTTCGGCGGACGCGAATGCGAGCGTATTGATGGAACCTGAGAGGGGACGAGTCCGAGCTGGATTAGTGTGGCGGACGTGGACATGTTCCGTAACGTAGCACCGCCACGGAAAGAAAGGAAAAACAATCATGGCGAAATAGACAGGCGAGGAGGAGCAGGAACCGGGTCCAAACTCCAAACCAACGCTTATCTCCTTGGCTTCCATTTTATTTTGGTCTTTTCTCCCTTTGTTCGAGCTGGCCGGTTCCTTTTCTTGGACGTGACAGAAATGATGGAGACATGGTCGTTCCCAATCCGTGTCTCCCCTTGTCGAATCCGGGAGAGAAATTTATCTGCATCAAATCATCTACTCAAGTAGCAACCAGCCAACCAGCCAGCTGTGAGAAATGCAGCACAATCATGTTCTTCCTTCCATCCAGCCTCTGAAGCATCATACCTGACAGACAGGCTATCAACGAAAATGACGTGTTTTGCTTACGCTGATCGATATCTAGGAACAGATCACATGCCCCTTTGTTTTCTTTTCGTGGAGTTTCTAGTTTTTCGGCTCCAATTTTAATCTGATTAGGCATGCTTGGATGTGGGCCAAAAAAAGAATCATTTGATGCACAAGCACAACACAAGCAGGGACGCATGTCCTCATTCCTTGGCAGAAAAAAGGCCCCTCGGCTGGGGAAGGCATCTCGCACGCACGAGACTTAGGGAGGCATAAATAAACATCACGGGCATCTCGCTCACTGCCCACATGCTCTTGTCAGGAGGGAAGTGAATGCATCGCCAAGCAAAACCTGCGGCAATCCTGCAGTAAGCCGAGCTCCAGTTTACTTTTGTCGTGTACACGTGCAATGATGAACTCACCCAGTGCATTTTATCATGAGATGGACAGCATTAGGTGCATAGGTTCTTTCTCAGAGCACCACGATAGATGGCTAACAACAACCAGAAAACATCAAGCAGCGGATGGACAGCAGGCGTGTCAGAGGAAGACTGTTGAGATGCAACTAAGCATACATTCCTTCTGCAAACAAGTACATGTGAAAAATATGTTTTCAGAGAGAACTAAACAGAGAAAGGGTTCTAAACCAGTGAGACAGGTTAACTGAACTCTAATATCACTGCCTTTTAAGTCCTCAACATCAACTTAAATGATTTTTTTTAAAAAAAAATCTATTTTTTATTTTGATTTACAGTAATAATAGCACCTTTTTTATTTTACGAGGAATAATATATGTCATTTCACCCGTTGGACGACTAATTTATTAGTTTAGTGAAATGCACACTAGGGACCAATGGTTGGCGACAAGTGTCAAGTCGCTCAGCGATTGAGTTATTTAGACCAAGTCGCTCAGCGGTTGAGCTACTTGGACACTTGTTGCTCAACAGTTGAGCGACTTGGTCTAGTCGCTCAATAGTTGAGCGATAGATAATTATTTCTGTAAAAAGAAAAAAAAAGATGATATTATTACTGTAATTTCGATTATTTTTTTTAAAAAAATCGGCTAGGCCAGCATTTCAGCAATCTCACAAAGTCGTCACAGCTGTAATGAGCAGGCCGTAGTTCATATCACCAAGACTTGACAAAATGAAGGGTAGTGAGCAGACAAGGTTGATATGGTGTAGCCACCAAGTATTTGTTACACAAGCAAGAATTACATCTGGCGAATATTAGGTGCAAGAAACAGCACTATGGGATTTGTCTCTAAAATCTTCATTCAAACAGCGAAAGGCATAGCAAAAATGAGGGAGCAAAATCACAATACTGAAGATCACTAGTCTTTAGCCCCTGTTACTGACAGCATACGCTATCTTGATAGGTCTGCCATGCAGTTCAAATTGATTCATCCCTATAGCTTTCTCAAGTGACTCGTCGTCCTCAAAATCAACATGACAGAAACCACAAGAATCTCCGGTTCTCTTATTGATGGCAAATCTTATTGACGCAATCTTCGATGATTTGAATAAATCTCTCAAATCCTTTCCTGTAACATTCCACGAGAGATTGCCAACATACGCCGAGAGGCAGCCATCAGCCTTCTCGGGATCAGTTTGGATATCCGTCTTCCTTTTCCTCTTCGAGGGTGCAGTCATCCTGCATCTTTCAACCCTCATAAACCTGTCACCACTGTACATGCAGTGTGTACATTAGTAAGAAGGGAACATTCGCCAGCGTGCTGCCACGAGTCCGGTCCATCCGAGCTCCCCCATGAGACGGTGCCGCCTCCCCTGTGCTCCCCGCCGGTTCAGGCCCAAGTCGGCCGCCGCATCCCACCCGCACCTCCGGTGCCATCTGTCGGGACCCCTGAGATTGAATTCGTTTCAAGTTAAAAGATTATATCATAGGCATAATTTTTAACAAGGAACGAGTCCAATTTCAAGTTCCCGGATATGTGTCTCACATTAGTTCCTAAGATCAATGACTAATGTGCACATATCCTAAACAATATTGTACACAATCATACAAATGTCATATATTTATAGGGACTGTCTATTCATAAGGTGACTGAAATTTCCTTAAGTATAAGTAATCTTTTTTATCTATTGGATCAATATCTAATCATATGACACACCAATCTCTACACAAATCCAATAGTCACAACAAGTGACTTAAACTTAAGAAAATTTCAGGCAACTTAAAAATAGCAAGACTGATATTTATAACAGTAATTTACAAGACTAGAGTTTCAGTACATAAGTTACATATGTGACCAACGGTCAACTAAAAACAAAAGATTGCAGCGGAAACAAATATAAACACCAAAAGATACCACCAAGTGTGTCCATCACCCGAGGTAACTGAGTGGAGGAAGAAACAACATCATTCGTTAGCGTCGCCATAATCGGCGCTAACGGATGGGTCGTAAACATAACCGTCCTCACTTGCAATAAGTGGTTAATTCAACTGAATACAGAAGGTACTCACAAGACTTACACAAACTAATAAAAGAAAGTGTTTAACAGAGCCTATCCAAAGGATTAGATATATACATGTTAAAGGCTGTCCAAAGGAAGGCTATATTGGCATTAGATTTGCATAAAACAACATGTTTTATTCCTACACTTTCTAAGTTTACATAGGCCATTTTATAAACAATGTTTAGACCAAAAGACAACAAGTAAGAAAGTGATAACCATAATGTCAAACATATCAAAGTGGTTGTCCACTTTGCTAATCCAAACTGCATGGACACCTATCCATACCGACAACCACAATTGCCCAAGTCAAAACTTATTTTAGAGTCTAACGATGATGTCTATCAAAACCAAATATTGTCCGTAATTGGAGACACGGCTATTTGAATAGTTTTAAAACCCTGCAGGGGTGTACATCTTTACCCACATGACTCGACCAGCCCGTAAGCCTCCGGATAATAACACACTTCCTTGGGTATGTCGGCCGGGTAGATCGAGATTTGGTACTTTTTAGCAAGAACACCTTATTGAATTGAAACACCCATACGCGACGAATCCCACTTAGTACAGGCTACTGATAGAACCTGCTAACCGGGGCACGCAAGTTGTGTTGGGAATGCCGACCCAATGAACTAAAATCTAAAACTGTGCTCACTCGCACATATTAAATTGCAATTGGATCCCTATGAACATATGATCAAACACATATGTCCTCACACCACCTGTGTTCCAATTCAATAAAGTCATCCCCCTACTTGACCAAACCGGTCCCAATCCAGCATGTGGAAGTGCGAGTAGTTCTTGGTATGACAGCCCAAAGTTCGGTCCTTAATGATCCGGACAAGACTACCACAATACCTAATTCTCGTGCACGAAGGCACCCTCACTAGCAACCACTTGTCTAGATCTTAACCATGTTTTCAAATGACAAATAAACTTAAACTTCAGTTTCAAGAATCTGAACAAGGAAACAAAAGTAAAATAGATTCAGTGTCTCCCATGATTGGCAAGTTAATCTTGTCAACCCAAACTACCGATCAACTAACTTGCAAGGCTAAGCATTCACATAAAGATAAAACATTCCAGCACAAGATTTCTATCTTAAGCTTAAGCTGTATGAAATGATTAAGGGTAAGCCACAATGATTAGGATATAGCTAGCTAGACTCATAAATTATTGATATGACAAAAATAGCATGCACGCAATCATCATTACATTTTAAAATACTAAATTATCAAAACTGGGATCAACATGATGCAAGAGAATGCTTGCCTTGATTATAATCCACTTGTTCAGTCTCTCGTTGCTCAGAAATATAATCACTCAAGTCGGGTAACTCAGAATCTAAAAAGAGTGATAGCAAATGAACACCGAGAAAAATATCCAAATACCAAAATACTAAAACATGCATGATAAAATGACAGTAATAAGGTTCTGTTTTCTAAGTGAATTTAGGTGAAAATTTTGGTTCAGTTGGAGTTCATTTGAAGTTTCTGTGAATTTTATAAGGCTAAAGTTCTTAATGTGCAATTAATTTAATTAACAAATTTTTCTGTAGTAGGGAACAAGTGTGAGAGCTAAACCAGATTAAAGTACAATAAGAATTATAACTAACAAAATTTATTTTGCTTGATTTGGAGTTATAACGAATTACTTATGAATTTTAGAAGTTTAAACTATTTTCAGTGAAAAAGTAAACCATTTCGGATTTCAAAACGTAACTACTACTTTTTATACCGAACCACAACTAGCTCCAGTCGCTGACATGCGGGTCCTAAGAACAGGGTTTGACTCGGTCGAGGATGTCTTAGTCCCGGCCAAGGACGTTGAAAGCGTATTTACAAAAATACGTTTTTTCAAATCTAAAGACATATTTCCGGATTTTAGCGTGTAAGGAATGCGTCTTCATTAACAGAAAACGTATTACTCCACTTTACTCAAACACTTAACTGGAAACATGGGTCCACCCGTCAGCGTCTCGACGCGGAATTTAGTGGTTAAAGCTCACGGGTTTCTGTGCTTGGGCCCACGTGTAAGCGGAACATGACACCTTAATCAATTAAAGGTTAATGATTGTTTAATCTAAACCGACAGCAATTAACCCTAATCATTTCTTACGAGCCCGGTCGAATCGACAACGAGCTCTACTCTCTCTGGCGCTTTGCTTCGCCACCTAGCCAATATGATGGTCCATGGTCGCAAACTAATGCCCAAAAAGGATGCACAATAGTATTGCGGACCTAGAGGTGGCCAGAGCACTGCCGGCGGCGAGCTCTAACGGTGGCGCGACAAGGAAATGCGGCGGTGAGCTTACGGCAAAAGTGGTGACAACAACCCGGCTATGATTTAAGCAAAACGACGCATGCTTAAGCACCTAAGGAGCATAAAGAAACTACCTGAGCTAAGAAAACGGCCAGAGGTCCAAGGAATAGCTCCGGCGATGGCGACCGTGTGCCGACGGAGAGAGCTTCACGCGGACAAGACAACCTAGACCAAATCAAATGGAATGAGTGGTCAGAATAGCTTAAGTAGAGCTCCTAGATGCTCTGAAAAGAAGGGATTGAGCAAAGGCTTATCATATTAGAAATGAGGATGAAAGAACCAAAGTTGACCGAAAAGATAGAAAATCCAAATTCCCGATAACCATATGAATCAAAAGACAAATAGATTGAGGGGTTTTCCCTGTTATAGCTGAAGACAAGATATGACGCGCATGAATTCCAAAGAAACTCACCGAAGCATAGAAATCCACGACGACGGCGTTCCGGGCGCGCTCTGGATTGACAAAGGACAAGCTCGAATTCCCAGGGCTACAATCAATACCAAGATCTCAAGTTAGCACAAGGATTAAGGTATAGTGATAGAAGAACAAGGGCGCAAGAATGCTTGAGCGAAGAGGAAGAACAATGGTCGCCCTGATTCGGCCGAGAGAATGGTGCAGAGGTTTTGATGGTCTTCCTCGACTACCACTGACATAAAGAATGGATTCGTGGCAGCACCCGGTTAAGCAATGTCAACAATGGTGAAGCCAAGTGGCGCTGCATGCACCGAAATGCACGAGCGTGATGCCACCTCATGCGCGATACGCTCGGAGCTTGAGCTGGCGCGGAGAAGACGAAGGAGAGAGACCGACATGTGGGGTAGAGTCGTCAATCTCAGCGGCGAAACAATGTGGTTTGGTCCGAACGATGCGGATGGTCAGATCGCAATTCAACGATCCTGATTGAGTGGGCTGTTCGGACAGTCCGAACGGCTCAAACGATGTGAACCGTGCGATCAGCATCGGACGGTCCAGATGCGTGGCGAGTTCGGAGAGTTCGAACGGCTCAATCTATGTGGACAATACGATTAAGGTCTAACGGTCTCAAAGCGATGCGCATTTTAGTTTTCAAACAAATGAAAATGGCGCCGTCCGATTGAAAATGGACGGTCCTGATTGAGTAGGCTGTTTGGACGGTCCGAACGACCCAACTCATACTGACGGTTCGATTGAAAATTAACGGTCTAGATCGCGTGGGGCGTTCGGATGGTCCGAACGGCCCAATCCTTGCGTACGGTCTAATTGAAATCGAACGGTCTAGAGGTGATGCACGTTTTGGTTTCAATTCGAATGAAAATGGTGCGGTCCGATTGAAAATGGACGGTCTAGATCACATGGAGCGCTCGGATGGTCCGAATGGCCCAATTGATCTGGACTGTCCGTTTCAAATTGGACGGCCCGCGCGCACTTTAAAGGGTTGGGCTGAGTCAAATGAACGTGGCTCGGGTCGGTCCGAACGTCACATGGCTGGACCCAACCAAGTCGTGTGAGTTTGAGTCGCTACAGTGCCCAGTGGCTCGACTGAGTCTACAAGGTTGACCAAATCGAATTCAAATAATTCTAGTTTGACTCGAGAGTTAAAAATAGCAAATAAATTTATAAAAATATGAAATTTTTCAGAGATGATACTGGGATTATATAGATCCCATATAAATTTTGAAAACTCACTTTGTTCTCGTTTTAAATACTTAATTTACAATTCTTAACCGAATAGATTTAAATAAGAAACAAATATTTTTCTTAAGGTCAAGCTGATTTATGAAATTTTGACAAAAAATAAATTAATTTATTATAATTAATCTAGTATTTGATTAAATTATTTCCCAGGGTTATTTACAAGCATTAACTTTAGTTTTTCTTTTGGGGTTTCTTTTCAAGTTTTAAGTTTGACTTGAATTTGAATTTTTCAAATGAAACCAATTGTGCAAATGACCTAAAATGCCATGTATGCTCATGAAATGCATATAAATACTTTTTTATTCAAAATGATCTTTGTTACACCATACCTGATCCACGCCTCACGAGCTCCTCTGTCCTCCCCCTCCTCATGAGCTCCATGAGAGCCAGTCCGCCACTAGGTGGCCGCCGCCGCGCGCGTCTCGGCCACCCCAGCTCGCCCATGCATGGCGTCTGGGCCACCATCTTGAAGATCTTAGTGTCACCGCCTCTGGAGCAGGCTTGGATCTTGATCTTGCGTGAGGAGGAGGGTAGGGATGGCGGCGTCGTCTCACCGAGGAGCACCGGCAGGGGAGGCAGCGCCGATTTGGCGAGACGATTCTGAGAAGAACACACAAGTCTAATGGATGCGTGTTCACTCACGGGCAAGGCAGAGGGGATGGATTCCAAATAGAGAGGGGCAAAACAGGTAGTTTACCTTTGGGATATATGGAAAATTAGAGAATAGAAAAGAGAATAGGAGAAAATGGGTGATAATGGCATATGTCAAAAGAGAAAGAAATTGTAGTGTCAAATTTTGAATTTCAGGAAACTGAGTGGCATATCTCGAAGTGGCAACTTTTTGAGTGGCATATATTAAATTTGCCCTAAAAAGAAACATGTTTTCTAATGAATTGTTTCTTAAGCTTCTATCTAAGACTTTAACTACTACTTTAATTGATACCCACAAAACATGTTTTTAGGTAACAAGCAAGTCCCCAATAGTTATTTTGTTGTTTCTTTTGTCTTGGTATCAACAACTTGCTTGTTTCTTCATCTAGAAACAAACTCATCTTCTTTCCTCACCCTTTCTCCTCCATATCACCTAGAGCATCTACAATAGTTTGTTTCTTAGCTTGTTACTAAAAGGAGAGAGTACTCAATCTAATAAAAAGAAACAAGTCTTCCAATGAATTGTTTCTTGAGCTTGTATCTAACTTTAATTGCTACGAGTGTGCATGTTGATTCTTAATATCAACAAAACGCATTTTTAGGTAACAAGCAAGTCCCTGGTAGTTATTTTGTTGTTTCTTGTATCTTGGTATCAACATTCTTCATCTAGAAACAAGCACACCTTCTCTCCTCATCATATCTCTTCCACATCATCTAAATGCTGATATATATCCACCATTTAGTAACAAATGACATAGACTATTGTAGATGCTCTTAGTACAATAAAACTAGCCTCTCGTATTCCACAAAAAATACCAAACAAATAGTACTATCAACCATTTCTGGACCAAGGCAAAACCATTGATATAGCTTATGATACTTTGTCTGTCTCATAGACATCTTCGCAGCACTTCTTCACATCAACATTGCTGTAATTCAAACACATCAGCATTGCTATACTGCAAGTCTGCAACGTACTGCAATACCAAACAGAAAAGATACCATCATTGTAAAAGATCTGCATAATCATGTTGGGATTGTCCCGGAGACCATCAAAATAAAATATTAAAATTGACCGGCAACAGGAGACAAACTTCTCAACATTGAAGTTGCATCATGATTGTGCAACTCTGTCCAATCATGATTTTTTTTGGGTGTTGATACTGGAAGGATTGCAGCATAGCACGTTCCAGCGGCTACCAGGTATTAATCCCTGAGATAAGCAAGCAACAACAATATCCAGGTTTCAGAAAATCAGAGCACAGTAGGTGCAGTCTGCTGACACTTGCGCCTATCAAGGATACAGATCAGAGAAGAAAAATAACACAAATATCGTAGATGGCAAATGTTGGGGCAAGCAAATATGTTCCTTCATTTAGACTTGTCGAATAACACATAGCAACTCTCTTGATATGACCGGACAAACCAAAGTTTGACATTATCCCATAAAACAAGCACTCAAACCGTTAAGAAATCACAGTTAAGAAAACCGTTTACATCCAAGACGGATCTTACATCACAATTGGTCCACAATGATGATAAATACTTCTCAAAGCACCCTTTTCCAGGTTATATTTGGTCTAATTCCATATTTGCAGAGGCATTCATTTAAGATCTAGCAAGAACTATGCGGATGTGCAGCATGGATCCGTAACCAGCCATGTTCTCAGACCAACGGAGGATACTGCTTGGACTGCAGCCGAACACGCCTCTTATATTCCGTCGGATCCTGCGGACCAAAAAAGAAGTGTTACTAATACAGGACTGAATATCTGAACCGTAAGCAGTAATGTTTAGGGTAAAATAGTTAAGACTCCAGTAAACATTAGCTGGAACCTGGTTGGTCACTTTTGTCTAACCTGGATAAAAAGGTGATAACCATCGGTCTGAGCAGGGTCAGCAGGATTTGGCTGATCAAGCAAGTCCTGAATTCCAACAAGTATCTGCTTGACAGTAATGGCTGGTCTCCAACCCTGAAAGGATACAATTGGAACAGTAATACCATGCTATCAAGTTTGGCATTACATAAAACCTAAAAAATGGTTGGAAAACTTACGCTGTCTTCGTTAAGAATTGACAGGCAGACTGTCCCCGAAGGATAGACATTTGGGTGGAAGAAACCCTGTGGGAACTTGCACTTGGGAGGCTTGCTAGGGTAATCCTCACTGAAATGAAGGGTGAGAGGGAAGTATCCACCTTCCCAATCGGTCTACCAAAAAAAAAGGTGGGAACTAGTTACGCTAGATCATCTTATTGCAAACAGTCCATACAAACAGAGAAGCAGCAAAATAAGAAAATAGTTGTAAGGTCATGACAAGCTAGAGATATGATAACATAAGATTGGTTGAATTGCAGACCATGTGCACAAATTCAATAACATAACCTCAACCAAAGCACTAAAGGCATCCAAGACAGAAATCAGGTAAAGTAGTCAACTTAGTTCATTAACAGAGAAGAAACATATATTTGCACAGTTTTGTTGCAGTTGCACCAACTCATGGGTATGTTTTAAAGTATTCTAGCCCAGTTTAACTTCATTGTTGACAGTCAACACCTCAAACTGGCCTAAATCAGACTGGTTGACACCGGAGAAAGGCAGGACACACTACAAGTTGGCTGGCAAGAACTCGCTGGGTTCTAAACATAGTTACCGGATTCGCTATAAAACCCTGCGAATCGCGAACCGGATTCATTGAACCCGAACCGGTTTAGGGTACGAGGTTCGTGTTTGCAGTGGAAATTGAAAGAAAAAGTGGCGAACTACAAACCCGAATCCCGTACCGCAACTCGGATGAACTGCGTTCCTGGTAACTATGGTTCTAGATTTGAAACCCTGAATAGGGTACAGTTACTACATAAGAACACACAGGATGTTTGCTTAACAAAAAGGTATGTGTTCTTAGAGAGCATGCTAACATGCATAGGATATAATGTTACTTCAATACTTTATCAATCCCTACTTAGTAACTTAGCCAAGTAGATAACAGAACCTGCACAAGTCCCCTGTGCATACTTCGATTGAATTTCTGCATACGCTGGATTTAATCCCAGTCCACCTTTTCGCTGATCATTTTAAGCATTTTTCCCTTCAACCCATGGTATGCAGTAGTTAGTGAAATAAATACAGAACACTGCTTTCGAAGCATCTAAGCAAATCGTCTAGAAATTATTCATGCAAAAACAGCCCTCACTCAACTTGATTTATGGTGGCAGTTAGGTGACTAACAGTTTGACTCGCCCTAAAAAGAAACATTTTTCCCCCCATGGTGAAGGCATAAATAAACCACAACTAAACTCAGGCCATTGCAACAATGTACTACAGGATCCAACGAACTGTATCCTGATCTGCAACAAGAAACGCCACCACAAAACCTATTCAATTCAACAGAATAAGAACAATGCAGTGTCTCCAACTTTAGAAGGCATCGCGGTTACAGAATGCTAACCACTGCCCAATCCCCCAACAAACTAGGAGACGTATTAGCATGTCCTCCACGAGAGGGCCACGCACGAATCACGATATTAACAATCTCGCCGCAGGAGGGGCGATCAAATAGTGAATATCTAGCAGGAGAAGCATCAAACCATCCCGATCTAGAATCGGGCGAGAGGACTTGGGCGAGCTAGGGTTTACGGGTCTTACTAGTTACTATTATTCACTAAATATTCAATCAGGTGGTGCTTACCCCTTGCTTGCCGGGGATGGTGCAGTGCCATACCATGAGGTTCACCGTCCCGTCGGCCATCGTCTCCGGCTTGGCGACGAAACCCTACAGAACCGAAACGAAACAGATCATTCACCCGAATCGGCGAGGCAACATGTTCGCACAGATCAAGAGAGGCGGATGAAATCGAGAGGCACGGACGTGCGGGTGGTTCCTCCGCCACGCCTTGCGCTCCTCGGCGAGGCGGCCGCGCGCGATTCCCCCTGACATGACGGCTGCGGTGGCGGCTCTCCTCGCGACCTGCCCCTGTTCGCCTCCGGCTCGGGGTTTGGAGATTGGACTTTAGGATCTGGGCGAGTGGAGTCAAGCAATGCGGCCGTTCGTTCGTATTTAACTCCGCCCTCTTTTCTGTCTCCACTCCACCCTTTTTCTTCTTTCTTTGTTCCTTCCGGCACGTGGGGGCTACTTTTGCGGGTCCGGCGTGTCAGTGGGCAGGTGACGTGGGGTTGGTGGGCGCGGGGCGTGCGACGCGATGCGGCATGGGCTTTATCTCGCTGCGCGGTGGGGACCACAGGCCGTTTGGACTTCTCGCTGCCTTCCTTCGGCTGTAAGTTTGGGATTTGTTTTTTTTTTAAAAAAATTGTTTCTTCTTCTTTTTTTTTTTTTTTTTTTGCCGTTGTGGCATCCGATTCCTCCCAGGCTCGCACGATGAATGGACGATGGGTGGTTGCTTTTGGGCGGGTCAACGTTGGATGGATGGAGTGTGCAGTGTGCTCTCCAGCTGGATGAGAAAAGGACCAGATTGAGATTGGGTTTGGGGTTCGCATTCCACGCCCTTTTTCTGCTTGCAAATGGGCCCAGGATGGAGTGGAATGGAATACTCCTGTTCCTATGCACCTGCATAAGACCAAAATTGAATGGGTGAGGTCGGAGGAGGAAGCGAATTTGAACTTGATTTTGAAGCCCAAATAATATCTTCCCGTAGTACTCCCTGTTTCATGCATGCACCGCTAGTATTTATGGTAGTATGATTTTTTTTTAGATGGAAAAAAATATTCTTCCACATGGCAGTATACTAGTTCTGCATTCCACTTGTAACTTGTTCACGGGGAGCTCAAAGATAAGGTAACCTATGTTAATAAGTATTATGCCAAAACTACTAGAGTGGTATCTGGCCCAAAAAGCGACGACAGAGTCTAAGCCAACTGGAACCATTCAGCACGTGCAGAATAAGTGCACATGTTGTATAGGCCCAAAACTAACATGGTGACATCCTAAGGATCACGGAGTATTAACAGGGCCTCCTTGGGCTTTAGAGCAGTAGTTGACCGTCCGTGCAAAGAAACATACAGTACGGAGTACTATTATATTACTATTCATGTTCCTCTAAAAAACTATTGCTGTCTCTCTTCTCCCGTTGGTTGATTGCTGAATACTCTTCTGCGGGTGCTAAATGCGATGGTAATTAATTGATTCTAGCTTTGTAAGATCGGTTTGGTGTGCTTAAGTTCCAGCAGTGGCAGAACGAGGACATAAATTTAGGGGTGCTAATGGGACGTTGTCGTTGCACTGAGGTTGTGCCACGTAATATTTGCCGATTCTTCTGCCGCCAATCATGCTCAACATGAGCCGCCCAAAGACGCCAGTCACAAGCCATGATGCTAGTCGCTTGGGTTCACCATGAAGGGGATTAAAGAATTGGTAATGGATTGGAATGGGACTCAATGCATGGTGGGAAAAGAGAGCAAAGTCAAAGTGAGATAGATGGATTTGGTAAGCTTGGCCAGTTGGCCCATCATAGCAATGATGAGCATTTGGGTTCACGCAGCCCATACAAGGAAATTCCGCTCTAAATTATTTCCTTGTTTCTTCTTCTACTCCCAGAGCAGCTAAGCTTCAAGACATGACGTCCAATGATTAGAGGTGCTAAGGGGTACCTATGGCCCAAACAGCCGTAGAGAGTGTTGTGCCCCCCTAGTCCCTCTCTTGGGTCCGCCACTGGTTCAAGCTACTCCATAAATACACTCGACACTATTCCTTATGACCCGTACGTAACTCTCTCTCTCTCTCTCTCTCTCTCTCTCTCTATATATATATATATATATATATATATATATATATATATATATATATCCATCTTAATATTGTTGGTTATGAATGATGAATCCAGTAATAGGGAGAAAACACTTGCGTTACTATTGACGACAACTGTTATTTTGCAGGACATCATCTACTAGCAGACTAGTACACTCGTGTATAGTACACGTACCACAGCATGATCAAAACCCTTGATAATATTTGTCCTGAACAGCAACAACATCCTGGAGTACACTAGTTAGATTAGTATCTCCATTTAGTTAAGCCCGCACCGATCGACATCGTCGATGGATTCGATAACATATGGATCACCGATCGAGGGGCGTCGATCGACGATCAATTGCAGCGGCGGGTATAGATAAATGAGATGATGGCGATCGATTAGGCAGCTGCAAGCAAGCAAAACATCTCGTATATATTCTAGGAATGCGTGCATACCGGATGGACGGAGCAGTCATATTGATCGATCGGGTGGTGAGGTGAGGTGACTCTCACCGGAGCTAGCTGGGGAACAAACCACACAGCACGCGAGCATGTATCACGTGCCACACGATTGCTGAATATATATACACCATGTGTAGTTGTCCAGCACAGAACGAGCTAGTCTTGTCCTTGACCTTGAGACAACGAGATCGAGTATCAGCGGCATGGTCGGTCTTGGTGCATGCATGAGTACATGTGCACACATGAGACCTGATCAGTACATGCATGGTACTTCCGTCGCATGCAGTCTCGGCACCGGAAATGGGTGACACTCCATAAGTGAGACAGGCCAAATTAGGCATTGTTTTGCTTGAGTTAGTGGCTCAGTGCTGTTCCAACCAAGAGATGGTCAAGGCCCACTTGGTGAGAACTGAAAAGCGTGCCTACTCAATACTAGCTTGCTGCTAATCGTCGTCATCGACGCAAAGAAAGAAAAGGGAGAAAAGGCTACAACTCTATAAGCTGTTGGGGCGGGGAGGGGGTTACTTGATTGGGAAAGAAGAAAAAAATCTTGGGCAGCAACAGCGCCCCGATGCCTGTGTGCCACAAACGCACGCAATGCGGTTTGAGGCTAGCCTGCCAAAATGGTGAAAATCCATCGTGGGTCGTGACCACACTAGCATTGGAGCAGCAAATCCGTCGTGGGTCATGACCACACTAGCATCAGAGTAGCGACTGCTGCTGTTGCACGCTGCTTGCTAGGTTGAATGAATGGGCACGTGACAACGTTCATCATAGATCCTTCAGCGTGTGACATTGGACTACAATTGGCATGATTCATGGTTGCCTAGGCATTCAGGATGCCTTGGCCTTCTTTTTCCTCTCACCCCTTTTGTCCGCCTATATACATTTCTTTCTTCAAGTGTTGCCAAAAATATGGAGAAGATTTGCCACTTCCGCATACTAAGCCTAAGTGGATAACAAATACGGTATGTGCATTCACAAATCACAAAACTATCTATACTCACTTTCAGCAGATGTCTTGCTTGTCGACTCATTTTATTGCATTCAATTTAGACAAGTTTAACATTTTAAGTTTGCATTTCATTCGTGAACACGATCTTCTTCTTCTTGCCAAACTTTATGTCACCTAACATGGCGCCTCATGAAGAAAATGTACCTTGCCCACATTTACCAACAAGTTATGTAACTTAGTTGTGGAAGCACTTTACCCTTAGGACCCGTTTGAGAAGTAGGAATTCGATTTTCACAAGATATATACAATCGTGTTACCAGCCTAAAAAGTGTTGTGTATGACTCCATATATGGCGAGATGAAAGAAAGGGGTTGTGTCCAAAAAGCGGAGCATGAGGGGGAGATTTGTTGAGATAGTCTCATATTGGTTGTGAGAGGAGGTATAACACGGTTTATAAGGATGCATGAGTGACAATGGTTGTTGCTCAGTAAATGAGCTTGAGTGTATAACGGCCCAATGACTTGGGCCCGGGACGTTGGTTTAGTGGGCCTAGGTTCGGACGCATGCATAGCGATCCGAAGACACTGCACAACAAATTCAATTATTGCCGGATTTAAGTTAAATTCCCACGTTGCCATAGCTTGAACATTGGTGCATGCATGCTTCAGACAATGACTAGCACTGTGGCCCCACAAAAACATCAACTTGCCATACTTCATGAAAAAGGACAGAAGCAAAAGTTTAGCTATGCTCCTGACCTACCCACCAGTCGATCCTAAGGCTCCACAACTTGTTCCCAAGCAGTGGGAGGGCGCCATTACACGTTGAAGCTTTAGTTGTTAGGAAGTGCTGGCGAAACTTCTTAACACACAAATTCTTGGATATTCCGTGATAAAAGCTATCAAGGTTCCTTCTGGTATCTGGCAGTACGAACACTGGAGTTGTGATCAATCTCTTTTGAATTTCTCACTGACTCAGTTCACTTCTAGCGATCTGGTGAACTTGTCCTTTTACAACAATGAGGGTCTTGGCTATCTTGAAATGACTATATCACTGATCTTCAACTAACACTGTCTTGTTCATAGATGATCTTGGGGGAAATTGAAATTCTTCCTCAAAACTCAAACAAGCTGACTCTGAGGTCCTAGAGATTAGCTCCTGGATAGACTGATTTTCTCGTACATCTTTGTGCTAGCAATTTATAGTAACAACTCACATTGGTACTTGACAACGGAAGAACTTGATTTGACACTTCCTATATTTGAGAAAACCATCTGATTTGCTCTATCATATCTGTAAACTCTTTTAATAACTTTTGTCATAGTTCATCTTTGACGTAATTCCTTCTGAAATTGGCTGATCCGGGGTATCAAGTCAAAGAAAACTTAACCTCTAATACGGTTGCATGCTGTATAGATTGCTTGTAATGATGATTGCATACTCTCTTGAGGATATGGACATTATCCAATGGTTAGATTCTTTAACCATTTACGGTTATCTCACTGCTATCCAAAATGATGAGTTGGAATTCAACATCATATTCCATGGTTACGGTTCTACGACCTTCAATCAACATGACTCAAAGCTTGATTACTCGTCTTGCAATAGCATATGCTTAGCGAGGTATCCAATACTTTAATATCCAACAATCCTCCTTCTTCATAACTGGCATACAAAGATGTCCATATTTTTTGCTCTCCAACAAAGGAAAAGTTACATTGATTCTCTGACTTTATTGCCATAAACGGAAACATGACGCTGCATAATCTGGTATCACCAATCTATGCTTCCTTGGTAACATCATCGCACAACATATCTTCTTTGTCTGCTTCGTTGGACATACGGATCCTGTTATGTTACTACCTGCTCTGGGAGTTACCATCTTGACGGACACAACTTCTGGCATTCTTGCATTTGGAGTGAGTGGTTGGTTCTTCTGAGGACACTGGCGGCTGTAGTGACCTTTTCCACAACAGTTGTAGCATAAACGTGTCAAACCTCGCGATTTTTTTGACGAGACTATGGCAGAACGACTATCCTTCTTGAAGGTTGAAACTCGTCGCTTTGAAGGGCATTGCTTGGCATAGTGGCCTTTCTTATCACACTCGAAACAACCTCCTGATGATACTGGTTTGGTTCTCTTTTGAGATGGGTTGTCACGGTCAATATTCTGCTTTTGTGATTCTTTATCTGACCTATCTTGCACTGACGATGGTTTGCCTGAATACATAGAACATTGGATCGGACAATGATCATCGCCTTCACATAAGAAATATGTGATCTTGCTCATTGGACATTCTCCAACGGAATGGTTTCCTTCACAACTGGAACAATTGATATTGTGTTTATCCGCACTATGGCCTATTTCTCCACAATGAATACATGCATAATTTTCTGACTTATCTGGTTGGCAGCACTTCAAATGACAACGACTAGATTTGGTGTAGGATATCGGAATACCAGGTTTCTCTTGATCACTCTTGCTTGATGTCGCATGCTGTTGATGAAAAGTGATGATAACTTCGACTGGTGATGATGCTTTCGTCTGATAGGCGCGCGAAATTTTCCCACCAATCTAATGCAACTCCTTCTAATTGATGAGCAGCATAGAAAACTTTCTCATTATCGTTGCATTGCACAACAGTTAGCTTTTCTTCTATGGTATGAATCTAAGATTCTGCATCCTTGAGCTTGACTGATCCTTTAAAGACAGGTGGCTTGGTCCTTACGAACTTCACAACTTGAACTGAGGGCGTGCCGTTGGGATGGCAACGAACTGTGCATCCTTGCAAACATTACCACCATCTAACGGTTTAATCGTCACTTGCATGAGTGGTTACAGGTGCCGAAGCGGCTCGGTTTCGATGTGTCACTCATGCTTGGAGATAGTTGCTTGGTTAACATTTGCTCTGCATGTGACAAGCCGTCCACTAGGATTGACAAGATCTGAGCTGGCGTAGACTCTCTCAAGATTACTGACAAGGTTGGCTTCACTGGGGCACTACATCTGCTGGCTGACCAGGGCTAATAGATGAGAGGGAAAAGCATAAGGTAAGGGAAGACAATCTACTAAGGGGAGCAGGTTTAACCCAAGGAACACCAAGAAACACAAATAGCCGGAAAGCTATTAAGAAGCACAAAACTCACAAACAAACTACACAGAAGAGAAAGAAGACAAAAACTAATTGTCTAGTCGATTAAACTCTAACTTAACTGGGTGGCTTGGCTCGACACATGGGAGGAACCAATGCTGATTTATCCTATATGGCTAGTCTGAAGACAACTCGAACTGGTCACGGTCTTCATCAAACGTTGACTGCTTGCGATCCTCGTAGACGAAGCTTGGAGAAGGATGGGGCGATGTACAACTTCTTCTTGGTCTTCAATTCTTGCGACGAACTTGTATTGAACACTTGGAGAGATATTGATATGTTGTTGTTGGTTGCATGGTCTTCGAAGAGTTGCTCAAAATAGCTCTTGGGCATCCACTGAGACATTTGGTATAGATAACGACAACTATAGAAGTTTTGGGGAAAGTGAGTCCAATTTAATACTCAAAATGGTGAGGAAGAATATAGACGAGAAAGGAATAGAATGGAAGAGTACAAAAGCTAGACAAGATGAGAATAACACATCATTGAGGTTTCATTGAGGTTTTCCATTTGTAAAATAGGTTTTGAAGTTTTTCCTAAAAACGGCCATTCTAACTAAGGTCGCGACCTACAGTCGATATGGCTCTGATACCACCTCTGTCGGGACCCAAAAATGCAATTCTAGACCCTCTGTGTATGATGCACTAGTCCAGAATCAAGCTAGTGCACACAATGGCAACATTAGTGAAATATCATTTCCATATACAAAGATGACTAATCAATAGGCAAATAACAATAAATATCAGAGTAAAGACCTTAAGGTCAAAGCTTACAATTAATGCCTCAGAAGGCAAATAGCTCAATGAAGATGCAGCGGAACGTAACGGAATAACTTCAGTGAAGCCCATCCATATGCCTACAGGCAATCGGCTGGGGTAGCGCGACCTAGTTCTCCACGATCCTTAAAGTAGACCTTGTTGACTGACAATTCCTTCACTTCTGTTGATTGATTATAGCAAGTATGAGTACATAACCGTACTCGCAATTCATACCACAGAATGCAATGTATATATGATGGCTTATTCTAAAGGAATGGCTTATGTGGTTCTTTTGCAGAAATGCAACTTTTGCAATTGGATATGAATAATAGATTGAAAGCATAACTGAAAACAAATAGACAATATTAATTTATCAGTTGTTTTCACAAAGACATATAGCCTAAACAATTTATTCACACAGCCATATGACTTAAATCACACAGCTGTCCCTTCCCAAGTACAACCAGACTTTATCTTCGGAACCCCACTTATCAATACAATTTCAATTCCTATTCAGCAAGTTCGTTGCTTCATCTATTTTTCTTGCTTAATTCTTGATTACATGCAGGAAAAGACCTTCGTGGTTAGGTTGATCTTGCTACTAGCAAGGTCGATAACGAACGTAAAGTTGGTTCAGCGATTGCGAGTGCAACGGTCATCGCACGGTTGTAGCCTGGATCATGAGAGTTAGCTTCCACCAATCAAGTTGTATCATCCTCATCGAAAGATCGGGACAACGCCTCCATTATTTGGTATTAGAGCTCCGGTTTGATCGGTGAGGAATTTCCAGTTTACCATAGATTAGATTATTTTTCTTTACCTACAGCACACAAAAAGCCAAAAAAAAAATAGTAGATCATCCTGTCCAAACTAGTCTTAGCCTCGCAATTTTTCTTTTCAGTGCATTGCTTTATTGAATTTTCGGTTGCATCGTTGTGTCGTTTGCTGGTCTTAGTGTCTAGTTTCCTTTAGAGTTTCTAGTTCTGCTCACGTTTGGTTTCACTGTTACGGTTGGGTTCGATTTGCCACAGCAAGGGGAGACAAGGAGGAGGACACCGACTCTAGCAAGGAATCAAACTCACCATCTAGGAAGGCTTTGCCCTAGTTGGTCTTGGACACGACCACCTAGGAGGTCTTCTAGGACCTCCCAAGTGACCACCCAGGAGGTCGTCCACGACTACCCAGGAGGTCGTAGACAGCCAAAGCAGCGTGTGCTCGGAAAAGAAAAGGAGAGCTCCCTGAGCAATTTGGAGTAAAAAAAGAGCAGTTCGGGTGATCGTTTAGGGCCTCAAAACGGGCCCACAAACTGAGTGAAAAAAAGAAAAAGAAAAAGAGAAAGAGGTCTTCCAAGACCACCCGAAGGTCTTTCTGGACCACCTAGAGGTCTTCTAGGACCACCCCTGGTGAGTGTGCGACGTTCCCTAGTTCTGTCGTGCCGTGCTTTTGTTTGTGTTCTAGGCTCACATCTCTAGTACGGTCTAGCCTAGGACCAGCACTAACCGGTGTTGAACGAATTTTCAGCTTGCATTCTCTGATTTGATAATTGCCACTCCTTGTTACCATACTTAAGCCTACCTAGCTCCACAACATTACTACGCCCGTGCAGGCTACCTTCACTTGCAATCGCTCCTTTCAATCTTCGACGACTAGTTTGACGCCGACACCGCTGTGCTGATCACCACCTGCTGCTTCGTAAGAATTAGGTAAGAGATTTAGTGAAGTTTAAGTGGCCGAGTGATTTTTTAGCCTCACATATTAGTTGTATTAGGGACTTGTTACTTTCACCTTCGTTTTCTATTTGCTATTGCCATGTCAAGTGTACAAGAAATTGAAGAAGAGGGGATCCTCACCCCACGTACAATAGGGCTGCGACAACACTTTGCAAAGATGGTCAACGAACGTTGTGAGCACCTAGAGAACGCTCACGATGAGACCATTATAAGACTCGATGGAGTAGAAGTGGCCAAAATTTGAATTGAATAAAACTTAGCGCCATCTTAGCACGTTTGGAGGGACTAAGTGAGCCCTCCACCCCGCTTATGGCACCCTTCGTCTTGCTCCGCTTCTACCACGGCTTAGGCCATCGCCGAGAAGAAGCGAGAACAATTTCTTGATCTGAGGGCGGGGACCTCAACTCCAACGACGATCGTGATCACCGTCGATGTCGTTTAAATAGACAAGGTATGGGACGTGATCCACCACCACGGGAGGTACGTGACCGTGATGATGCTTTTTCTAAAATTAAATTTACTATGCCTCCGTTTGCTGGTAAATATGATCCTGATGTTTATCTCACTTGGGAGTTACAAGTAGAACAAAAATTTACTTGCCATGATTTCCATGAGAATAGGAGGGTTAGAGCTGCTACTAGTGAGTTTACAGACTTTGCTTGTGTATGGTGGAGTGAATATTGCCGTATTAATCCCAATGACGTACCTGCCACCTTGGAGGCTTTAAAAAGAGCTATGCGTCATCGTTTTGTTCCCTCATATTATGCTCGTGACTTGTTGAATAAATTGACCCGTTTGAATCAAGGTAGTAAAACTGTTGAGGAATACTATCAAGAATTACAAACTGGTTTGCTTCACTGTGGTATAGAGGAAACCGAAAATGCTAAAATAGCTAGATTTTTAGGTGGGCTGAACCGTGAGATACAGGACATACTTAAATTATAAGGATTACAATTCTATCACTCGCTTGTTTCACTTTGCTTGTAAGACTGAACAGGAAGTGCAGGGACATCATAGCAGGCAAAGGAGCAGCTTCGGAGGTAATTTTGCAGGTTGTACAAGTCAATTTCAGAACCATACTCCCGCTGCCACCTCCAACCGTGCTGCTGACCCAAGCTCATCAAACAATTTCCAACGTCTAGCGGCCTCTCCTACACCTTCACGAGCACCCGAGGCAAGCAAAACAGCCCATTCGGTCCCTGCATTGGGTGCATCTTCAGTGGCATCAACTGGACGAGCACGTGAGACTCAATGCCATCGCTGCAAGGGCTTTGGACACATGCAGAGGGACTGTCCTAGCAAGCGCATCCTCTTGATCAAGGATAATGGTGAGTACACTTTTGCTAGTGACATAGAAGAAGAACATACTTTGCTTGCTGACGCTGTAGGAAACGACAATGATTCTGATCGTGAGGAGGAACAAATCAGCGTTGACATCGCGGATAAGTACTTGAGCATCATTGCACAGCGTGTACTTAGTGCACAAATGGAGCGTGCCGAGCAGAATCAGCGCCACAACTTGTTTCAAACAAAATTTGTCGTCAAGGACCGCTCGTGCCGTGTGATCATCGACGGGGGAAGCTGCAACAATTTGATGAGCATAGACATGGTTGAGAAGCTTTGCTTGGCCACTCAACAACACCTCCGTCCCTACTACATCCAGTGGTTCAATAATTGCGGTAAGCTAAAGGTAACCCGTGTTGCGAGAATACACTTCTCCATTGGTTCATATCATGACTATGCTGAGTGTGACGTAGTGCCTATGCAAGCTTGTTCCTTGCTGCTAGGTAGACCTTGGCAATATGATAGAGATGTTGTACATCATGGTCGAACCAACCGATATACTCTCACTTTTAAAGGGAAGAAGATTAGCTTGCTGCCCATGTCACCTGAGGCTATTTTAAAAGATGAATTAGAGAGAGCTAAGCGTGACAAGACTAGTCATAAAAGTGAAAATCAGATTATTGCGAAGGACTTTGTCGATCAATCACAGAAGGAACCTAGTGCTAAAAAGAATGAAATTAAGTTAAAGGGTCCTGTTCTGCTTGCAACCAAATCTGAAATCAGTGCTTTGCAGGCCAATGACTCTGTGTGCTATGCTTTGGTATGCAAGGATGATTTGTTCTCTTTTGAGGATATGCCTCCATCCTTACCTCTTGCTGTTGCTAACCTTTTGTAGGAATATGTTGATGTATTTCCGAAGGAGGTGCCACCGGGGTTGCCACCTATTCGAGGAATAGAGCACCAAATCGACTTGATTCCCGGTGCCTCGCTGCCAAACCGTGCGCCTTATAGGACCAACCCAGAAGAGACGAAAGAAATTCAACGCTAAGTACAAGAATTGCTCGACAAAGGTTATGTGTGCGAATCTCTCAGTCCTTGTGTTGTTCCTGTCATATTAGTTCCTAAGAAAGATGGTTTGTGGCGCATGTGTGTAGATTATAGAGCTATTAATAATATCACCATTCATTATCGTCATCCTATTCCTAGGTTAGACGATATGCTTGATGAATTAAGTGATTCTACTGTTTTCTCTAAAGTTGATTTGCGTAGTGGTTACCATCAAATTCGCATGAAGTTAGAGATGAGTGGAAAACAGCATTTAAAACTAAGTTCGGACTATATGAGTGGTTAGTGATGCCTTTTGGTTTGACTAACACACATAGCACTTTCATGAGATTAATGAACGAAGTTTTGCGTGCTTTCAGTGGCAAGTTTGTGGTAGTGTACTTCGATGATATATTGATTTACAGCAAGTCATTAGAGGAACATTTGGAGCATTTACGTTCTGTTTTTAATGTTTTACGTGATGCACATTTATTTGGTAACCTAGAGAAGTGCACCTTTTGCACCGATCTGGTATTGTTTCTTGGCTATGTTGTTACTCCACAGGGCATTGAAGTTGATCAAGCCAAGATCGTCGCTATCCAGAGTTGGCCACCTCCTAAAACGGTCACACAAGTGCGGAGTTTTCTTGGGCTCACTGGTTTCTATCGGCGTTTTGTTCGGGATTTCAGCACCATCGCTGCATCAATGAATGAGCTTACAAAGAAGGGTGTTCCTTTCACTTGGGGCACCATACAACAACAAGTTTTCGACGTTCTCAAAGATAAGTTGACACACGCTCCTTTGCTTCAACTTCCTGATTTCAGCAAGACTTTTGAATTAGAATGTGATGCTAGTGGCATAGGTCTTGGTGGTGTGTTAATCCAAGAAGGAAAACCTGTTGCTTACTTTAGTGAAAAATTAAGTGGGCCTAGTTTGAACTATTCTACCTATGATAAAGAATTATATGCTCTAGTTCAAACTTTGGAAACATGGCAGCATTATTTATGGCCCAAAGAGTTTGTAATACATTCTGATCATGAATCTTTGAAGCATATTCGAAGTCAAACCAATCTAAACCGTCGACATGCTAAGTGGGTTGAGTTTATTGAGTCTTTTCCTTATGTCATTAAAACATAAAAAGGGCAAAGACAATGTAATAGCTGATGCTTTGTCTAGGAGATATACCATGCTTTCACAACTTGACTTCAAAATCTTTGGATTAGAGACAATAAAGGAGCAATATGTGCATGATGCTGATTTTAAAGATGTGTTGCTCAATTGTCAAGAGGGAAAGGGTTGGAATAAATTTGTGGTGCATGATGAGTTCGTGTACTGTGCTAACAAGCTATGCATTCCAGCTAGTTTCGTTCGTCTTTTGTTGTTACAGGAGGCGCATGGAGGAGGATTGATGGGTCACTTCGACGTGAAGAAGACCGAGGACATTTTGACCCAACACGTTTATTGGTCAAAGATGAGGCGTGATGTCGAACGCTTCATTGCCCGCTGCACCATGTGCCAAAAAAACTAAGTCACGACTTAATCCTCATGGTTTATACATACCTCTTCATGTTCCAAGCACACCTTGGGAAGATATTTTGATGGACTTTGTTTTAGGGCTACCTAGAACAAAGAAGGGGAGCGATAGTATTTTTGTTGTCGTTGATAGATTCTCTAAGATGGCTTATTTTATACCATGTCATAAAAGTGATGATGCTACAAATGTTGCTGATTTGTTCTTTAAGGAAATTGTTTGCTTGCATGGTATTCTGAATACGATAGTTTCAGATCGTAATGCTAAATTTCTTAGTCATTTTTGGAGAACTTTGTGGGCTAAGTTGGGGACTAAGCTGTTATTTTCTACTACTTGTCATCCCCAAACCGATGGACAAACTGAGGTAGTCAATTGAACATTATCTACTATGCTTGGGGTTGTGCTTAAAAAGAATTTAGAAATGTGGGAGGAATGTTTACCTCATATGGAATTTGTTTATAATTGTGCCTTTGCATTCACTACTACAAAAGGCTATCTTGGGCGCCTCATCACCGACGGTTGACCAAAACCGTCAGTATTACAATCTAATCCTGAGCGGTTTTGGTTTAGCGGCAAATGCGTATTCGCTATGCTAAAACAAATGCGTGAAGAAGTAATATCATGAGCGGTTACGTGTTGAAAACCGTCGTGAAGTATCACGAGCGGTTACGCTCAATGAACCATCGTGATACTTCACGAGCGGTTTTCAACACGAACCATCTGTGACTTCTGTCCTCATCACGAGGCGGTTCGTGTTGAAAACCGTCGTGAAATATCACGAGCGATTCGAACAAGAACCGTCGTGATACTACTAAATATCACGAGCGGTTCTTGTTCAAAACCGCTCGTGATACTTCACGAGATAGTTTTCAACACGAACCGTCTGTGACTTCCCATCCTCATCACAGACAGTTCATATTGAAAACTGTTTGTGATAAGTATTTTTGATTTTACCATGGCTTGAAATCAGAGTGTTAGTGATTTCAAACCATGGTAAAATCCTGAATGGTTTTAATGCAAACCGTGCGTGATAAGATATATATCATAGGCGGTTCTTATCTGAACCGTGCGTGGTAAGATACTTATCACGGGCGATTCGTGATAAGAACCGTCGTGATATGTCCTGAGCATGATTTTTGTATGAAATAAATGCGTGATTCGCGGCGTGGGAGTTGAAATGTTTTGAATGCTGTGGCGAGGCAAAATGTTTTGTATTTGTCCTTATATATTATGGCCACCACAACCCTGTTTTCCATTAGTCTCTCCCTCTCCCCTCCCCACATCGAGCTCCGGTGACCACCCTTGATTCCTCGTCGCGGTTCAGCGAGGAGACATTGCCGCCGACGGCGACGAGGAGGGATGCGGAGGAGCTCCTTGTCTGCCGCAGGAGGTAGACTATCGGAAGGTACGTGTACATCCCCATAACATACACAATTTGTTGGTTGTTTGTTGTAAAAAATATATCTTAATTTTGTGTTACCTAAGGTCGAGCACATTTGGAGGTTTCGATCATCTCTCCTTGTCGGCGAGCTTGAGTCGAACTCGGCGATATGCAAGAACATTTTGTGATATCTTTGGTGAGTCTGAGAGGAGCTCACAAGACCAATCCAAGAAGCCGATGAGTTCTTGAGAGCTTGGAGGCATAGATGGTTTCTAGCTACTTTTAACTTTGTAACTTTATTCTTTTTTCCCATTTGGAGGGGACGTTGTGAAACCTTTTCGTTTCCCTTTCCTATAATGTGTTTGCCATCAGAATTTTAATTGGATTTTAGTTGTCTTGCTAGAGGTTGCATATGAAAACTACTGTCTAGCATTTGATTGATTTGGCTCAAAATCCGATTTTTTGGTTCTGAACAAGAACCGTCTGTGATAGCTTTTTCACAGATGGTTCAAAAACCGTCTGTGATGACCCATGTCATCACTGACCCATAAACTCAGACGGCTCACAAAACCGTCTGTGATGACGTTTTTGAACCGTCTGTAAAGACCTTTTCTATAGTAGTGATTCTACCACAAAAACATGTCCTTTTGAGATTGTTTATGGTTTTATATCTCATGCACCTATCGACTTGTTGCCTCTTCCAGCTTCAGAGAAGGTAAATTTTGATGCTCAACAACGTGCTGATTTGATAATTAGGATGCATGAGACAACTAAAGAGAACATTGAACTTATGAATGCTAAATATAAAGTTGTTGGTAGTCAGGGACACAAGCATGTTACTTTTGAACCTGGTGATCTTGTGTGGTTACACTTGCGTAAAGAACGATTCCCTGAATTGAGAAAGTCTAAACTCATGCCTCGTGCAGATGGTCCTTTTAAAGTGTTAGAAAAGATTAATGATAATGCATATAAGCTTGATTTGCCTGCAAATTTTGGGGTTAGTCCCACATTTAACACTGCAGATTTGAAGCCATACTTGGGAGTAGAAGATGACCTGGAGTCACGGACGACTCTAATTCAAGAAGGGGAGGATGATGAGGACATCTCTTCCACTGATACAACCATCCCTACTGCTTCTGACATGCAAGGACCAATTACTAGAGCACATGCTCGTCAACTAAATTATCAGGTAACTTCGTTTCTCGAAGTGCATCCATATTCTATGAACTCTATGATGCTGCCTAAAGCAAGTGATATTATTTTACTTAGGAATCAAGGATCAGACAGCAAGAGTTCAGGACCTCCCTGGAGGACCTCTTCCAAGACCTCCTAGGAGGTCTTCTAGGACCTCTTCCACGACCACCCAGGAGAAGGTCGTCCAAGACCTCCCAGGAGGTCTTCCAGGACCTCTTCTTCCATGACCACCCAGGAGGTCATCCACGACCACCTGGTGGTCTTCCACTACCACTCCAGGACCTTCTCGGGGCCTTTTCAAGACCACTCTAGGATATCTTTTAGATAGAGTCGGTTGTAATCTTTCCATAACTGTATTAGGAAAGAATCTTTGTGTGCTACGAGAGTTAGAGATAGATTTGACTTTAGGTCGTGCGCGAGGCGGCCGCCAACCGCTCTTCCTCCTTTATATAGTGGCCACCACCCTTAGGGTTTAGTGGGTTTTGTTAGATTAAAGTTTAGATTTGCTACTTTATACATCGTTTGCTTGTGAGGCTAGTACAACCAGACTTTGTCTTCGGGACCCCACTTATCAATACAATTTCAATTCCTATTCAGCAAGTTCATTGCTTCATCTATTTTTCTTGCTTGATTCTTGATTGCATGTAGGAAAAGACCTTCGTGGTTAGGTCGATCTCGCGCTCAAGCAAGGTCGATATGACGTGAAGTTGGTTCAGCGATTGCGGGTGCAACGGTCGTCGCACGGTTGTAGCCTGGATCGTGAGAGTTAGCTTCCACCAATCAAGTTATATCATCCTCATCGAAAGATCGGGACAACGCCCCCATTACTTTACTCACAAGATACAATTAACTCATCATGTCTGCCATGACTCGCCATACAAAAGTATGCGATTAAGCAATCATAACAAAACCTTTCAGAAACTTCATCTTAAGCATTGATACTCCCAATGTGCTTATAAATCGTCATACCAAACTATACACAGTGGATGGTACGACACACACCGTTGGACAGGGACACGGCGAACCGCCTTGTGATGTAACTATTTGGTAGCACACCTCCACCCAATCAACACAGTCTAACCTACAACCTGAGTAGCAATGTCAATAATCCATAACTTACTAAGTTAGACCCGTCCCATCAGGCATGTGGTTGTACGAAAGGCCCAGTTCAATGGCGCACAAAGTTAAGTCCTTAATTGACTAAGGCAAGACTTCCAATTCACTACAAATTCCTATGCACACAAATTTTTAAGCCCATGCACACAGCTCCACTATAACAATATACAGTACCACTTGCCTCCGTCTAAATCTTTTTCCACCCTGTTGGTTAAGTGCAACACATGCCATCAACGAGTAATAGCACATAGTACACACAGTTTTATCACTTAGTTCCATAATCACTTAGTCAAGTTTATAATAGCAACTTACATGAAATGATGACTCGTGGCATGGCTAAGCAGACTAATCGTATCTAACCAACCCACGTTGGTGCTACAATAATACCAGCTAAATAAACCAATCTAGGGTGACAAAAGATTATGAAATAACAAATAGACAAGGTGGATATAACAAATTGGATTAATAACTAAACCCAAAAACATTTAAATACTTACTTAAAGTAAATGCAATAATTTGAATAGAAGTAATTTTAGAAAACTGGGATTCAACATGATCAAAGGTATAACTTGCCTTGCTATAGCAATGATTTTTTTTTATGTTTGATCTTCTACCTCCTTGATCTTCGGCTCCTTCAGACGATTCCAGGACTTCAACGTCTAACGAGAAAGAAAGCGCAAAACAAACAAAAATTCAAAAGATAAATCAAATAAACTCCAAATTGAAATTAAATGGTACTGGAAGGTAGATAATGAATTTAGATGAATTTAGAAACTTGGATGGGTTCAATCGGAATTCGGATGAAGAAGATATGGCTCTCGGAAGATTGGAATTCACATGAAATGATGAAATTGAGAGAGAAAAGAATATTTAGAGAATATTCCTTCGGATTAAATAAAATAAAAAGAATTGGATACTTACAAGTGGGGTCCACTAGCAAGTGAGAGAGAGATGAACTCATTGGATGACATGTGGGCCAAAGTGCCGGAGAGAGAACAAGATAAAGAGAGAGAATGACAATTGGGACCTACAGAATATTCCTCAATTAAATTATTTCGGAAATTCTGGAAAAGGGTGAGTGGATGACAGGTGGGACCTACTAGATTTATGAATTTCTAGAATTAAAATAATTCCAGAAATAAGGTAGAGAGAGCGACGTGTGGGACCACTAGGATAAGAGGACTTTTCCAAAATTAAATTAATTCCCGAAAATATGATTAGGGCAGACATGTGGGCCACTGGTCTATGGACCAGGTCCACAGAGATATGCTAGTCCACGACGGACCAAGCTCATGCACTGGGTTTGACCAAGAGTTGACTGACATGCGGAACCCGCATGTAAGAGCGAAAAATAATCAGGGTTTTTAATTGGGAGGATGACATGTGGGGTCTACATGTGTCGACGATCGAATCGCCGATCTTACGAAAATAAAAAGAGGAAAATGACGTGGAGTATCACGGAAGAGAATAGGGGCGACTCTTTATTAATATGAACTGGGATTACAAGACTTGACTAGGGACTATCTCCAATTACAAGAATGTATTGAATGCTCTTGCTTTGGCCGAGTTGCCTTACATTGTTATTTGTTGTGTGTGCGTGTCTCCTCGTCTTCTGCGTTCCAACATTAAATAACTCCCGAAGAGGTGGCAGTTACTCCTGGAGAAGGCGTCCCTGATGAAACGTTACAATTGGTCGGAGGTTTAAGGTAGTTAACAATGTGCTAACTAACTTGCGGCTAAATACTTGTGAGAACCTTAACCGCAAGGTGGTTTATCGTCAGTGTCTTGTATATCATCGCATGGTATGGAACGTTTTGCACGTGTTCCATTCATCATACGGTTAAGGGTGCCTGTTCACAGCATTTCCGAGCAGCTACCTGGTCAAAACCTAGTCCGACCAGGGTACCCATCGTGTAACCTCTGGAATCCTTACGACCAGTGAGGTCGTTAGCCTTAGGGGTTACGACCATGAAGACGTA
Organism: Phyllostachys edulis; assembly: GCA_036346405.1. NCBI lineage: Eukaryota > Viridiplantae > Streptophyta > Magnoliopsida > Poales > Poaceae > Phyllostachys > Phyllostachys edulis. The sequence goes on from CM070549.1 coordinate 102,389,554, forward strand.
TGATCTTTTATGTATTTAAATAAATACATAGAGGTTTTAATCCTCGTCAGCTAGCCCCCGAACTTTAAATGAACAGGTCGTGTGAACGCCTTCTTCCGATGAATCTGTATCGGGCAGACCCCTATTTAATGTCGTGACATTCGAGGTGGTTTGTGTTCATTTTAAAGTTGAGAACTTGCCTTAGGGAACTGAAGAGTTCCTCTGTCAGATTAGGCTAAAAAAAGCTTTTGCCGTTCAGACTTTTATGGATAACATCCGATCGTAATTTAAAGATCTGAGGCTATACAATCCCCATCGCTAAACCTTTTGGATTTTTTATGCTTCCAGATCCCCTTTCTGATCTCCTTTGCCGAGAAAAAAATCTTCATCCTTCTTTTCTTGTTCTTCCGACTACAAAATCTCCTACGAACTCTACTCATCCTTGAGGATTTTCATCATGTTGGAGCAAATCACAAAGTGGTTGCCTTCGGAATTGAGCAAGAAAAAGCTTGAGGCTTTGGAGAAGATTGGGATGCTTCCGGACAAGAATTTGATCAGATGGAGATCGGCATTTGGAGAGCATTTTCCAAACCGCGAAGATGAGGAAATCCCTGTTTTCCTCGCCTACATCGAATGTGGGCTGAGATTGCTGGTACACAAATTCCTTCTCCGTGTTCTTGAGTTCTACGGGGTGGAATTGGCGAATTTGGCTCCAAATTCTATCGCCAACATCGATATCTTCACATATTTGTGTGAAGCATACAGGAGTACCTCAGAGTTTAAGGCTCTTGGTATTTCTACTAGAATGGTGATGGGGAAAACCACGGATACTCCAGGAGAATGTACATTGCGCCTTCACGACGGAAGGCCAATGAGTACATTCATATATACTCGAAGTCCTCGTGGTCGTCATGGAAGAAGAACTGGTTCTATATGACGATTCTGAGGATGATAACCTCTACTTCGCCGGGATGAGAGCAAATGAAAATCCCAAGTGGAGAAAGACCGTGGAAAAGACAGGAGTGGTCGGACGATGGGTGGATGCCATCTACGACTTGCGAGTCAAGGGTTTGACCTCTTGGCACGTGGTGAGGGACTTCACCAAGCGCCAGATTAGTCCACTGAAGCTTCGGACTCACTCCCTGATTTGGTCCATTGGTCGTGATGAAGCTATCTCAGGAGGTGGTAAGTCTTTGAGATAAACTCCGACCAGTATTTTCATTTGATTAATGTACTACCTTAAAACTGTTCATGTTTTGTTTCTCTCCTTCTCTTTTAAAGCTCTTTCCCCGAGGAAATTAGAGAACGGATCGGTGATGCATGCGAGAGCCTGGAGAAAATTTGGATTCCTCGAGATCTGGCCATAGTTCCTACCGAAGAGAGAGTAACAAGGCTTAAGGTAAACAATAAAAAATTTCTTTTATCATGCATACATATTCTCCGATCAGATTTTTGATCATGCTCTATTTTTGTAGTTGGTGGGTTGCGAATCACACAAACGGGTGAGGCCAAACATCCCAGTTGTTCCGACCGATTCGTGCCCGGATGCCTTTGGAAGAAGACGAATCTCCCGAGGTAACAGAACATTTCATAAGAATATATATATGTAGTTTAGATAAAAGATTTCATCACCTAACCAAATTCATTTGTTGGTGGAGAAGGCTGAAGGCCACCGGTGCCCGACTACGGAGGCCGCCAACCCCAGACCGGTCGTTGACGAACGGAGACTTGTGTTACTAGAACAAGCTGATGCGAGGCTGGTGAAACCACTCCGCCCGACCAGATGGTCAAGGACGTAATCTTTGACGAGCTGATCGAGGGCATTGCTTCCGACATCCTATTGGATGATGCAACGGATTTGGCCAATTCTGCCGGTTCGGAACCGGCAAGATCAGAAGAAAAGAAAAGGAAGGGTGATGGTACAGATTTTACTCTTCCGCGTTTTAAAGTCAAATCTCGGAAATTAACTAGGTACGCTCAAATGAAAGTGGTCGTATAAGCGCATACCTCTAATAATTTCTTGATGATTTGATGCTTTTTTTTATAACTTCCCTTCTTTGCTTGGTATAGGTCCTCTGGTGTTCCGGTCGTTTTCGACCAGACTCCTTCTAAGGACCAGGTACTTGAAGAGGTATATGAGCAGACCATTTCCCAGGACAAAGTTCCTGAGGAAAGAGTGGTCGGAGAAGCCCCGAAAGCGGCGTCGGGGAATAACAATCGAGTTGGAACCATTGGTGGTTCTAACTCCTTCTGTGAGGTAGATGCCCTAAAGGCCCTCAGCGAGTTCCGACCATTGTTGGTAATTCTCCTTAACCTGACAAGTTCTCTTTTCACCCCCGATTCATCAAGGATAAGGAGCTTGACGAGGCATGCGGAAAATATCGGATCATCAAATCAAAATACATCCTGATTCAATATTTGGCGGATATAATGATTTGGCAATCCGGGTAAGTATCTCGACTAGTTTCAGTAATCTCTCTAAAAATCCTTTATAGAGAATTTTAAAGAGGAAAAATGCTATTTGAGCGACATATAGTCGAGAATTTTCTTTGTGGTCGAGGGTGACCAGTGGATTAAAGACTTGGAGCAAAAACACTTCGAATTAGAAAGTAAAAACTTTTCCCCTTAGCCTTTTTCTTTCTTCAATGCTTTGCCCTTTGCTAATTATTCTCCCTTATCGTATTTGATAGATTTGGAGAAAATAAAAGAAGAGATCCTGCTGAGAAAGCCAAGACAGCTCTACTTGAAGAAGAAATCAAAGCTAAGGACCAGTCGATCGCTGAAGCTATGACCAGCAAGGAAGAACTTAACAAGAAAATTGAAGGTAATAGGTCGTAAACTTGACTTATTATCTTCCTCTAATTATTTTTGTGCTTATCACCTGTTTTACTCTTGCGAGCAAAAGCAAGTTTTGGACGAGTAGAAAAAGACTCGAAATTTGAGCAAGACAGGAGGCGGCTCTCGTTCAAAGTCTAGATGAAAAAAGCTGTATTTTTGAACAAGATGATCTTTGATATGGGATCGAGGATCAAGCCCGCCTACCCTAAGAGATCGAGAGAAAATAAACTACTTGGGTCAACTTCTAGAGGATCTTAATACTCTGCTCAAGACTACTCGGAAGAACTATGCCCAGGCCATGAAAATAGGCGTTGCTAGTGGAGTTAGTTTTGCTTTGGCAAAGCTGAAAGCTTCAAACCCTCCATTGATCTCCAAGTTGTTGAAGATGACTTCAATTGCCCACTTTGAGGAGGTGACCAAGTTCATGGAAGAACTCAAGCCACTCGGAGATAAAGTAGTAGAGGAGATGGAGGTCGGATCCCCATCAAGCAGTAATTAGTCTGGGAATATTTCTAGAGTAGGCTCCTGCAAAAAGTGTAAAAATATTGAATATGTGTAAAACTTACCTTTTATGTCATTAACAATGCCTTTGTTTATCCTGTTTGACTCACTTTTTTTTTAAAAAAAAATATTCTCATACACTTCCTAGCCCCTGACTGCTTTATAGTAGAAGAACTTTACTATACAAGCAGGTAGCTAAGAAAGAGAATGAAAGTCGAAACCATCATTTTGAAGGTATGTGTCGATTATGAAGTCAAAACTGATCGTAGTAATACTAGGAAATCATTGTGGTCAGAACCAGCTTATGACTTCGCCTAGTTATAGATCTTTGTTTGTCATGATCGAAATACCAATCAAAAGTTATACATGGTTGGATAAAAGACCTTGTTATTTGACATAAGAAGAAATGCAAAAATGAATGCAACAAATTATAAGTGAACTTTGTTTATATCTATTTTCCTAAAGTGCAGTGGAAGGAATGCTTAGATCTGAAACCATATAACATATTTCATGAAGCGTGTTCAAGCTCTCTATCCGACTGGTAGCGAGGATCGTAAGAAAAGAACCGTCACTAGGAAGCTCCTTCCGAGCAAGGGGACCACGTCTTGAAAAGGAGAGACTTCGACTAGGAGACTTTCCATGTCGACCAAGAGCAGGACAAGAGCAGAGCAGAATCTTGAAATAATGAAATATAATCTTCATAATCATAGGCATATCATTCAGTATGGAAAGTTATTTGTATGATGCTCTGATTACTCATATATTTCTTTAAGAAAAGAGTGTTGTCACGCGTGGAAAAAATGCTCACGACTAGGACCAATACGGCGTATGACATAAAAGTCGTTGCCATAGAGTAACAGAGATCCTTTGAAAATATATCGAGAGAAAATGCTCTTCTCAGAGCCAGTTTAAATTAACAATCATGAGCGACCGGCCTATAGGTATATATATATATATATATATATATATATATATATATATATATATATATATATATATATATATATATATATATAAGCAAGGTTACTTATTTTTTTAAAGAATAAATGAATTTATTGAATTTGAAAGAATTGAAAGAAAGTAAACAATAATTAAACATAGAACTTACGCAATTGATCAATGTTCCAAGAATTTGACAAAACTTGCCCATCAGACATAGCCAGTCGTATGGAACCTGGTCGGGTAACTTTGACCACAGTGTAAGGACCTTCCCACTTGGGAGAAAGTTTATTGCGATTTGCTTGGTTCTGAATTTTTCTGAGAACCAGATCACCTACAGCAAGGCTGCGAGGTTGCATCTCACGACTATGGTACCTTCGCATGGCTTGTTGGTAGACTACTGATCGTACAAGAGCTTAGTTTCGTCGTTCTTCAAGGAAATTGATATCGTCGAGTTTTCGTTCATTACGATCGTTTTCGTTAAAGCGATCGATTCGAAAGCGAAACCAATTTTGAGTTACGGAGGAAGCATGGCTTCACCCAGTAAACCAAAAAGAACGGTGTTTCACGGTCACTGGCCAGTAAAGTGGTTGAGCGGCCCATATCTGACGGAGTTCTTGAGCCCAAGCTCGACCGTTTGATTAAGCGGTCGAATACTCGGCGTTTGATCCCTTGCATAATGATACCATTAGCTCGCTCAATCGCTCCATTGCTCTGCGGATGAGCAATGAAGCAAAATGAACTTTTACACCGAAGTTTATCGCGAGAATTCTTGAAATTGACTACTAGAAGCGGGCGCCATTATCGTGATTATCTGTTGGGTACACCAAATCGTGTGATCACGTTTTCATGAGAAATCTCTTAGCGGCATCGGTTGTTGTTTTAACAACGGCTCGACCTCGAGCCATTTTGTAAACTATGTCAATCATGACGAAAAGAATTGAAGCCCCGGTGCTCTTGGGAAAGGTCCCGAATGTCGATCCCAGGTTGCAAAAGGCCAAGAAAAGGAATTGTTTGTAAGGCTTGTGCTTGGTGATGTACTTATCCATTATAAACCGACATTATGCGCGCCGTCTACAAGTCCTTTTGCATCATGAAGGCGATTGGCGATAGTATCCTTGCTGAAGGCTTTCCGACCGGTGTTCTCAGAGGAATGATGTGCTCCATGAGACTCATTCATGGATTTGATCGACAACTTAATGCCATCCGTTTGAGATATGCATCTCATCAACACTCCATGAGATCCTAGTTTATACAAAGTGCGTTCGATTAGAGTGTATGATTTGGCTTTTCGTATATATCGATCGATCTCTACATCATCTTCCGGAATTATATCATGTGAAGATAATTGTAGATCGATGTCATCCAATCTCTACCTTGATCGTGACAGCGCCAACCGTCAATGACCTGTGGAGCATCCATGTTCCTTTGATCGGTTTGTTCAACCTTTAAAGAGTCATGTATGTTTATCGTCAGTGTCTTGTATATCATCGCATGGTATGGAACGTTTTGCACATGTTCCATTCATCATACGATTAAGGGTGCCTGTTCACAGCATTTCCGAGCAGCTACCTGGTCGAAACCTAGTTCGACCAGGGTACCCATCGTGTAACCTGTAACATCCCAAATGTATAAATGGGTGTGTGTTTCAAATGTAAGAAAATGTGTAGAAATTAAAACTTTTTCTCACATCTTGAAACCCTTGAACTCCTCTATAATTCTTATCAAAAGTTGTGGAGTTCAAAAACCTAAACCTCCTGTGGACTAAAGTCCAACCCTTATTCAACTTGTCACAAATCTTGTGCCAAACTTGAGAAAACATTTTCCCTCGGTTCTAGAGTTGATGTGGGATTCCTCTGAAAAATATCCTAAGTTGTAAAACTTGTTTGATAAATTTTGGAGGTAGATCAAAAACTAGAACAGCCTTTAGGAATTTCTGGAGAAAAATGCAGTGCACAAAAACCTCTGAAAATTTTATGAAAGGTTAATCCCAAAGTCAGCAAGCTCCAGTTAAAATTTCATAAATTTTGGAGTTGTTTTGCTATCTCATATAAATCTCTACAGTCTCAGCTGTTACATTTTAAACTCAATTGGCTTGCCACTATCCCTTGGGACGAGCCACATTCCAAATGGGTTGAACCCAACCCACTCCTCCAGCTCAGCCCAGACCTCCTCTTTCCCCCACATGAGGTCGTAGCCGTTGGATCCAATCCAACAACCACGACCTCCTCCACAACCATCGCAGCGAGGTCCTCCCACCTCATCGAGGTCGTAGCCGTTGGATTAGATCCAATAGCCATGACCTCCCTTCGTTATCAAACGCCCTAGTCCTCCTCTCTCGCGAGGTCTTGCGCCGTTGGATCAAAGATCCATGGCCATGACCTCCCCTCGCTTTCAAACCACTCAAACCTCCCACCTAGTTGAGGTCGTAGCCGTTGGATCAGATCCAACAGCCCACGACCTCCCCTCGATATCTAGCGCACATGACCTCCCCGCTTCATCTGTTGTGCGCTGTTGGATTAAAACTCCACGGCCACGACCTCCCTTTGTATCATGCACATCAGATCTCCCACCTGGGTGAGGTCGTAGCCGTTAGATGGAGATCTAGCGCCCACGACCTCCCTTGTCCTCTCCTTGCCATTGGATCTCATTTCAACGCGCGAGATCTGTGGGCCGAAGGACCACTACTGTGAACCCTTAGATCTAAATCTAACCGCCAAGACCTCCTTTGCGCTACGCGCAAAGCTCAGGACCTCCCCTCTTTTGATCAGCACCATTGGATGCAAATCCAACGGTCTTGACCTCCTTGGTGTAATGCGCAGCGCCTAGAACCTCCCCATTTGTTGTGCGCCCTTGGATTGAAATCCAAAGGCCACGATCTCCTCGCTCTGTTATGCACCCTTGGATTGAGATCCAAAGGCCATGACCTCCACATCCTTTGGCTGTATCGTGCGCACCGTTATGTCCTCCCCATCAGGTCCGCACCGTTGGATTCAGATCCTACGGCCAGGACCTCCTGTCCCTTTCAGCGCATTGACCTCCCTGTCCTTGTCGCGTGCGTGCGATGGTGATCGTGGGGCTGTGACCTCCTGTTTCCTTTGCGCCTCCGCGCGATGGAGATCTTGTGGTCACGACCTCCCTAGTCCTAATCCAATGGCTGTGACCTCCTCCTTTCTCTCTTTAAATCCTACCGTTTCAAGATCAAGGGCCAGGACCTCCCTATCGTTTTCATCAAATGGTGGAGAGCAGGTCCTGTTCTTCTCCTAGCTTGGCGCGCGCGTGTGCCATGGCAGTGGAGAAGGTCAGCGCCATGTCTTGTCCCAACGGCTCTGTGCCTGGGCGCATTAAATGCATGTCAGCGCCTTTTCGCCCTAGGCCATGCTCTGACCTACCTACCCTGTCACCTCCTTGTCCTGTCCAAGCCATGGACCGCGCCATGGGCTAAGCTGACCATGAGCTTAATCCTTGGCTCATGACCTCCATTCCCTCGAGCTATAAGACCTTCCTCTGGTCTTCATTGGCTTCTTTTACACATCTCACCTTGCTCTCGGTTCTGTGGAGCTCAAACCACAGACCTCCCCTTGGCCGCCATTGCTGGAGCTTGGAGCTCCTCCGTGGCAGTGTTCTAGTGGCTCACCTCTCCCTCTCATTGCTTCAATTTGTGCCATTACCCTCTGTGACCAAGGTCCTAACTTGTTTAGTTGGAACATTTTCAGAGGTGGCCTAACTGGACCTTGGAGCTTGGAGCTTGGAGGACTTCCCCTTTTGGCCGTGGTGCTCGTTGTCTTCACCAGCGCCGGTCCACCTCTCCTCCGACCTCCTCAGCTCCGCCGCGACCTCCAGGTAACCTCCTGGTAGTCATTTAGAGCTTGGCACAAGCTTGTATGAACTATTCATGAGCTCATTATCATTGTTTGTGTTTTTAGGCGTGTTGGTCACCTTTCTCCTATCAGGCTAAATCGGCGTTATAAACCGCCGCCGTTGAAGAGTAGGTCCTTTGGAGTGCGCAAGGTTATTGCACACTCGGTGGTGCCCTTGGATGTCATGGCGAGGTCTCATGTCATGGCGAGGACCACTTTTTCTTCGGGGTCTTTGTCGGACAAAACAGCAGTGCTGTTGTCGGTTTAGGATAAAGATCCTCCTCTTAAATGCCTCAATCATTGTTAATCATGGGTAATCATGGGGTTAGCCTTTAATGCCCTAGATCCCGCCTCGTGGTGTATTTAAGGTCTGCTACCGTCTCCCAGCAGCGCGTCGCTCTGGGACCTCTTTGCCCAAGGACCACCCCGTGGACTTTTGGCAAAGACCTCCCCCTCGGGGTCCTCTTTGCAAAAGATCACCCCTGGTCTTTTGTAAGGACAACCCCCAGGACCTCCTTGTGTGAGATCTGAGCCATTGAGGTCCTCCCAGTGGAGATCTCAACCGTGTTGGACCTCCTCGAGGTCATCTCAGCCATTTTTGTCCTCCCTGTGTTGATCGCAGCCGTTGAGGACCTCCCTCGCTAGATCTGGACCGTTTCGGTCCTTCCCCTTTTGTTGTGGTCCGTTGGATGCTGCATCAACGGCCACGACCTCCTTTCCAGTTAGCGCGCATTGCCGGGAGGACATAGACCGTTGGGTCCAAGATCAACGGCCCATGTTCTCTGGACCTGCGCAGGCGCGAGTGCGCATTTCCCTGGGAGGTCTTGGGCCGTCCGATTTAACATCAGCGGCTCATGTCCTCCCCCAATGTTTTGGTTTTCAGAAAATCCAGAGATCTCTTAATTGTGAACTGAAAAAGGTAATAACTTTGAAAATGCATAACTAATTCATCTTAACTCCTTTTTAGGTGATTCAAATTGTGTTAGCTCTGGTTTGACCTGGGCTCTAACCTAAAAATGGTTGTGAGCTCAGTTCATCTCCAGAACATGGTTTTGCAAATAGGTTTCAAAACTAACTTTAAATGTTACATTAAAAATTCAAAATTAACTTGTAAAATGCATAAGTAATTCTCTAGAGCTCATTTTTGAGTGAATCCAACTTTGTTGGCTTCCTCTGTTAGTGCACTAAATGTTAGAATTGGATTTAAGCATGTCACTATTTTCAAAAGATTTATGGGTGCATTTTAGTTGTGCTCATTTTCTTATCTTTGAAAAATTATAGAGACTGCATAATAGCTCCAAATGAGGTGAACTCAATTGTGTTATTCATCTCATGAGGTGCCTGTTTTACTGTAAAAATTTCAATTGCACCACTTTTCCAGAAAATGTTGCCAAACAATTTAATTGTGTGAATAGTAGCAGTTTTGATTTTCAGGGCTGAGCAGATTTGTTTTGCTCATATCTTTTGCATTGAGAATCCAAATCAATTGGTTCTTATTACTAAATTCCCTAAAAATCATCCTCTTGCTTCTGTAGAAATTTCAGAGCATTTGAAGTTTGTTTGCTGTGCTGTCCTTTTGATTTTCCTCGGTCTTATCGGTTCTTTTTCGCTTTTTCTTTAGGTGCCGACAAGTGCGTTGATCTTGAGAGTGTTCCGCTGTAGCAGGTTGATTAACTCCAGCAAGGCAAGCAGTTTGATCATATCCCATTATTGTCCCATTACTTTAAAGCTTAATACTTTGTTTCACTTGTATGTATGCATGCTACTTTGTGTTAAAATATCGATTAGTTGAGCCTATAGATGCATATCCTGTAGGTAAATGTTCATCCTCTACTACTAAGCCTCGGATTATCTTGCTGTGATTTAGAGTTCGATGGATGGAATCTTATCACTTATTAGCTTACGTTGATAATGCTTAGAAATGCTTAGATAACGGTAGAAATGGGCGGTTGTCGACATTATGTCGATGACCTTGATCACACAAAAACTATTATTCCATTATGTCCATCTTGTGCTTGTTACTTTGTAAATAAACAAAAATGAAAACAAAATTGTTATTGACTTGGGCACAATGGATGTTGGTGTGATTGGATGGGTGTGAATGGAATGGTGCCTAAGTCCCCAAGGACCGAGTTACTTGTGTCACTAAGCCAAGCGCTTTTGCGTGCTAACCACACGAGGGGGATATAGGACCTCTCTTGACTAAGTACTTTGGGAGGTGTTAGTTGGGGGTCGCTGCTGATGAAACTGTTTTTATAAGGAGAAGAGCACCACAGTTTGTTAGACTTGGCCGGTGTCTCCTACCCTTCTGGTGTGTGCGGCTCTTAACTAGCATCATTCATTGAAAATGTCTCGTAGGACTTAGCCGTGCCGACATACCTAAGGTAGTGTGCTTCATCATGTGGCAAAAAGGCGGTCTGGCGTGTGGGTACATTGGTACACCCCTACAGGGTTAAAACTATTCGAATAGCCTCGTCCTAGGTTATGGACATGCTTGGTAAGGTCGTGCAAGAACTAGACTCAGCCATTAATTAAAACTTGTTGGGTGGTATGAATTGGGTGATTCATGCTATTGTTGTGGTGAATATTGGGTTAGTCACTTCCAGGATTGTTGTTGTCATCTATCTATTGTTATTATGTTACTTGTCTCGTTGTTACTTGCAAATTAAAAATGAATTGCAAAACTGCTTTGAATCTATTTAAATATTGCAAAGGAAAACTTGCTTTATGCTAAAATAAGTCCAAAGCCTCATCCACTTAAATAAAGCTTGCATGTAGTTAAACTATAGTTCTATTATACTACACGTCAGTCTTGCGAGTACATTTTTGTACTCATTTGCTTTGCTTAATAACTTTGTTGCAGAGGAAGATGGTGAGCCCCGAGGGCTTCACTATTGTGAGATGTGCTTCGGGTTCGACGACTAGCTTGGCGGTCCGGTTAGTTGCCTTGTGGGTAAAGGCACACTAATTGGCTTTTGTTTATGGCCATCTTATGGCACTTTTGCTTCCGCTGTTTATTTAGTTTGTATTGGTTATTTGGCCGGTCGGCCTCTCGTTTGTAATAACTCTATCTCTATTTATATTAACTTCCGGTTTGTTGCTTTGCTTCTGTTCTATGTGTTTGAAAGGAATTGATGCATGCTTTTGTAAAGGGGTGTATGTACTGCATCTTGGGAAGTACACATATCTCGAGGCTTGGTTTATTTGTTTTGTGATGCTACGATCAAGTGGATGGTTAAGCATTACAAGCCTAATAAACCGGGGTCCTCACAAAGTTGGTATCAGAGCCATCCTGACCGTAGTAACCCAAGCTTGGTCGTCCTTAGGATGCTTTGGAAAACTTATTTTCAAATGGTTTATGAAAGCTTAAGTAAAGTCTCTACTTTTACTCCTTACCTATCTTAGCTTTCTCATCTCATCTCACTCTAATTTGAGTTTTAAAAGTTGTTTTCCCTCTCCTTCCCTCAAAAGATAGTGTTATCGTTTAATTGGGTTTTGGGAATCAATGAGATTGGCACATTGAAGTGTTGGCTGCCCTTTTTAAAAGGTTTTGAAGTTTCTGGAGTCGGTGATTTCGGCTAAGAGCTTGGATGCAAAATCAGGACAGCAAGCATCAAATTTCCGGACAGCAATCTCAAGATTCTAAGTAGGATAGATAATGAGAGGATAATTCAACTAAAACTTGTGGGAATGAAAGGGTAAGATGTGATACTAGTTAGCTAAGTATCTAACACCTATTCTCTTGGTTTTACCTTGCTTTATAGAAGTGTTAGAAATTGGAGTAGTGTGCTGAAATTTTATCTTCTCAACCAATTACTCGTTCATTCAATACGAGTTAGTTGTGTCGGGAAGTTGGCCTTTAATCTTATGTTTTCCTTGTTGTTTTGGAGCCATTTTGGAAGCTTCTAAAGTGCATTTCCTTGCTGTTTTTGCTTCTTCTTTATTATGCTCCCTATAACTTCTTTTATTCTGCTGGTTTCATTAGTTACATTTATTATCATCTAATCTATTATTAATTCGGTAGGGATCTGTACTATCTATTTTGTTGGCTTTCGGTTAGGGTGATGTTCCGTTCCCCTAGTCGTTGGCGTTCCTTTTCACTTCCTTCAACTTCTAGTCCTCGGGTTTCGTGCTAACCCATCTCTTAAATGAGGAGGATGTGCAGGCATCAACCCGGCCGGACTAGGTCGAAGTCGTGGGATGAAAATCTCCCTAGCTCCAACTGTCCAGACAAGACTCGCAAGCGCCTCCACTCTGACGCGTGTTGCGGATTGTGGTCCCATTGCCCTGAAAAGCGGCAATCGCCTCCTTTTTGCCTTGGCTGTGGTGAAGAGGGGCATTTCGCCGAAGATTGCGAACTAGGAAGAGTCAAGGTTTGTCGGCGTTGTGGTGAGGAAGGACACTACGACAACGATTGTACTCTGACTGTCAAAGCTGTGACAAAGACCACTTACACGGAGATTGTCCATCGCTAAAGTTACTTGTTTCCTCTGCGAGGGCGATCACTATCCCAAGGAGTGTAGCATGAACACGTGATTGCCAAGTCATTGGAACTACAATGATCGCTTCTTGACCATCTGCAAGCATCGCAATCGCCAATGCCTCCAAACCAGAGAAGTTCTTGGATGATTTGTCTGAGGAGCTGCGAGACAGATTACCAGTCCATACCTTCCCCGACTTTCAGCTTGCGGTTGAAGATCCCGTTGTTGCTGTGGGCAGGAAGAGAAAGTCAAAGGATCGTCGCAAGTGTCAGGGGAAGACTCAGGGTGACTTGAGCAAGGTCGCCGATGTCACTTGTTTCTTCTGCAATCTCAATGGCCATTATGCTAATAATTGTCCTAAGAAGCTCGCAGCAACCTCTCGTCCTTTGCGGTAGTGCCTCAATCACGTGCACTGCTTGAGTCGACAAGGTGGTCCCCACAATCCATTTCTTGGGATCACTTGCTTCTCTTTGCGACAGAAGGGCACTCGCCAACAATTGCCCTGTGAAGCATAGCAATCCAATTGCCGGGATCACTTGTTTCTTCTGTAACTATAAGGGGCACTACGCCAACGATTGCCCTTTGAAGCATCAAGATCAGAAGATCGCTCATAGTCAAGTCAACTCCATCTCAGCTGAGAAAGCTTAGGAGGCACCTGGCGTCGTGTTATGTACGCTTCTTGTTAACTCTTGCCCTGATATTATTTCATTCAATTCAGGAGCGCCTCATTCCTTTGTGTCTCCATCTTTTGCCACTGTGGTGATCTTTATTTCGCTCTTTTATCTAGTGCCCGGTACCACCCCGGTTTCAAAAAGATTTTACTAGTCTATCCCGAGCCCCAAGATGCTAGCTGGGTTGTCATCAATCGTTTGACTTAGGTGGCACATTCCTTCCCTATACATCTTAGGGCATCACATACCTGTTGTTGCCTCAAACCTTCGTGGCCTAAACGGCCATAATCCTTTTTAGAGACTAGCTGCGGAGGGACAACTCCATATAGCTAGTTAACCGACCGAGGTCTCGTTCGTTAGTGGAATTAACTAGACAAATCGTTCCACCAACTAACAATGGCCATGCACCACTACCCATAGAATCAAGAAAGAGCTCTCAGTCTATCAATCCTTGTTGTATCTGGACCTGGTAAGTTTCCCCCGTGTCGACTAAAGTGGCACATTTTTTGCCGATCAAAACCAAGATTCGTACCGATCACTTGGTTGAGCTCTATGTTTCGAGGATCGAGAGCTTGCATGAGGTACCGAAGGCAATCGTTTCAGATCGTGGGTTTCTACTCACTTCTTGATTTTGGCATAGTCTACAAGAGGCTATAGGAACTCGCCTTTCCTTCAGCACAGCACATCATCCCCAAACTGATGGTCAGACCGAAAGGGTCAACCAAGTTTTGGAAGACATGCTCCGTGCTTATGTTCTTTCCTATGGGAAGCATTGGGAGAAATGCTTACCATTCGCCGAGTTTTCTTACAACAACAGCTTTCAGGCCAGTCTCAGCATGGCACCTTTCGAGGCCTCATACGGAGAAAGTCACGAACCAGCTGAACTGATGCGAGACCGGCGAAGACCTTTCTTTGGTGGGACTCGATCAATGAGGCCGAGAGTCAAGTTCGACTTATTCGTGGCGTCTTCATACAGCTCAATCCGAAGCAAAAGAGCTATCACGGTCGCCGTCGTCGTGAGTCGAGTTTTGAGCCTAATGACTTTGTTTATCTCAAAGTCTCTCCTTTGAAGGGCCATCGGCGTTTAGGCGTCTAGGGCAAGTTAGCTCCTCGATATGTGGGTCCCTACCGCATTATCGAGAAGAAAGGAGGCTATTGCCTATAGTTGGAGTTACTCTTTGCACTTGAGGGGTACATGATGTGTTCCATGTGTCCTAGTTGAAGAAGTGCCTCCGTGTTCCAACTGAGGAAGCTCCGTTGGAAACTCTCGATGTCCAACCAGATTTGACCTATCGCGAGCACCCTGTTCGCATACTCGAAGAGGCTGAACGAAGAACTAGAAATCGTTCCATCGAGTTTCTTAAAGTTCAGTGGTCGAACCATTCCGAGGATGAAGCTACTTGGGAAAGGAAAGATCGTCTGCTTGCGGACTACCCCTCTTTCTTTTCCGAGTGAGCCAAATCTCGGGACGAGATTTCTGTAAGGGGGGGGGGGAGATTTTATAACATCCCAAATGTATAAATGGGTGTGTGTTTTAAATGTAAGAAAATATGTAGAAATTAAAACTTTTTCTCACATCTTGAAACCCTTGAACTCCTCTATAATTCTTATCAAAAGTTGTGGAGTTCAAAAACCTAAACCTCCTGTGGACTAAAGTCCAACCCTTATTCAACTTGTCACAAATCTTGTGCCAAACTTGAGAAAACATTTTCCCTCGGTTCTAGAGTTGATGTGGGACTCCTCTAAAAAATATCCTAAGTTGTAAAACTTGTTTGATAAATTTTGGAGGTAGATCAAACCCTATAACAGCCTTTAGAAATTTCTGGAGAAAAATGCAGTGCACAAAAACATCTGGAAATTTTATGAAAGGTTAATCCCAAAGTCAGCAAGCTCCAGTTAAAATTTCATAAATTTTGGAGTTGTTTTGCTATCTCATATAAATCTCTAAAGTCTCAGCTGTTACATTTTAAACTCAATTGGCTTGCCACTGTCCCTTGGGACGAGCCACATTCCAAATGGGTTGAACCCAACTCACTCCTCCAGCTCAGCCCAGACCTCCTCTTTCCCCCACATGAGGTCGTAGCCGTTGGATCCAATCCAACAGCCACGACCTCCTCCACAACCATCGCAGCGAGGTCCTCCCACCTCATCGAGGTCATAGCCGTTGGATCAGATCCAACAGCCATGACCTCCCTTCGTTATCAAACGCCCTAGTCCTCCTCCCTCGCGAAGTCTTGCGCCGTTGGATCAAAGATCCATGGCCATGACCTCCCCTCGCTTTCAAACCACTCAAACCTCCCACCTAGTTGAGGTCGTAGCCGTTGGATCAGATCCAACAGCCCACGACCTCCCCTCGATATCTAGCGCACATGACCTCCCCGCTTCATCTGTTGTGCACCGTTGGATTAAAACTCCACGGCCACGACCTCCCTTTGCATCGTGCGCATCAGATCTCCCACCCGGGTGAGGTCGTAGCCGTTAGATGGAGATCTAGCGCCCACAACCTCCCTTGTCCTCTCCTTGCCATTGGATCTCGTTTCAACGCGCGAGATCTGTGGGCCGTAGGACCACTACTGTGAACCCTTAGATCTAAATCTAACCGCCAAGACCTCCTTTGCGCTACGTGCAAAGCTCGGGACCTCCCCTCTTTTGATCAGCACCATTGGATGCAAATCCAACGGTCCTGACCTCCTTGGTGTAATGCGCAGCGCCTAGGACCTCCCCATTTGTTGTGCGCCCTTGGATTGAAATCCAAAGGCCACGACCTCCTCGCTCTGTTATGTGCCCTTGGATTGAGATCCAAAAGCCATGACCTCCACATCTTTGGGTAGAAATGCGCCTGTTATGTCCTCCCATTAGGTCCGCACTTGTTGGATTCAGATCTCACGCCAGACCTCCTGTCCTTTCAGGCGCATTGACCTCCCCTGTCCTTGTCGCAGCGTGCGATGGTCATCGTGAAATTTGTGACCTCCTGTTTCCTTTGTGCCTCCGCGCGATGGAGATCTTGTGGTCACGACCTCCCCAGTCCTAATCCAATGGCTGTGACCTCCTCCTTTCTCTCTTTAAATCATACCGTTTCAAGATCAAGGGCCAGGACCTCCCTATCGTTTTCATCAAACGGTGGAGAGCAGGTTCTGTTCTTCTCCTAACTTTGGCGGCGTGTGCGCCATGGCGATGGAGAAAATCGGCGCCATGTCTTGTCCCAGCGGCTCGTGTGCAGGCGCATTAAATGCATGTCAGTGCCTTTCCGCCCTAGGCCATGCTCTGACCTACCTACCCTGTCACCTCCTTGTCCTGTCCAAGCCATGGACCGTGCCATGGGCTAAGCTCACCATGAGCTTAACCCTTGGCTCATGAGCTCCATTCCCTCGAGCTATAAGACCTTCCTCTGGTCTTCATTGGCTTCTTTACACATCTCACCTTGCTCTCGGTTACGTGGAGCTCAAACCACAGACCTCCCCAGCGCCATTCTTTGGAGCTTGGAGCTCCTCTGTGGCGATGTTCGATGGCTCTCCTCTCCCTTTCATTGCTTCAATTTGTGCCATTACCCTCTGTGACCAAGGTCCTAACTTGTTTAGTTGGGATATTTTCAGAGGTGGCCTAACTCGAGCTTGGAGCTTGGAGGACTTCCCCTTTTGGCCGTGGTGCTCGTTGTCTTCACCAGCGCCGGTCCACCTCTCCTACGACCTCCGACTCGTCGCGACCTCCGTAACCTCTGGTAGTCATTTAGAGCTTGGCACACGCTTGTATGAGCAGCATGGAGCCGATTATCATTGTTTGTGTTTTTGGCCGTGTTGGTCACCTTGCTCCTATCCGGCTCGTCGGCATTATAGGCCGCCGCCGCCGTTGAGAGTAGGTCCACTGGGTGCACAAGGTTATTGCACACTCAGTGGTGCCCTTGGATGTCGCCAGCGAGGTCTGTATTGCCGGCGAGGACCACTTCTTTGCACTCGGGGTCTTTGTCGGACAAAACAGCAGTGCTG
This sequence comes from Phyllostachys edulis, assembly GCA_036346405.1. Taxonomy (NCBI): domain Eukaryota; kingdom Viridiplantae; phylum Streptophyta; class Magnoliopsida; order Poales; family Poaceae; genus Phyllostachys; species Phyllostachys edulis. Next base: position 102,406,806 of record CM070549.1, read on the forward strand.
TTGTCGGTTTAGGACAAAGATCCTCCTCTTAAATACCTCAATCATTGTTAATCATGGGTAATCATGGGGTTAGCCTTTAATGCCCTAGATCCTGCCCCCTGGTCGCATATTTAAGGCCCGCGCGCCTGGTCTCCCCGCGCGCGCGCATCGCTTTGGGACCTCTTTGCCCAAGGACCACCCCGTGGACTTTTGGCAAAGACCTCCCCCTCGGGGTCCTCCTTGCAAAAGATCACCCCTGGTCTTTTGTAAGGACAACCCCCAGGACCTCCTCGTGTGAGATCTGAGCCGTTGAGGTCCTACCAGTGGAGATCTCAACCGTGTTGGACCTCCTCGAGGTCATCTCAGCCATTTTTGTCCTCCCTGTGTTGATCGCAGCCGTTGAGGACCTCCCTCGCTAAATCTGGACCGTTCCGGTCCTCCCCCTTTTGTTGTGGTCCGTTGGATGCAGCATCAAAGGCCACGACCTCCTTTCCAGTTAGCGCGCATTGCCGGGAGGACATGGACCGTTGGATCCAAGATCAACGGCCCATGTTCTTTGGACCTGCGCAGGCGCGAGTGCGCGTTTCCCTTGGAGGTCTTGGGCTGTCCGATTTAACATCAGCGTCTCATGTCCTCCCCCACTGTTTTGGTTTTCAGAAAATCCAGAGAGCTCTTAATTGTGAACTGAAAAAGGTAATAACTTTGAAAATGCATAACTAATTCATCTTAACTCCTTTTTAGATGATTCAAATTGTGTTAGCTCTAGTTTGACCTGGGCTCTAACCTAAAAATGGTTGTGAGCTCAGTTCAGCTCCAGAACATGGTTTTGCAAATAGGTTTCAAAACTAACTTTAAATGTTACATTAAAAATTCAAAATTAACTTGTAAAATGCATAAGTAATTCTCTAGAGCTCATTTTTGAGTGAATCCAACTTTGTTGGCTTCCTCTGTTAGTGCACTAAATGTTAGAATAGGATTTAAGCATGTCACTATTTTCAAAAGATTTGTGGGTGCATTTTAGTTGTGCTCATTTTCTTATCTTTGAAAAATTATAGAGACTGCATAATAGCTCCAAATGAGGTGAACTCAATTGTGTTATTCATCTCATGAGGTGCCTGTTTTACTGTAAAAATTTCAATTGCACCACTTTTCCAGAAAATGTTGCCAAACAATTTAATTGTGTGAATAGTAGCAGTTTTGATTTTTAGGGCTGAGCAGATTTGTTTTGCTCATATCTTTTGCATTGAGAATCCAAATCAATTGGTTCTTGTTGCTAAATTCCCTAAAAATCATCCTCTTTCTGCTGTAGAAATTTCAGAGCATTTGGAGTTTGTTTGCTGTGCTGTCCTTTTTATTTTCCTCGTCCTTATCGGTTCTTTTTCGTTTTTTCTTTAGGTGCCGACAAGTGCGTTGATCTTGAGAGTGTTCCGCTGCAGCAGGTTGATTAACTCCAGCAAGGCAAGCAGTTTGATCATATCCCATTATTGTCCCATTACTTTAAAGCTTAATACTTTGTTTCACTTGTATGTATGCTTGCTACTTTGTGTTAAAATATCGATTAGTTGAGCCTATAGATGCATATCCTGTAGGTAAATGTTCGTCCTCTACTACTAAGCCTAGGATTATCTTGCTGTGATTTAGAGTTCGATGGATGGAATCTTATCACTTAGTAGCTTACGTTGATAATGCTTAGAAATGCTTAGATAACGGTAGAAATGGGCGGTTGTCGACATTATGTCGATGACCTTGATCACACAAAACCATTATTCCATTATGTCCATCTTGTGCTTGTTACTTTGTAAATAAACAAAAATGAAAACAAAATTGTTATTGACTTGGGCACAATGGATGTTGGTGTGATTGGATGGGTGTGAATGGAATGGTGCCTAAGTCCCCAAGGACCGAAGTTACTTGTGTCACTAAGCCAAAGCGCTTTTGCGTGCTAACCACACGAGGGGATATGGGACCTCTTGACTAAGTACTTTGGGAGGTGTTAGTTGGGGGTCGCCACGATGAAACTGCTTTTATAAGGAGAAGAGCACCACAGCTTTGTTAGACTTGGCGGTGTCTCCTACCCTTCGGTGTGTGCGGCTCTTAACTAGCATCATTCATTGAAAATGTCTCATAGGACTTAGCCGTGCCGGCATACCTAAGGTAGTGTGCTTCATCATGTGGAAAAAAAAGCGGTCTGGCGTGTAGGTACATTGGTACACCCCTGCAGGGTTAAAACTATTCGAATAGCCTCGTCCTAGGTTATGGACATGCTTGGTAAGGTCGTGCAAGAACTAGACTCAACCATTAATTAAAACTTGTTGGGTGGTATGAATTGGGTGATTCATGCTATTGTTGTGGTGACTATTGGGTTAGTCACTTTCAGGATTGTTGTTGTCATCGATCTATTGTTATTATGTTACTTGTCTCGTTGTTACTTGCAAATTAAAAACGAATTGCAAAATTGCTTTGAATCTATTTAAATACTGCAAAGGAAAACTTGCTTTATGCTAAAATAAGTCCAAAGCCTCATCCACTTAAATAAAGCTTGCATGTAGTTACACTATAGTTCGTTATACTACACGTCGGTCTTGTAGTACATTTTGTACTCATTTGCTTTGCTTAATAACTCATTGCGAGAGGAAGATGGTGAGCCCCAAGGGCTTCACTATTGTGAGATGTGCTCGGTTCGACGACTAGCTTGGCGGTCCAGCTTAGTTGCCTTGTGGGTAAAGGCACACTAATTGGCTTTTGTTTATGGCCATCTTATGACACTTTTGCTTCATTTGCTTATTTAGTTTTGTATTGGTTTTTTGGCCTACGGCCTCTCGCTTGTAATAACTCTATCTCTATTTATATTAACTTCGGTTTGTTGCTTTGCTTCATTCTATGTGTTTGAATGGAATTGATGCATGCTTTTGTAAAGGGTGTATGTCTCGCATCTTGGGAAGTACACATATCTCGAGGCTTGGTTTATTTGTTTTGTGATGCTAGGATCAAGTGGATGGTTAAGCATTACAAGCCTAATAAACCGGGGTCCTCACCTCTGGAATCCTTACGACCAGTGAGGTCGTTAGCCTTAGGGATTACGACCATGAAGACGTATGGTCTTTTATGTATTTAAATTAATACATAGAGGTTTTAATCCTCGTCAACATGTAAGAGAGAGATAGATATTTATTCTCTTGTATGATATATGGGGACCATACATCAGAAAGAGAAAGAAAGACAGAGAGGATTGAATGTGTGGCTTGGATTGAATAACAAAAGAAACCACACATCAGAGAAGGAACAAGGGACATAGAATCAACCGAGCAGCCGAACAGGAAGGGACGAATAGGAACTGAAGAGCTGCTTCAACAGAGGCTACAAAACTACACAACAGCCTGTTCGGCTGGACCATGACGGCATGGAGTTGGCAGTCAAATAGCATGTGGTAGCATAGCAAAGAGAGAAAGGATCAAGGAGACACAACAGAGACTTAGTACTCAACAGATAGGAACAGAACCGAGGCTTCACATAGCAAGCACAGACACCAAAAGCTACAGATCAGGATGGAGCTTCGGCCGATTGAGTTTGGTGCAGGAGATGGCAGGGATTGCACGGCTTTTGGCACTGAAATACAAAGCAGGGATTAGAGGAGCATTAACAGAGAATAGAACGAAAAACAACAGACAAAAGACAAAAGAACGAAGCAACAGCAGAGCTGTTCGGCTGATTGATTTGGTGCAAGATTGCGATTGATTTGGTGCAAGATTGAAGTAGATTTGGTATTGCAAGGATTAGTAGAGGAAAGGTGATGCTTGACTCACACATCTAGAAGAGGAAAGGAACGCATAGAGACCAGGAAGCTGCCGAACTGTGTACAGAACCGAAAACAAAAGAAAAGTTACAGGAATCGAGCAATTCACATATGACATATACATGAACAGTGACAGCATGCACTCGGCCAGTTCGGCATATGGAGATGGCGACGTCCGGAGGCGAGGCGAAGGGGCAAAACAGAAAGGAAACGATGAACCGGGCGCGATGGCGTAGTCGGATTTTGGAAAAACTCACCAAGGAAGCGAGCAATGCGATAAACACGTTTCAGCTTTACGGCTTGACATAGCTCCGGCGATTTTCAGGCGAAGTGGATGGAACCATGACGTAGAGGGCGACGACGCGAAGCCAACGCCGTAGACGGTTCGGCCGGCGGACGTTGGATGAAGGCGCAACTCGCCAAAGAAGATCTTTGGGTAGAGCTTGGTATTCTGTAGATGGCGAGGAAAATAGATCGGTTTGAAGGAAACCAATTCAGGGGATTGGAAGAAGAGATCAAGACGGACGCATAGGCATAAACGGTTCACTTTTATACGCACCATAGAGAAAGATATCGAATTGGAAGATTTGGTTAAAATACGAACAGGAGAAGAACTCTGGTTCGGTTCGGGACTCTCGCTCAGCTGGAGATATAGGAGACCAAAATAAATAGTAAACAAATCTAGAAAAATCTTAGAAAATATCAGAATTTTTTTTGAAACACAAGAAACCAAATAACACAGGTTTTTATTTAATTGATATTTAGATGAGTCAAATTAAATATTTTGAATTTAAGAAATTCCCAATTAAGCTTTATTAATTCAAATAAAATTGGTGAAATTTTCCAGAGACCTAAACTACTCAAAAGATTTTTGAAAAGCCAAATTTTGGGACGTTACATAGGACGAGATTGAGATTGGGTTTGGGGTTCGCATTCCACGTCCTTTTCCTGCTTGCAAATGGGAACCCTTTGCTTATATGGCCCAGGCGTTTTTTCTCGTAACTAGCCCCTCCCGCACAAAATTGCATTTTTGACCCCCCCTCCCCCTCATTCCGCGGTCGGGGAGCACGGAAGGTCACTTTCCGAGCTCCCCGAGCGCGGAAAGGCACCAGACAGGCACCAGAGCTGGCCCAGCAAGGATCTGCCACTTATGCATGCGTGAGCGCGGAAGAGCCTTTTGGTGGCCGCCGAGTAAGTGGCGGTTCCATGCTGTCGCCATCCATTCCCGCATGAGATTCATACGACGCTTCTTCCGCCACTCACCGCAGAAGAGAGGAGGGCTAGATTTGCAAAAAAAAAAATGGTACGGGTGTCATTTTTGCAAATACGTGGTGTTAGGGGGCCAAATACGTGATGGATTCTGCAAATAGGACCAGAATGGAGTGGAATGGAATACTCATGTTTCTAGCTCGTGCATAAGACCAAAATTAAATAGGTGAGGAGGTCCTAGGAGGAAGCGAATTTGAACTTGATTTTGAAGGGACATGGGAATTGAGAGCCCAAATAATATCTTCCCGTAGTAGTAGTACTCAATGTTTCATGCACCGCTAGTATTTATGGTAGTACGATTTTTTGCTTTTTGAGAAGGAAAAAATATTCTTTCTACATGGCAACATACTAGTGTTGTATTCCACTTGTTCACAGGGAGCTCAAAGATAAGGCGACCATGTTAATAAGTATTAGGCCCAAACTACTAGAGTGGTATCTGGCCCAAAAAATGACAACAGAGCCCAAGCCAACTGGAACCATTTAGCACGTGCAGGAGAAGTGCACGTGCTGTACAGGCCCAAAACTAACATGGTGACATCATGCGGATCGCGGAGTATTAATAGGGCCTCCTTGGGCTTTAGAGCAGTAGTGGGCCGTCCGTGCGAAGAAACATACAGTACAGAGTACTATTATATTGCTGTTCTTGTTCCTCTAAAAAATTATTGATGTCTCACTTCTCCTGTTGGTTGATCGCTAAAAACTCTTCTGTAGGTGGTAAATGCGATGGTAATTAATTGATTCTAGCTTTGTAAGATCGGTTTGGTGTGCCTAGGTTCCAGCAGTAGTGGAACTAGGATATAAATTTAGGGGTGCTAATGTGACGCTGTCGCGCTGCACACAAGATTGTGCCACGAAGCATCGCCGATTGCCGCCAAGACTCATGCCCGCGCTGAAGCTGTCCAAAGACGCAAGACGCTAGCCGTGGCGCTAGTCGCTTGGGTTCGCTATGATGGGGATTGGAGAATTGGTAATGGATTGGAATGGGACTCGATGCTTAGTGGGAAGAGAGAGTAGAGTCAAAGTGAGATAGATGGATTTGGTAGGCTTGCCAGTTGGCCCATCATAGCAACGATGATCATTTGGGTTGATGCAGCCCATACAAGGAAATTCAGCTCTAAATTATTTCCTTGTTTCTTCTTCTACTCCCAGAGCAGCTAAGCTTCAAGACATGACATCCGATGATTAGAGGTGCTAAGGGGTACCTATGGCCCAGCCGACTGTAGAGAGTGTTCTACTCCCCCTTAGCCCCTCTCTTGGGTCCGCCACTGGTTCCAGCTACTCCATAAATACACTGGACACTATTCCTTATGACCTGTACGTAACTGTGTGTGTGTGTATCCATCATAATACTGTTGGTTACGATTGATGATTCCAGTAATAGGGAGAAAACACCTGCGTTACTATTGACGGCAACGGTTATTTTGTAGGACATCATCTACTAGCAGACTAGTACACTCGTGTATAGTACACGTACCATAGCATGATCAAAACCCTTGATAATAGTTGTCCTAAACAGTGACAACATCATGGAGTACACTAGTTAGATCAGTATCTCCATTTAGTCAAGCCCGCCCCGATCGACACCGTCGACGGATTCGTTAACGTACGGATCACCTATCGTGGGGTGCCGATCGATGATCAATTGTAGCAGCGGGTATAGATAAATGAGACGATGGCAATTGATTTGGCAGCCACAAGCAAGCAAAACATCTCGTATATATTATAGGAATGCGTGCATACCGGATGGACGGAGAGGTCATATCGATCGATCGGGTGGTGAGGAAAGGTGACTCCCGCCGGAGCTGGCTAGGGAACAAACCACGCAATGCGCGAGCACGTATCGCGCGCCACACGATTGCTGACTATATATACACCATGTGTAGTTGTCCAGCACGGAACGAGCTAGTCTTGTCCTTGACCTTGAGACAGCGAGATCGGGCATCAATGGCTTGGTCGGTCTGGGTGCACGCATGAGTACATGTACACACATGAGACCTAATCAGTACATGCATGGTACTTCTGTTGCATGCCGTCTCAGCACTGGAAATGGGTGACGCTCCATAAGTGAGACGGGCCAAATTAGGCATTGTTTTACTTGAGTCAGTGGCTCTGTGCTTCTCCAACCAAGAGATGGTCAAGGCCCACTTGTTGAGAACTGAAAAGTATGCCTGCTCAATACTGGCATGCTGCTAATCGTCGTCATTGATGCAAAGAAAGAAAAGGGAGAAAAGGCTACAACTCTACAAGCTGCTGGGGTGGGGAGGGGGTTGCTTGATTGGGAAAGAAGAAGAAAAATCTTGGGCAGCAACAGCGCCCCGATGCCTGTGCACCACAAATGCACACAATGCGGTCTGAGGCCAGCCTGCCAAAAGGTGAAAATCCATTGTGGGTCGTGACCACATGTAACGACCCGGCCTAGGGCACACCCGGGAGGTCCCTCAGGACCTCCTGGGAGGTCCAGAGGATCCCCAGACGCCCCGAGAGGTCCTCGAACCTCCCTGGGAGGTCCGCAGAAGGACTTCCTGTGACATCCCGAGAGGACATCCGGTGGACCCGACAGATTCTCCCGAGAGGTCCGAGAGGACCACTCGGAGGTCTGGGAGGTCCTGACCCGCAGAGGTCGCTGGACCTCAGACCTCCCCAAGACTCCACGTCTCCACTCGAGGGAGGTCCAAAGGAACCACCCCGAGGAGGTTGTGGGGCTGTGGCAAGCCCAAAGTCCTCTGTGATCCAAACCAAATTTCAGAGATCATCGACCGTTCTCACAAAGAAACAAGTGATAACACAAACATCCACAAGACTTTATTAACAAAGAAAAGGAGGTTTGTTACAAGGGTTGCTTACAACTCCAGCAATAGGGAGCACACAAACGCAGCGGAGAACAAAACCCAAAAGACAAGGTCCACCCATTACACCACATGTGACTAGCTGGAGGGCGCGGCCTAATTGAGCTGGTCATCTTCATCATCAAAGAAGTCTTCATCTGCTCAACATATGAATCAAGCAAGAGTGAGCACAACAACCGTGCTCGCAAGTTACACCCGTCAATTAATAGAATGACATGCATAGGGGTGTATCAAAAGACAGCATATTAGGGTTGGTTTGCATAAAGCCACTTTTATTTCAAATACAATTATTAAGTTTCAAGCAGGTTACCATAATTAAAATTCATTTTTGTGAAAACCATTTTCAGTTGGATAGCATTCAACATAGAAATGGTGAAAGATATCCTCCTGCACAAGGCTTCCTACCCACACCCAGTTTTGGTTAAGCCACCAAAACCATTTTCATAACCTTTTGAAAACCAAAACCAAGAGCTAACTTTGAGTGACATTGCCAGCATGTCCATCATCGTGGACACGGCTATTCGAATAGATTTACACTCTGCAGAGGTTGCACACTTTACCCACATGACATGAATTCTCTAGTTTGTTTGACATCTGTCGATGCCACCTCACACTTCCTTTGGTGAGAGGTCTAGAGCACATGACAAGGCCTTTACAATGCATTACTCCACCACAGTCCACCCATTCTAAGGTTTCGCTCCCATTGGACTTTCCATCCGCCGGGTTTAAGCCCCCTCTTGAGCCAGGTGGGACTACCACTAGTCATAACATGACAAACCCACCGCGTCCGTAGGACAAACTATGGTAGAGCTTTGCAAATTAATTAGCCAGGTCCCACGCCCCATACTGGAGACATGTGGTTGCACAAGTTTGGCATAGCCCATTATAGGCTTAGCAAGTGGTGTCTCAAAGACCGGTCCTTAACTGACTTGGGCGACAAACCTCAACCCTAGGGCATCGGATCACACGACCCCCGTGCATAGACATGCACCAACCATACAACCAGCTTCGCCCAAGTCAAAACCATTTTCCAGTTACTTTGCTTTACAATTCCCCCATGGCACACCAATGCCATGGGCATGAGTAAAACATCCGTGACACACCAATGTCATGGCCGAAATCTCCATGGCTCAAAACATTTGATTATTTGATGTTTTTGGTCTAAACTCCCCAAATCAAGATTTTGGTCTAAGCATTACTAAGCATTTCATTTTTTTTTCAAGAGCTTCGGGTCCTTACTAATGCAAGAACCAGATTTTATCTAAGGTGACAATGAGGTTGATCCAATCATGGATAGAGGTCATACCAAGCAGTAGGTTTAACTAGGGATTGAAAGATAGGCATTGAAATACTTAGTAAAGTAGGCATGCATACACCTTTGAAAATCAACATAAATAATTTGAGGTACTGGGTGTAACATGTTCAAGAGTGTAACTTGCCTTGCTCAAAATCTCGAGCTGCTTCCTCTCCCTCACTGAACTCAGGCTCCCTACGGTCTTGACAATCTACACGTGAAGAACCAAATATTCAAACAAAGCCTAAGCAAAAACCAAAGAACTCCAAATAAACTTGTAAAACAAAACCAACAGAGAGGTTGGAAGGTCAAAAGGAGGTCCAATGAGCTTGCTGGAGAGGTCCTGGGCTTGAAAGAGAGGATATCCCAAAACCTGTTGGAGGAGGTCCAGAGACTAGAGAGAGGAGGTCTATGGTGGCTTGGTTGAGACAGAGAGCAGAAATGAGGAAGAAAGTGATAAAGGAGGGCTCTCCCAAACTATATATAGGGGAAGCAAAGGCACGTGACCCAGATTGGAGTCAACAAGAGTTGGTAAAGAGGACAAGAGAGTTGGTAAGGAATGTGACAATCGGTATGACATGAGTACTGCAAAGGTGAGGGCATTTAATGTGATACAACATGCATTAAATGCTGCGGAGACTTCCTTGCCCAAAGGGCCCAGTCAAAGGTAAAGAAAACTGGGTGCTTGACTGCCCAGTGGGGCAGCCAAGACCCGCCAAGGAGGTCCTGCAAGGACCTCGAGGAGGTCTTGCAGTGAACAAGGGGAGGTCCTCACCCACCGGGGAGGTCCTGACGGTTGGATCTCCAAAGGGGAGGTCCAAACGGCCAAGATCAAGTGCACCAAAGGAGGTTCGCAAGGGCTATGAGGAGGTCCTCGCCCGCAAGGGAGGTCCTGACAGTTGGATCTCCAAGGGGGAGGTCCAACAGTCAAGATTTAAACACAAACAGGGAGGTCCACAAAAGTAAAAGGGGGACCTCACCCGCAAAGGAGGTCTAAAACTGTAGGATCCAATCCAGGGGAGGTCTGAACGGTTAGGATTCCCAGTGAGGTCCTAACGACGGATTCGCTAAAGAGGGGAGGTCCGACGGCCAAGATTTCCAAAGAGGAGGTCTTGACGGTCCAGATCCACAGGAGGAGGTCGGATGGTTAAGATCTCCAAGGGGGAGGTCTTAACGGTCCCGATGTGCAAGGGGAGGTCTGCAGGCCACTAGATTTCGACGACCGCCCAAAATGGTTGGGACGTTTGACCGCCTTAACGCCACAATAGATCGGACCGCCCAATGGAGATCCAAAGGCTCGAGAGAAGGTGGGATGTTGGGACCATCTGAACGCCTCACCAGATCAAGCCGCCCATTGCAAATCGGACGACTCACAATCAACAGAGATGCAAATAGGCAAGGAAGGGGTCCTGGAGGACCCGGGGAGGTCCGGTGGGACACAGGGAGGTCCAACAATGTAAGGGGGAGGTCCTAGAGGACATGGAGAGGTCCTGAAGGACACGGGGAGGTCTAAGTGTTTGGGAGGTCTAGACCTAAGGAGGTCTGGACCACAGGAGGACTGCACAGAGGAGGTCCGAGCCCTTGGATCCAAACGAAGGAGAGGTCTGGGCCAATAGATCTCAGACAAAAGAGAGGTCTAGACCAGAGATGGACAAGAACATGTTCAGAGAAGGGAAAAATCTTCAAAACTCCAAAATCTCAGCAACCAACAAGGAACTTTTAGTTGTAGTTTGAGTTAGGCAGCTTAAATCCATTATGAAATTTCAGGTTAAGCTTTGAATTCTCATCAAAACAAAATGGTTTTTTTTTATTTTGAAAATTCCAAAAAGAATTCTAAAATAAATTCAGGGTGTCACAAACTTACCCCCCTTAAGGGAATCTCGACCCGAGATTCAAGCTTGGCCAGCAAAGAGGTATGGGTAGTTTGCTCTAAGGTCTTCCTCTTTTTCCCAAGTGCCTTCACTCACTGGATGGTGGCTCCATTGCACCTTGTAGGTTCAAGGATTCGCCTGGTGACACGCTCTATGACATCCAAAATTTTGATGGGTTTCTCCACATAAGTGAGGTCTTCTTGGAGGTCAATGCTTTCCAGTGAGGTATGGTCTTCAGGTACCCTAAGACACTTCCTTAATTGCGACACATGGAAGGTGTTGTGCATTGCCGAAAGAGAAATGGGCAGCTCAATTTTGTAAGCCACTTCACCTTGTCTTGCCAATACCTTGTATGGTCCAACAAATCTTGGAGCTAGTTTCCCTCTGGTTCAGAATCTCCTAACTCCTTTGAGTGGGGTTACCCTAAGGTACACAAAATCTCCAACTTCAAAAGATAAGTCCCGACGTCGAGTATCGGCATAGCTCTTTTGTCTAGACTGAGCTTCCCTCAAGCCCTCCCTTATGAGCTTCACCTTTTCTTCAGCTTCTTGGATAACATCAGGTCCATAAAATTGGCGCTCACCCACTTGATCCCATAGGAGGGGAGTTCTACACTGCCTCCCATATAGAGCTTCAAAGGGTGACATCTCCAAACTAGCTTGGTAACTATTATTGTAAGAGAACTCAGCATAGGGGATATTTTTATCCCAACTATCCCCATAGTCCAGACCACAAGCTCGAAGCATGTCCTCAAGTATTTGATTCACCCTCTCTGTTTGACCATCGGTTTGAGGATGATAAGCAGTGCTGAAATTAAGTCTTGTCCCCAAGGCTTCATGGAGACCTTTCCAAAACCTTGAGGTGAATTGGGAGCCTCTATCTGACACTATGCTCTTGGGTACACCATGTAAACACACAATTCGAGCTAAGTACAGCTCAGCCAACTTGTCGCTTGAATAGGTGGTCTTGATTGGAATAAAGTGTGCTACCTTGGTCAAACGATCCAAAATCACCCAAATAGAGTCATAACCCGATTGGGTTCTTGGTAATCCAGTGATAAAATCCATACCAACTTGTTCCCATTTCCACTCAGGAATTGGTAAGGGTTGAAGCAAACCGGCAGGTCTTTGGTGTTCGGCCTTGACCCTTTGGCATACATCACAGTGTGCTACAAACTCGGCTATTTCTCTCTTCATGCCGACCCACCAATACCTCTCTTTGAGGTCTTGGTACATCTTTGTGCTCCCAGGATGGATGGAATAATGTGACTCGTGGGCTTCCTTAAGTAGGAGGTCTTTTATGTCCTAGCAGTCCGGCACACACAACCTTTTGCCGAACCATAGGACCTCGTGTTCATCCACTAAAAATCTAGGAGCTTTGCCTTGCTCTACATTGTCTCTTATCTCCAGGAGGTCTTTGTCCTTGAATTGATTCTCTCGAATCTTCTTCTGGACCATTGGTTCCACTTCAAGCGCATGCACAAATCCTTGCTCCACAATTTCCAGATTGAGACGTTTCATCTCTTCATATAGTTTGGGCTGCTTTTCTTGGACTAATAGGAGATTGCAGTAGCTTTTTTGGCTCAAAGCATCAGCCACCACATTTGCTTTTCCTGGGTGGTAGTGAATTCCGAGGTCATAGTCTTTAATGAGCTCCAACCATCTCCTCTGTCTAAGGTTGAGGTCCGGTTGGGTAAATATATACTTTAAGCTCTTATGGTCTGTAAAGACCTCACAGCAATTACCAATAAGGTAATGGCGCTAAATTTTTAGAGCATGTACCACAACTGCTAACTCCAGATCATGAGTGGGGTAGTTGGCTTCATGAGGTTTCAATTGCCGAGAGGCATAAGCTACTACCCGACCCTCTTGCATTAGCACACAACCCAAACCTTGTCTTGAGGCATAGCAGAGGTCAATCTTTTCTTCAACTCTTGAAAGCTGTGCTCACAAGCTGGGGTCCAAACATACTTGGTTTCCTTTTTGAGTAGTTGTGTGAGAGGTCTTGCTATGCTTGAGAAACCCTCAATAAATCTACGGTAATACCCTGCCATGCCAAGAAAGCTTCTTATCTGTGGCACTGAATTGGGTGGTTTCCACTTTAGGACATCTTTGACCTTACTAGGTTAATCGCCACTCCAAAGAAATTGACATAATATGGCCCAAAAAGGTAACTTCACTCAACCAAAAGTCACACTTCTCAAACTTTGCATAGAGCTGGTGGTCCCTGAGTTTATCTAGGACCAACCGAAGGTGACCTTCATGCTCTTCCTCGGTTTTAGAGTACACAAGAATGTCATCTATGAAGACAATGACAAACTTATCTAGGTACTCCATAAACACTTTGTTCATCAAGTTCATGAAGTATGCAGGAGCATTAGTTAGTCCAAAGGATATAACTGTGAACTCATAAAGTCCATACCGAGTTGAGAAAGCTGTTTTTGGAATGTCTTCTTGTCGAATCTTCAATTGATGGTACCTGACCTTAGGTCAATTTTGGAGAAAACTGCTGCTCCTTTGAGTTGATCAAATAAGTCATCGATCCTGGGCAAAGGGTACTTATTCTTGATGGTAACATCATTGAGAGCTCTATAATCCACACACATACGTTGAGAGCTCTATAATCCACACACATACGTTGAGTACCATCCTTCTTTGCCACAAAGATCACAGGAGCTCCCCAAGGAGAGGAACTCGGCCTTATAAAACCTTTACCTTGCATTTCTTCAATTTGTTGCTTTAGCTCAACTAGGTCATTCACAGGTAATCTATATGGCCTTTTGGAAATAGGTGCTGTCCCAGGAACTAGGTTAATGACAAATTCCAAATCTCTGTCTGGAGACATTCCAAGTAGCTCACTGGGAAACACATCGGGGTACTCCCTTACCACAGGGAGGTCTTCAAGTCTCACTTCTCTTAAGCAGGACACCCTAGGACCTGCCTTAGGAGAGGTCTCGGGGCTAAATTCCACTTGCACCCCTTGCTCATTGGTGAGCACAATGAACTTGTTGGCACAATCTATTTGGCCCTGGTTTTTGGATAACCAGTCCATTCCAAGAATCACATCTAATCCTTGGGAGTGCAAGACTATCAAGTCTGCATAGAAAGGTACTCCCAAGATTTCCAAGGAAAGATTTGGGCACAAGGAGTTGGTTCTCATTTCCAAGCCCAGGGAATGGATGAGCATAGGGTTTAATAAAGGAGTAATAGCTAACCCATTGCTACCCACAAACCTTGAAGAGATAAATGAATGAGAAACTCTAGAGTCAAAAAGAACTGAGGCTGGAATGGTATTAACAAGGAACATACCGAGGACTACATCCGAAGCTTGTTGAGCTTCCTCAGCTGTGAGATGGTTCACTCGCCCTTTGTTGAATTGCACTGGAGGTCTTGAATGGCTGCCCTGAGCTGAGGACCCTTGAGCCTATTTACGCTTCTTTCTTCAAGTGTTGCCAAAAACATGGAGAAGATTTGCCACTTCTGCATACTAAGCCTAAGTGGATAACAGATACGTTATGTGCATTCACAAATCACAAAACTATCTATACTCACTTTCAGTAGGTGTCTTGCTTGTCGACTCATTTTATTGCATTCAATTCAGACAAGTTTAACATTTTAAGTTTGCATTTCTTTCGTGAACACGATCTTCTTCTTCTTGCCAAACTTTATGTCACCTAATACGGCGCCTCATGAAGAAAATGTACCTTGCCCACATTTACCAACAAGCTATGTAACTAAGTTGTGGAAGCACTTTGCCCTTAGGACCCATTTGAGAAGTAAGAATTCGATTTTTCAAACATAGGATTTCGATTTTCACAAGATATATACAATTGTGTTACCAGCCTAAAAAGTGTTGCGTATGACTCATATACACAAGATATATACAATTGTGTTACCAGCCTAAAAAGTGTTGCGTATGACTCATATATGGCGAGATGAAAGAAAGGGGTTGTGTCCAAAAAGTGGAGCATGAGGGGGAGATTTGTCGGGATAGTCTCATATCAAATGTGGGAGGAGGTATAATATGGTTTATAAGGATGCATGAGGGACATTGGTTGTTGCTCAGTAAATGAGCTTGAGTGTATAATGGCCCAACGACTTGGGCCCGGGACGTTGGTTTAGCAGGCCTAGGTTCAGAAGCAGGTATAGCGGTCCGAAGACACTGCACAACAAATTTAGTTCTTGCCGGATTTAGGTTAAATTCCCACGTTGCTGCTGGGTTACGGGAAGGCTACGATAGCACAAAAAAAAATTCTATCGCGCATCCAAGGAACCTCCGCTAATAATAGATCACAAGATTACCACTAGACGCGCCGACTCGTAGCGAAAGTTGAGTCGATGTAACGAGTTGATGCAATAGTAGTCGTACTCGTCGCATGTCTTCTCCTACTTCTCCTGAGATCATCACAAGTTGCAGATCGTCTTAGTGTTGATGCTTTGCAACAACACCTCCAAGGTATCCACACATACGGGGCAGGGACACCACGTGCTAGAGTGCTAGCACCGGCGGTGTGGTATTGGATGAGGACGGTGTGGCTATTAGGGTTTCGGGAATTCTTTAGAAAGATCCCTCACCCTATGCCACCGTCCCTCTATATATAGGCATCCATAATGGGTCTCGAACTTGAGGCCCATTAGGAACTCGTGGCCCACAAGAATTTGGATTACCATCCAAATCAAATCTTAGCCCTTTAAGTGTGTGACCCTATAGGTTCATGCGTAATCAGTTGTGACTCGAAAACTCCTTTTCGACCACGAGTCGTTAGCGGTACCTAGCAGCACATAACGATTCCCGAACACACATAAAATAAATCGGACGAATCTTAATGCAATATGATCTACGACTAGGTCCTTTTCACTTACGACCATTTCGTATCTAGTCACGACCAATCCATATTTAGTTCTGACCATTCAGAACTCCTTCACGACTCGATTGGTGATTATGTTCGACAGATCTCGACCAGATTCCATCTCACCGCTCGACCGATTTCGACTAACCCGACGATAGCTCGACTACCACGACTAGATCTCGACTAACCGACCGATCTACAACGAGCTCGTATCTCCATACGATCAGTTTACGACTAGCTTCGACCAGTCTACGACCAGCTCGTATCGCCATACAACCAGTTTACGATCAGCTTCGACCAGTCTACGATCAGCTCGTATCTCCATACGACCAGTTTTTGACTAGCTTCGACCAGTCTACGACCAGTGCGAGACCATGTTCGACCAGTCTATATCTCTAAACGACCAACTCATATCTGGTCAAACTGAACGACCTGCTTGTGTATTCTCTTTTTGTCTCACGATATCTGGTTGAACTCTAGGTGAGATAATTTGTCATCTATGGACTGTTCAATACTTTCTCGATCAAGTGTCGAATAACTTTATGTAGTCAACACTTCGACCACTAGTGGCATGGCCATGCACTTTCTTTATCCGACCACAATGAGGGGCTCAGAGACATCTCTCCTGTTATGTTAGGAGGGGCAAATCCCATATCTGACCAGTCACATCCGTCCGCATGTTTCATAGCATACCCGAAAGCTACTTTTATAACTACCCAGTTACGAGTAGCGTTTGGCAACCCCTAAGAGTGCTATTACACATGTAGGAAACCATGCTGATCTCAAGTCTAAGGATTATACATCATCATTGCTTGAGACCAACTGATGACACATGAAATCATAACAATCTCAATAGTGTCTCAAGATGGATCAAACCAACACTATGTTCTCTAACATGTGTCCATATTATTGGTTTGATATCTCCATATCTATGACTTGTGAAACATAGTTATCAACTAATACATGTGCTAGTCTATTCATATGTGTTCTCATATGTTTCCGAACAGGGAACATTTAAGAATAATTATCGTAGAAATACAGAGTTTCATAATCAAGTCACATACTTGATAATAAATATTAACGATATTATTCTAGGAACAAGATAACATATTATCCAATGTTATGAACATAATGAAATATAATCATATCTATGATTGCCTCTAGGGAATATTTCCAACAGTTGCCATAGCTTGAACATTGGCGCATGCATGCTTCAGACATTGACTAGCATTATGGCCCCACAAAAAACATCAACTTGCCATGCTTCATGAGAAAGGAAAGAAGCAAAATTTAGCTATGCTCCTAACCTACCCACCAGTTGGTCCTAAGGCTCCACAACTTGTTCCCAAGTAGTGGGAGGTCGCCATTACACGTTGGAGTTAAGACCAATCAATTCTCCCATATTTGCATCAGAAATGCTTTGCATACGACGCCCCGCCGAACCCGCACGATGAATGGGCGATGGGTGGTTGCTTTTGGGCGGGTCAACGTTGGATGGATGGGGTGTGTAGTGTGCTCTCTAGCTCGATGAGAATAGGACCAGATTGAGATTGGGTTTGGGGTTCGCATTCCACATCATTTTCCTGCTTGCAAAAGGGCCCAAAATTGAGTGGAATGGAATACTCTGGTTCCTACCTCGTGCATAAGACCAAAATTGAATGGGTGAGGAGGTCCGAGGAGGAAGCAACTTTGAACTTGATTTTGAAGGGACAAGGGAATTGAGAGCCAAAATAATATCTTCTCGTGGTAGTAGTATTCCCTATTTCATGCACCACTAGTATTTATGGTAGTACGATTTTTTATTTTTTTGAGATGGAAAAAAATATTCTTTCTGCATGGCAGTATACTAGTGTTGTATTCCACTTGTTCATGGGGAGCTCAAAGATAAGGCGACCAATGTTAATAAGTATTAGGCCCAAACTACTAGAGTGGTATCTGGCCCAAAAAGCGACGACGGAGCCCGATCCAACTGGAACCATTCAGCACGTGTAGAAGAAGTGCACATGTTGTACAGGCCCAAAACTAACATGGTGACATCCTGCGGATCGTGGAGTATTAACAGGGCCTCCTTGGGCTTTAGAGCAGTAGTGGGCCGTCCGTGCAAAGAAACATACAATATAGAGTACTATTATATTATTGTTCCTGTTCCTCTAGAAAACTATTGCTGTCTCTCTTCTCCCATTGGTTGATCCCTGAAAACTCTTTTGCAGGTGGTAAATGCGATGGTAATTAACTGATTCTAGCTTTGTAAGATCGGTTTGGTGTGCCTAGGTTCCAGAAGTGGTGAAACCAGGACATAAATTTAGGGGTGCTAATGGGACGTCATCACGCCAGACACAAAGCTTGTGCCACGTAACCTTGTCAGGATTCCGCTTGCGCATGCTCATGGCGAAGTCTTGTTTAGCACGCCAAGACGCTAACTTGTGATGCTAGTCGCTTGGGTTCGCCATGAAAGAGATTGGAGAATTGGTAATGGATTGGAATGGGACTCGATGCTTGGTGGGAATTGAGAGTAGAGTCAAAGTAAGATAGATGGATTTGGTAAGCTTGGCCAGTTGGCCCATCATAGCAATGGCGAGCATTTGGGTTGACGCAGCCCATACAAGGAAATTCCGCTTTAAATTATGTCCTTGTTTCTTCTTCTACTCCCAGAGCAGCTAAGCTTCAAGACATGATGCCCGATGATTAGTGGTGCTAAGGGGTACGTTTGGCCTGGCCGGCCGTAGAGAGTGCTCCGCCCCCCATAGCCCTTCTCTTGGGTCCGCCACCGGTTCCAACTATTCCATAAATACACTGGACACTATTCCTCATGACCCATATGTAACAGTATGTATCTGTATGTGTGTGTGTGTATCCATCTTAATACTGTTGGTTATGAATGATGAATCCAGTAATGGGGAGAAAATACCTACGTCACAATTAACAACAACTGTTATTTTGCAGGACATCATCTACTAGCAGACTAGTACACTCGTGTATAGTACATGTACCACAACATGATCAAAACCCTTGATAATATTTGTCCAGAACAGTAACAACATCCTAGAGTACACTAGTTAGATCAGTATCTCCATTTAGTTAAGCCCGCCCTGATCGACACCGTCGATGGATTCGTCAACGTACGGATCACCGATCGAGGGCACCGATCGACGATCAATTGCTGTGGTGGGTACAGATAAATGAAACGATGGCGATCGATTTGGCAGCTGCAAGCAAGCAAAACATCTCGTATATATTCTAGGAATGCATGCATACCGGATGGACAGAGCAGTCATATCGATCGATCGGGTGGTGTGGTGAGGTGACTCCACGAGTCGGGCCGAAACAAACCACACAAATACATGAAAGCACGATCGTAGCGCCACACGATTGCTGAATATATATACACCATGTGTAGTTGTACAGCACGAAGCGAGCTAGTCTTGTCCTTGACCTTGAGACAGCGAGATCGGGTATCAGCGGCTTGGTCGGTCTGGGTGCACGCATGAGTACATGTACACACATGAGACCTGATTAGTACATGCATGGTACTTCCGTCACATGTAGTCTCAGCACCGAAAATGGGTGACGCTCCATGAGACCGACCAAATTAGGCATTGTTTTGCTTGAGTCAGTGGCTCAGTGCTTCTCCAACCAAGAGATGGTCAAGGCCCACTTGGTGAGAAGTGAAAAGCGTGCCTGCTCAATACTGGCTTCTACTAATCGTCGTCATCAATGCAAAGAAAGAAAAGGGGAGAAAAGGCTACAACTCTACAAGCTGCTGGGGTGGGGAGGGGGTTGCTTGATTGGGAAAGAAGAAGAAAATCTTAGGCAGCAACGACTTCCCGATGATTGTGCGCCACAAATGCATGCAATGCGGTCTGAGGCCAGCCTGCCAAAACAGTGAAAATCCATCGTGGGTCGTGACCACACTAGCGTCGGAGCAGCAAATCCATCGTGGGTCGTGACCACATTAGCGTCGGAGCAGCGACTGCTACTGCTACAAGATGCTTGCTAGGTTGAATGAATGGGCACGTGACAAGTTTGCCACAGATCCTTCAGCGTGTGATATTGGACCACAATTGGCATGATTCATGGTTGCCTAGGCATTCAGGAGGCCCCGGCCTTCTTTTTCCTCTCACCCCTTTTGTCCGCCTATTTACGCTTCTTTCTTCAAGTGTTGCCAAAAACATGGAGAGGATTAGTCACTTTCGCATACTAAGCCTAAGTGGATAACAGATACGGTATGTGCATTCAGAAATCACAAAACTATCTATACTCACTCTCAGCAGGTGTCTTGCTTGTCGACTCATTTTATTGCATTCAATTTAGACAAGTTTAACATTTTAAGTTTGCATTTCATTCGTGAACACGATCTTCTTCTTCTTGCCAAACTTTATGTCACCTAATACGGTGCCTCACACAGAAAATGTACATTGCCCACATTTACCAACAAGCTATGTAACTTAGTTGTGGAAGCACTTTGCCCTTAGGACCCGTTTGAGAAGTAGGAATTTGATTTTTCAAACGTAGGAATTCGATTTTCACAAGATATATACAATCGTGTTACCAGCCTAAAAAGTGTTGTGTATGACTCATATATGGGGAGATGAAAGAAAGGGGTTGTGTCCAAAAAGCGGAGCGTGAGGGGGAGATTTGTCGGGATAGTCTCATATCTCGGTTGTGGGAGGAGGTATAACACGGTTTATAAGGATGCATGAGGGACATTGGTTGTTGCTCAGTAAATAAGCGTGAGTGTATAACGGCCCAACGACTTGGGCCCCAAATGTTGGTTTAGCGGGTCTAGGTTCGGACGCAGGTATAGCGGTCCGAAGACACTGCGTAACAAATTCAATTCTTGCCGAATTTAGGTTAAATTCCCATGTTGCCATAGCTTGAACATTGGCGCATGCATGCTTCAGACATTGACTAGCACTGTGGCCCCGCAAAAACATCAACTTGCCATGCTTCATGAAAAAGGACGGAAGCAAAAGTTTAGCTATGCTCCTAACCTACCCACCAGTCGGTCCTAAGGCTACACAACTTGTTCCCAAGCATTGGGAGGTCGCCATTACATGTTGGAGTTAAGACCAATCACTTCTCCCATATTTGCATCAAAAATGCTTTACGTATGACTCCCCGACGAGCCCGCACGATGAATGGGCGATGTGTGGTTGCTTTTGGGCGGGTCAACATTGGATGGATGGAGTGTGCAGTGTGCTCTCCAGCTGGATGAGAATAGGGCCAGATTGAGATTGGGTTTGGGGTTCTCATTGCACGTCCTTTTCCTGCTTGCAAATGGGCCCAGAATGGACTGAAATGGAATACTCCTGTTCCTAGCTCGTGCATAAGACCAAAATTGAATGGGTGAGGAGGTCCGAGGAGGAAGCAAATTTGAACTTGATTTTGAAGGGACATGGGAATCGAGAGCCCAAAAAATACCTTCTAGTAGTAGTAGTACTCCCTGTTTCATGCATCGCTAGTATTTATGGTGGTATGATTTTTTTATTTTTTATTTTCTTGAGATGGAAAAAATATTCCTTCTACATGGCAGTTTACTTGTGTTCTATTCCACTTGTTCACAGGGAGCTCAAAGATAAGGTGACCCATGTTAATAAGTATTAGGCCCAAACTACTAGAGTGACATCTGGCCCAAAAAGCGACGACAAAGCCCAAGCCAACTAGAACCATTCAGCACGTTTAGAAAAAGTGCACATGCTGCACAGGCCCAAAATTAACATGGTGAAATCTTGCGGATCGCGGAGTATTAACAGGGCCTCCTTGGGCTTTAGAGTTGTAGTGGGTCGTTCGTGCGAAGAAACATACAGTACAGAGTACTATTATATTACTGTTCCTGGTCCTCTAAAAAACTATTGCTATCTCTCTTCTCCCATTGGTTGATCGGTGAAAACTCTTCTGCGGGTGGTAAATGCGATGGTACTTAATTGATTCTAGCTTTGTAAGATCGGTTTGGTGTGCCTAGGTTCCAACAGTGGCGGAACCAGGACATAAATTTAGGGGTGCTAATGGGACGCTGTCATGGCTGCACACAGCTTGTGTCACGTGTATTTGCGGGTTGATGCTACACTCATGCCTCACGCGAGTCTATGCCTAGCACGCATCAAGATGTCAGGCGCTTAGTCGCTATGCTCGCCATGATGGGGATTGGAGAATTGGTAATGGATTGGAAAGGAACTCGATGCTTGGTGGGAAGAGAGATTAGAGTCAAAGTGAGATAGATGGATTTGGTAGGCTTGGCCAGTTGGCCCATCATAGCAACGATGAGCATTTGGGTTGACGCAACCCATACAAGGAAATTCCGCTCTAAATTATATTTCCTTGTTTCTTCTTCTACTCCCAGAGCAGCTAAGCTTTAAGACATGACACCTGATGATTAGAGGTGATAAGGTGTACCTATGGCTGACCGAGTAGAGAGTGCTCGCCTCACCCCCCGCTTAGCCCCTCTCTTGGGTCCGCCAGGGATTCCAACTACTCCATAAATACACTAGACACTATTCCTTATGACCCGTACATAACTGTATCTATCTCTGTGTGTGTGTGTGTGTGTATCCATCTTAATACTGTTGGTTATGAATGATGAATCTAGTAACAGGGAGAAAACACCTGCGTTACTATTGACGACACCTATTATTTTGTAGGACATCATCTACTAGCAGACTAGTACACTCGTGTATAGTACACGTACCACATCTTGATCAAAACCCTTGATAATATTTGTCTTGAACAATAACAACATCGTGGAGTACACTAGTTAGATCAGTATCTCCATTTAGTTAATCCCGCCCCAATCGACACCGTCGATGGATTCGTTAACGTACGGATCATCGATCGAGGGGCACCAATCGACGATCAATTGCTGCAGTGGGTACAGATAAATGAGACGGTGGTGATCGATTTGGCAGCTGCAAGCAAGCAAAACATCTGGTATATATTCTAGGAATGCGTGCATACCAGATGGACGGAGCGGTCATATCGATCGATCGGGGGTGAGGTGAGGTGACTCTCACCGAAGCTGGCTAGGGAACAACAACGCAGCGCGCGACCACATATCGCGTGCCACACAATTGCTGAATATATATACTCCATGTGTAGTTGTCCAGCACGGAATGAGCTAGTCTTGTCCTTGATCTTGAGACAGCGAGATCGAGTATCAATGGCTTGGTCGGTCTGGGTGCACGCATGAGTACATGTACACACATGAGACCTGATCTGTACATGCATGGTACTTTCGTTGCATGCAGTCTCAGCACCAAAAATGGGTGACGCTCCGTAAGTGAGACGGGCCAAATTAGGCATTGTTTTGCTTGAGTCAGTGGCTCAGTGCTTCTCCAACCAAGAGATGATCAAGGCCCACTTGGTGAGAAGTGAAAAGCGTGCCTGCTCAATACTGGCTTACTGCTAATCGTCGTCATCGATGCAAAGAAAGAAAAGGGAGAAAAGGCTACAACTCTACAAGCTGCTGGGGTGGGGAGGGGGTTGCTTGATTAGGAAAGAAGAAAAAAAAATCTTGGGCAGCAACACCGCCTCGATGCCTGTGCGCCACAAACGCACGTAATGCGGTCTGAGGCCAGCCTACCAAAACAGTGAAAATTCATCGTGGGTCGTGACCACACTAGCGTCGGAGTAGCAAATCCGTCGTGGGTCATGACCACACTAGCGTCGGAGCAGCGACTGCTGCTGCTGCGCGCTGCTTGCTAGGTTGAATCAATGGGCACATGACAATGTTTGTCACAGATCCTTCAGCGTGTGACGTTGGACTACAATTGGCATGATTCATGGTTGCCTAGGCATTTAGGAGGCCCTAGCCTTCCTTTTCCTCTCACCCCCTTTGTCCACCTATTTACGTTTCTTTCTTCAAGTGTTGCCAAAAACATGGAGAAGATTTGCCACTATGACAATGCCTCCAAATTACAAATCGCGACTGATTACTTCAAGGATCTCTTCAGTATAGACATCTCTTAGTCCCCATCAATAGACCTTGCACATCTCTATCAGCAAGATCAAAGTCTACAGGTTCTCTCAGACAACTTCACTTGGGAAGAGATAGCAAATGCAATTTTACGCTCGCCGAACAACAAAAGCCTAGGACCAGATGGATTTACAAATGAGTTTTACAAAAAAAAAAAGTTCTTGAACATTCTAAAGCCTGATCTAGTACATGTTTTGGCGGATCTACATTCTAATAGTATAGACTTGTCAGGGGTGAACAAATCTTATGTCACTTTGATTCCAAAGATTGACACGCCGACGCAAATCAAGGACTTCCAGCCCATCTCGCTGCTACATAGCATTCCCAAGCTCATTAGCAAAGTCTTGGCAAATAGACTGTAACTGAGAATCACAGACCTTATTAGTCATATGCAGTCCGGTTTCATCACGAGAAGATCAATCGCAGAGAACTTCACTCTAGCTTCAGAACTAGCCCAATGTGCACTGAAGAGGAAAAGACCTATGTTAGTTCTCAAATTAGACTTCCATGAAGCTTTTGACACAATAAATTGGGAATGTATTCTGCTGACATTGCAACATAGAGGGTTTGACAGCGAATGGGTAAACTGGATACATACTATTCTTTCTTTAGGAAAAACATAGATTCTTGTCAATGGGGTTGCAGGCGACCAAATTAAATACAAACACGGTGTACGACAAGGAGACCCGCTTTCTCTATTTCTATTCATCCTGGTGGCGGATGTCCTTCAAAAAGTATTGCAGCGCGCCCATGCTAATGGACTGATCCTACACCCTTTGGATATACAAGAGACCACACCCATCTTACAATACACGGATGACACCTTAATCTTACTCAAGGGGGCAGCCCAACAAGTCATGGCTCTTAAAGAGCTCCTGGATTTGTTTGCAATCTTTTCAAGATTGAAGATCAACTACCATAAGAGTACATTAGTACCATCCATATGTCTCAACAAGATGCCATATTAGCAGCCACCACCTTACAATGCCCACTCAGCTCACTTCCATGTAATTACTTAGGACTACCATTATCCACTGACAAGATACCTCACAGTTTACTGCAACCTATTATTGACAAGATAGACAAAAGACTAGCAGGTTGGATGCCTGGATTGCTATCATGGGGAGGGAGAGTGTTAATGATCAACTCAGTTCTATCAGCGATACCTTTATATTACATGAGCTGCATCTAGTGGCCGGAGCGCAGTATAGATGCAATCGACAAAATCAGAAGAGCCTTCCTTTGGAAGGGAGCTAAGGAGATTCAAGGTGGACATTGCCTGGTTGCTTGGAGCACAGTTATACTACCCAAAGAGCAAGGAGGTTTAGGGATATGTGATCTTCGGATTCACAACAAAGCTTTGATCATGAAGTGCATAGCAAAGTTACTATCAGATTCAACTGAACCTTGCTTCAATTGGTTAAGAGGTCAATATATTCAAAACCAAATACCGATACAGTCTCGACAGGGAGACATAGTAATATGGATAACTTTATCTACAGTCATTGGGACAACTATGCAAATGACTAAGGTCATAACTGGAAATGGACGGACTACTTCGTTCTGGAAGGACTATTGGACGAATAAAGGAAGATTATATCTATACTTTCCTACTCTCTTCACATTTGCCACTAATCCGAATTGCACAGCTAGCTCGCAATCAGTGGATAACAATTGGACGGTTGAACTTCATCCGGTTCTATCACAGCAAGCAACTTTGGAGCACCAGGCTTTACTACAAGTTCTGTCTGAGCAGCATCTCACACAGGGAACTTTGGACCGACGTGTCATCGCTTCGACCATGACTGACGTAACTACATCAGGAATATACAAAATCCTATCATCCCACGGCCTGAAATGGAAGGCAACCAATTTTGCCTGGCACAGATCAATCCCTCATATATACATAATACTCTTATGGCTAGCTTTCAGAGGAAAACTTAACACCAAGGATAATATGATAGTTAAGAAATGGACGACAAATCCTCACTATGATATTTGCCCAGATTTAGAAGCAATTGACCAAATCATTCTGAGATGTAAAACTGCTGATCATTCTAAGACGCAAAGTTGCGGACTATCTATGGACAAAACTAGGATTATTGGGAGAAGCTACCTCCTCCAAGGACATGCTAGAATTTGTGGGAAAAGTATCAGCACAATCAATGAGCCACCATGAAGTTTGGCCTATTTGCTTCGTAGTATGCGCTCATACATTATGGACCATGAGAAATAAAAGAATATTCCAAGGTACTGAAAGTGGAAACAATAAAATACAATGTCAGGTCTGAGAGTACATTAACCTCTGGTCCTACAGGGCTACAGGTCTAAGTCCGAACATCAGGATTCCCTTCGACAGTGATGTCAACTCTTTTTGTAAATAGCTTTCTAATTTTATTCTCCTCTCTTCTCTCCTTTTGTTTTTTTTTCATTTTATTTGTAATACATTAACAACATTTTAATACAATGGTCATAAGGTAGAGAATTCTCTACCTTTTACGTCAAAAAAAAAAGTTGCCCTGTTCAACTCTTTCAGGTTGCACCAGAAACAAGGATTGCCTATGGAAAAGATAATATCAGCGCTTCACTTAGAATATCTGAACACATAAATTTGGAAGAAATAACAGAGGCATCAGGAAAGTACCTCCCCTGTGACCAAAGTCATTACTATTGTGTGGGCTGTCATCGATAACATCTCCGAGAGGAGGGGTTGTTTTTAGTAGAGCATACATGCAAGCCTGAAAGCATATTCAAGAGCCGATTTCAGGAAGCTATTGCCTAGAACTGGACTTGCGGGGGTTTTTTTATTAGTACCATGCAAAACACTGCAACCTTCCATAACATTTGCTACAACTCAATAATGTTTCATTTGAACTACAGCAGTATTAACTATAGCAACATAAGCCAAATACGTAGCTTATAACTAGGCCCTACAAAACATTTAGTATAATTATGCTGTATTATAAGCCAAATCCCTGGCTTGAAGTTTTCTTAAGTTTTGAACTAAACCACAAACATAGGTTTGCATATTTTATCTGTTCTAAAAGCCTACTTTCTAGGCCTATGGCTCACAAATCATAAGCTAAATAGCAGAAAAAAACTAGTTATGTAAAGCCAGATTTATAATCCCTCGAAAACTTGTAAAACTTATCAGCCAGATTCTATTGAGTGTTTGGCCTTGGCTGGAAGTGTATTCAAGAACCGATTTTAGACAGCTATTGCCTGGAACTGGACCTAAGTTCTGCAGAAACATTGCGACCAGCAGCTTACCGCAAGAAATAGAACATAGAAAAGGAAAATGGAGAAATCCGTTTCAAAAAAAGAAAATGGTGAAATCCCAAACTTGCAAGAACCGTTAAAGATTTCAGGACAGTGCCATGCGGGATCACCTAAATTTGCAAGAAATGATAAAAGATTTGAGGACAGTGCCATGCGGGATCACCTAAATTTCCTAGAGCCGATCGAGATTAAGGACAATGTCATGCAAAACCACCTAAATTTGCCAGAACCGATCGAGATTAAGGACAATATCATGCGAAATCACTTGGAGTAGCAAGAACATGAAGAAACCTTTGGAAACCCAATTAAGACATCACAAGTAAGAAAATTGAAGGCAAGATGAGTATGAATAAGCTTACCGCAAACAGAGTGCATCGCTGGCATGGAAGCTCCTCCGATCCGCGTCAGATACCATAGAGCCGTGCATCGCGCCGACCTCCTCCAGATCCATCTCCAGGTAGTCTAGTGAGACATTCGCCATTACGGGAGCGAAGAAAGAAAATGCGGTAAGAAAGAGAGAAGAAAGATCAGAGGACGAGGGGCCAAGAACGCAAAGCAAGAAGAGAGGGAAAAGAAAGGCTTGCTTCCAGCGATCAGGTGTTGCTTGGAGAAACAATATTTGGTCAGCAAGAGAGTTTGGAGAAGATAGGAGAAGGGGGGAGCACGAGCGGGAGGGGGAGAGATTTGAGACAGAGGCAGCACAAGAAAAACAAAGGAATCTTCTATTGGGTGGATGGATTGGGTACTAGCTGCCTGGCCTGGACAGCGGCGAAGGCTTCGGCGATCTATCTGAATCTGGCAGGCAGCCCTGGACTGCTGAAGCAGACGGTGCCGATCGATCGAGCCACCACCACTGCAACCTTGAACTGGGTCAGATTTTTGGTAGTATTAACATTTTTTTGGCATCTTATGTATAGAAATGATGGTGATCGATTTTTTTTCGCAAAAATAGCGTCGCGTCCGCACGGCCGCCATGCGGAGACGCCCCGCGCACACCACGTCGTCACTGTCGTACGGCCGCCGTGCGGTGGCGCCACCCGCCACGTGTCCTAACGATTAGGGTTAGGGTTTCGGTCGATAATCCGTGGATTTCGTAGTATTTTTAAAATATAGAAAATTAGTTCAAAAAATTATGAAATTTTACATGAATGTTCTTAACACGGTGTACTTTCTTGTGTAAATTTTTTCATAATTTTACTCGTTTTGATTTTACCTCGCAATTCCGTTTAAGTGTACTCATTTTATCCCACCACGTGTTACCCCTTTCCCCTCCCACACGCATGGCCCCTCTCCCGCATGCCCCCCCCCCCTCTGGTGGCCATATTTTGAACTGTCCATCCTCCCTCCGCACATTTGTCGACTCACCATGGTTGTCACCCTTGCCATGATCTTTAGTAGCGTGAACAACGTATCAAAATTCGGCGCCAACGTAGTGGTTCCTCCTTCGCTCAGTTATCAATACCGAGATGTCGCAGTCGCTCCTCGCTCATCCCAATTGTGTTTCACTTCTCGTTCTGACGCTCGTCATTGATAACTAAGAGAACTTAACATAATTAATTTTTTTGGAGATCAAGTATTTGCTTGCTACTCATCGCTTGTCGCTTAGTTTTTTTTATAGCTTACCCCCGAAGGCTAAGTAATTTGTCGGATGATTTTTTTCATTATTACCGTAATTAGTTAGTGTATTGGTTATTAATTAGTTATGAATTAGTTAGTTTACTAGTAATTAATTAGTTTAGAGTTAATTAGTTAGTTCGCAGGTAATTAATTAATTAGTCATAATTAGTTTAGTGGTTATCAGTCCTTCATATTAAATTAGTGCGAATTAACTACTCGTAATTTATTTAGTGGTAATTAATCAGTTGCAATTAGTTAGCTTAGTGACAATTAAATAGTCGTAATTAGTTAGTTTAGTCTATGTTAATTAGTTTAGTGGTAAATAATTAGTCGTATCTAATTACACATATGTAATCCATCACTTGCATGTAATTTCTCGTATCTAATTACACATATGTACCACAGGTGGGGTTGTTGTGGTTTTAGGTAATATCAAACATACAAGACTTGTATGTTTTTTATGGCGATGGTCTCATACGGGCCGGACTCGGTGGGTTGGAATTGTTGAGATGTTAGTACAAGGTGGTCCGAGTGGAGGGGCTTGACGCGATGAATATTCACGAGCTTCGGAGTTGCATCCAGTGGGAGTTCATCACGGAGGCAACGAGGAAGAAAGTTGTGATCGAGGGGATCACATGCACGAATGATGTGTGGGAGCTCGTCAAGGTGGCTGGAAGCGTAGAATGGAGCCAGTACATGCAGATTGCCTCCAAAGCCTGGCGCCCATTTCGGAGGCCGATGGTGTACGTGAATTCGTTCAGTGGCCGGAGCCACCTTGATGATGGGAACTCTACAAATGGGCAAGCGTGCTTTGAGTCGAAGACGGCGAGAATGTCTTTGCCTCGGAGGATTGTCCCACGCATAATTTTGTGCAAAATGAGGGGGCGGAATCGTGGTGGTCGGCTCGCATTGACTGCCACGAGTATCTACCGGACCAGGCTCTTGGGTTGGAGTCCGACGAGGACACCGACCCAAGCTTGGATGGTAGCGACGATGACACACACCAGGCCGGTGATCCAACAGGGGGAATTGTGTCATCAGAGGTGCCTGTAACATCCCAAATGTATAAACAGGGTTTGTTTCAAACGTAATTAAATGTGTAGAAATTAAAACTTTTTCTCACATCTTAAAACCCCTGAACTCTCATGTAATTATTGTCCAAGAGTTGTGTAATCCAAAAACACAAAGCTTTTGTTGGCCAAAAGTCAAACTCAATTTTCCATTTGTCACAACTCATGTGCCAAACCTTTGGAAATAATCTTCCTTGGTCCTAGAGTTGATGTGGGACCTCTCTGAAACATATCATGAGTTTTCAAACTTGTTTGATAATTTTTGGAGGTAAAACAATTCCTTGAACAGCCTTAATGAATTTCCTGAGAAAAATACATTGCATAAAAACCTCTGGAAATTTTATGTAAGGTTAATCTTAATGTCAGCAAGCTCCAGTTAAAATTTCATAAAATTTGGAGTTCATTTGCTATCTCAAATAATTCTGCAAAGTCTCAGCTGTTAAAAATTGAAATTCAAAACATGCACTGTTCCTTGGGCTGAGCCGCTTTGCAAAGCTGGTCCAAACCAACCACCTCCCTCAACTCAACAGACCTCTTTTCCACCTTGATGAGGTCGTAGCCGTTGGATTCCTATCTAACAGCCACGACCTCCTCCTCTCAACCAACTCATCAGACCTCCCTTCCCACCTGTGCGAGGTCATAGCCGCTGGATCAAAGATCCAACAGCCATGACCTCCCTTCGCTATCAAACGCTCAAGTCCTCCACCCCATCGAGGTCTAGTGCCGTTGGATCAAAGATCCATGGCCAGGACCTCCCCTCGCTGTTAACCTCTCTGACCTCCCACCCATGTGAGGTCGTAGCCCTTAGATCTAAATCTAAAGGCCAGGACCTCCTGTGCACTATGCGCAAGCTCAGGACCTCCCCATCTGTCATGTGCCCTTGGATTTAAATCCAAAGGCCATGACCTCCACATCTTGGGTACATGCGTGCATAGCGTTAAGTCCTCCCGGAGAGGTCCGCACTGTTGATTTAGATCAACGCTTTGGACCTCTGTCCCTTTTCCACTTCGCGTCCGCGCGATCAAATCGGAGGGCCACGACCTCCCCATCCAAATCGTGTGGCTGTGACCTCCTCCCAGTCACTTAAAACTTACCGTTTCAAACTCAAATTGCATCCAAGGGCTGGGACCTCCCCATCCTCTTAATCCAGCGGTGGAGAGCTTCGCCCTGTTCTTCTCCTAGCTTGGGCGCGCGTGCAAGCCATGGCAGTGGAGAAAGTCAGAGCCTTGTCACGTCCAACGGCTCTGCTCTGCGCGCATTAAATGCGTGGCAGAGCTTTCCGCCCCTAGACCATGCCCTGTCTTAACCTACTCTGTCCCCTCCATCTTGTCCAAGCCATGGACCTCCCGTGGACCTCCCATGGGCTAAGCTCACCATGAGCTTAACCCGTGGTCCAGGACCTCTTTTGCCCTAGGTATAAAACCCCCACTGTTGCCTTGGCTTCCTTTACACACCATTGCTGCCTTGCTTGCACCTCTCGTGTTTGAGAGCTCTAAACACCGTAGCTCTCTTGGCGCCATTGGAGCACCTTGGAGCTCCTCGGTGGACCAGGGGTCCCTGAGTTTTTCTATCCTCTCATTGTTTCATGTTGTGCCATTTCCCTCTGTGACCAAGTCCTAACTTGTTTAGTTTGGGCATTCTGAGAGGTGGCCAAAGTGGAGCTTGGAGTTGGAGTTAGCGGTGGAGCTCCTTGTCTTCCAGCTCAGATCCTCACCTTCCTCAACCTCCTCGGCACCTCTGGACCTCCGGGTAATCCTCTGATAGTCCCTAGTTCTTTGGGCACTGCTGAATGATGTTGCGGAGCTTTACTTCACGATTTGGTCTTTTAGCCGTGCTTGTCATCTTTGTCCTCTCGGCTCGCCCGGCGTTCAAGGCCGTCCGCCGTCGAGAGTGAGCCCATGGTGTGCGCAAGGCTATTGCACACTCGATGGTGCCGTGGATGTCATGGCATGAGGAGTGCATCGCCGGCGAGACCACTTCATTGCGCTCGGGTTTTTGTCGGTAGCAGTAGCACCGTTGTCATTTTTGGACAG
The DNA here is from genome assembly GCA_036346405.1 of Phyllostachys edulis. Lineage (NCBI taxonomy): Eukaryota > Viridiplantae > Streptophyta > Magnoliopsida > Poales > Poaceae > Phyllostachys > Phyllostachys edulis. Next base: position 102,438,675 of record CM070549.1, read on the forward strand.
AGATCCTCTCTTTAATGCGCTAATCATTGCTCAACCTCGTTAATCATTGGCGTTGTCTTAACTGCCTTTAATTTCTGCCCTTTGCGTGCATTTAAGACTTCGCGCGTGGACCTCCTTGTATCCGCGCATTAACTTCGATGTCTGTGGCGGCGCTGCTACCTGAAGCTGAGCGATGGCGCTGGATCTGGCCGCCCAAGACCTCCTCCCAGGAGATCTTGAGCGCCGGGACCTCCCTTGCGCAATCTTAGCCGTCCAGACCTCCCCTGGAGGTCTGTGACGTTTTGACCTCCACGTAGGACCTCCTCGTGGTCATCTCAGCCGTTTATGACTTCCCTGGGTTGATCTTGACCGTTAAGGTCCTCCCTCGGACGATCTGGACTATTAAGGTCCTCCCTTGGAAAATCTGGACCGTCCAGGACCTCCCACGTGAGGTCCTGACGATGTAGATCTTCCTTGGGGAGATCTTGATAGTTTGGATCTTCCTTTGGAAGATCTCAACCGTTGAGGACCTCCCTCGCTTTATCTGGGCCGTCCCGGTCCTCCCCCTTTCGTTGTGATCCGTTGGATATAGCATCAACGGCCACGACCTCCCCTCTGCTCGCGCGTGCGCGTTGCTGGGAGGACATGGACCGTTGGATCCAAGATCCACGGCCCATGTCCTCTGGACCTTCGCGAGCGCGCGTGCGCGTTGTTCTCTGGGAGGTCTTGAGTCGTTAGATTCAAGATCTATAGCTCATGTCCTCCCCGGTTCTTTTGGTTTTTAGGATTTCCAGAGAACTGTTATTTTGTGAACTAAAAAAGGTATGAACTTTAAAAATGCATAACTAATTCATTTTAAATCCAAAGGAGGTGGTTCAAATTTCTATAGCTCTGGTTTGAGCTGAGCTCTAATCTAAAAATGGTTGTGAGCTCAGTTCGGTTCCAGAAAAGTGAATTGCAAGTAGATTTCAAAACTAACCTTAAATGTTACATTAAAAATTCAAGTTAACTTGTAAAATGCATAAGTAAATCTCTGTAGGATATTTTTGAGTGAATCCAACTTTGTTGGCTTCCTCTATTAATGCACTAAATGTTAGAATAGGATTTAGGCATGTCCCTGTTTTCAAAAAGCTTACTTGTGCATTTTAATTTTGTTCAAGTTCTTGTCTTTGAAAAATCATAAAACATGCATAACAGCTCCAAATGAGGTAAACTCAATTTGGTTGTTCATCTCATGAGGTGCTTGTTTTACTGTAAAAATCTCAGCTACACCACCTTTCTAGAAAATGTTGCCAAATAATTAAATTAGTGAATAGTGGCAGTTTGGTATTTTTAGGGCTGAGCAGAATTATTTTGCTCATATCTTGTGCATTGAGAATCCAAATCAATTGGTTCTTGTTGCTAAATTCCCTAAAAATCATCCTCTTGCTTCTGTAGAAATTTCAGAGCATTTGGAGTTTGTTTGCTGTGCTGTCTTTGTGGTTTTTGTCGTTCTTATCGATTCTTTTCGCTTTTTCGTTAGGTGCCGACGAGTGGGTTGATTCCATGAGTGATTCTCTGCAGCATAGTGACCAGCCACAGCAAGGCAAGCAGTTTGATCATGTCCCATTAATGTCCCATTACTTTAAAGTTTATTACTTTGTTTCACTTATATGTATGCATGCTACTTTGTGTTAAAATGTCGTTAGTAATCCTATAGATGCATATTCTGTAGGTAAATGTTCATTCTCTACTACTAAGCCTAGGATTATCTTGCTGCGATTTAGAGTTCGATGGATGGACTCTTGTCGCTTAGTAGTTTACGTTGATAATGCTTAGAAATGCTTAGATAACGGTAGAAATGGGCGGTTGTCGACGTTATGTCGATGGCCTTGATCACACTAAAATTATTATTCCATTATGTCCATCTTGTGCTTTGTTACTTTGTAAACAAATAAAACAAAAATGAAAACAAGACTGTTATTGACTTGGGCACAATGGATGTTGGTGTGATATGTTGGGTGTGAATGGAATGGTGCCCAGGTCCCCAAGGACCGAGTTACTTGTGTCACTAAGCCAAGCGCTTTTGCGTGCTAACCACACGAGGGGATATGGGACCCTCTTGGCTAAATACTTTGGGAGGTGTTAATTGGGGGTCGCAGTGAGTAAAAGCTGTTTTATAAGGAAAGAGCACCCTTGATTCTTTGCTTGGTTGGGCGATGTCTCCTACCTTCTGGGTTGTCACGACTCTTAATTAGCATCATTCATTAGAAATGCCTCGTAGGACTTAGCCGTGCCGGCACACCAAAGGAAGTGTGCTAAATAGCTTGGTGAAAAGGCGGTCTGACGTGTGGGTACATTGGTACACCCCTGCAGGGTTAAAACTATTCGAATAGCCTCGTCCTAGGTTATGGACATGCTTGGTAAGGTCGTGCAAGAACTAGACTACACCATTTAATTAAAACTTGATGGGTTGGTATGAATGGATGTTCATACTATTGTAGTGGCTATTGGGTTAGTCACTTCCAGGATTGTTGTTGTCATCTATCTTTTGTTACTATTGTTACTTGTCTCGTTGTTTCTTGCAAATGAAAAATGAATTGCAAAATTGCTTTGGAACCTATTTAAATATTGCAAATGAAAACTTGCTTTATGCTAAAATAAGTCCAAAGCCTCATCCACTCAAATAAAGCACGCATGTAGTTAAACTATAGTTACATTATACTACACGTCGGTCTTGCAGTACATTTTGTACTCATTTGCTTTGCTTAATAACTTTGTTGCGAGAGGAGGTAGGGTCCAAAGGGCTTTACTTTTGTGAGATGTGCGGTGGTTGGGAATCGAGCTAGGCGACTTGGTTGGTTGCCTTGTGGGCTAAAGGCAAACCTTGTGGCTCTCTTTTGTTTATCGCCATCTTATGGCTTTTTGCTTCATTGTGTTACTTTTATTAGTTGTATTTGGCGGTCGGCCCTTTTATAATAACTCTATATGGTGTATGTCTTTTATTCTAGTTCGTGCTTTGGTTCTATGTTTGAATGTAATTGATGCATGATTTTGTAAAGGGTATGTATCTTGCATTCAGGAAGTATACATATCTCGAAGACACGGATTATTATGTTTGTGATGCTAGGGTCAATGGATGACTAAGTATTACAAGCCTAATAAACCGGGGTCCTCACAGTGCCTTACGTGGCATCAAGACTTGATGATGTTGCAGCGTGTTCGCTCGTACTACCGCAAGATGAAGTCTCCCACTAGGGGTTTGATGTCGAGACCCTCTTAGTAGGGCAGCGTGTCCCTAGCAAGAAGGTCGTGCAACAAGTTATAGCATAGTACGTCTTGTCCATCAGCCGTGTGTACCGACTGCACCGGTCCAACCCCGGACATTACACAATGAGGTGCGTAGTAGAAGGCTGCCCTAGCAAGGTCAACGCTCACCGAGCAAAGATCTTCAGCTCGGTATTCACGGTCAAGGCAGTGACTGACTACACTTGCGAGCTTAGCGAGCCCTTGCGATAGCATCGAAACGTGACTTCCGCATATGTGACGAACCTCATCAAGCACCTAGTTGCGGCGGACGTGTCCGTCTCTCCCAAGTTGCTGATGTCGGAAGTCACCAATCAAGTTGGCTATCCAGTCAGCTATGGCAAGGTTTGACGAGCCAAGCAGAAGGTCATTGAGTCCATGTACGGGGCATACGAAGAGACGTACAACCTTGTACCGAGATTTCTTCACTAGATTGCCGAATCATACCCCGGTACGTACATAAATAAGCTTGAGCGTAAAGATGCTAAGAAAGAGCCCAACCGCTTCATACTGAATCAGGTGTTCTGGGCTTTCGCTCAGGCCATCAGGGGAAAGGAAACAGGCATGCACCCTGGGTGATGTGGCGACATGCACTTGCAACAAGTCTAAGCTCCTCCACAAGCCATGCTCGCACGTGTACAAGGCGTGTGAGCAAATGAGGCAGATGTGTACTGTAACATCCCAAACGATGGTTTGTGTTTCAAATGTATAAAAATAAGGAGAAATCAAAACTTTTTCATGCCTCATGATGTCATTTGAAATTTTTCGAAATTTCCCCCAAGGGTTTCCTATTTTCAAAGATCAATGCCTCATTTGATGGAAGCATAATCTTTGAAAACTCCTTAATCAAATCTTAAGATCATCCTCTGGAAATATTTTTTCCTATATTATAGATCATCCCTTTGGCTCCTCTGAGAAATTTCATAATTTTTAGAAATTATTTACTATTTCTAAGGGGCTAGTCAAACTGGTTTGACTCTTGGTCAAAACCCTAGGACTTGACCTTGTAATTTTTCTAGAGAGAAATGCAGTTCATAAAAACTTGTGAAAATTTTATACTAGGTTAATATTAGAGTCAGGAACCTTTCATAAAAATTTTAAATTTTTTGGATCTATGAAACTCTCTCTAAAAATTCGCAAACCGTCTTAGCTTTATCTCCTCAAAAATCAGAATTCACTGTTCCTTGGGCTTAGACCCAAGCCTGGCTCGAGCCACTTGACTTGGTTGAACTGCCTAACTGCACCGGCATGCTCAACTCAAACTAGTCTGTGCGTGAGCCGTCCGATTCGTTTTCAATGCACCAGTTGATTGGGCCGTTCGGACCGTCCGAACGACCATTTCAATCTGGACCGTCCAATTTTGATCTAACCATCCACATTGATTGTGCCGTTCGGACTGTCCGAACAACACACTCAATCGGGGTCATCCATTTTAAATCAAACGGTCTGAGTGCTTCCGATCGAGCTAGTCGCAACAGCAACCGCGCCGCGTCGTTTTCTCTCGTTGCCACCGCGAGCCCGCTTTGTCAGCTCCTTCGTCCACCTTCCGTTGCCATGCACAGGAACGCCGCACCACATCGCGACAAAGCTCTAGAGCGCCCCTCGGTCTCGCCTCTGGTTTGTGACCTCATGCCCATGGTTTAGCCCATGTTTCCGCACCCGCACCTGCTCCTATCACTTCGCCATCGTTTCACTGTTGCTCAAGCTTGTCCATGGACCGAGCTCACTGTGAAATTCCTTCCTTACGAGTCCTCCGCCCTAGAGCCTATAAAAGCTCACCCGTGGTTTTGTCTATTCCTTTTTGACACCATCGAACCATCCATCACCTTCTCCACTACTCAATTGAGCTCAATTCTAAGGAAGCCCGAAGCGCCGCCGTCATCCTCAACGCCGTCCCGGCGGCACAGGGGTTCTTTTCCATTTTCTTTTCGCATCACTTTGTGCCCTAAATCACCTTTATCAATTCCCCTAATCCAATTTTGGGTTGTATTCATAGGAATCACCGAATTTTGGATTTGATCTTGGCTGGCTGAAAACCGCCCCTTTCTTCCTCGTCTCCGACGATCTCTTGAACTACGCGTCACTCTGGTGAGTTCAGTGGGCCTTCTTGTCGCTAGTGCGCGCGCTATCTAGCTTAAAGCGCCACTGGTTTTGAAGTTTGTCTGGAGCCAAGGCACACCGCCGCCTTAGCTCACCGCGCCGCCGTTGTAGACCACCTTAGTCCTCACCGCCGGTGCCATTAGCTTCGTATAGCTTCTAGGATCCCATTTTAAGCTTTCGCTTGGGCCGCCATGGCGCGTAGCGTCGGCGAGCCGCCGGGCAAAGCCACGGGGGTGAGCTCCTCTGCATGTCATTTTCGGACAACCACTGTAGCGGGTCATTAGGGCAAATCCCAGTATTTAAATAGCTAATGATTGGTTATTTACTTAAAGGTTGTCTTAGCGCACGTTTGTATCACCTACAAGTGGGCCTAGCCACTTAAGCACCGTGCGCGTGCACCTATGTACTTAGTTCACGAGTGCGAGCCACTGACAGCTGGGTCCCACCTATCAGTGCGCTTGAGTTTGGGTCCAAACTTGTTCTTTCATTTGGACCCTACGATTTGTATTCAACGGACCAGATCAGTTGGGTCGTTCGGACCGTCCGAACGGCCCATTCCATTTGGACCGTCCAATTTCAATTGGGCCGTTCAGACCGTTCGAACGTCCCTCTCATTTGAGCCATCCGATCTTGATCTAATGGTCAAGATTTGTTCCGCTCGTTAAAACGATCCAGCGCCTCCTCCTCGCTCGTTGACGCGTGGGCCTAAGGCTTTTGATCGGATGCTGTGTGTAGACTAGGTCCTTTGGTAGTGGCCCCACCGATCAACGTCTATAGCTAGGATAGGATGGATACAAAAAGTATTTACTGCTTTTATATATATATATATATATATATATATATATATATATATATATATATATATATATATATATATATATATATATATATATATATTCAAATGCTTTATTTTCAAACTATTAATTGTTGAACTTAAAAATGCATAAGTATTTCTCTGTAACTCCTTTTTGAGTAAACTCAATTTTGTTGGAATCCTCTATTACTGTACTTTATTGTAGAATAGGTTTTGAGTTTTTTTGCTATCTCTGAAAATCGTATTTTACTTAAAGTTTGTGCACTATTTTCTTGACTTTGAAAATTCATAAGAAATTCATTTTAGCTCCAAATGAGATGAATCAAATTCCATTGTTCATATCATGTGGTGTTCTGCCCACCATAATAATTTCATGTCCACCACCTCTCTGAAAATTTTCGCAAAAAAATTAATTTTGGATGAACAATACCCGAGAGGAAATTTTCAGTATTTATTCAAAAGGCTGATTTTGTTTTGGCTATAACTTTTGCATGTAAACTCCAAATCAACTAGTTTTTATTGCTAAATTCATTTAAAATCATGCTCTACCTTCTGTGAATTTTTCACGATTTTTGGGTGAATTTGAATTTTTGAGTATTCTCGGTGTTATTAGTTCTTATTGGTCTTCTCGAATTTTTCGTTAGGTTCCGACGAATTCGTTGAGTATGAGAGTGATCTTCTGCAGCAAGAAAGTTATCTCCAGCAAGGCAAGCAGTTTTTCTTTGATGCACATTGATCCTATTATTTGCGCATGTTAATATTTCAAATGTTTCAACTATATGTATGCATGCTATGTTGTTAAGTTATTTCTGAGTTCGCGATAGTTTGCCTATTAGTTAAATAAACTGTAGGTAAACATTCATCCTCTACTACTGAGCCTAGGTTTATATCCGTTGTGATTTAGAGCTCGATGGATGAGCTCTAGTCACTTACTTGTAATATACGAGTTGTGTCGCTTAGCAATGCTAGATCGGTAGATTGGGAATCATCGCTTCGGCGATGGTTATCTTATCATCACTTTAAATTGATTGGGTCAGGGTACCCATGTATGTATTGTATTTGAGAAACTAAAACTGAAAATAAAATATTTTAGACTTGGGCACATTGATTGGATGGTGTGCTTTTGGGTGTGTGCTTGGTGCCCGAGTCAACAAGGATTGAATTACTTGCACCATTGATCTAAGCACCTTTGTGTGCAACCACATGAGGGCATATGGGAACCCTCTTGACTTAGTACTTTGGGAGGTGTTAATTAATGAGTCGCCGGTGGTAGAGTAGGAGAAAAATGTTATGATGTTCTGTTATTACGGGTATGTGACGGGTGAGTGGTTCCTAGTGGTTCCCTCGCCCGAGGAGCATTGGCAGTGGCTACGGTTGGGCCAATGTCTCCGACACAACGTATGGGTCCTCTGTGGGAGCTTGGTAGTGGACGGTTCACAGAGGGTTAACCCCCATGCGTGCGACTCTTAATTAATTCATTCCATTGGAAAACGTCTCGTAGGACTTAGCTCTGCCGGCATACCTTCGGAAATGTGCTTTATCGCGAGGCAAAAGGAGCGGTCTGACATGTGGGTAAAGTTGTACACCCCTACAGGGTATAAACTATTCGAATAGCCTCGTCCTAGGTTATGGACATGCTTGGTTATTTCCCGCAAGAATTAGGCTTCAACATTTTCGATAAAACTTGATTTCGGGTGGTACGAATGGGTACTTCATGCTATGTTCTGGTGGCTATTGGGAAGTCACCTCCAGGATGTTATTTATGCTTATAAATGTTGTCTTATTGTTATTTTATCAAATAAAAACAGATTTATCAAACTTCCTTCAATCTATTATATATTGCAAATAAAATGTTGCTTTGTGCTGAAAATGAACCATATGGCTTCCTCCCTTGTTTCGGCCTGCATGTAGCTATGTATAGGTTTGCTATACGTAAGTCTTGTGAGTACATTTTTGTACTCGAATGCATTGCTTAATTGTTGCAGAGGAGGTTGATCCCCAAGGGATTAACGTTTGTGAGACCAACTTCGACTTTGACTTCGACGACTAGCTTGGCGGTCCGGTCGGTTGCCTTTTGGGTAAGAGGCAAACCAGTCAGCTTTTGTTTACTGCCATCTTATGGCCTATGTTTTCGCTATAATTTAGTCTCTTTTGTCATTTGGGCTGGTCGGCCACTGTTGTATTTTGAACTTGTTGTCTTTTGGATATTGTAACTTGCTGCTACCAGTAATATAATCTTGTATAGAATGGATGCATAATTTTTATATGGGGTATGTGTACTGCAATTCTGGGAAGTACATATACGTCGAGGCATGGGATATTTGGTTTGTGATGCTAGGACCAATTGGATGGTTAAGTATTACAAGCTATATACCCCGGGGGCTCTCACATGTACGCCGTGCATCTCCGAGTACTACGACACGCAACACCTTTTCGGTACATAGAGTGCGGAGTTTCACTTGTACGGCCTGAAAATGAAGTACAAGGATCTTTGGGTGGATAAGGTGCAATGGGGCCCGAACAAGGACTTGAAGATAACAGCGAAGGGGCGACGGCAGATGCGGCGCTTTTGGAATGATATGGATGCCAGTCAATGTACCAATATTAGCCGCATAAGTAAGTGCAGGATATGCAAGACCCCTTGGCACTTAGCAAATGATTGTCCCAATAGACCGAGCTCATCTGGTCGTTATTCGGTATCGTAATATAATGTTTTCTTAGCCTTGTTTTCTTATGTACAGCGAAACTTGTACGAGTTATACATAATTTGCATCCTTACTACGTTCTTCACTGTACGGTGCACTGACATCTTTGCTACATTTTTGTTATGTCGTAGGAAGACAACGAAGGTGCTACTGGCTTGAAGCGATTACAAACACCAATCAACTTATTTGAAGATGAATGTGCTTTCTGCTATTCATTTAGAATCAATCAGGTAATACAATCGAATCATTTGCATCTATCAAGTCAGAGGTGATCTGTTGAAGTCTTCTTAGTTCTTACTGTTATGAGCTTAGAGTCAGAAATCAACCGTGCTTCAAAATTGTCTATTTCTCATCACTACTGTAATGTTCTAACATGCTTATTTTTTATGCTATAGGATAATGGACATGTTTTGTGCCCTGAACATGCATCGAAGGTGCTACTATGTGATGAGGTGAGCTCAGCAAGAAAAGAGATTGCCGCGGAGACTAGTTGCACACACCTTTTTTTTATGCTATAGGACGCTCTTTGTTAATTTATCAGTTTTCTGTGGATGATATTCTTTAATATTGTATTGTACCACAGACTAGATAACATTGCGCATGAACTAACTGAGGGAAATGCGTAGCGTGTAAATCATATAACGATGTACCGTAGCCTTCGAAACGCACATGAGTCAGAGGTTACGGTACATCGTTATATGATCCGCATGCAACGTATTTCCCTCAGTTGGTTTATGCACAACCTAATCTAGTATGTCGTACAATACAGTATTAAAGAACATCATCCACATTAAACCGATAAATAAATAAAAAGTATCCTATTACATTAAACCGATAAATAAATAAAAAATATCCTATTTAATCGGGTTACATGTGATAATACCCCTCTTCCTTTATCCCGATTGTAATAAGCCTGCGTGTGTTTCATGTAATGCTTGTAATTAATGCTTAAAATATCGATAATTATCTGTATGAAAACGTACATTGCAACTTCATTGCAAACCCTAATATGCCTTGCACGTCTCCAGAAAGCAATATATTGTATATTGATGTCTGCAACGGAGTTGTAATGCAGTTTTTTTCCCATACATTCCAAGTCACATGAAATCATGAAACCCTAATTTCCGAAACCTAAATTCATAATCTTCGCGACCTAAATCCTTCATTTTTGAGACATAAAATTGTCAAAATGGTACGTAATCAAGTCCACTGCGTAAGAAGCCTAAAAAATCATAATATTTGGATGTTATTTTCTACATTTACAAATTCGTGCAAACAGTATACTTATATGACATTGCAAGAAAAATTCTGAAAGAATAAAATTATGAAAAATTTACACAAGCAAGTACACTATACTGGGAGGCTCCACGTAAAATTTTATAATTTTTTGAACTCGATTACTATATTTTAAAAAATCCCACCACCACAGCCGAAACCTAATCGGTGTTAGGTGCATTTACATAAAATCAGAACGAGTAAAATTATGAAAAAAAATTACACAAGAAAGTACAGCGTGTTAGGAGCATTCACATAAAATTTCATAATTTTTTGAACTAATTTGCTATATTTTAAAAATGCTATGAAATTCGCGGATTATCAACCGAAACTCTAACCCTAATCGTCAGGACACGTGGTGGCGGCAGGGCCACGCCTGACGGGCGGCGTCTGGCAGCTGCAAGCGTGGCCTTGGCGTCTCTGTATGGCGACTATCGCGGACACGACACTATTTTTTCTAAAACAATTTGACCACCGCTATTTACGCACATACAATACCAAAAAGTGTTATCTTGCCAAAAATTCGCTCAAGAAGCCACGTATAGCCGCAAGCTCGTGCTTTAGAAGTAAGTACATCGTGTAGGAATTTTTTATTAAATAATCTTTTTTAAGCTGTTATTTTAAAGTTAACCTCCCAAGACTTTATTTTTAAAATAACCTCTTTGGTCACGCCGCCATGACCATGGCGTGACCAAACAACACTTATCACGTCGGCCGTTTCTAGGCAAACTCTTGTCACGCCATGGGTGGTGGCGTGACAGTGTTGTTTGATCACGCCATGGGTGGTGGCGTGACCAAAGGGGTTTTTTTGTGGACTTATCCTATAGCGTGACAAGAGTTTGACCTAGCGTGACAGTGTTGTTTGGTCACGCTATAGATGGTGGTGTGACCAAAGGAGTTATTTTTAAAAATAAAGTGTGCTGGGAGGTTAACTTTAAAATAAAAGTTAAAAAAAGATTATTTAATAAAAAAAGTTCATCGTGTAGCCATTGAGCAATGCAAGTTCCAATATTTCGGACGCGACGCCTATTTTGCGTAATTGGAAAATTTTGTACGATGTTTTATTTCTCGAATGATTTGAGAAGAGGGTCAAACCCGTGACCAATGTACTACGGCATGTTTTTGTTTTTACCACTTTTGAACAGCCGATGCGTGCAAAGTTACGACAGGAAGGGCCAAAAAAGAGACGTGGGCAAAGTAAATGACAGGTCGAAATGCTCTTAATTATTCGGTATCACGTCGCCTGGGGAAGAAGAGTACTCACAGGAAAAAAACTGTAACGAATTTATATATATATATATATATATATATATATATATATATATATATACAAATATTTTAGAAGAGAGCAAAGATGTTACTATTACAATTTATCAACATATCATTCTATTGTAGAATTTGTGAAGCATGGGGCCAGTATACGTGGCATTATACATGAAATTACATCTTTTGGCAAAAGAAATCGGCACAGCCAGGATGTAAATGGATTATTAGATATAGGCCATCGTAGAATTAACCCTGCGACCTTTTAACCTTTGAAGTCTTGATCATAGTTCGTCCACTTGCAAGTATAGAATATACAATGTGCTCACCACGCAAACCACAAACATTGGCTCCAGTTTGCATCGACCGTTCCAATAATATGTCATTGTAATAAAGATACGAGAAACATTATGTTTTGTATTAACCGCTGGCGTTAACGATACCGGCCGGTGGTTGACAGCGACACGCTCTCTAAAAACAGCCGCACACATTTACCAACAAGCTATGTAACATTTCAAGTTTGCATTTCATTCATGAACACGATCTTCTTCTTCTTGCCAAACTTTATGTCACCTAATACGACGTCTGACGAAGAAAATGTACCTTGCCCACATTTACCAACAAGCTATGTAACATAATTGTCGAAGAACTTCGCCCTTAGGACCTGTTGAGAAGAACGAATTCGATTTTTCAAAGGTAGGAATTTGATTTTCACAAGATATATACAATCGTGTTACCAGCCTAAAAAGTGTTGTGTATGACTCATATATGGCGAGATGGAAGAAAGGGGTTGTGCCCAAAAAGCGGAGCATGAGGGGGAGATTTGTCGGGATAGTCTCATATCGGTTGTAGGAGGAGGTATAACATGGTTTATAAGGGAACTTTTTTTTTATTAATTAACCTTTTTTTGAATTTTATTTTAAAGTTAACCCCCGACGCACTTTATTTCCAATTCTGACCTCTTTGGTCACGCCACGGGTGGTGGCGTGACAAAACAATACTGTCACGCGTCAGGATAAGTCTCCAAAATAGCACTTTTGTCACGCCCTTGGTTGTGGCGTGACCACTCTTTCTTGTCGCGCCACTTCGGTGGCGTGACAAGAGTTTGTTTGAAATGAAATTTGGCGTGGTGGTGTTATTTTGTCACGCCACGGGTGGTGGCGTGACCAAAAGTCGAGTGGAAATAAAGTCTTTGAGTTAACTTTAAAATAAAATTCAAAAAAGGTTAATTAATAAAAAATTCTTTATAAGGATGCATGGATATTGGTTGTTGCTCAGTAAATGGGCTTGAGTGTATAACGGATCGAATCTGAATTGAATAGTCTCAAATACGAATACGAATCCATATTTTTAAAACGAATACGAATACGGAATTCGAATATAATATATACTCAATTTAGTCGAATGTGAATATCCTACAACTTTTGCGACAAACCTCGGTAAAATAAATTTATGTAACATGACTACACGTCTACAGTCTACTGTCTATATGAGTCGTAGCAACATCCAACAGCCACAGATTCGGCACCGAATCAAGACCCCGTCGAAACAGAAACGCTCCAGGGAAAAAACGGATAGTATTCGTATCCGTATCCGGGAAAAACGGATAGTATTTGTATTCGTTTTTTCCAGATACTATCTGGGTTTTTTTTTCCCGAATACGAATATGTATACAAATACTATCATTTTTTCAATTAGTATCTTTTTTATTTAAATACGAATTTTACTTATCACATTTGTATTTTCTCGAATACAAATATTGGATAAAACGGATTAGCTTTTACCATTTAGCAAAGCTCCTCAGTTTGCATTCAAAAGATACGAACGTCTGTCTTGGAGTACAACAGGAAAAAAAAAAGTTTACCGTGGTCGCGTGGACAGCGTACCACCATGCACTACATCCTATATTTTATTATCTGTGTCGTACAGCCATCAAAAGAAGTTAATCCTATTAGCATGACGTACTTCAATGGATAAATCTAGTACATATCTCTCCCCTCAAGCAAGCATCCGCTCAAGAACCCACGTATAGCCGCAAGCTCGTGCCTCAGAAGTTAGTACATCGTGTAGCCATTGGACAATGCAGGTTCCAATATTTCGGACGCGATGCCTATTTTGCGTAGTTCGAAAACTTTGTACGATGTTTTATTTCTCGAATGATTTGAGAAGAGGGTCAAACCCGTGACCAACGCACTACGGCATGTTTTAGTTTTTACCGCTTTTGAACAGCCGATGCGTGCAAAATTAGGGCAGGACGGGCCAAACAGACGTGGGCAAAGTAAATGACAGGTCGAAATGCTCTTAATTATTCGAGATCACGTCGCCTGGGAAAGAAGAGTACTCACGGGCAAAAAAACTGTAACGAATTATATATCTATGTATATTATTACAATTTTTTTAGAAGAGAGCAAAGATGTTACTATTACAATTTATCAATATATCATTCTATTGTAGAATTTGTGAAGCATGGGGCCGGCCAGTATACGTGACATTATACATGAAATTACATGTTTTGGAAAAAGAATCGGCACAGCCAGGATGTAGATGGATTGTTAGATATAGGCCATAGTAGAATTAACCCTACGACCTTTTAACCTTTGAAGTTTTGATCATAGTTCGTCCACTTACAAGTATAGAATACACGGTGCCCTCGCCACGCAAACCACGAACAATGTCTTCAGTTTGCGTCGACCGTTCCAATAATACGTCATTGTAATAAAGATATGAGAAATATTATGTTCCGCATTAACCGTTGGTGTCAACAATACCGGCCGGTGGTTGACAGCGATACGCTCTCTAAAAACAGCCACACACAGAAATCTACAGTAGCGCACTAGAAAAACAGCCACACACATAAATCTACGGTAGCACGTTCAAGAACACCCACACAGAAATCTACAGTAGCACGCTCAGAGAACAGCCACACATTAGAAATCTACAGTAGCGCTCTACGAAAACAGCCGCACATGGGTGTACTACTGCTCCACTTGCACATAGAAAGTCCACAGTACCTTGGTTCAAGTGGTTGTACGACTGCTCCACTTACACAAGTTTTTATTGGAGGGTCGTCCCTTCGTCGTCCTTGGCAGGAGGATCAGCACTCGAAAAGCTTCGTCACAGAGGATCCACCCAATTACTGGTGGACAGTGGGCACGCACCGCGAGAGGCGCGCCGGGGCCCGTCCACGTGTTCCTTTCCAAATGGATCTTCCGTACGGGCGCTTGTCCGAGGACGCCGACCGATTCCCCACCCTCAGTGGGCCCCACTCGCTCGGGATTCGCCAACGGCCGCTGCCCCCATCGATGTGTGGCCCCGACGATGACCTTTTGACCCGGTCTGCGCTCTTGTACCTTCCGCAATGACTTGTGGGTTCACGTACGTGTGGGACCCGCACGTCATCAACATGAATCGGTGGATGTAGCGTACGTGAGGGTGGGATGGGAAAGTAGTGGTGGGGACAGTCTGACGGTGAACAGAGTCCGTCAGCGGCGTGGCCTAAAGAAGATCCGGTTTTGCCGTTATTTCTGCCGACTGCCGTTATCCCATCGCAGTCGCCAGCTAGTACCTGTTTTTTGCTTATATCACCCTGTGGAACATCCATTTTAGCTTCCCATCATGGCACAAAAATAATCAGTTGCCGCGCAGCCCGAAGGAACTAGAAGTATGGAGTGGAGCTGGACTTTGTACTGAAGTGTTTTGGGATGAAGCAGACACATCATTGTAACAGTAAACCTGTTGGTAAAGTGCAAATGATCCTACCTAACAGAAGAGGCTCGATCTTGCCAAAAAAGGAAAAAGAGAGAAGTGGTTCTATAGTGGTATAAAAAACAAACATATGCAGTATTTTTTTTTCAGAGTCAGTGTATGTAATGCGTATATGGTACAACCAGGTACAATTCTCCAACGACATAAGTTGCGCAAATGGCTATATTTATATGATTAACTTTTTTTTACTTGAAAAGATATTTTGCAATTCTTGATGAGAAAGTTAGGTTTGGTGATGGATTATATTGTATGCCTTCCAATTCTCCTTCCTCCAGCCAGCATCTACCAGGATGGTAATACAGCCGGTGTAAATAGTGTTTCTCCTGTTCTAATGTCTAATCAAATCAACATCATCAACAGCAAAAAGAACACCACTTAAACAGTACCTTTCCTCGTTCAGGACACACCGCTGATTAGACTGATGAAAGGGGACTATTATATTGAGAAACGTACTCTATCACTAACCTACCTGGCCATGGGCTTAACGCGTGGTAATGATCATCGGTTTTGCTAATTTTCAGTTGCACAAAATTTTCTTGTCCCAGGTCACCTATAATTGTATAATACTAAATCTAAAATTACATTATCAAGTGATATACAATTTTTGCATAATTTTACTGTAATTTTTAGTTCTATTTGTTTTTGTATTTATAGAGTTCACCTAGATTTACTTTTGTCTATTTTAGATTTTTTTTTGTATTTCTATTTTGTAGTGTTCACTAAGTTTATTTATTTATTGTCTAGGTTTATATCTCAATCAAATGTGTCGTCGCCATTCAAAAAAAAGCACGGGCATTTCTCCTTGCACTAAGTTGCACGGGGTAAGCTGATTGAAAATGATCAATCTTGAGATGGTGTCCACGCAAGAATGTGAATTTCAATTCTGAGCATTCATTTTTGATCGAACAGCATGTATACTCTGCGTTTCGAAGGATTCTTATTGCTAAAGATGCATCCTTGAAATATTTTTTTCTTGACCAAACAGTTTTTTCCTGCTTCATTTCCTCTCCCCACACAATTGCATGTATTGATGTACAGTCCTAATTCTCACTGTCAATTCAGTGTCTCTATCTGTCATTGCCTTAGGCATGTAGCTTCTATTTTTATGCACAGCATGAAAAGGATACACATCATATCCACATCATGCACAAAAGATAAGAAAAAAAAACTTCTTTTTATGTGGTCCCATGACTCTCTATGACCCACAAGGCTTGCATCTGAAAGCATTCCTTTTGGCACTCTTAGCTGAAGTTCATCAATTTCTTCGTACCCTGTCCCATCATTGTTTCATTTCAGAATGGTGATCATATCTTTGTGCTAGATCATGAAAGGTACCTATATTAGGTACACAAACGAGTTAAAGCATAATTCTTCCTTAGGACGAATTGATTATCTGTACAGGCACTGTGGATTAGATGCGGAGCAATTCGTCCCATCTGACATTTGCTACAGAGTGTCTTCTTGGAAGATGCTGATACTTATCCTTTTCCTCTTTGCCCATGTATGATCGAAACCACCGTCTTCTTCACATCGCTTACCCGCTACCGAAGGAGATAAGCATCTACAATACATTTTTTGCTGTTGTTTTTCTATAATCTCGCATATCCATCGATGCATTGCATATGCCGCCTCTTCTCTTCGCATATTACACCGATCATTAGGTTAAACCCTGTTTTAATAATCGTTCACATTCCAGCTTCCAAAGATTCTTCTATTGCATGTTCCATCATCTAAATATCTTTATAATACGGCCAACTATTAGCTAACAATATCCAAGCTGGTATAAGCTGGTCCAATCAAGGGACACACACACTTTACGTCCTTGCATAAAATTACCAAGCCCAATAATTGAACCTCCGTTATGTTCCATCCCCATCGTCCAACAGTAAAACCACAAAACACAGTACAACGTCCCAAAGGGGCTTGTTATTCTGATTCGGAAAGATTGGTACAACAGTCTTATCTTTATCATATCCACGTGATGGTAGAGCAGGATAGGTCTGAAATTTCTATGTTTCCATCCGCCAATGGGACGTTAGCGACAGGTGAGAAGCAAGGACTTGTCTTGTTTGGTTCACCGCCACACATTACCATACTTTAGTCAGGTAACTTTGGTTTTGTTAGGCTACTGTTTGGTTTTTCATCAAACTTGTGGCTGCCACAAGTTCTTGCTCTATACCCCACATGTTGTTGATATATATTTTTTTTTGGCCAAATGGTACCATACTTGTGGCCAATGATTTGTTGGCGACAAAATATGTGGCTTGCCACACTTTTGACACAAAATTATGACAACTAGTCTCCCAGGCGCGCCCTTGAGCGCACAGCAGCCGAGGCGGAAAAGCCTGTCGCGCGTGGAAACGGCCGTGACACAGCAACAAAGCTGCACACGCGCCGAGACGGAAAAGGCGCACGCGAACTGATCGCTCGGTTCGATCCAATGGCGCCAAGCGCACGTGTAACATCGAAGGAACGAGGTAGCCGAGCGATCGAACGGATGAAATCAACGCGGCGCACAATCGTACGGACGCCGAAGCAAGCGAGTGCTAGAGTGCGAAGGCAAGCGCAGGCATGCAAACCAAAAATAAAATCACACGGACTGGGAGCCATTACGCGTTTGTTTCGACGGGGAACAAAATAGGGTCGACGTGTCCCCTATGCACGCGCATCTAGTTTCGCTCTATCTATCTGTTAGGATATATGACAAACAGCCAAACAAGTCAAGACCAAATTAAATAAAGTGGAAAGTGATACGCCCTCGCCTATGAAAGGAAAGGGATCCACAGCCTTTTCATCCCACTTTTACTTGCCCTCTAATACGAATTTGTTGGGGGTGCTCATCCGGAAAACACATGAATAACCCCTAGAATCTTTGTTTTAATCCTAGTAGAGTAGGTGAATTTCAGATAATGTTCGTCGTTTGTTCTTCGTTCTGAAAGTATTACTCCAGATTTAGCAGGGTAGAAAGAATATATATATATATATATATATATATATATATATATATATATATATATATATATATATATATATATATATATAAAAGTCAAATGAGGAATATATCGAAACGGAACTCCGAACGTAGAGTACAACAACGATTGGGCAGCAACAGCAAGCTAGCTGGAGCAAGTGCGGTGGCCAGAGGGGGGGGGGCCATGCACGTCGTGGTGAGGCGCCGAGCCGCCGACGTTGGTGGGGTGGCGTGTAGATAGCGCGTGCTCACGGGTGGTGAACCGCAAAAGCGCCTAGTGTACATGTTTTAGTTTCTCCCGAAAAGAGACAGTGCCCACCGAAGTCCGAACCAACCCAACGCGGGAGATAAATTTTTTCCTCGGATGGGGAAGTTTAGGCTCGTTTTCCTTCTTTGTTCGGCTTGGTCCGGACGAGGATGCGCCCCCTTTTCCCTTTCTTGCCCGTTCGCCCGGCACCCATAAAACGGCAACGCCACCAAATTCCTTTCCTCTCCTTCCCCTTGGCAACGCTGCTGCTGCGCCCGGGTGGCCTCCCCACCCCAACGTCGCCACGGCAACACCGGCAGGGACCAAAAAGGAAAGCCCAGGAGGAGACAGAGAAATAGGCGGGCAAGAAGCTGCTACGTGTTTCCACCATTTTTGGTGAGTCCCCCCTTGCCTTCCCCAGATCCCCTTCGTCGTGTTTCCACTTTTGCCTCGCCCGCCGCCCCAATTGGGATAACCTCTTGTTCCTTTTTATCTTCTCTTCCGAGGCGCAGGCCGGCCGGCCGCCGATCGGGGAGGATTTTGGTTTGGATTCACCCGCCCGTCGATCCAAGATGGTGCGGGGGAAGACGCAGATGAAGCGGATAGAAAACCCCACGAGCCGGCAGGTCACCTTCTCCAAGCGCCGCAACGGCCTGCTCAAGAAGGCCTTCGAGCTCTCCGTCCTCTGCGACGCCGAGGTCGCCCTCGTCGTCTTCTCCCCACGCGGCAAGCTCTACGAATTCGCCAGCGCAAGGTAACCCCTTTCTCCGGTTTGATTTGTTTGGTCTTTCTTTACCCTCCTCCGTGGTATTGTCGCTGGGTGGGGTGGGGAACGGGAGTCTTCCGCTGATTTGGCTGGTTTTTTATTCGTTCCAGCCAAAACTAGTTCTCGGTAAACGAACGAAATCGTAAAAATAGCACCACCGCCGACGAGGTAGGCTGGGCACATACTTGCAGCGGTTAGGAGTGTTGCATTAACCAGCCGCGGTATTGGCGCGCTGTATGTGGCACGCCGCGTTTTTTTTTTTTGTAATTTCAGCCTATCGGGTGCTAATTTTGATAAAAACCAATCTAAAAGCGGATAAATCAGCCAAAAGCTCTGGAACGGGGGTGTTGGGGGGCTAGGATTACTTTATTCTTTCCTTACCAAAGTCCTGATGGATCTTCGCCCTCTCCCTGCGCCAACTCCTGTAGCATCCGGCTGGACTCGTGCTGCGGTCTGTGCCCCTGGGTGAGAAACATCTGCACTGTCCAGACGCCATCGTCCATGGCCTACTCTCTCCTCTCTTCATGCTTATCCACTTACCCGATTTCAAGCCCCCCGCTCCCCTCCCGCACATCTCCTGGCCGGAGAATCTTGCCTTGCTGCGATTTGGGTTGAACTTTCAAGCGGTCCCAAGCCGAAAGGACAGTTAGTACAGGCAGGCAACTGATTCTCGAAAATAACACTAAAGATGCTTGAATAACATCGCAAACACACTCAACTTTAAAATAACATTCTAAAGAATAGAAATTATAAAAAATAACACTCCTAAAGAATATTCAATTATAATATTTTCAAAATGACACGAATACACCTTGTCTTCCCCAACTCCTCTATTTCCACGCACACAACACCTTCCCTCTTCAACTGGCCACCGTCACCTGGCCTTCAAAAACGTCTTCTACATTCAAAAAATTCTAAGGGCAAAAAGATCTTTTCACCCACGGGAATGTTATTTTTCAGAATTTCTGCTCTTTGCGATGTTATTTTCAAATTGAGTGTGTTTGCGATGTTATTCCCTTGATTATGTATCTTTAGAGTGTTATTTCCCAAAATGAGTTGCCTACATGTACTATAACTGATGAGTGTTTTCAAGTCATCAAATCTTGTATTCCAATTAACAAACTATATTCTTTTTAAAAAATACTTACGAGTCAAGAATTATTTGGAGACAAGACAAAATCGTATTTAACATTTTCACAATTTTCTACCTTACATTACTTTGGCTTCGATATATATATTCATTGTTCATGTTTTGGATGCTAAAATGCTATACTTATGTAAATTGTGGTAAGGATATTGATTATTTATATTATTATTTATATTCGTTTCATCTTCCTTTTATGTACAGAATGACAGAATCAATAGTTGGTTGGATATGCTTTAATGCAAAATTGGAGATGATGGGTCAAATGAGAGAACATGCAAAATTATATCATCAAACCACAAATGTAAAACTTCATGTATTTATTAATGTATATATGGTTAAATTTTCGCTTAAGAGGGAATGTTCAATGTTGCACTCTTGTCAAATGTAATGTTCAAGCTGCAATATTGATATTAACAGAACGAAGGTCCAATGTATACTACTAGACGTACAAGCTGATTTTTGTAATATTGCAAACTACCTATCCATAAAAATGATATTGCAAATAAGATCAAAGCTTCATTACTTTGCCTTGCCAACATATATGATAATACACCATTTTCCAATTTGAAAAAGGGGCACAAAATTTACCTTAATACAATCAAATATTGCGTAAGCCCTTCATTTGATTTTACCTCTCCATAGCTCTTTTAGTCAACTTCGTCCATTTAAGGCTAAACCCTCTCAGGTCTACGTGTAAAAGGATAATTCTACACTTAAATTCCATGGACCTCCAGCCACATTGAACTAATTATTTATCTTCCACAAATGCATGTCGGATATTATTAGTTTCAAAATCAAACCTACTTTGTGATTTCACAAACAGTCTTATATCTTCTCAAATGCCTAATAAAGGTACATTTATGATAACATTGTGCTTATTTTCGAAGTGAAAATGCACAATATATTTGGCTTTACTAAAATTCAATATCAACATCAACCACTAGAAGATAAATTGAAACATAAATTGGTTTGAATACACAAGACTTGTTAACTATTTTGCCAAACTTTATCGACACCTACTATGAAGTAACATGTAAAAGGAAAAAAAACCTATATATATATATATGACTAAGGCCTCCTTTTATTCTTCTCATGGAAGAGTTGGAAGTTCTCAGCTAGCCAAGCTGCTCATTCTCTCATGTAGATCAACATTAGTTGGAATTATCCGATTTCAATCAAACTATGTTAATTGATCCAGTGTTTAAGATCGCACTACATTTTACCTAGGAATATACAATATGCCCTTGCAATAGAAAATTTTGAAATTAAGGCACTTACATTTTAATCGAAGTTTATATGTGTTCCCATATGCTCTTCGAGTAACGATTAGATAATTGACACAATATGCCCTTGCAATAGAAAATTTTGAAATTAAGGCACTTACATTTTAACCGTGGTGTTTGTAGCATTTTACGGTCAAGTGTATTGCCCAATTTCCAAGCATTCCATCATTAATCTTAATTGCATTAGCATAAGCATAATTAGATAATTGACAAAAAAAAATGAAAGATGCACCACATCAAATGATAGAGTCCCGTCAAATCATTATTAATTGTAGTCGATTGGCAAAACTAAATATGGTTGGTTGTTAGTGTTGAGGAACCGTCGCTGCTGGCAAATCTAGTCCGAGCGATCATCTCATAGACGGAAGTCGAATCACACAGAATAATGCAAGAATAAATAGTAAATTGGACACAGAGATATGGAGAGATTTCTTTCTTCTCGTTATTTCTCTTCTCAAAAACATGTACAATGGTTGGAGGTTCCCTCCTATATATAGTCTAGAGGCAGATGAGGAGCCCATTATGGGCAGGCTTGAGCCAGGTTTCTTAACAGTTAGCAGCTTTTTAGTCCTCGTGTCTTTTTAGGCTCCACCAGCAGGTTCTTTCCTATTTACTGGTATGTTGCCGACAATCATTTTGTCGTGGGCGTGTGTCAGTTGCATTGGCGCTCAAGAAAAAGGCAACAACCAGATTAATTAAGAGATATTGTTTGTTATGATTGCATTAGATATCAATCCCTTAAGTATGGGAAGTTATGATTTGATTAGATTCTAATTTCTTACAGATCATAGAAATAGTTATTTGTTTCCAATCTGCTTACGCCGGCTATATAAGGCTAAACATTGTCATCTATTCTCATTAAGCAAGAAGAAATAATCTAATATCTCCTTTCTCCTAAGACCTCTTCTCCCCAGCTGAGTCGCGCTGGCCCTCCTATATACGGTATTTACCCCGATAAACTAAAGTTCATGACACATTTTTTTTCTTAAGCTTGGTACCAATTTGTTTTGCCTCTTAAAGCATTATTCAATCAATAGCATTGTGGTCTTACGCAACTTTGTCGTTTTTTTTTTTAAATAATATGATTTTAAAAGATAATTACAAAATTAAATAGTAAAAAATTACAAAACTAGGTCCCTACAAGCTCTGTTCCCCCTCAGAATACAATATTGTTTCTAGAAATTTTTAAATATAGTAAATGAGCTAAAAAAATTACGAAATTTTCTGTGGAGCCTTCCGACACAGTTTACTTGTTTGTGTAATTTTTCTAAAATTTTATCTGTTCTACATTTTTCTCCAAATTTTATTTAAGTGTATTGTTTGTAACAATTTCTAAATATATAAAATGAGCTCCACATTTTTTTTGTGAAGGCTCCTTACATATTGGAATGGATTGTGTAATTTTTTTAGAATTTTATATGTTTTAAATTGTCTCTAACAAACACCATGACATATTCTAGGTAAGAGGCTCATTTATACTTAAATTTCATAGTGTTTTTTGGATAATTTCATAACATATAAAATTCTGAAAAATTACACAATCCATTACACTATGTAAGGAGCCTTGACAAAAAAATTTTATAATTTTGGAGCTCATTTTATACATTTAGAAATTTATACAAACAGTATACTTAAATGAATTTGGAAGAAAAATCTGAGAACAAATAAAATTATGGAAAAACTAAACAACCAACTAAACTATATCGGGAGGCTCTACAAAAAATTTTGTAATTTTTTAGCTCCTTTAAAAATTCCTAGAAACAATATTGTATTATGAGGGGGAACAGTGTCTCTGTGGTTGAGCTGGCGACAGAGACCTAGTTTTGTACTACCTCCGTTTATAAATACTTGACGTTAAGCTTAAGCTTTCTCTCTTACTTGATGTCAAGCTTACACGAACGGAGGGAGTAATTTTTTGGATAACTATCTAGTTTTATATATTTTTTTAAAAGTATTATTAAAAAAAAAATACTAACTTTGTCAACCACAGCAAGACTTTTCCAATGTTGTCGTCGATGTTCAGTTGTTCACTGTAAATGGAATGAAGCATGTGACGTTCGATACGATATTTTCTATGCCACCATCTTTGGGAATACTTAGTTGCACTTTAACCTTTCTTGTGGATATAACTTATTTTGCCACCCAGTTGCCTCTCGAAAAGATCACGACATAACCATATTAGTACTTCGCTTTGGATGACCCTAGCAGTTTGACTACCTATTCTGGCATACCCCCGTCTCCCCATCCTTGGATCTTCGATGTGCCACTTGATTCTCTAAGGTGTACCAGCTAGTCACTTCCTCCTTGAAATCCAAAGTACCTGCTGGTTTTTGAAAAAATAATTGTGTGTTATTCCACAGGATCCACGCACTTTTTATTTATAGTCTAAGAATACAGTCCAACTTCGATACAACATCTTAATTAGACTCCAATATGAACTCACCAACACCCTCACTCAAAATGGGCTAAAGATATCAATCATGCCCACCTTGTTACATATTGTAGCACCCTCGCTAGGACATAACCCTTTAGTGAAACAATCAGCTAACTGTTCACCAGACTTGACATACTCTAACTTCAACATCCTACCATCGAGCTTCTCTTTGATGAAGAACATATCAATCTCAACGTGCTTGGTATGATCATGTTGTGCTGGATTGTTAACAATGTTGATTGCATATTTATTGTCACAATATAACACGAAGAGATTATTCCTCTATACTCGAAGCTCGAACAATAAACCCTTTATCCATATCATGTCATTCATACTCAATGTCATCGCTCTGTACTCTGCCTCTACAGTAGACTGAGCCACAACCTCTTGCTCTTCCATGACACAAGGTTATCTTTCACAAAGATACAATATCTAGATGTAGACCTCCTATCATCCGCACTGCTCGCCCAATCAACATCGCAAAATCCTTCCACATTCAAGTGTTGATTCTATCTAAACCAAAGGTCTTTCCTAGGGCTACTCTTCAAATACCGCAGGATTCAATAGACATCATCTATGTTTCCTGTTCTGAGATTATGCATATATCGACTAACCACACTCACTGCATATGAAATATTCAGTCTTGTATGGCACAAATAGATGAGACACCCAACAAGCCTTTGGTAAACTTCTTTGTCAACTAGATCTCCCGACTCAGCACAAATCTTGTGATTCCTATTAATATGTGAAGCAATATGGCGACATCCAAACATACCTGTTTCTGCCAGCAGATCGATGACATACTTCCTCTAGGCGAGAACTATACCCCTCGAAGAATAGGCAATCTTAATCCTAAGAAAGTATCGAAAAGTTATAAGATCTTTCACCTCAAACGCCTCTCCTAGTATTTTCTTCAAGAACTTGATTTCCTCGGCATCATCTCCAGTGATCATAATATCATCAACATAGACTATCAATATAGTTATATGTGATCCTCTATGCCACCTATAAAATACAGTATGATCTCCATTGCACTGAGAATAGCCCATACTACAGACTACACGTCTAAATCTATCAAACCAAGCCCTTGGAGACGGCTTCAGACCATATATAGACTTCTTGAGTTTACACAACTTTTCATCAGTCTACTGTTCTCAAAGCATAGAGGAATCTTCATGTATACATCCTCTTGTAAATCACCATGTAGAAAAGCATTCTTCACATCTAACTAATATAGGGGCCATCCGAAGTTAGTTGCATAGGAGACAACGTTCTTATCCTACTCATCTTTGCCACTGGTGCAAAGGTCTCATCATAGTCTATCCCATATGTTTGACTATAACCTTTTGCAACGAATTGTGTCTTGTACCTCTCTATCTTGCCTTCAGGAGTTTGCTTAATCGTAAGCACACATTTGCATCCTACTGCCATCTTTCCTACTGGAAGTGGAACAAGTTCTCATGTCTTGTTTTTCTGAAGTGCACTAAGCTCCTTCATGACATCTTTCCACTTAGGATCCTGCTTAGCAGCTGTCAATCCAGGCACTGTCTGAAGACATGCAATGAATGCTTTGTATGCAAGTGAGATATGTGAGTATCAGATGAAATGTGCAATGCCATGCTCAAAGCCATACCGGACCGGACTGGAGGCTTTCCAGCATTAGCTTTAGTTTTCCTATGTTGCGCAAGTGGTAACTCTAGATGAGAGTGATTAGAAGGAATATTACCACTCGCTCCAAGAGGAGGCAAGGAACTTGATAAAGAGAGACCCGAGGTGGGATTTGGGACTGGATTAGCTGATAAGGCCGACTGTTCAAGTTGTGGTTGTTCTGGTTATGGTTGCGCCTCTGCTAGCTCCGCTGGTGGCTTAGGTGCTTATTGCTTGTCCCTCTGCTTCTCCCCTGTTTCCCAAAGCGCATTCGCTAATAAACCTTCGATTATTTTGGGGCTATCACATCTCTCGCATATTCTGTTAGGGTCGGGCATGAAATTATCCCCACAATGACTTCCTTCTTTTCATTGACTACTCTCCTTGTTCTCCCCTCTCGACTGTCACCCTTAGTGATAGGAGAGAACTCCTCCAAAAATTGACTAAGAGTACCTCTACTCGTGTAGTACGACTCAAACTCCTAGAATGTCGCATCCATACGAACAACTTTTGCTCAACTGTGTTCCAGCATCTATAACCCTCTTGACTTGATGAATAGCCTATAAAGATACATTTCAATGCCTGTGAATCCAACTTGCCAATCGCTGAAGACTTCATGCAAGTATTTGAGATGACATACGATCGATGAGATATGCTGTTGTCATTACTGCCTCGCTCCACAATCCCTTTGGCACATTCATCTAAAACATGAGTGAACGTGCTACCTCCAACAAATATCGATTCTTCCTTTCAGCTACTCTATTTGGAGGTGGAGTTTTTGGATAAGTTGTCTGATGAAGTATCCCCTCCCCTAAGAGATACATTGCAAACTCCTTGTTAACATACTCAGTTCCATTGTCTGTTCGAAGAATCCGAACCTTTGCATCAAATTGAGTAGAAATCATCTTATGAAAATTCTGGAAACAATGAAGGACCTCGGTCTTGTGCTTCATCATATAAATTCAAGTTATACGAGTATAGCAATCAATAAATGCGACAAACCACTTAAAACCACTCATAGAAGTAACTGAGTATGGACTCCAAACATCAGAATATATTAATACAAAATGTTCATAACTCCAAAGACCAATGCTACTATATGTAGACCGTGTATGCTTTCCAAATTCACAAACATCACACACAAGTTTACTCTTGTCTACTTTATTGAACAAATCAGGGTATAACCGACTCAACTCCTCCTGTAGCCACAGCCAATCCTGCCTGATCAATGTACCACAACCCATTACATATTATTCTAGTCCCAATCCTCTTTTCCTGGAACAAACACAAATCCTCATCAAATATGATAGTGCATTTGAATTGGTCAATGATAGAACCAACTGAAAAAAGATTGACTGGAAAGGAGGGAACATGTAAAACAGAGGATAAAACAACGGATGATGTGCACTCTACAGATCCTACACCTTGAATAAGTTGGGATGTTCCATCAGCTATTTGGACAGCTTCAGAATAAGTATATGTAGTGTAAGATGCAAATACACTAAGTGAACCCGTGACATGCTTGGATGCCCATGAATCTATGATTCAATCAATATGAGTGCTTATATGTGGATGCAAGTGCATGTGCTTGAGTACCTTCACCCACGTTTGCGTAGTTGGTAAAGTTAGCAAAGGAGGTGGAATCACGAGGAGTCTCCAATGCATTTCCCTGTCGTCACTTCTCCCACTGTATAGCTTGCTCGTCTGTTACTCGCTCTCCTCTGTCACGACCATATTACCCTTGGGCCAACTCGGCCTCTTCCTCGATCTCCATAATCGTCACCTCCTCCACGACCACCACGACCTCCACCTCGGTCTCTATAATCTCTAGTTCGGCCTCCACGATCACCATGATTTGCACCTCGGTTTCCATAATCTCCAGTTTGGCCTCCACGACCACCACAATCTCCACCTCGGTCTCCATACCGTGGAGAAGGACAAGCACAGCTCATATGTCCTCTCACTCCACAGTTGTAGCACTTCCTATCATCAGGTATGGTATATGCGGACCTAACAGGGTTATTGTCCTCCATTACTCGTAATCGAATCTCCTCTTGTACCATAGCTGAAATAGCATCCTCCATAGTTGGCAAGTTTGCCAAGTAAAACATGGCAACCCTCCTACTTCCAAATTTTGGGTTCAGTCCCTTCAGGAAGTGTAACCCGTCTGCGTTGCGGCCACAACTTGTCAACCTCAATATCACCAGCACATGTTAACTGCAGTGGGTCATAGTGATCTAAATCTGCCCATAGCTGCTGCAGTTTACTAGCATACCCCTGGACAATCTTCTCCTATTTCAGAGTCTCCACTTTGCCTTGGACCTCCACCACCATCACCACATTTCCTGCCCTAGCGTACATGTTGCTCAACGTATTCCACATTGTCGGTGCACTTTGCGTCATCTCCACCATCCGAGCGATGGATGAAGAAATTGAGGTTAGCAACAAAGCCACCACCACGTAGTTGGTAGTATGCTACACCCTCCAATCCATGCTTGCCTTGTCTGCAGGCTCAACACAAGTCTCCTGGAGGTAATGCTCCACTCCATTCGTCCTCAGAATTAGCTGAGCCTTTCTGGACCAACTAAGGTAATTCTTGCTCCCTTCCAACTTTACATCATTCAGCATCAGCTCCAGCTTTAAGTCAAATGATCCTGCACCAGCCCTTGGACCTATCATAGTCGTTGCGAAGAGATCTTGTAACATGCTTCTCATGTCACCTTGCGTAACCAATAGGGAAGTAGTCTCAACAACTGTCTTTCTCTTCTTTTCTACCACCCTCATTGCGGTTTCTTCCTCCTTCGCAGCCTCAATCTCCTCAGGGGTCATCTTCTCAAACAAGAGCAATGCTAATCACTACCAAGATATGCCACGCGTATCTCTCACGATCATGACAATCCGTCACGCAACAACGTTCTACCGAACCTCAATGGTTGCCTTCACGGTTACCCAAATAATGTAGAGCCGTAATTTTTTCCCCAAACAGAACTCTCTTTTTTCTTTTTTTCCCTTCTCACCTCCTTCACTTTTCCTTCCTGCCCGTGTCTGATTTCTTCTGAAGTCAGTCGACCTTCTCTCTGCTCCCCTACTTCGCTCCAACGATTCTCAATCGACCGACGGTTCTTCTTCCGGTCTTCTTACGCTCCCCTTCCTCAGACTCAGATCAAGCCACCGAGATTGAGCCCATTCTTCTTCAGATCCAGATCGAGAGCTTCCCCTTTTCCTTCGGTGCTCCCGCGTGCGGCGGTTGTCACCTTGGCGACCCAAGGCGGTTGCAACCTGCCACGGGTGTTGACAATGACAACCAGCGGCTAGCGGCGGTGGATGGTTGCGACGTCGGTGGATGGCGATGACGACGACGACGACAACAGCTATGGTTAGAGATGAGAACAGGTAAGCTCTAATACCATGTTTTTTTTGGAAAAATTGCAGTGTGTTGTCCCACAGATCCCCCACACCTTTTATTTATAGTATAAGATACAACTTCTTAATTAGACTCCAATACGAATTCACCAACACTACCATTGCATTCTACTTGGTCCTCTATTTGTTTAGAGGATACACTCCTCTTCCTTTACTTCCCTTACATCTTACATATGTGTCCTTCTAATTTTCTCTCTTCGATTTTATCTCCCTAGTGCCTTATCGAGCGTGACCTTGTTGAGGTGACTCCTTGTGCTTGTTGAGCATGGTTGTTATGTAACACCCTAGGGTGCAAATTTCACTTAAGCGTAGGCCACCTTGTAGAACAAGTCTACGCTCGCATAGCAACTCATTTGGATTTGTACTCCCACTTCTCTTAAAAGGATTAACCCAAAGTTACGATATTTTGATGAGTACGTTCCACAAAACCACACTATCTTTAGCAAAACTATCATAAAACCACACCATGAAGCAACATTCTCAAGGAACCACACTTCACTTTGCATAATCTTATCCAATTGGCCTGACAGGTCGGGCCCATTGGCCAATCTCACAAGACTATTATGCTTTCATTTGCTGACATGGTGGTAGTTGTCACACTAGATAAGAGCTGACACGTCTATTTTCAATTACTTACCACATGATTTATAGTTTTAGCTACAAATAAGTCCATTCTACCCCCTCCCCCGCAACTCTTGATCAAGTTTGGAAATCAACCCCTCACTCCAATATCGGGCATTTGACACCCGCCGACTATCAAAACTAGGCAAGTCACCTTCTTGCCCAAAACCACCGTGTTTTTTGGTTGGTTTTCGGTGAGATATCATAGCAGTAAGCTTGGGTACGCTGACATAACTTACAAATCAGCCCAAGGTGACTAGGTCAAAAGGTATCACACCTACTTTTTTCCCCAAAACCATCATGAACCATAGGATTACTTTCTATTAAAGAAAAAGTCCACTTTTGGTCCCTCAACTCTTTCCGTAGTCTAATTTTCACCCCTAACTTCAAAACCGTTTAGTTTACATCCCTCGACTATTAATACCCGTGCAAATAACCCCCTAATGATGGTTTTGTTGGGGATTTTGCCTAGTTGGCTGGTGACATCACTTAACATTGCCAGAGAGGCAGAAAAACACACCATATCAGCATGTTTTGCCATGTCATCCCAATCTCTCTCTCTCTTCCCCATCTCCCTCATATCCGGCTCTCCCTCACCAAATTCAGAGAGCGGATAGCAAGGAAGCACACAATGGTGGTAGGGGGACTTGAAGGTGGTCAAGATCCCGACAGACCAAGGCACGTCACCGGCGGATTTGGGTGAAGAGCCACGGTGTTCCGGTGCCAGCTGCTGTGGCAATGGGGCCAAGGAGGCACCAGTGTGAGCTAGCCGCCGCGCTACATGCCGGCCGGTGGCCGTAGTACCGAGGTTTGTACAGGAGCTTGCCGAGCGGATGCGTAAAAAGCAAAAAGGCTATGGAGTTCTTCCCAAATCCAGACACCAGAGGACACCATAAGCTCAGGAGATTTAGGCATGATTCACCACGTGATCAAAATCCACGCCAAACAACTAAAGGCAAAAAAGCTTTTTGCAGCCCACACCTCACACATCATTAATTAGTATGCAGAAAGACAAATTGAAGCTACGCTACCACGCCTGTGTAATGAGCTTATGGAATAGAGAGTGAGGGTGGAGGACCGGTGGTGGGGGGCGAGTTGCCATTGTACTTGCCAGAGCAAATAGCGGGGGACGAGTAGCCATTCCTCTTGCCGGAGCGAATAGCGAGCGCAATGGCTTCCTCTTTATGGGGATCTGGATTTGTATCTAGATCCTATGTGTATATCGAGCTGGTTCCATGTTTAGTAGCTAGCTTATATAGTACAGTATCGATGAATATCATATCCATATATGCAGTGACGGATCTAGGATTAAATCTTAGGTATGGCGGTGTCGCTTCCTCGCCGGACACCGCCTCATCGTGCACCGCTAGGGTTTGGTCACTCGGTCATCTCTCGATGGCTTGACTAATTGCGTTGAGCTTTTGTTCAATTAAACTCTTTTTAGAGAAAAGTGCTCCGTGAACTAATAAAATGAATCCTTTTGGAATATGTAAACATCCTAGGCGCATTAATCACTCATATTACTCCATGTGCATCTTTTCATGGTTCTTATGAAATTGTGATCATGATTTAGGATGATTGCTTAGTATAAATCCTAAAAGAACAAATCAAAGGAAGGGAACACCATGCAAGTACTTCTTGGCAGCCTCCACGCCAGTACCACATGGCGCCCTCTCGGCCTCGCCAAGGTAGCGATCGTGTATCTTTTCTAAATCTGCCAGCACAAGAAAACATATATGTTACCATCCCATGAATACACAAATACTAATATACTATGGTGAATCATAACTCTTGGGAGAAACTTACCTCAAAAATCTCTTCGCTACTTTTCAGGCAATTTTTCCTAATTACACAAACCGAGCCGTCGGACCCTCCACCAGTGATCTTTGCACCAAAATACCAAATAGACTAGGACCTCTATTTTGTGAGCCCGACGATGTCCCCATTGTTCTTGCTTTCCACTTCTTGCCGGCAAGCCTTGCCGTCTTTCTCGTGCCGCGCCCACGCCTTGTGTTGGCTCGCCGCTCGTGGCTAGCGGCGTGGCGTGTCGCCCTCTCAGCCGTGACCCGCGCCACGCCACGCCGTCCGCCCATGTCGGCGCCTCACGCCGCCTTTGCCTTGCGCTTGTGGCTTGCCTGCGCCTAGGATTTGAAATTAGGGGAAGTAAGCTAGCGTGTATTGGTGTGGGCTGTGGTAGTGAGTTCAATTGTATTGGTGAGGTGTGTGGGCTTAGCTCTGGGCCAAGTGGTGGCGCTTTATGTGATGAGAGGTGGCCGTCTGTTTGGTCAGAGTAAAGTAGGCACGCCATGCCTGGGAAACCAAGAAGGGGTATCGGTGCTTTCGGGAAGGAGGGTTACTCACTGTGTCGGCTACCTCGGGCACCTTGACTGCCCAATAGCTAGGTCCGCCCCTCATACATGCGAATAAAACGATAGTAAATAAGAGTAAATAGACCACATGATCGACGTCTTTCATCATGGGCCGGGAAGGCGAATTACAAACGAACATCTGCAAAATAGTTAGAATAGTTTAGGCCTGTAGCATCACTATGAAGTTCAAGAACATTAGCAAATCCTTGAATTTTATCTCCAGGATCTAAAATAAATGCAAATGCATATAGAAATAGGATTTCATTCCAATATTTCAAATATTAAGTTTTCATAGCAACAATAGCCTCTCGTAAGACTATTTCATTTTCATATGCCTTCAAGTGACTAGCAATTTGTAGAGTACAATGCACAATTATATGAGATGTTGGATAATACACATCGGATAAAGCAACAATAGGATTATAAAAAATTCCAAAAGCTGGAGTATCTTCTCAGCAACAAACCAATGCTGCTTAGTCAGTAGTGCACTACCGTTAGTGCTACGATAGTGCATTTGAATAAAAACAGAAAAAATGCTCTTATATGGCAAAATGCTCTTTAAGCATCAAGTAACTAGAGTTCCATCTTACCGTCATATCCAAACCAAATTTTCTTGGATATACATTCATTGCTCTGCAGAAGTTCTTATATGTTGTAATTCATTGGATAGAATGATTTAAGAAAGACATCGTATCGCGAAAAGCTTTAATATACGCATTCAACCTCTTCGAACCGCATTTTACTATTGATTAATAATATGACAAGCGCATCGTTGATGTAGCAAGAATGATTCAGCATATGTACTAAACATTGGAGTGAGAATATCTATTGTCCTAGAGTTTGCGACGGCATTGTTTAAAGTTATTAAGAATATTTTGTTTGTAAGACCAAAGTCTTCCACGACTTTGATAATACAGTCCGTAATATTCTCACCCATGACAGTCCTTAATATTCTCACCCGTGTGTGCTACATCAATTAGTTTGAACCCTACAATTTTTTTTTCCATTTTTTAGTCATCATTAACATAATGAGCAACTACACTAAGATAATATTCCCTAGCCCGACCACTCCATATGTCCGAGGTCAAAGCCACCGAAAATGTACAGGTACTACATAGTTCTTTTAATTTATCACAGCGTTCATTATAGTATTTAACTGGATCCCCAGTTGTTGTGCATCTAATGCTTGGTAGGAAAATCTAGGATTATCTTGTGATGTTTATGTAATTTTCAAAAGATTTAAGACTCCCTAAAGTTTAAAGGTAAATCCTCTGAAGCAATTAAATGACAAAGATATTGACGAGCTACCTCAAAGACTATAGGCCCAACTATGTACTGTACCATCGGGGTTGTACTGCAGCTATGAATCCTTGCCTTGCTATACATCTTGCAGCATGTCTAAGCAAGTGCCTCGTTCCACTTGAAGACTTTACAGACAAATCATGTTTACTAATTTTACAAACATCATATTATACCTGAACTCCTTATGTGTCTTCCTTGGTTGACTTATTGAAATCCTTCGTACTCTTGATGTACTCAACTTGGATCTCTTTGCTTCGGTGGTTGCAGACAAACTTAGAGCTTGATGATGGTATTCCTCCTTGCCCTTCTGGTTGGTTTGAGGCACGGAGATTCTCGAAGGATGCAAGATCCTTAAGTGAAATTCCGTAATCATCAATAGCAAAACTATCATAATTTTTCATCACGAAAACTACAAATCGAAACTTACATTATTATTTATTTCATCTTAGTATAACAAATAATAACAATAAAAATATGCAAAAAAATAGTATTGTACCTATTTTGCTGACTTGCCGCTGGATATCGAATTTTCCAAATGTTTGGCACAATTTTTTTAAATTTTGCCAAATTATCACTCAAGAAATCTAAATTTGCACAACAGAATTCGTATAAGAGATTGAGGAATAGATGAGTGCTAAATGAGGGGGTATCGTGGCTACGTCTAGAAAAAAATTTCGGGATTTTTTAAAAAATTTGTGGTATTTTTAAACCCTCGACGGCTAAAAAAGGTCAAAAAATTAAATTTTCAACCATTTCTTGTGCCTACCAGGCTAATCGTGCCTAAAAGGGCTGGCGTGACGTTCCGTGCCTGGGTGTGCCTAAACGGGCCCAATGGCCATAAGCATGTCGCCTGAGCTGTGTCGAGTCGGGCTGGGGTGCCGACCAAGCACATTTCACTGGTGGTCGTGTTCTGGGACGACCGACCATAGTGTCGAGTCGTCTTGAGTGCCGAATCAGACCAACACTCCTATGCTTGGGCGACTGGCGGCATGACCCATTTGGGCAGCTCTAATGGTTGGGATGGCCATCAGCTTGAAATTTTCCTGACTGCAAAATACGGTACCCGTAGGCAAATAGGCAGTGCACAGAGTAGAGGTGTTGCGGGAGGCAAGAGAGAGCAAGAGGCGGGCTTGAGGCGTGGCTTTAATAGAGAAGAGAAGGAGGGAGATGGGGACATGGGGGCGAGCTCGGCGCGAGATATCGCAAGCAGGAGCGCGAGCATTGTGGCATGGCTAGCATGGAAATGTAACGAGGTCACGCCGGCGTTCTAGCTCGAGGTCTGACGTTCTTGTCTCCTGTCTTGGCACATGGCTAAGCGGCGATGCCTGAGAGAGAAGAAGAAAAAATAGTGGTGAGTCTTTGGTGTGTCATGGAGATGGTATTTGGTCTTTGGGTTCTTGAGAGGGAAAAAGGAGAGGTAAGCAGTGGTGGTGGCGGGCAGGAGAGGAGGAGTTTGGCTGCGGTGTGATTTCATCCTGAGGAAGAGGGAAAAGAAAAGGGATTAGATTTTGGTTTCAGATTGATTTGAATTTGAAATTTGAACTTATTTTGCAATAACCAGGTTTTAAATATTTTGGTTTGCACACAAATAAATATTTTCACAGAAACCGAAATCTTGAGAAAAGGAAATTGTTTTAAAATTTTAAATTGCATTTCGAAGCTTTTGGAATTCTTGAAATGCAAACAAAGATTTTAAAATTCTAGAAATTCGTGCAAATTTAAAAAAATTCAAATTTGGGCAGTTACACTCTTCCTCGTGCCGGATGTTGGAGGAGGGGGAGTATTCGCTCAACGGGATCACGGGCCACGCACGTCCACGAAGATGTCCAACTCGAGGAAATAAGATTGATGTTCTGCTCGCTGGCTGCCGCCATGGCCAAGCTCGGCGGCTCGATGCGCCATCCTTCCACCCGTGACCCTTCGTTGGTGGTTGTGGGGATTGGAGTGGAGGCTGGGTTTGAGGGAAATAGGGGGGATAGATAGGGTGATCTAGCAAAACATGATGATATGGCATGTGTTTTTTGGCCCTGTGGCAATGGTAAGTGATGTCACCAACCAACTGGGCAAAACTGCCCACAAAACCACTGTCGGGGGGTTATTCATAGGTATTTATAGTTGGAGATGTAAACTAAACGGTTTTGAAATTAGGGGTGAAAATTAGACTCTAGAAAGAGTTAAAGAGGGACCAAATGTGGACTTTTTTCTTTCATTAAGAAGTATTTATAACTGACTAGGAAGTGATTCAACACTGACACGACTGTCTACACTCCACACAGCGAAAACTAGCTTTGTGGCCACCAACATGGTGAAAAACACTGATAAAACCAGTCTAGAGATGAAACGTGAACAATTTTAATAGTTGGAGGGTGTCAAATGCTCGGTTTTGTAGTTAGAGGTTGATTTTTGGACTCCAACAATTGTTATGGGTTCAAATGAACTTATTCCTTTTAGCTATCATTTCATGATTTTTTTTCTCTTACTTCTGTCTAATTTGAACGTAAATAGTGCTCTCACTTTTGTTCAGCAACAATGCAATTATTTAACTTGCTTTTTCTTGTCATGCTTAACTTTATTAGTATTTTCTTTGCCACTTCTATTTACCACATTTGAAAATTAGGTTTCATTTCCTAAAAAAAAAGGTTTCCCTGATGGATCGTTCACTCTTCAGTTAGGGCAAAATATCCAACACTCTAGTTGATAGAAGTGATGACTGTACAATATCAATATTGTAACTTAGGATTAATTCTACTATCTATGAAGGGCTAAATAAGTAAATAAAAGATTTTTCTTGAAGTGTCAACCGAGAAGCCCTACAATCAACTCTTGCATTTAAGTCAGGACTGCGCGTTGTTGTAGAATCTCCTTTTTTTTGTAGCCTATCCAACAATTGGATTGTATCTTATCCGGCAGTTGGATAGGTTACGCAGTGACCGCTAAAAATATGCAACAGATCAAGTAGACTAAGGGCATGTATAATAGTACAGATAATTATTGTCTATAACAACTCTCTATACCACATATAGATAGTACTAAAGATAGCTCATACAATGAGTTGTGGTGATACAGTCGGCTACAGGATTATAGACAACACACAATTTTTTAATGCTTTCCTTGGTTCTAATGATACAGTCGGCTAAAGGATTGTAGACAGCTCATTCCTCTCTCTTTGTTCTCTTTTATCCACGTCAGCTTAAATCTTACGTGGCAGAGACTATAGACAGCTGATGTAAACCCACAGTACATGACCTAACTTCATTATGAATATTCTATTAAAGAAAATGTCGACGAATCAGAAGTTGATTTAATTTCATATATAACACACGGCAGTGTATTTGTGAAGACAGACAGTGAATGCTCCAAAAGTTCTAGTTTTGATGTAACATATATATCGAGCCCTGGCATATGCCGAAAGATAAACAGATAACAAGATGCATAGGTGAAGCTTAATCTCTGTTTTTCATAATTAGTAATTTTTTTATCTAATTAATCAGAGCAAGAGGGGAAAAAAAAATAAAAACCTCATGAGTTGCAGAAAGGTCAATCCCTGTTTGCACGCTTTCTATTTGATCCATATTTTATGAATCCTTACCAGGGAAACACCGATTTTTTTTTTATGAAATATATACTAGTTTGTGCTTCTCTAAATGAACCAATACTATTCTGACATACTTTTACCTTTCTATTTTCAATTCAGCATGCAAAAAACAATTGAACGCTATAGGACATACGCGAAGGACAATATCAGCAGCAAGACAGTACAGCAAGATATAGAGGTATATAATTCTGCTTGATAGGCCTATTATCCTTTGTCGTCATACGTGGGTATATGTTTTCAATTTGCCGATGTTAATGTTGCTTCATTAAGAGATTTTGTCTATTCAGTCGATGTTTAAGTTAGTTTGCATTGAGAAGCTTCTGTTTTCAATGTCTCAGTTTGCTTTGCAAACCCATTTCCCAGCGGATGATGCTTCTACTGAAAAAGCCTAAACCATCCTGGACTCAAGCATCAGTGTTCAATTAATATTGCTGATATTTTTTTAAAAAAAATCGTGATTTTGATCTGATAAGACCTTGTATGAAAACCATGTAGTAGAAGTTTCCGCATGTTTGAGGAATATTCAGTATTTTCTTAAACTTATGCCAGATGTATTCTGCAAACATTTTTCAATTCAATTGTCACCTACAAGGATGAGCAGAGGCTTGGGAGATTCTGTTGATATGTCTGGACTTTGTATTGAGCAATATATAAAAGACTTTAGCATTATACATAACCTCATTGATGGTATAACATGTGATTATTATAAGGGGACAATTTTAAAGGCTACCTGATCTGAATTGCAGCAAGTAAAAGCTGATGCTGAGGGCTTGGCAAAGACACTTGAAGCTCTTGAAGTTTACAAAAGGTAATCATTTCGGTTTACAAGACTGCTTGTCCTTGTACCGGCCAAAAACTCAGTTGCTACCATCGAATTTTGTTGAGCTGCAGGAAACTTTTGGGTGAAAAATTGGAAGAATGTTCTATTGAAGAACTGCACAGTTTGGAAGTCAAACTTGGAAAAAGCCTCCATAGCATCAGGGGAAGGAAGGTTAGCTATTTTCCAACTCTACAGTCTATGTTATCAACAATGAATCTATCCATGCACAGAAGCTTACAGCCTGCTATGCTACTTATCTTACATGCAGACTCAGCTGTTGGAAGAGCAGGTCACTAAGCTGAGACAGAAGGTATCTCATCAACTTGTCATCCCACAAAAACCTGAAACAACAGAGATATTAGTTCCTTACTTTGTGGTGTTAATTTCTTACATCAACATCGAGCAGGAGATGACGCTGCTCAAGGACAATGAAGATTTACGGGATAAGGTAAATACAGTGAAGTTGCCAGCTTGAGTGAAACGCACAACTTACCATTAGACTGAAGACGTACCTCATGTGATATCTTATGTGCATGCAAACAATTCAGATTTGCCGAAGGACTAGCACATCTGTAACATAAGGACGTATCTGATTTGCTGCTGTTGATCATTCTTTTCTGCAGTGCAAGAATCAGCTTACGTTGGTGACTTCTGCTCCCGTGACCGTCGCGGCGCAAGATGAGAACCCGGACCAGAACAATGACCATATGGATGTGGAGACTGAGCTAATTATTGGATTACCTGGCAGGCCTTGAGAAACAGGCCCAGAATAAGCTGGATCTCTGTGTGGAGGATGGAGATGCAAGCCAAGAAATGACACCCTAAAATCAACTGCGTTATTTACGAACCTGTATTGTCTGTCCATGGATGCGAAGATACATGCAACAAACAGCAGACAGAAACCCTGTAGTTGCCGACGACATCTTAATCGAAATCTGAAAAGTATATTTTGTTGCTTCCTGGCTGCAGTGATGTTCTGAGACGAAGAACTCTTCTGAAGAAGAACCGCACGAAGACGAAGGAATCTTTGATAGGTGTTCTGTGCGTAGCCTCCCTCGACGCAGGTATTGGAGCAACGTGTCGACCGGGCAGAAGGACAGGCGACTTCTCTAGTTCCTTCTAGTTCCTTCGTTTCTTTTCTCTTCGGAGCGTGAGAACGGTCGCTTTCACAAAGCGACTGGTTTGGGATCCTTTGCATGCGACCACGGCAGGATACGCTGATGTTTCTGTCTTGCGCCTCAAATTCTTTCTACTGGTGCTCCATCATTCCATGTGCAGTTGGATCACGCTGCTCAAGTGCGTACGTCAAAATTGGATAAGGCTAGAGGTGGCAAAATAGCCGGCACGACACGGCACGAGTCCACTTAGATATGATCCACTTAGATACGGCTCGCTTGGCATGACATGTTAAACAGGTCGTGCCTGTTTGGACGGCCCAGGCACGTTTAGTCCGACGGGCTAGGGTAGACCCATTTAGCCCATCTCGGTCGTCGACACGCTCGTTGTCCGCATTCGCACAACAGCTGGCACCCCACCACAGCCCCTTGTCGAGGCCACCACTGCACTATGGCTACCTCCTCGAGGACGTCTGATCTGGGTGTTGCTGGCGCAGATCTAGCTGGATCTGGGAGAATGCGGCGAAGGCGTGGTGACATGGGGTGGGGAAAAGCCGGAATGGGGAGGGATGGGCTTGAGGAAAGCGGATAGTTGTCGAGGCCTATGGCTACGATAACGTCGCCCTCCTCTACTGTTGGTGGGAAGCCGCTGCCATTGCCCTCCTCTACTATTGGCGCGAAGTCGTTGCCGTCGCCAAACTGCACGTAGGAGCGCCGCCCTCCCTCTTCCACGCGGTGGAACAACCCTCTTCTTTCGTGGACGCGTAGTCGTCACCGTCACCTCGGTGGAGGAAGGAGGAGGTGTGGTCGGGGCAGAGACGGGGACGGGGACAGCCGTCGAACAGGGGGCAAAGCGAGGAGACGAGCGATAGATGGGTATGATCAGGGAAGGAGGAGTGAGGAGGCGAGGGAGAAATGGGGCTATGGGGGAAGTCCTAGTAAGATAATGGGTCAAGCTAGGCGGCGCCATGCCTAGGTCGTGTCGTGCCAGGCATGGTACGATGCGTGCGGTATCAGGCCAGCCCGATAGGGCGAGGTCGTGACTTAAGCACAACACAGTGCGTCATGCCGTGACGACCCGACCCGTTTAGGTGTCGAGTCGTGCCTACGTCAGGCTGATAGTACCTTGCTTCGAGTCAATCCGCTAGACACGACACATTTGGACAGGTCTGGATATGGCAATAAGCGTTGGAACGGTGACGCTCACAAAGATGTGTGGATTATATGAGGATTAGCTATCGTTGCCAACCTGCGTAGGATACAACGGAGAGCATGTTGCTACCTCTTTACTACTTAAAAAGACTCTAACGGTGGTGAGTGATACGTTCTTGTTGTCCCACTTCTAATCCTCTTTATGCCAATAGGTAGGCCAACACTGAGAGCCCAGATCACTTCGCGCAGCAGCAAGCCAGCACCCCTAGCGCCTACGCTGCGCTGCCCTCCCTCCCACTCCTCTCTCATGCCTTCCACTCTCGCGTGATTTTTTTTTAAAAAAAAAATCTATTTTTTATTCCGAAATACAGTAATAATACTACTTTTTTTTTATTTTACAGGAATAATTATCTGTCGCTCAACTGTTGGGCGATAGTCCAAGTCGCTCAACGATTGAGTGACAAATGTCCAGGTAGCTCAATGGTTGAGCGACTTGGACACTTGTCGCTTAACGGTTGGTCCTAGTGTACAAGTAGCTCAGCTAGCAGCGCATGCATGTACACCATTGTAAAATAAAAAAAGGTAGTATTATTATTGTATTTCAGAATAAAAACTAGATCATTTGTAAAAAAAATCCTCTCGCGCCGCCCTCCCTCTCCTCTATCTCACGCTCCCCACCTGCGTCGCTCGCCTCCTGCTCTTCTTGTTGCCTCCTCCCTCACAGGCGATTCCAACCCAGTAGCCGAACCCCCCCCTGAGCAAACTCTAGCCATCCACGGCCATGGCCGACTGACCGAGTCACCGAGCAGGAAGAAGAAAAGAAGAAAAAGCATAGGCTGATCTGCTGATGGGCCTTTGCCGAAGCGACGAAGCCCATAGGCCCAACTCCCTCAAGCCCTTCCCACATCCCCACTTGTGCAAACCATTCCCTAATCCCCATTCCAAAATCACCCAATTTCCAAATCACAAAACTCGATCGAGTCACGACCGAGGCGGAGGGCCATTGTCGAGTCCGAGGGGGCTGGCGGCGTCATTGGTAGGTGTGATCGGATCCGGAGAGGGCGGAGCCATGGGCCGGAGGAGGCAGGGGTCGGGTGTCGGAGGTGTGGGATGCCCGAGTCATGACGGTCCATGCAGCCTTGCTTATAGCCGGATCGGGAGGAGGGGCCGTCTTGTGGGAGGCTGGGGTCGAGTGCCGAGGGGAGGCGGGAGGCCCCGGAGCCTGGCCGGTCCATGACAGTGACGCTGCTGTAGCCGAGCCAGAGGAGCTGAGGAGGCCGAGGAGGCAAGGGCCGAGGAGGGAGGCCGAGGTAGGGAACGGGAGCCCGGAGTCGGGTAGGGGAGCCGGTCAACCGGAGGCGGCGACGAGGGAGCCAGAGGTGGTCAGCCTCTGGAGCCTGGAGGGGAGCTTGCTCGGGGAGGGGGACCGGGGGAGCCGAGAGGGGAAGTGGCGACAGTGGGCAGTGGTGACTGGCGTCTGGCGAGATTTATTGATGATTGAAGATTTGAAGTCTCATTCCTCGGACTACAAGTGGTAACCGGTAACTTATTCATCAATTATTCATCAATTAGTCACTGTGTAATTATAT
The DNA here is from genome assembly GCA_036346405.1 of Phyllostachys edulis. Lineage (NCBI taxonomy): Eukaryota > Viridiplantae > Streptophyta > Magnoliopsida > Poales > Poaceae > Phyllostachys > Phyllostachys edulis. Next base: position 102,480,342 of record CM070549.1, read on the forward strand.
TATTGTGGTATATAATTAATTAGCAATTTGTTAGAATGTAGTGTAGTGTAGTATTGTATTATTGTGGCATATAATTAATTAGCAATTTATTCATAGGTTTGCAAATTGCAACAATGGAGAAACGAACTCTGTGTAATTATTCATAGCTGATATTGATCCTTCCAGTGGCAACGACATCTGTTGAGAGAATATTTTTTGCAATGAATATTATCAAAGCAGATTTGCGCAACAAGGTATCGGATGAGTGGCTGAATGATTTGATGGTGTGCTACACCGAGCGAGATATATTTAGATCCATTGATGATGATGCAATTATAAGATCCTTCTAAGTCTTGAAAAATCGTAGAATGAATTTGCCTCGTGAAAGTCGTGATTCAAGCTAGCGTCTTAGTGGTATGGTTCTTTTATTTTGAATGTTCCTGATCATTTAAGCACAATTTGCTATTGTATCACTAATTTTTCTAATTTTGATGTACAGGTTGTTACCTACTAGAAACATATTTACATGTTTTGGGAGATGCACTTTCTATTAGCAAGGTATCTTTACTGTATTTCTCTTTTTTTGTTTTGTTTTTATTCATGTATGAAACTATGAATTTGATTGCACAAGAATACAAGACTATATTTGTTACAAATTAGTTTAGTCATTCGAGGCTTTGAACGGTTGAGCACACCCTCATTTATCATCCTAATTCGCCACTGCTCCCTCCCTCCCTCCCCCCTCTCTAACGTCCCCACCCGCGTTGCCCACCTCCCACTCTCCCGCCGCCCTCTCTCCGTCCATTTTCCCCTCCTCTGTGGTCTGCTGCATGGATAACGTTCCATGTCGAAATCCCACCCAGATTATCGCCGCTGTCCGTCTTCGTCACCAACAGCACCATCTCTCCGCACGCTCTTCCTTCTATGGTGGGCGCAAGGCGGGCTCGAGGGCGCTCTTGGAAGACGCAGTGATGGGAGGCGGCGGTGAGTGATGCGGCCAAAATTGGTCGTGTTGGAGCTCGGCGAGCACAGCAGTGCAGTGAAGCAGAGTCCAGATCCGACGACGTGCCCACCTCCCCCTCCTCTCTCTCTTTGGCTGGATCTGGCCGTGGCCGCCGTGGTCCGAGCCGCCGCAGCGTCCCGATGTGGCCTTGTTGGCCTTTACCGATTGGCTGCTAGGTCATCACCGTGATTTTAGGCTGCCGGTTCGAGGGCATCGTCCTTCCCAACCGGCAACGTGCAACGGGTATGTGAATCCCTTAATCCCATCACTCTCCACACTGCCCTGTCACGGACATGGATCTGTGTCACGAACGTGGGCCGTAGTGGGCCGTAGGAGTGGGGATGCCAGGCTGGACAAGATAGAGAAATGGCTCCATGGCCCAATCGACTGGAAAGGTGATCGCTACATAAGCAGCTATTGCCAACAGAACGGAAGCAGCGAAGAACAAGGCACATCCGGCTCCTTCTTCCCCACTGCTGTTCCTCTCCCCATAATCCTTTCTCTGATTTTCGGTCCTTGCTTCTTCCCAGTCTATTGCTTCTTCCTAATCATTGCTTCTAATTCTCCAATTGTATCTCCAAACACTTGTATTGTTTGTTGATTTGGCAATATAGCATTCGGATTTGGTGTTCATGATGATGGGTTATGACAATTTGGTATCAGAGCCATCGATCCCGATGGTTCCTCGCGTTGAGACGGCCATGAGTGCGGCTGAGGAGGAGCGGTGTAAGGCAATGCTAGACAAGATACTGGCCAGGATGGACGAGCAAGGGCGGAAGATGGATGACATGATTTCATCCCTAGCCGTGACCACCTCTCGGTTGCTCGGCACCGCCACCGACTCGACCCCCATCTCCACCGCTACCAACAAGGTCCCTGCTGTGGCACACGCTGCTCCGAGCGCGGATGCCACCTTCACCGATCAGGCGCACATCAGGTGTTTGAGGTCGGGCCTCGACACCAACGCCGGCGACCTCCGTGTCGTGGCCGTGTTCAACCCTAAGACGGGAGTGTCCACGGTCGCCCCAGCACTGGTGGAGCTCTCATCGACCCCCTCGTCGAAGCCATTCTCCACCATCAAACATCACACGCAGGAGCTTTTGGTTATTGATGATTTGCTATCGGCTCTGGTGGGTATTGAGGGATGGTACATTTCGATTTAGAGAATACGTGGAAAGGAGGGCTATGTTGTCTTCTAGATTGATTCTTCAGTGGATCTTGCGCTCCAGGAATTGACCCGCCGAGTTTTTCCTCTGTGAGGATTTTGTGTTGGTAAGCCAGTTTGTGGAGTCCAGGTCACATTTCCTCACTAATGTTGCTGCCACAATTCTGGCAACAGGAAAGTATTTTAATGCTATGAGAGAATGTGGGCACAATGTTTAGGTTTCCTTGTCAGAAAATGCTAAGTTGTTGAGCTTTGGTTCAAACCACTGATATCTTAAATGCATCAAATCTGTTTATGGTTTCGCAAGCGATGAGCTCTTAGCTTTGATGAAAGATAAGTATGATCTCCTTGGGAAACTGCGATCCCTGAAGCGCTATCTACTTCTTGACCAAGGTGATTTTTTGGTTCATTTTATGGCTATTACTCGGGAGGAGCTTACAAAGAAACTAGAAGAAATTGCTGCTCTTAGCAAAGAAGACATCATAGGCAGTTGGATCATCCTTCAATTACTACAGCTATGGTTAACAGAACAAGGCTTTCACTGGTTGTTTATGGAGGTTCCATGGGTGGCGAGAGCGAGCAAAGGCGACTCAAAATATGAAGGAATTATTGCTGATCAAAATGATGATTTGGACTGTTCACGCAACAAGTTACTTCAGAACTTGCCACAAGCACTAAACGAGCTACTGCAGTGGGTGGAGCAATACATTGTCAAGGATTTTTATGAGCTGCATTTTTCAAGTGGCAACTGGGACAATGACAGAGCAACAGTTGGCATTGTGGAAGTGCGCCACTGAAGCTGGGAGAATACAAGGGTGAAGTGCATTGATCAATACAAGAGGCTTAAAAAGGGGTTACTGAAATTTAGCAGTGCTAATTTGTGCAGCATTTTGATGTACAAGTTCAATTCCCTAGCACAGTTCAGTGGAGCTGATCTCAGCTGCAATGGTATGCTTATTAACCATGAACAAGGTGTTGATCAAGTCGATGCTTGACCACTTGAGATTTTCGTATTTGTAAGTTCTCGGGCTTCCATCTTGATCATATCGAAGGAATCATGTCCATGCTCATGGTGTTTCGCTGGCCAAGGAGTTGCGGTTGCCACAGGATCCGGTGAGCAGCGGAGAACGGCCGCGCGAGGGGACAATGACCGCCATGGTGTAGTACAATGATTGGAAAGGCGATGGTTTGATTGCTGTGAGCTACAAGGCTCAAAAGTTTGGTGTGAAGAGGTCCAAGCGTGGAAATGAGGCCAAGAATGTTTTTCCAAGTATTAGCGGAAGTGCAAAGTCGTCTCTTGAGGACTTTGAGATACTCCACGGGGACATGCAAGGATTAACTGATATGATGGCGTTTTTGATGAGTTTATCAGGTTTTGTTGGAAGTGATCCAAGGAGCCCTGAGAAACAACCCCGCGAGAGGGCTGCTGTTTCTGTGCTATTTGACGAGGAGGATAAAATATATGTTGCAAGAGCACCTGGATGATTAGATGCCATGGGTGGTATTGCAGATTATTTAGGAAGTCTTGTATTGCAGATGCCCATTCGAGAGGCCTGTCATGTTGCTATTCAGAGAAGCGATCCTATCAAGCAGAAGCTATGGAAGCATACACAGGCTAGACAACTAGCAAATGGTGGAGTTGTGCCAGTGTTACAAATTGTATCATTTAGCTCTGAATTGAGTAATCGTGCCCCAACCTTTGATATGGACCTATCTGATTCTATGGATGGTGACAAACCAATATCCTATGATACAGCCAAAGAATATTTCTCTTAGGAACCATCCCAAAAATGGGCTACATGTGTTGTTGGGACAATTCTTGTGTTGATGACTGAGCTGGGTGTGCGCTTCGCAGACAACATGAGCATTTTGGTTTCTTCATCTGCTGTTTCTCCTGATGGCACTGAAGCCGTTGTCGAGTTCATCTGCCAGATTCCATTGTAGCGGCTTGGGGGCAAGCCGAATTTCAACGGGGGAGGTATGTCACGGACATGGATCTGTGTCACGAACGTGGGCCGTAGGAGTGGGGATTCCAGGCTGGACAATATAGAGAAATTGCTCCATAGCCCAATCGACTGGGAAGGTGATCGCTACATAAGCAGCTATTGGCAGTAGAACGGAAGCAACGAAGAACAAGGCACAACCAGCTCCTTCTTCCCCACTACTGTTCCTCTCACCATAGTCCTTTCTCTGATTTTCGGTCCTTGCTTCTTCCCAGTCTGTTGCTTCTTCCTAATCATTTAGCTCTGCTCGAGTTCACACTAAAAATCTGCTGGAGAGGGTTCACACTACAAATTCACTTAAAGTTCGGGGGCTAGCTGATGAGGATTAAATTCCTCAATATTGGTTTAATATTGAATTAAAGATGATATCCTCTATGATCGTAACCCTTATGACTAACGAACATTGGTTTAATATTGAATTAAAGATGATATCCTCTATGGTCGTAACCCTTATGATTAACGAACCTGTGGTCGGAAGTATCCCAGAGGTTGGCTTACGAGTACCCTGGTCGGAGAGGTCTTGTACCTGTTACCTGACTAGTTAACTGCTCGTAGAGACTTTGAACTAGAACTTGGACCCAGATCCAAGTATATCCTTCAGTGTGATGAATGAAACACGTGTCTTACATGCTCCAAACTACACGACGTTTCTCGGCCCTAAGTCACTGACAATAACCACTATACGGTTTTGTTTTCCACTGGTATCAACCGGTGATCAGTTGGCGTTTCACTAACTGCAACTGATCCTCGGACCAGTCACGACGGTTCCCAAAAGGTGTCTTCTCCAGGAAGAACTGGCACCACTTCACTAGGTATTTAAAGGTGAAAGATGAACAGCAAAGGAGAGACCCAGATCACGATCATCAAGTACAAGCCAATTGTATTCGATCTGAAGACAGCTAAAGCATAGCAAACAAAATACTCAGTGTAGTTATGGCTAGTGTGTCGCCTTGCCAAAGGCACCCCCTGTAAAGATCTAGTTCATTGTAATAAGGAGTGACTCTATTCTCCTTCAAGAACTCTTAGCCATTTTTCTTATTTCATTTCGTAAGATCAGTAACTTGATTGTCGACAGCAGTTATGTCTCAATAATTGCTTCCATTCATAATATCAGTATTAGGCTTGCTTTGAACATCAATTCGAGATTTTTTTTCTTTCTTAATTAATTTCTTGCTTGCTTTGAACATCAATTTGAGATTTTGTGTGCCTAGATTTTCCGATATAAATTTATCTTTTTTGCTTGCTTTGAACATCAATTTGATATTTTGTTCTTTTTTAGACATAGAGTATAATGCGTGACTTTGCATTCCTAGCTCTATTGAAAATTTTCAGTAAGAGCTTCTTCAGACATGCCTACAGCTTCAGTTTTATTCCTACATAAAATTATTGCCTCAAAATATGTGTGCCTTTTGCCACGTACGGCAACTGACTAGTACCGGGGAAAGCTACAACCTGGGTCGACGGAGCATCGGAACAGACGCTTTCACGTTGTGCTGTGTGATCCATGGCCCAAATTTTGCAGATGATCCTAGTTGTGCTGTATGACGTGACGCTCATCAGTACTCTCAAGGCCAACCAAGCAGACGCATTTCGTGAACCCGTAGCGAATCCCAAAATCCGAGGCAGGCCGCAGGCAGCTTATTATATTTGCGAATGGGAAACTGGGTCCTGAGGCGCAGGCGGGACGCTGCAGCACGAGGGAGCCCACACCACCGCCGTCCACCCCTTGGTGGTCCAGTTCAGTCCAACCCTGGTGAACTGGCGATCAATTGCGCAACCCACGCCCAATACGCCCACGGAACGGGACCGCAGCGCGCGGGATACTCGTCGTGCGCTAGCCTACATGCGCCGTAGCCGTGCCGGGCGCGCGAGCAGGCCCGCACGGAGCGTGGTCTCCGAATTCGGCGCCGGGCTACGCAACCTATTGGCGCGAGTTGCACTGTTGCCGCCGTGCCGCGTGCCGGTCACTCGTCGGCTCGTCGCGGACCCGCTCCTAGGCCGGCGGCTGCTAGGGTATGTCGTATTTGCGCAGTGCCGTGCAGGCGCGACTACCGTGGACGCGCGCAGAGGTGGATATAAAACCTGGTGGAGATTAAGATTAGGAGCCCACTAGGCACGGCCCATTGCACCGGCTGATGGCCCTAGTTGCCTAGGATTTTCACGTGTCCAGCTATTGGATTGGGGCTCTCAAGGAGAACTTCCGCTATTTGAAGTTACTAATATTATCTGCATAACAGTACCCTTTTTCTAGGGAGAGCAACGCCGTTGATCCGCCGCCGGTCCCTCTCCCCCTTCTCCAGCGTTCTTGCCGGTGTTTAGTGGGCCGGGCCGTTGATTTTTAGAAGTAATCTTCTCTTTAGTTTCTTCTGTTTTTTACTAGATCAACTTGTTCTAGTTTGTTTTTCCTCAGTGAGTTCTCAGCCGAATTTTCTTTACCCAACTCACTTGGACGACAATAGTGACGCCTACGTCGATGATCGAAATTGGGCCGAGTTGGGTATAAATAAAACTCCTATGATTTTCTTCCGACAAACAACCATACAACCGAGGCAAGTCCTATACATCAATGAAGACCATCGACAATCTACTACTTTCCACTGCCATGATCATCGGCAATGATGACGTCGTTGCAAGATCCGGATTCTCCGACGAGGAAGGTAAAGAAGTGTAGCACATTCATCGTCTGAAGGACTTGATAGTGACATATTGTTTATCTAGAATCTTCAATGTACGCATGCTTATATACTTTTTCCATGAGTTACTAATATGAATTGAAGAATCTTTCGGAAACAGTACCTTTTTTCTTCAAGAAAAAAAAATTATGCATCCTCCTTTTTGTTACCTTCTTTCTGCAGCTGCAGTCTACCACTCCAAACGCACGCTTGATTTGCAACCTACAACCTGAATGCGTGGATGAAGCAAGTGCCGATAATTCTTTACTTACACTAAGCTTTTGTTTTCTTCTCTGAAAGGAATAGCTGGACTACCCTGATTTAATTTGTCAGAAAACAAGAAGTTTGTGCGGCCATCTCTCAAGAAAATCGGCTCTGCTAAAGTCCGCAAATATCGTCATGAACTGACTCTACCTGAGAGAAAACGAACGACACTTTTAATTAGAACCTTGAGTGTCAAGCTTCTCCCTGCAACGCGTCTTTCGCCATCACCCTGTATACATATTCCATAAGCATGGCCCTCGCGTACACATTTTGATGTCAGTTAGTAGTACGGATTACGGAACAGCAAACTGATTACGTGAGACGATCTCAAGTCATAAGTCTCTAGTGACGCAAGATGAAGATTGCACCACCGAATAAAAGATAAGTTTTTTTTTCATTTTAAAAACACGATCATGTACCGTTCAACAAGCAAGCATACCAGTGTTATTTTTGCTTGACTAGCTAGCTATTCCCTCCGGTTCACAGATGAACCGGAGTGAGTACTTACAGGCCAACATAAAAGCACTCATCTACTCATCTAAACTCTAGATGCTTCATCATCGTCAATAAATAAGCGTTAGTGTATATACACACACACACACGCCGTTTCATCCTTCTAGGAGTATGTACTTCTACTTCCGATATATCACTTAAATGTGAATATTATACTTTTTTATCACTTTCGGTATACTTAAATACCAATTATAAGATACTCCAATGCGATTTGATTGAAAAATTTTCATTGGAACCCTTATTTCTTTTGCTATATACCCTTTTTCATATATAAAACAAGTATATACATAATTTTTGCTACAAAAAGTGGTCTTTGATTAAATTTTTCATGGAACTCACTTTGGGGTATTTTATAATCATTATTGGAGTATGCTCAAATAGATAAAAAGGTATCATCATACGATTTAAGTGGTATATATAGTACGCTGAATAGCTATTCTGTGTGTGGGTCCTGACTGAGGCTATTGCTTGTGACTGGCGACCACGTTTTCCCCACGCTACGTGCAGTTGGCGAACACCCTGCCACCCACTCGAGATTGGCAGTAAAACCCTCGCGCGCGCGTCCAAAACGGCAGTAAACCCTCATGCGCGCATCAAAACAGTAGTAAAAACCTCATGCGCGCCATCGCTCCGCCTCCCGCTTGAGCTCGGTAGTAAAACCCATGCGCGCGTGAGGATCGATGGTAAAAATCTCGGCATCGTCCAATATGATAATTAAACCCAATATCAAATTGAATATCAGTAAAATCAATAGTAAAACGAAGATCGCACGTCACCTAAATCGGCGATAAAATAGTATTACTACGAATTGATGAAAATCCAAAAAAACAACGGTACACCATTTGGTGGGATTGTAGTTGACAAGAAGCTACTCGAGGTGGGGGCACCGGAATGGTTGTAACAAAACTAACAGTAGACTCACGTGTGCCCAGCTAATTTTACTACCGACTCACTTATTGTTTACTGTTCTCTCGCTCGTTTACTATGTTGAACGAGGTTTACTATTTTTCCCTGCTGAATTACTGTAAGTGTGTGAATTTTTACTGTCTTGGATGTGTATCTAATTGCTGAACCTATTGGCTAGTTTTACTTCACACCAAAATGAGTTTTACTGTAAGACAAACTTATCGATATGACCACTCGATCTCCCATTCATTCGGACAAGAAAATGCTCCCATATGTCCTCCCGTGGAGTGAAGCAATAAAAAAGAAGGGTGATCCCATACATCCCTCTAAACGCGCTCCCCACGTAACCGATCAAAAGATCTGCCCCCACCCTCCCCCCTCCCTACATTCGCCTAGTCAGCGATCCCTTCCGACGACAATGACTACTGGACGTCCACCCCGCGGGCGCGGAGGAACCCAGCTCAGCGGTGCTCGTTCTTCGTCGCTAATGTCGATCAGATCTTCGTCCAACGCATGCAAATTCCCTCCGACATTTATTGCCTTGCCCAATGGAGCAATGAATCGACCCGAGTTTCTCACGCAGATGGCTACATTTGTGTATTGTCTGCATTGGGTGTAAGCCCCCCGATAACCAGGATCCTCTCCTCCATGCCTCGATCCTCACGCCACCACCTGCTATTTCTCCGAGCGAGATGAGGACACCTGATGTCGATCGAATGTACACCCACATATGTGTGTTTTACTAGTCTTTGCTCGCCATTTTTACTACCAGTATGTCATCCATTTACTGTGTTTTGCACTCTTCGATATTTGATGTCCTATCTAGAGTCATTTACTTATTCTCTGTCATATATTACTCTGTTTACCGTGTTTTGCTGATGTCAGGATGAGGACGTCTCTGACCATATGTTTCCCTAGGTTTGTATGAAGGTCGATAATGAGGGTGATGCTTACCAATTCTACTGTTTGTACGCGCGACATGCTGGTTTTGGCGTCAAAAAGAGCAGGAGCAGGAAAACAATCAAAGAGTTCTACTGCACTCTGGAGGGTAAACACGACTTCTACATGCCAGAGCAGAAGCGTGAACGTAGCAAGACCTCCAAGAGGATTGGGTGTAGGGTGTTCGTGAAACTGCATAATAGCCTAAAAGATGTCTCCGTATGCATCAAGCGGGTTGTGTTGGAGCACAACCATCCACTAGCTAGGACGCCGTCCTTGGTCACGTTCATGCAGTCGCATAAGAACTTTGATCCCTCGTTGATAGAGCTCGTCGACACCATGAAGCATGGCAGGGTCCCTCACAACACTACGATGAACGTTTTGTCGGAGATGCACAGGGGGCAGCATAACATACCATTCACCACGCATGACCTAGAAAATAGGTTTTTACTATATACCATCATTATCTTTACTTGTGTGATTGTGACGAATTACCGTCCTTTCCATATTCGTGTTATTACTGCTACGACCGTTTTGACTTACTGTTTTCCTCATATTCTTATTTTTACTGCCATGTTGCGTGTGTTTATTGTTAGTTACCATCCATTGTACTGACTAAACTCAGGAAGGTTGCGAATACATGCATTGTTCACGCCGACGATGTGAATAAGCTAATGGCTTTCTTCAAGGAGTGTCATTCGCAGAACGATAAGTTCTACTACGACATACAAGTGGATGATGACGGCGTTGTGAAAAACATCTTTTGGAGCAACGTGAGCTGCCGTGTGGAATACGCTGACTTCGGAGACATCACCATGTTCGACACAACCTACAGATCGAACCGGTACAAGATGCCTCTAGCTATGTTTGTTGGCTCCAACCACAATTTGCAGAACACCATGTTCGGGGTCGCACTACTCCGTGATGAGAATGCAACATCCTTTGAGTGGCTATTCAGAATGTTCCAAACTTGCATGGATGGCAAAGACCCCATCTACATGCTAACCAGTGATTCTTATACCGTTCAAACGCAATTATTGTATATGTCGATCAGGTTTACTAGATATCGCACGTGTTCTTTACTGTGTTCTCTGTATCTAGTCCGGAATGTATTGTCAATGTTGGTAAAAAAAAATGTGTCTCTGCTCGAGTTTTACCGCCTAATGTGTTTTATTATACTGCAGATCAGGACCCAGCCATGGTGGCTGCCATCCCGCGTGTCTTCCCCCACACGTAACACCAGTTGTGCTGCGGTAGGATGACATCCATGCAGAGAAGTCAGAGTATGAACAAGATGGTAAAGCGAAACTTTGTGGATAACATGAGTTTGCTCCATCAATTCGCGTGGAAGGTGCACCGTGTGCTGTAGAATAGGAAGCACTCCGAGGCTAAACAAACACACTGTTCCACTGTACGTGGATAAAAAAGGTTTATTGTGACTTACATACACATTTTCTTCAATTTCTTCCATGATTTACTGTTAGCTGTCTTATTTTACTGTGTCTCTCACCCCCCATTTCTTTTTACTGCAATCCATGTATGTCATTACTTCTTGTCCTTTATGTACCTCCTTCGTGACATATACCATCTTGCGTGCTATCAGAGCCAACCGGTGAGAGCCACTCTGTTCCCGTTTGAGGAGCAGTTGAGCATGGTGTACACACTTGTGGTGTTCAGAGAGTACAAGGAGACCTACTTCTCCAGTACAACCTTCCGCATAAGGGCGGACACAACCTGAGATGGGCTATTCCTCATGTTTCACGGGAAACAGTCTACGACGTTCGCATGGTCATACCATGATTTCAAGGTGGTGGCCGAAGAGGAAACGGGTACATACGGCTATGAATGCAAACGATGGGGCCACATAGGTACTTTTACTGTCTGTCAGTGTAACATCCCAAAATTTGGTTTGTTTTGAAGTTTTAAAAATAAAAATAATCATTCAAATTTTTTTCTGTTGAAGTTAAAGCTTAATCTGAGTTTTTATGAATAAAAAAGGGTTTAATGTGATTAATGTCAACATCAACTATTATCAAAATTATTTTATTTAGGTTTTATGTGCTTGGATATATTTTCTAGATTTTTCTAGAATTTTTCCAAGTGCGTTTGCTATTTTCTAGTTGTTATTTGTATTTTCTACAATTTTCTAAAAAGAAAAACTAATTTAAATCTCAGTTTAGTCTTTGGGCCAAATCTCCCACCTCAGCCTGCTTTTATTCCTCTGTCTCGGCCCAGATTCTCCGGCCCAACTCTGTAAAATCCCAAAGTTCTGTTACCAAAATAAAAATTAATAAGGTTATTATTTTATTAGATTTTCTGAGTTTGAATAGTGTTTTCTTGGTTTTCTTGAATTTCTTAAATTTTGAAAGGCAAAAAATAAAATTTATTGAGTGTTATGGGTTTTTATTAGATTTAAAGTTAAAAAGGAAAATTTAATTAATTCCTTGAATTTTCTGGAATTTTAAAAGCTTTTCCCTAATTATTTTAAACCCAAAATAAATTATGTGCAAAAACTATTACCAATTATGAATTAGAAATATTTTATTTAAGTCCAAAATGATTTAGAGAATTTCTGTGAATTTTCTCATATTTTTTGGATTTTATTTGTTATTTTCTAAAGCCTATTTTGATTTATCCGAATTGCTAAAATGCTAAGTCATTTAAAAATCCGGAAAACCTATTGGGCCGAATCTCCTTGGCCCAATTCTCTTTCTCTCTCTCCTGGCTGTTGCTCACTTTCACCACGCTTAGCTTAGCCGCCTCACCCTCACCTCTCACTTCCGCGTGGGCCCCGCATGTTAGGGCCATCCCCTTCCCCATTTTCTTCCTCCTCCAGCCGCAATGTAACATCCCAAATCTTGGGTTTGTATTTTAAATGTATAAAAATAAGGATAATTTAAAACTTTTGAACATGCATTGGTTTTTCTAGAGCATTTGCTTAATTTGTTGCTTTTGAAAATTTTGAAACCATAGAGAACATACAACTCAATTCGAAGCTTTAAATAAAAATCGAAATAAATGTTTGGGATCTTCATCTAGAAACAATTTATTCAAATACTATAATAATTATCTTGAATAAATATAATTTGTTCCGAACTCAAATCAATAACCTATTGTAGGTTTGAATTTAAAACTTAAACAAATAAATCTTGAATAGTGATGTTTAAGAATTTATATGAGTAATAGGATGTCCCAGGAACACCTCTGTAAAATTTCAGAATTTTTGAAATTTATTTGTTATTTTTAAAGCCCGGTCAAAGTCTAAGGGTTTGAATTTAAAAACTCAGTCAAGACTGTTGGTTTGACCCGAACCCGATCGGACCTAAATAGTTGCGTCTTGATTCAACCAAACCAACTAACCTTGACCAAACAAAGTCGAGCTCAGCTCCAACTCTCGTTCCTCGACGGACCGACTCAAACCCGACTCGAACCACCTGGCTCGACCCCACCGCCTAACCTGCAGTGCTCGACCGAGCCACCTCCGAACCGCAAGACTTCTTCATCGCCGCCAAGCAGGATGTAACATCCAGCTTTTTTCGAAGTTTTTTTGAATTTTCAAAATAAAAATAACCATTTTGTTTTGTTGAAGTTCTAAAGCTTAACTTGAGATTTTGGAAATTAAAAGCAATTTAATATGAATTAATCCAACTTCAACTAATCCAAAGTTTGGTTTATTTTGAGTCTGTTGGAGTTCTCTGGTGTTGAAATCCCCTTTCTTTGTTCGCTTCGTTTTCTCCTCGGCCTAGCTCCTTCTCGTTTAGGCCTCCATCTTGTGTGGACCTCCCCTCTGTCCAGACCTCCCTCTTGTTTGGACCTCCCCTTCTGTCCAGACCTCCCTCTCGTTTGAACCTCCCCCTTTGTCCAGACCTCCAGGTGGTCCTAGAAGACCTCCTGGGTGGTCCTGGAAGACCGGTCACGACCACCTCAATGGTCACGACCTCCCCTTTTGGTCACACACCCTCCCAAGTTTTGACTAGCCCCATCTGTCAGCCCTGCTCACCTTCTTCTTCCTCCCATCGCGTCACTACTGACGCAAAAGTCTGCACGCATTAAATGTCGTTGTGTCACATTAAATGTTGTTACTTCTGCAGTACCCGTTCCCCCTCTTGTCTCCTCCCCTACCTGCCCCCATCTCCTCCTTCACCTACCCTTGATCACGTGTGCTTCTGAGTCTCTCAGCGACTCTCCCCGTCTCCCCTGGCTATAAAAGCCTGAGCAGCCCTCTTTCAACTCCTTTTTCCTCACCCAACTCTCTTGCTCTCGCCTAGTTTCACCTTGCTTGAAGTTTCACCACCGTCCGCTGGAGCTTGCGCCGTCGCCTCCCTGTTGCCAAGGAGTCCACTGAAGCCTGTGCTGTCGCCTCCTCGTCGCCAAGGAGCCCGCTGGAGCCTGCGCCGTCTTTGACCACCTCGCTGTCGAAGGATTCATCGGAGCGCCCGTGCCATTTGCCGTCTTCCTCCTGTCTTCTCTCTCTCTCTCTCTCTCTCTCTCTCTCTCTCTCTCTCTCTCTCTCTCTCCGTGAGTATCTCCGTGCCCTATTCTCCTTTTGCTCTCGCGACCTCATTGCGTAGTGTATTCTTCGTATGACAACATTGAGTAGTCGTACCCTCCGTTGGACCTCAGGACCTCCCTTGATCTCCTCAGGACCTCTTCCTCAGGACCTCCTTCTCAGAACCTCCCTTGACCTCCTCCTCAGGACCTCCCTCGACCACCCTCTCAGTTGGACCTCCTCCTGAGAGTCTGTTCCTAATCCATCTATTTCAGTACCTTTCTTTTGGTTCTAGTTTGGTAGTTTTTGGTTTTTATTTGGATTCGTTGTTTTTATTTGGCTCTTTTCGCACGTGTAGATTCCAGCCTCTCTAAAGAGTTCTTGGACCTGACGACCTCTACCGAAGAATCTCAGCTCTGCAACGAAGGCAAGTCGTAGACCTTTGATCATGTCGTCCCCAATTCGCAAAATTATATTGTTTTATACCAACATGCATGGCTAATTGTATAAAAATGGTTTGGGAAATAGTTACCTACTCGACAGTATGGCTCCTTGAATACTTGTGATTGACATATTGACATGTACCCTTGGACACCATAGGTTGGGTAATCTTAGTTGGACATCTTTGAGATACTAACATGGGTGCGTATATTGCTTAGACATACTTTAGTTATGTGATGTCTCTCGATCACATGATTCAATGATGATAAATTTGACTAAGTGAATATAGAATTGTGGCATGTGTTGCCATGGCATGCGTTGCCGCTAATAAAATTTGTTGTGCCATGACTAGGGTGGTCATTTGGCCAGGTTGAACCCAAAATGTTTTATACTCAGGCGAGTGATCGTGAAGTAAAGGGGGTGCAGGAAGCACATTGGGATGTGGTTGTCTCGCCTGAGTAGTCACTAAGGACTTAACCTTGTAAGCCATTGATCCGAGCCATACCGTGCAACCACAAGTTCATTATGGGGTGGACCTGGCCAACTAATTAGCAATGCTTTGAGTCGGTTCTGTTTTGGTTGAGAATGGCGCAAGAGGGGGCTAGGAAGGCAAAACCTTAGTGAGTGGAACTGGGTCAAAACAGAGCTTTGTAAAGGCCTTGTCACGTGCTCTAGACTGCTTACCTAAGGTAGTGAGCAGAGGCATCGACGGGTGCCCAACCAACTAGAGAGGTCGTGTCTTGTGGGTCAAGCTGTACAACCGCTGCAGAGTGTAAAACTATTCGAATAGCCATGTCCCTAGTTATGGACAATGCCTGTTGATTTCACGGAAGGGGTAGACGAACTAAAAAATGTGGTCGTGGTTGGTTCCGAGTGGTCTGGGAAGTGAATAGGGTGTTCACGTGTTGTTTCAAAGAAACTTGATTACTTATGTATTAGTCTTTCAACTTGTGCTTTGCAATCTACTTACTGTATTTTTAGTCAATTCTGCTTTTTGCAAAGTAACCATAAAGCTATCCTTGTCAAGCCTAGCATGAATACTATTTGCATATATTTCCCTACTACTTGCTGGGTACATTCAAAGTACTCACGGCTTTATGCCCTCTGGTTGATCAGTCGCTGAAGAGGACCCAGGGAGCTCCGAGCTCTATGAAGAGGAGTTCTTTGAGGACCTTGCGAGCTAGGAGACGTCCTCCACTTGATTACCTGTGGGCATGTCGAATGGCTTCCACGAAAGTTTTGTTCTCCGCTGCGAGCTCTCTTTTGTTGTAAGCCTTGCGTGGCAACTCTGTAAAAATCTTGACCATAAGGTCTTTTGCTGCTATTAATATTAATTTGCATGCTTCTTCTATAGTTTGTTGTGTGGATTTGATCTCACCTGTGTTGCAACTGTGCGGACTAGCTACTGATCATGGGACTAGTTTAGAATGCACAGAGGGTCTCGGGGTTGTTTACCCGGGGTCCCGACAAGGACCCACTAGTCAGCTTCATCGTCCTCCTCTCGCGTTGACGCTCAGAGCCTCGACGCCACACGGCCACGACATTCAGAACGCCTCCATCTTTGTCAGGTCACACCGTCAATCCGCCGCCCTCGTGAGCCAACCAGGAGACTCGCCCGTTGACGCTGTCTTCCTCCTGACCGTTGTGCAGCTATAACCCACTCTCTCTCTCCCAGTAGAGCTCATTCCTCCTCTCGGTGGTTGAGGAGGGAGACACTTTTACAAGCTACTCACTCGGGTGAGCTTCCATCCTTCGTGTCCCTCTCCGACTACCTTCCTCGCCACACTCATCCGAGCTAATGCGAGCACTTGTCTTCTTGTGTAGCCCCCAGGACACGAAGCGCACCACCATCTTCTTCGGAGCTCGTTCAGAGCGCGCACCCGAAACTGCTGCCATGCCATTCTAGCCTCGGGTGAGATTATCTCTCTCCTAGGTGCGTCAGCACATGCTATGGGACACTAGGAAGCGTTCCCCTCCATTGATTTTAGCTTTCGTTCACAGGGATCATCGAATCTCGAATTTTCTCTAACTCGGCTGTAAGCAACACCTTTCGTCTTCATCTCTGGCACGGTGAGCCCCTGCCAAAGTCCTCTCTATACCTTCATTTTCGCTCTTTCTTCCTCAGGGCATTCCCTCCACGATGAAGCTCAACGCCGCCATCACCGTCTTCGTTACCAGCGAGCCTCTGACCAGCTAGTCCTCTCCTTGGCACTCGGGTGGGTCCCCTGGACCATCTAGTCACTTTTGTGTGCATCAGCTAGCTCTAGGTGTCATCATAGCGTAGTAGCCATGTTGGCCGTAGGAGCACCTCTGCTCCTCTTCGGCGTGCCGCCGCGTCGGACCTTCTCCGACCCTGCTCCGGCCGCCCATAGCTTCGCCTGTGCACCAGCTTTCCATTTTAGTTCTTAGTCAGTGCCGCCATGGCCTGAGTCGCCGGCAACGAGTGCGGCGAGGCCATGGGCGCAAGCTCTCTACGTGGTCGTCTCCGATAGCCACTGTAGCGCTGGGATTAGAGCGTAATCTCTGTCGGTTAGGATTAATCAGCGACTAATGATTGCATTAACTGCTGCTTGTTCCGCTGACGCATGGGATCAGGAACAGAAACCCGGGTGTTTTAACGCCTAAGATTATTGGTGAGTCACCGACAAGTGGGCCTGAGACCTTGAATGCACTATTATGTAAACCTAGAGTATGACAGGTGGACCCCACCTGTCAGTAGGATTTAAATCAGAAATTAAAATGTAAAAGGGAACTATTTTTTGGACCCCGCATGTCATCCTCAGTGGCTAGCTCTCAGCTCGGTAAGAAAAGTATTTAATTGCTTTTAGAAATTATGAAATGCTTTATCTTTACACTCGAAATTCAAATAACTTCAAAAATGCATAACTATTTCAAGTTAAGTCCAAATTAAATGAAATCAATTTTGTTAGTTTTCATTTTAGTTGCACTTTATTTTGAATTAGTTTTCAAACTTGTCTCTGTCTCAGAAAATATTTTTTTTTGGAAAATGATCCAAAACTGAGTTATTTTTGAACTAGAAAAGGCTTTTAACTTTGAAAATTCATAACTAAATCATAAAAACTCCAAATGAGATGGACCAAGTTATTTTGATCTTATAACTTTATTCCCTATTTACTTATGTAATCCTTGTATCCACCACTGCTCTGCAAAATTTCACCAAATATTTAATTTTGGTGAATAGTAACAGATCCGAATTTCTTTGGATTTTCTTAAAATCTGATTTTCAAACTGCCATAACTTTCTCATACAAACTCCAAATCAATTTATTTTTTGTTTATAAATTCATATAAAATCATAATCTACCTACTGTGAAATTTTCATGCATTTCGGAGAAATTTGAATTTTTGTATATATTTGGTGTTATGCGTTCTTATATGCTTTTCGTATTCGTTCATTAGATTTCGAAGGTTCGAACGAGTTCGAGTGTGTTCCTCCACAGCAGCAAGTCAATTGTCTCCAGCAAGGCAAGCAGTTCTTCCTTTGTTGCATGTTGATCCTATTACATTCAAAAACTATTATCTTGTTTTCCAACTGTATGTATGCATGCTTTATTTGTCAAGTTATGTTTGCAATTAGATGTAGTTAATCCTATTTCATGAATTACCTAAAATTGTTTATCCCCTGACACTAACCTTAAGTTATTATTCCCACTGATGTTAGTGCTCGATGGATGTTATAGAGTCTATACATGTATATGCGATGTGTTGCTTAGTCATGCATAGATTTTGGTAGATTTGGGTGGTTATCGACTTAGTCGATAACTTTGATCACACAAATCATTTTATTACACTATGTCCAGCACCTTGTGCTATATGACTTTGAAAACTAGAAGTGTAAATAAAATATTTTAGACTTGGGCAAGTGGTGGGATGGTGTGCTGTTAGGTGTGTGAATGTCTTGCCTAGGTCAACAAGGACCGAACATCTGGTTTTACCAAAACCAAGCATATTTCCATGCTAACCACATGAGAGGGATATGGGACCTCTCTTGACTTAGTACTTTGGCGTGTGTTAGCTCGGAGTCGCAGGAGGTGGGTTGTGTGTTGTGTGTAAAAAGAATTGTGTTGTTGTTGTTGGGTGTGCGGGGGTGGGTTCCTGTATAGGTTCTCCACACCGAGGAGCATTCGTAGTTGTTCGAGGCTTTACCCGAGGGGTAGTTGTCTAAGGCTTTACGGTAATTCCGACACAACGTATGAGTTTCAATCCATACGAGTGACTCGTAGTTAATGCATAATATTGGAAACGTCTCGTAGGACTTAGTCTTACCAGCATACCTAAGGAAGTGTGTTCTATTGCATGGCAAAAAGGCGGTCTGACGTGTGGGTACATTGGTACACCCCTGCAGGGTTATGAACTATTCGAATAACCTCATCCTAGGTTATGGACACGCTTAGGATTGGACTTGCAGGAGTTAAACTTAACATTTTGGAACCTTAACTTAAAAACTTGTTCGGATGGTATTGAGAATGGTCTCATGCTATGTTTGTGAGCTGCGGGGCAGCCACTTCTTGTTGTTAGATGTTGTCTAATATTTACTTAATCGTTGTTATTTAAAGTATCAAAAATGTTTGATCACTTGCCATTTGAATCTACTACATTGTATTTAAATTGAAATATTACTTTGTGCTGAAAATGAACCCTATAGTCTTCTCCTTTGATTTAGCTCGCATGTAGCTATGTATAGGTTTGTTATTCGTAAGTCTCGCGAGTACAATTTTTGTACTCAGTTACATTGTCTAATTGCTGCAAAGGAGATTGATCCCCAAGGGATCAACTATTGTGAGACTGACTTCGCGCAGGACGACGACTAGCTTGGAGGTTTTCGGTCAGGTTGCCTTGTGGGTAAGGGCAAACCGGTCAGCTTTTCTTTTGGTGCCATCTTATGGCTATGTTTCCGCTGCACTCTTAATACTTTTATTATTGCTATTTGGCCAGTCGGCCGTATGTTTGAAGCTAAAGTTGTGATGACTTTGTTGTAACCTTTTGTGACTACGGTAATGAAATATTATTGTATGGCATTGATATTGATATTGTTTTGTGAACAATGTGTGTATACCGCTCCTGAGAGGTATACAATACACTGAGGTGGGATATTTGGTTTGTAACGCTAGGACCAATGGATGGTTAAGTATTACAAGTTAAATACCCCGGGCTCTCACACACAAACCCTTGCCTCCATTAGCGCTCCATCGAGCTTCATCTCTGCCGCGATTCCCTCCCCTTCTATTGCCCGATTCAAGCGCATTTAAACCCCTTTAATCCGCTGCCCCCATCCCGGTCAAAAACTTCCTTTTTAATGCGCGTTTTCACCGGAATTGAGTAACGGCCGCCGTGATCCTCGCCGACCGATCTCCCTCCGCCCCTATAAAAGGAAGCACCGGGTGCGCACCTTCTCCCGCATTCAAACCCCTCGACTCACCCCTCCCTCGCACCCAGCTCACCGGAATCGATGTTTCTTCATCACCAGCTGAGCTTCTCTCCGCCACCTCTAGCTCCACCTCCAGTGGATCTCCGCCACCCTCGTCACCACTGCCGGCTTCGCACTGCTGTGACCTACCCGATGCGTGCCTCCTCGACGACGGAGCCTCGCCGAAAAGCCTCGCCGCCGTGAGCCCGAACGACACCGCCGCCAAAATCCTCACCGCCGTCATTTCCTTCATGCCCAACTACCACCGTGGTGAGCGCCATGTTCCCCACCTCCTCCTCTTCCTCTTGAGCCCCTCGCTAGTGCTCACCGTGGCGCATAACGCCAGCGAGCTCAACGCCATGCGCCGCCACCGACATGGACGCCACCGCGATGCCGCGTAACTGCCACCTCAGCGCAAGTGCCCTTGTGGCGTGCACGCATGTCGCTGACATGGCAAAGCCACGTAATCCCACGCACCCGGTCCACCATGGACCAAAGTGCAATTTTGTGGACCCGGTCCATGGACCCGGGACCACATGTTAGTAAGACAAACCAAATTCTTTTAAAAAAAATAATTCAGCCGAAAAACAAAAATCAGTTGCTAACGACATCGTGATGCAGTAATCCGATTTTCCTTTATAAAAATAATTCAAAAATTCTGAAAAATTCCAATTCTATTATTTCATGTGTTTTAAAAACTTCTAGGGGTTCTTTCTCCTTCATACGAACTCTGATTTTGACGATTCAAATTTCTAAATTCATATAAATTCAAGATCTAGCTAACTAAACCAAAATTTCTTAATTTGGAGTTCATTTGAATGTTATTTGAATTTTGTTTGAATTTGGCTTATTTTCGCGTATAGATTTCGACGACTTCGGAGAGCCAGATTTCGGCACCCTTTGAGAACAACTAATTGAGCAAGGCAAGTTATACCTTTGATCATATTTGAGCCCAGTATTTAAAATTATTTAAATTTTGTTTAAATTATTGCTGCATGCTTATTTATATTCAATAATTTAAATTCCTGTTTTAAATTTATAGTTATGCCTAAATCCTTTGTAAGGCCAATGTTGATATTGAATCAAACATATTATCACCCTAGATAAAACCTAGTTGATACGATAGTATGAACTAGAAACATTTTGAGAACATTATGCTTAGTTAAAGTTTAGACCAAAAATCTTGATTTGGGGGAACTTTAGCCAAAAGTTCAGCTATGATTTAAAATGATTCTATGGTATTGTCTTTACCATATAAATTTATAAAATGATTTGACTTGTTAAAAAAAATAAAAATTGGTTTGGACTTGGGCAAAATGAATGTTTGGATGGTGCATGTTGATCCACGGGATCGAGTCATTTCTATGATCGAGACCCATGGGTTTTATGAAAAGTTGCCCAAGTCAATTAAGGACCGGCTTTTGAGCGTATTTTGCTACGCCCCATCGTACTACCACATGTCCTGTGTGGGCGGGACTTGGCTAACTAATTTGCAACGTCTCATCGTGGTCGTGTCATCTGGTTGCGTGGGTGTCTTTATGACCTACTTTTATGAATTCCCACCTGGCGCAAGAGGGGGCCTGAACCCGGCGGGTTTCTATCCAAAGGGGGCGAAACCTTAGCGAGGCGAGACTACGGTGGAATGGCGCATGGTAAAAGCCTTGACACATGCTCTAGACTGCTTACCTAAGGTAGTGAGCGGTGGTATTGACGGATGCCAAACAAACTAGAGAAGTCGTGTCTTGTGGGTAAAGCTGTACAACCTCTGCAAAGTGTAAAACTATTCGAATAGCTGTGTCCACGGTCATGGACATGTGGAGCAAAGATACTCAAAGTTAGACTTTGATTTTGTTTTCAAAAGACTTTATCAAATGGTTTATCCAAATGAGAAATTGGGCAGAAAGCCATGTGATAGGAGGGTGTCCTTCACCACTCTTGTGTGAATGTTATCTAACTATAAAACTTGAGAATTTATAAAATGAATTTTAGTTATAGAATAACCGCTTTAGAACTTAGTACAAAAATTTAAAGAAAATACTGCTTTATGCGAATTCAACCAATAAGCCTTCCTTTGATATATCCTTGCATGCATTATAATCTGTTATTGGGTGTAATTTACGAGCACGAAAGTTGTGCTCACCCTTGCTTAATACAAATAAATTTCAAAGGAGAGGGACTTTGCTATTAGTGTGGATCTCGACGACTAGGCCACTACCCCAGTCGAATGCTTGTGGCGGATCAGCCGAACTCCACTACTTCTTCGTCTTCCGCTGAGTTTGTTTATTGTTGGCTTGTAAGTCTTTCTTGTAATAAACTCTGTTGATTATTAATAAAGTTGTGCGATTTATGGATGTTACCTTTACTGTGTGAACTAACTGCTGATCATGAGACTAGTTCAGAAATACACAGAGGATTTGGGGTTGTTACTCCCGGGTCCGACAAATCAATTGCCCTACACATCCCTCCCGAAGCCCTAACACGTCGTCTTGGAGTCGCTATCGAAATTGTCGGTTTTCGCCAAAGACCGAGCCGCCGCTGAAGTACTTTGTCGTTGAAGTTCATCGCCATCAGTTCATATCCAGCCGAGTGGTCTTCTCCGTTGCACTCGCATCATCGGATTCTTCCCCGTGACACAGTTGTCATCGCCCGAGGATCCCTCTTCCACCATTTTCGTTTTTGTCCGAAAACCCACCGGTGTCATCTTCATCGATCTACTATCTCCAATGAGTTTTGTTGCACCTATCTGCGTCATCGTGTGCCCAACCTTGTTCTCATCTAATCTCCACCTTTGCTTTGTCTTCTTCACCAATGAATTGTCACCGCCAACCGCTTTCTTCATCTCCGATCAAC
This sequence comes from Phyllostachys edulis, assembly GCA_036346405.1. Classification (NCBI taxonomy): domain Eukaryota; kingdom Viridiplantae; phylum Streptophyta; class Magnoliopsida; order Poales; family Poaceae; genus Phyllostachys; species Phyllostachys edulis. The sequence continues at coordinate 102,502,993 of CM070549.1, forward strand.
CTCACATTGCCACCGGCATGGTTCACCTCCGGACCTCCCGAACATCTCCCTGTGATCCTTGTGTTACCACCGCAACCGTGCTCTTCTTGATTTTCATCGGGTGCCACTTCTTTGCCAGTTCCACCGTGAGCCAAGGACCTCACCATCACCAAAGTCACTGCCAACGAGCCACCGCCACCACTCCTGCTGATCCATCATGTCCAAAAGCCTCCTCGCACCCCAAGGAGTCCGTTTTGCCACTTCCCCAAAGTTATCTTGCCGCCGGATGCTTTCACCGCCGTTCACCAAGCCGTCGGCCACCTTCTCTGTATTTTTCTCTCTGCCACCTCTTCAGCCATATCAGCATCCACCTCATGCGCCACCTCAGTTCTTTGCCGATGTGGGATACCAGTTGTCGGTGTTTTAGAACCGATCTTATGTAATGATTGTTTGATTTGGGGGGTCTCTAAGACTCAAATCACGCAAAGAGAATGACACATGGATTTTTATACAGGTTCAAATCTTCTCTGGGGAGAATAACAACCCTACTCCTGTGTGGCTATATTGATTATGCTGGTTACATATCAAAAGAAAGACTCAAGTATAATGTCTTGTGCTCCTGATTGCCTCTCCTCCCTGCCGTCTACTGATTTCACACTTTATATAGTGCTCGAAGTGAGCAGCGGTTTCTCCAGTCCAAGGTGCCTCAACGCTTCAGATGATGCAGCAGTTACTAGTGATCATTGTTGGAGTAGTAACGTCCTCACGTCACCAGGCAGTTATCATCATGGCAGAGAGTTTAATCGTGCAATTATTCCAGAGAATAACAACGTATATTAACTGTTTAGATGCCCTAATCAATTGTGCCTACTTGTCTGCAAGCTCAATTAATTATAGGGTGATCGTAATTGACCTAGTCGTAGAAGAACTTACGACCATGAGGTAGTCGTAGAAGGACTTACGACTATGGGGTGGTCGTTGAAGAACTTACGACCATGAGGTAGTCGTAGAAGGACTTACGACTATGGGGTGGTCGTAGAAGAACTTACGACCATGAGGTAGTCGTAGAAGGTCTTACGACTCTAGCTTCTCCCTTTTGAACATTAAGGGGTATACTCAAATACCATATGATGGTATTATTATTATCTATAATAAGAATTACAGATAAATAATTAAATGAGGATTATTAGATCCTCGTCACCAGTCAAAGCCTATGTGTCAATGCTTGTGCTGGACCCGAACCAAAAACCAATGAACCCAGTCTATCATAGACCATCTCAATGTCCAGTGGGTCCCACCTGTTATATCAATTTCTTTTAATTCTTTCTCAGCCAAAAACCTTTGCTGACGTCGGCTGATGTCATAATTATATTTTCCTTCGTAAAAATAATTCTAGTAAATCCATAAATTATGATTTTCATGATTTCATGCGATTTCAATCTTTCAAAGCTCATATCTTCTTCATCCGAACTCCGATTGAGCCCATTCAAATTTCTAAATTCAAGATCTATTTATCTGAGTTTTTTATTTAATTTTTGGAGTTCGTTTTATCTCTTTTTTGTATTTATTTGTTTTAATTGCCTTGTTTGCGAGTAGACGTTGATTCTTTGGGAAGTTTTGAGCAAGGAGGAGTGCACCAAGATCAAGATCACTTCCAGGATTTATTCCAAGGAAAGTTATGGTCCCTTGATCATATTGAACCTATGATTTCAAAAGTATATTGTTTTATAGAATTGCATGCTATTTTTATACAAATTGTTTTGGGATTAGTTATTACCTATTGTCATTATTCCTCCATTGATATATTTGAATGTCATGAATCCTTTGTCAACATAGCATGGACAATTTAGTTGGATATATTTATATCACCAACATGGGTATCGTTCAGATGCTTAGTTTAGCTTAGTTATGATGGGTTCATTATCACATGTGTCATAATGATTAATCTTGACTTAATGAAATACAGAATTGTGGTGGTTAGCCACCATTGATAAAATTTGTGTACCATGATAGGGTATGTCATTGGTCTTGGTTAAACAAAAATGATTTCCGCTCAGGCAAGCGATCGTGCAGTAAAGGGGGTGCAATGAGCACGTTGTGGGATGTGGTAGACTTGCCTGAGTAACTGCTCAAGGACTTAATCTTGTGAGCCATTGAACTGGGCCTTAACCGTATAACCACATGTCCTGTATGGGCAGGACCTGGCTAACTAATTAGCAATATTTTGATTTGGTTCTGTTTGGGTTGTGTTTGGCGCAAGAGGGGGGCCCTATCTAGTCGGTTAGATATTCGGTGTTGAAGACTTAGCGAGCAAAATTGAGTCAAAATAGAGTTTTGTAAAGGCCTTGTGATAATCTTTTAGTTGCACACCTACGGAAGTGTGTCAGACGGATATTACAATTTGATTAATTATCTCTTATGGGTAAAGCTGTACAACCTCTGCAGAGTGTTAAAAAAACTATTCGAATAGCCGTGTCCGCGGTTATGGACATGCTCAGGGATTTCACACGAGAGGAAGAGTTTCTTTATAAAATGAGTCAGAGTGTGAATGGGAAGTTCACTTGATGAACATAATGTTCGTTTGGTCAATGGGTAATTCACTTGGTGGATTGTGTAAATTGGTGAATAGGGGATTCACTTATCATTGGTTTGGTCGGGAAGTGAATAGGAAGTTCACTGGTTGTTTCAAAGAAATTATTTATTTATTTACTATTCTTTTCAATTACACATTTCAATCTATTTATTGTATTTATTGTCAATACTACTTTATGCAAAAGAACCATACAACTAACCTTTGTTCAAGCCTTGCATGAATACTATTTGCATACATTTCCCCATGACCTGCTGAGTGCTTTATGTACTCACGGCTTTATGCTAATGTTGCTCAGTTGGAGAATATCAAGCTTGTCAAGAGTTCTTCGCCGAGGAGTACCATGAAGGTTTTGCAGATTAGGATGTGTTCTCTACTCGATTGCGTGTGGGCATATTGATTGGTCTTCCCAAGTTTTCTCGTTCCGCTGCAAGAGTTTATTTGTTCTTTGGCCCGTGTAGTAAGTTAAGTAAACCTTGACTGTAATGTCTAGTTATTATTACTATTTGTTACTTTGAGATCGTTTTAGTTAAATCGAACAAATGGATGGTATTTCATCACTATTTCCTGTGTGAGCAAGCTACTGATCTGGGACTAGTTCAGAATGCACAGAGGGTTCCTGAATCATATTTTTGGGTCCCAACACTCGGCTAGTACTTACTGTTCCAACTATTATGCTTTTATTGTCCAGTGCATATAGTCATTTTTTTACTATCATCGACAGTGTGTTTTACTGTTAATCCATCTACGGTTTACCCCCGTAGGTCTGTTCTATGCACAACTGATGCGGGCATTCACCCACTAGTAGGTTGTAACGTCCCTATTTTTTGAGTTTCAAAAACTTTTTGAGTAGTCCAGTCCTGAAGGAAAATTCACCAAATTTTATTTGAATTTAATCAAGCTTAAATGGACTTTAAAATGTAAAAACAATTTAATGTGACTAATCTAAACATCAAATAATTCGAAAACTATTTTATTCGAATTCTTTGTGCCTGGAAATATTTTCTAGAATTTTCTGGAATTTTTCTGAGTGCATTTGCTATTTTGCTATTTGGATTTACTGGTATTTCTAAAATACAAAACCTATTTAAATTCTCAAGTAATCAAATGGGCTGAAACCCAATCCTATTCCTTAGCCCAGCCCAGTTAGCCGGCCCAAAATCTGGTAGCGCAGCCCACCTCTCCCCCCTCTTGTCCGTGTCCCAGGCCCACCTGTCAGTCGCACGCGTGGCATGTGTGACACTATCTTACCCTAGCCTTCGCCGCTACTGTAACATCCCAAATGTACAAATGGAACAAAACCTAGGTTTGTGTTTCAAATGTAACCAATTATGGGTGTGTGTTTCAAATGTAATTAAATGAGTAGAAATTAAAACTTTTCTCACATCTTGAAACTCTTGAACTCTTCCATAATTCTTGTCAAGAGTTGTGGAATTCAAAAACACAAATCTCCTGTTGACTAAAGTCAAACCCTTATTCAACTTTATCACAAATCTTGTGCCAAACTTGGGAAATATTTTTTCCTTGGTTCTAGGGATGTTGTGTGACCCCTCTGAAAAATTTCATAATTTTTAGAAATTATTTGATAAATTTTGGAGGCAAGTCAAACCAATTTTTCAATTGGTCAAACCCTAGAACATAACCTTGCAGAATTTTTGGAGAAAAATGCTGTTAATAAAAACCTCTAAAAATTTTATTCAAGGTTAATCTTGGAGTGAGGAAGCTCCAGTAAAAATTTCAGGATTTTTGGAGTTAGTTTGCTACCTCTAAAAATTCTTCCAAACTCAGCTTTTAAATTTAAACCCTAACTGGTTTGCACTGTTCCTTTGGCGCGAGTCAGACTCAGGCTCGAGCCAACTAACTCGGTCGAGTCAACTAATTGCATTGGCCCGGTCGCGTTGGCGCGCGCGTTGTGGACCGTAGGGTCTCCATCGCACGGTCGACGTTTGCGCGGAGCGGCGCCGACTTAATCTCGCGTGAACCGTTGGATGGGAATCGGACGGTGGCGTGTCATCGTTTTCCTCGGTCTTGCGCGGCGCAGCGCCAGCGCGGTCGCCATGGCAGAGAGCAACGTGGGCAGCGCAGCGCCTTGTCCACTCCGCGTCCTCGCCAACGGGTGGGAGCATTTAATGCACAACGTGCGTTCGCCCCCGAAAGTCCGTCGCTCACCTGCTCCCATCGCCCTCAGCGTCCCCGCGGCAGGCTTGACCATGGGAGAGCTCTCCTGTTGCCCTCCTTGCCCCTCTGCTACTTAAGCTCCCTTGCTCCGTCCATAGCTTCCTTTCACCACCCCGCAGCTCATGCTTGCACCCACTATGCTTGCTTGAGCTCGAAACACCCGAAGCCCTCGGCCGCCATGGTTGACCTTGAAGCTTGACGGTGAAGGCAGTGCCCCAGTGGCTTCTCTCTCTATCTCTTTGCGTCAGCTTGTGCCTCTCACCTTGCTGATCATTTCCCCTAACTCGATTTGGGTTTGCTTCCACAGGAGCGGCTTGAATTCGAAGTTTGGAGCTTGCGGCCGATTTCAACCCCTTTTCGTCTCCGACGCCGGTGAGTGCTCCATTTCCCAATTCCTCGCTCTGGAACCTTTCTTGGGCCTTAATGGAGCCATTGTGATGACCCGGTGCGGTTAATGTGGCCCAGGGCCTCTTCTCCACATCATCGTCCTCGGAGCCGGCAAGGTCACCCGTCGCCAGAGCTGCTCCGTCCTCCCCTGTCCCTCCGTGTCATTCAGGTAACCTCCTGGTAGTACCTAGACGTCCAGGCACCGCTTGAATGAATAGCTGCAGAGCTCTATTGCTGTTTTGCTTTTAGCCGTGTGTGGTAGCGCCACCCCTCGCCGGCTAGCCGCCGGTGTAGTGCTCCTCCGGGGTCGCCACCACCACCATTAGGTGCGCACGGCTATTGCGCACCTCAGACCATCGCCCGTTTGTGCCGCTGTGGCCTGTGTCGCCGGCGTTTCGCCGTGGAACGCCGTCGGGTGCGTGCCGGACGCGAGCTACACTACAGCGTGTCGGATTAAGACAAAGATCGCATCATTAAATGAGTAATGATTGGTTAGCGCCAGCACGATCGTCTTAGTGAGTCGCCGACGGGTGGGCTCGCGACACTTTGCCTTGTCTTGCGCGTGCGCCGGCGTGGATTGATTGTGCGCCGTCCATTCTTGGATCAGCGGCGGAGATCTCGCGGAGTCTGTGCATATGCGCGGTGTGGCGTTGATTGTGAGCCGTCCATCACGCGATCAACGGTCCACCTTCGCTGCCTCCTTCGCGCGCGTAAGTTCAAATGCGCCGCGCGCGATTCAACCTGGGCCGTTGGATCCAAGATCAACGGTCCACATTGGTCGATCTCGCGCGGGCGTGAGCGCGCGTGCGTCCAATCGTTGGGCCATCTGATTCCAGATCAACGGCCCAGATTCGTCCACGTCGATTTGAGTTTAGGAAATTCCCGAAGGATTTATTTGTAAACTGGAAAAGGTAATAAACTTCAAAAATACATAACTATTTCATTTTAGCTCCAGTTGAGTTGATTCAAATTTTGTTAGCTCTGGTTTGATCTGGGCTTTAATCTAAAAATGGTTTTAAGCTTAGTTCGGCTCTAGAAAATGGTTTGCTAAAATAGTTTAGAAATAGGCTTTAATTGTTTTCCCAAAAGTGATATTTAACTTGTAAAATGCATAAGTACTTCTCTATAGGTCCTTTTTGAGTGAATCCAATTTTGTTGGCTTCCTCTGTTAGTGCTCTAAATGGTAGAATAGGTTTTAGGTATGTCACTATTTTCAAAATCTTGGAGGGTGCATTTTAATTGTGCTCTTGTGCATGTCTTCGAAAAATCATAGAAAATGCATATTAGCTCCAAATGAGGTGAACTCAATTGTGTTATTCATCTCATGAGGTGCTGTTCTTACCATAAAATTCCCAGGTGCAACACCTCTTTGGAAAATTGTGCTTGAGAATTTAATTCGGATGAACAGTAGCCGATTTGAATTTTCCAGCATTTTTCAGGCTGAGCAAAATTGTTTTAGCCATAATTTTTGCATTGAGAATCCAAATCAATTGATTCTTGTTGCTAAATTCCTTAAAAATCATGATTTTGCTTCTGTAAAAATTTCAAAGTATTTGGAGAAATTTTGCTGTGGAGTCTTTTTGGTTTTCCTCGTTCTTATCGGTTCTTTTTTTTCGCTTTTTCGTTAGGTGCCGACGAGTGCGTTGATCCCGTGAGTGACCCTTTGCAGCATAGGAAGCATCTGCAGCAAGACAAGCAGTTTGATCATATTTATTCAATCCCATTACTTTAAAAGTCTAATACTTTGTATTCACTTATATGTATGCATGCTTACTTTGTGTTAAATTATCGATTAGTTGACCCTATAGATGCATACTCTGTAGGTAAATGTTCATTCTCTACTACTAAGCCTAGGATTATCTTGCTGTGATTTCGAGTTCGATGGATGGACTCTTATCACTTAGTAGTTTACGTTGGTAATGCTTAGAAATGCTTAGATAACGGTAGAAATGGGCGGTTGTCGACTTATGTCGATGACTTTGATCACACAAAAATTATTATTCCATTATGTCCAGCCCTTGTGCTTTGTTACTTTGTAAAGAAATAAAAACAAAAACAAAATTGTTATTGACTTGGGCACAATGGATGTTGGTGTAATCTCATGGTGTGTGGAATGGTGCCTAAGTCCCCAAGGACCGAATTACTTGTGCCATTGATCCGAGCAATTTTGCGTGCTAACCACACGAGGGGGATGTGGGACCTCTCTTGGCTAAGTACTTTGGGGGGTGTTAATTATGAGTCGATGGTGGTTAAAATGTTTTTATAGGGATTGGGAGCACCCGCAGTTGCTTAGACTGGGCCGGTGTATCCTACCCTTTGGGTTGTCGCGGCTCTTAATTAGCATCATCCATTGGAAATGTCTCGTAGGACTTAGCTGTGCCGGCATACCAAAGGAAGTGTGCTTAATCATGTGGCGAAAAGGAGGTCTGGCGTGTGGGTACATTGGTACACACCTGCAGGGTTAAAATCTATTCGAATAGCCTCGTCCTAGGTCGGGTTGAAGGGATCGGGCAGTCACCCTTCTCGAAAGAGATGGTGACTTCCGACCACCTTGGTACTTTATTGACAAGAGAAGAGTCAATAGAGTTTACCTCACGTTCGACTGCCTTAAGCTGTCGTCTTGACTCATACGCCGATGATCCTCCAAAGATGTGCTCGATGGTGTGCTCGGGATCTTGAAATGGCATGTCCTCGTTGTTATCCGACTATGTATGACCACTGGCTTGCCCTACTTCTTCGAGGGTAAGAAGTGGTCCTTTGCCGTTGTAATAGTCTTCGAGTTTTCGTTGGAAAACTCGGCAGTTGCGAAAGTTATGCCCTTCCTTTTTGTGGAAAGGGCACCACCTAGACTTATCGTTCTTCCGTTCAGGGCGCTTACCTTTGCCTCGATCGGGGTATTGCTTGTCAGTTCGTGGCTCCTTATCGCTTACGGCCAGGATCTCCTTAGAAGCATTGGCTTGAAGCTTTTGTCCCTTTGCCTTGTTCTTGGATTTCTTGGCATTCTTATCCTTCTTTTTGCTACCTTCGCTAGTCTCCTGAGGGTGCTTGTCATCTTGATCGATGATTTTGGTCCACTCAACTGCTTCGTCAGCAGTAGCGCACCGATCAGCCATCTCGAAGAGTTCAGCTACAGTAGCGGGAGGGTTCAAAGCGATCTCCTTCGTGATCCTTCTGCTACGGACTCCCTACTTGAAGGCTCTGATAACAGATGCGTCAGAAACCTCAGGAATAGAATTGTGAACCTGATTGAAACGCCTGATGAAATGGTGTAATATTTTGTGGTCGTTTTGTCGCATCCTGTGTAGGTCATCCTCCTTTCCGAGGCGATGGTAGGTGCCCTGGAAATTAGCCAGCAACAGATCATAGAGGTGTTGCCACGAGTAGATCGACTCGACTGGTTGGTTTAATAACCACGATCGAGCAGACCCTTCGAGCACAATCGGAAGGTAATTCGCCATGACGCGCTCTCCTCCTCCTGCTGCTCGGACAATGGTTGTGTAGATCTGAAGGAATTCGATGGGATTTTGAGACCCATCAAATTTCTCCATGTTCCCTGGTTGAAATCGCGGCGGCCAGTGAACTGCTCGGAGGTCAGGCGAGAATGCCTGACATCTGATGATTACGTCATAACGCCTCCTTTGTAGAAAAGAGGGATTGACGTCGCCAGGTGATCATACTCGATGATATCCAGCAAGGGGTGAATCTGACTTATAGCAAGTCTCGATCCTACGAAGATAATACTCCTCGTATCTTGTTTGCTGTTGCAAACCTCTCGGTCGGAGTGGTAAATGATCACCTCTTCTAGGAGCCTTATCATCGTCAGGCATTCAAGGAACTCTTTTCCGGATTAGGGAGCGACGCACCTTGCGGTGATCTCCATGTGGCGAGTTATTCGATTGACTGGAAGCTGATGGAGTCATACTGCCATGACTCCTGGAATGACGTCGGCGGGGTCGTTCGAGCTTGCTCATCGTACTCCGCAGCCTTCGTGCAATCTCTTCAGCGAAGAGGTCGTAGCCAGGTGCTCGAGAAAGTTCTCGAGATGGGGTTCTCGAGCAGGTCATTGATATGCTGAAGTTCCTAAGCTTCTTCCGACTGGTATTGAGCACGCCTAGGCAATTTTCTCTGAGCTGCGAGTCATTTTTGTTGGTTTATTTTAGAATCATTCATACCTGATCCTTGAGCTTGCCTCAATGGAGTGCGATGATCTCGAGAATTTCCCGTACGCTCATCAGAGTATTGACTCTGGTCGTCGTCGATGGTGTCTTTGTCGTTGCCACGAGCGGTCGTAGGGTGTGATCTTCGGGGAGCATCTGCAGCCTCATCTCTAGGAGAGTTATTGCTACCTGAGGGCAGGACGAAGACCTCTCGTTGATGATCTCCACTTGCGCTAGAGGCCTCCTCGCTTGAGGAGTCGTCGAATGACACCATCTAGCGACTTGGAGTAAACCCCTCCAGGAAGGGAAATTCCGGGTTATAACCGTCTCTGTCGGCAAGCGAGTCCTACGTTGGGATGATCGAACTCGCAGGAAGAGCATGTTCGATTGCATTCTTGGCTGGGCTAACCGGAGAGAGAGAATCACCAGATGTTGATGAAGATCCAAAATTACGACTTCCAGGAGTTGTCGCGCTAGGTCGAACTGTCCTAGGCGAACTTGGACATTTGGAGAGGGAACCCTCACCGTGTCGCGAGTCTGCCTTGGGACAACCCTCATTGTGGTCGGATTGACCCTTGTCCTCTGAGGAAGCTGGTTCCCCATCTAGACGTATAGTTGTGGGGGATAAGGATCCCTCCTCAACTCCATCGATGGTAAGGTCTCCTAGAGAAAGATCTCCGAAAGCGACATCACCATCGGGTGATGCATCGCTCGGCTCATAGTCGAAACCGGCATCCATGTCGATATCTGCATAATCGGCCAAGTCGAGCCAGTTCTCCTTGTTCTACTCTTCTGCCATGAGAGCATGAGAATCAGAAAGACAAAGGAAAGCTGACGACTCAAAGATCCCCACGGACGGTGCCAACTGTTGGTGTTTTAGAACTGAACTTACGTAAAGATTGTTTGATTCGGGTGTTCCTCTAGGCTCAAAATCACACAGAGATGGAGACACGGGGATTTTTATACAGGTTCGGGCCTTCTCCTGGGAGAATAACAACCCCTACTCCTGTGTGTATATATTGAGTATACTGGATTACAAGATGGAATCAAAGACTAGAGTATTGTCCTTTTAATCTTCTTTCGCCTCCTTTCCCTCTTCCTGGTGATCCTTGCCTTTTATATTGTCCCCGGGGTGCGCCGTTGGATCTTCAGTATAAAGGTCACGTTAACGCACCAGATCATTGAGCCATTACCAGAGGTTATTACAGGAGTTGTAACGTTCCCACTTTGCTAGGCAATTATCACCATAACAGGGAGTTAAGTCGTGCTGTTATTCCAGGGAATAATAGCGTAATTGATTGCTCATATCCTTAGATACGGTACATAAGATTCCCTGATCGACTAGGCCCACATGTCTGTGAGTCTTGTCGACTGAGGACTGGTCTAGAAGAGCTTACGACCAGGTGGTGGTCGTAGGAGAGCCTACAACCACAGATCGATCGTAGTAGAATTTACGATCACGAGATAGTCGTAGAAGGGCTTACGACTATGGGGTAGTCGTAGGAAGATCCACGACTACAGGGTGGTCGTAGGAGAACTTACGACTTCCAGCTTCTCCCTTATGAATATTAAGAGGTATACTCAAGAGTTATATGACATCATTATTATCCATAATATGAATTATAGATATATAATAAAATAAGGATTGTTATATCCTCATCATAGCACCCCTCTTCATGACGTCATTACCACACACAAATGAGCCTATCAAACCAAACGGTTCCTTGGTCATCTTCGGAAAATCTTGAGAATGCACCCCTCTTCATGTTCCTCTTGATCTCCAGGACGTCTGCATCCTCTCTTTGAGCTCTTCGGATCTGGTCTTGGAGGGTTGGTTGCAATTGAAGAGCAGCTATGTAACCTTCTTCTACCAATTCCAACTTGAGCTTCTAAAATTCTTCATGCAATACTAACTGGTTTTCCTTGATCATCAAGGTACTACAGTAGACCTTCCTATTTAGAGTATCGGCTACCACATTGGCCTTTCCCGGACGGTAATGGATTCCCACATTGTAGTCTTTAATCAACTCCAACCATCTCCTTTGCCTTATGTTAAGATCAGCTTGGGTGAATATGTACTTTAAGCTTTTATGGTCAGTGTAGACCTCACAGCGATTACTAATAAGGTAATGGCGCCAAATCTTCAAAGCATGCACTACGACAGCCAATTCTAGGTCATGAGTAGGGTAATTGACCTCATGAGGCTTTAACTGACGAGATGCATAGGCTATCACTTTCCTTTCTTGCATTTGGACGCATCCAAGACCTTGTCGTGAGGCATCATAGTAAACCTCAAAGTCCTTTCGGACATCTGGCAAGATCGATACTGGAGCAGTGATAATCGTTACTTTAGCTCTTGAAAGCTTTGCTCGCATGCTGGTGTCCTAGAGTACTTCTTTTCCTTTTTTAGCAACTGGGTGAGAGGTCTTGCTACTTTAGAGAACCCTTCTATAAACCTTCGATAATAACTGGCCATTCCAAGGAAGCTTCTGAGATGAGGCACTGACTTGGGAGACTCCCAATTGAGCACGTCCTGGACCTTACTAGGGTTGACAGCGACTCCATCAGCCGACAAAACGTGCCCCAAAAAGGTGACCTCCTTCATCCAAAACTCACACTTGTTGAACTTGGCATAGAGCTGGTGGCAATTGTAACAAGTGATCCCTGCGGCTAGGTTGGTGGTCCTTGGCTGCTGATTGCTGATGCTGGGGCTGCATAGACCAGGTGTCACCGGGCGAGAGGTCACCGCAGGGGTGGTCTTGGGAGCCACATAAGGAGCAAAATGGGCAGGAGATCGTTGAGACGTCCTGACCCTCTGTGGATGTCCTTGGTGAGCACCAGGCTGTAACATCTTCCTCTTATAAGACTCGGCAAGCTCCCTTCGAGATTCTTCAATGAGCATGGCCTTGTTCACGAGGTGCTGGAAGTCTTTATAATCGTTGCCAACGACTTGGACCTTCAAGCCGGGGTTGAGACCTCTTGTGAAGCGCTTCTGACGTGCACCATCTGTAGAGACGTCCTCTAGAGCATATCTAGAGAGTTGGGTGAACTGGTTGAGGTATTCACCCACTGACATATTGCCTTGTCGCAGCTCACGGAACTCATTCTTCTTCATTTCCACCTTCCCATCAGGGACATGAAAATGGCGGAAAGCTTCTGAGAACTCAGCCCAAGTAATGCTTTGGTGATCTGCATGGGCAGCACAAAAACTCTCCCACCATGCTGCGGCTGGTCCTTCAAGTTGATGTGCAGCATACAAGACCTTCTCACGGTCATCACACCAAGTGATAGCAAGCTTCTTTTCAATTGAGCGCAGCCAATCATCTGCGTCCAATGGCTCTGAGGAGTTGGAGAATGAGGGTGGTTGAGTCCTCATAAACTCTACCAATCCGGATTGAGGAGCAACTGGTGGTGGTGGTGGTGGCATGGCAGCTGCTTGGTTGCTCTGGTTCAACATTGCAAGAAGAGCAGCAGACGTCTGATTTTGTTGATTCATCATCCGATTCATGTTATGCATCATAGCATTCATCAACTGAGTCTGGGCTACCATGAACTGTCCCAAACCCTGATCTGAGGGGGCTGCCAGAGGAGGTGATGGTGGCTGAGAAAAGGGGTCCACTGGCGCCTTTTGACTTGCCGAGTTGTGAGTCTGGACCATCTGCACAAACTTCCCAAGCTTAATAGATGAGAAGAAGAAGCACACTAGATAAGAGAGAAAAACACAGGGGTGAGCAAGAACAAGGGAGAAAAGATAGAACAACCTAGCTGGGGAGGTTGGTTAAACCCAAAGAACAAATAGCCAGAGAGCTACAAGAGGCAACAAAACTCAACTAGAAGGTCTAAACGGTACTAAACTGAGGAGGCACCCTACTAAAACACTTCTAACCTAATTTATGTGGATGGTCAAATTAAAGCAGGCTCGATCCTATTGAGATCACTGAGATGAGAGAGAGCAATTTAAATTTGAAAACAAAGTTCCAGAGGGGATAAGGGTAAGAATCTAAGAATGACGTAAGAAGAGACTCGGATGAGATGAGGACAGAATAGAATAAGATAAGAGGAGAATAGCTACTCAAGTTACTTTGTTGGTTTGATTTATAAAATAAGTTTTGAATTCTAGACTAAAACGACCACACTAACTAGGGTTACGTCCGACAGTCGATATGGCTCTGATACCATTCGTTGTCACGCTCTGGGTAACAACCCCCAGGACCTTCTATGCACACTGGACTAGTCCCACGATCAGTCACTAGTCCGCACAGTTTTCAACAAGGATGTCATCACAGTCATACAACAAACTAAAGGAGAAGCAGACAAATTAACAATAGTACCAACAAAGGACCTTATGGTCAAGCTTTTTACAAAGGTCTTGCCACGCAGGGCTAACCACAAAAGGGGGGGTCACAATGGAAACAAAAGAAACACGTGGCGGCCACTCGACATGCCCACATGCAATCGAGTGGAGGACGTCCTAGCACAGGAGGTCTTCAAATACCTCCTCTTCGAAGTGGTCGGAGCTCCCTGGGAGGTCTTCATCAACTACTGATCAACCAGAGGGCACAAGCCATGAGTACTTTGAATGTACTCAGCAAGCCGTAGGGAAATGAATGCAGATAATATTTATGCAAGGCTCAACAAGGTTAGCTTTATGGTTACATTGCAGAAAGCAATATTGACATGAAATACAATAGGTAGATTGCAAGGCACAAGTTGAAAGATTAGCACATAAGTAACAAGTTTTCTTTTGAAAATGGCACAGGACCACCCTGGTCACTACCTAGACCACCCGTGACCACCCTGGTCACGGTCGACACCACTCACGACCACCCTGGTCATGAGCCAAACCACTCGAAACCAGCCACGACCAACAAGTTTTAGAAAGATCTACCCCTTGCGTGAAATCACCAGGCATGTCCTTGATCTTGACCGTCGAGATCTCCTTGATCTTCTCTTGACCATCGGAATCACCTTTGAGTTTATCCTGATCGTCAAGACCTCCCTTGGACCACTTTCTGTGGATCTCCTCCGTTGGATCCCTCTCCCTTAGAAACCCCTCCGTCCAGACCTCCCTCCATCTGGATCTGATGGTCCAGACCTTCCTTTGTTTGGATCTAAGGGTCCAGACCTCCTTGGTGTTGCCTTCTTTGGTTTAGACCTCCTTAGGTCTAGACCTTCCTAGTGCTTAGACCTCGTGCTCGATCGGACCTTTCGCTCGATTTTGACCTTCATCGCTTAAGGACCGTTCGATCTGTGTTGAACAGCCTAATCGCTTTGGCTCGTTCGATCCAAATCTAACCGCTCCCGCTCCACCCGCTTCTTATCTCGCTTCCGTTAGGACCTCCCTTTGGAGATCCTAGCCGTCAGGACCTCCTTTGTTTGTTGATCTGACCGTTAGGACCTCCCTTTGGAGATCCTAGCCGTCAGGACCTCCTTTGCTTGTTGATCTGACCGTTAGGACCTCCCTTTGGAGATCCTAGCCGTCAGGACCTCCTTTGCTGTTGATCTTGACCATTAAGACCTCCCCTTTGGAGATCTTAGCCGTGAGGACCTCCCTTGATTAGATCTTGACCATTAAGACCTCCCCTTTGGAGATCTTAGCCGTCAGGACCTCCCTTGATTAGATCTTGACCGTTAAGACCTCCCCTTTGTGGATCTGACCGCCGAGACCTCCCCTTTGTGGATCTGATCGTCAGGACCTCCCCATTTGTGGATCTGACCATCAGGACCTCCCCCTATGTAGATCTGACCGTCAGGACCTCCCTTTTGTGGATCTGACCATCAGGACCTCCCCCTTTGTGGATCTGACCGTCAGGACCTCCCCTTTGTGGATCTGACCGTAAGGACCTCCCCGTCCCTTGTACCTCTTAGCCCTCTGGACCTCCCCCTCAATCTTTTTGCAAGGACCTCTCTGGCGGGTTGAGGCCACCTTGCGGTCAGGACCTCCGGTCCTGTGCTCGGACCTTCCCTGTGGGTGAGGACCTCCCTTGACCTCTGCGGGACCTCCTCAAGGTCTCCGCAGGACCTCCCCTTCGAGCTTTGACTAGCCCCATTTGTCATTCATGCTCACTTTTCTTTATCCTTTGACCATATCCTTGGCACTTGGAAGTCTGCAAGCATTTAATGCCTGTTGTGTCGCATTAAATGCTACCACCTTTTTGCAACATCAAGCCATCCTTTGTCTCATCTTTTACCTGATCCTATCTCTTCCCATACCTGCTCTTGACCTTGTCTGCCCTTGGACCTCCCAGCAGCTCTAGCAATATAAGCTTGGGCTAGCTCTCTTCCTTTGTCTTTCCTTCATTTTAACTCTCTGGCTCACTCGGTTTGTGTCGAACCTTGGAGCGAAGGATCCCGAATTCTCTGTGTTCATACACTAGTCCAGGATTGCTAGTGTACACAGTCAAACAAAAGTGATAACATAAACATATCACGCACTTTATTAATAATTATTTAGAGTTTATTACAAAGGGCCTGAGGCCAAAATAAAGTAAAACACAGCGCAAACAGAATAGTAGTAGTAGACCCAACGATCCGCCACAGGCAATCGTCTGGGGGTGCAGCCTAAGCATCGATGTCCTCACCGTCTGGATAAAGGTCTTCTCCTGAATAAAGATTATTCAGCAAGAGTGAGCACTACTACCGTGCTCGCAAGTTTCACCTATCAAATAACAGATTGAATGCATGCATAAAGTAAACAAGGGGTATTGGCAGGGTTTATTTGCATAAAGCAGCATTTTCAATTTTAGATAATAATATTAATTTCCAAGGCCATTTTTATACTATATCTAAAATCAGATTTTTAAATGACAATTTTATAGTGTGGATAACCTCCATAATGAATGGTGAAGGATACCCTCCTATCACATGGCTAACTGCCCAATTTTACCACAAGGAATAACATCCTGAAATCATTTGTTAAAACCATTTTAAAACCAAAAACAAGTCTAACTCGGAGTGGCTTTGCTAGCATGTCCATGACTGCAGACGCGGCTATTCGAATAGTTTCTACTCTGCAGAGTTTGTACAGCTTTACCAACACGAGATAATTTGCTCCTTGTGTCGGCCAATCCACGCTTCCTAAGGCGTGTGACAAAGCAATTATCACAAGGCCGTTACAATGATCTACCTCAAAGAACTCATGCCCACTAAAGTTTCGCTTCCATTGGACTGTCCATCCTCCGGGAGCCCCCTCTTGCGCCAGGTGGGATTAATGTCTAACCAACACCTATACATACAACATGACACGAATATCTATGAGGTATCCCAAATTATTAAGCCAGGTCCTGCTCATACAGGACATGTGGTGGTACGGTAAGGCATAGCAAAGGAACACTCAAAGGCCGGTCCTTAATTGACTTGGGCGTCTTTCAAATCAAACCCTGGGCTTAAATCCTAACCAGATTAAACCCGTGCATGAACCTGCACCCACTATTCCTCCGTTTTGCCTAAGTCTAAACCATTTTTTATTTTATTTTAGTGAAAAACCACCTTTACAAATACTCTATGGTAAAACAATTTTGTAATGATTTGGCTAAATCCTCCCAAAATCAAAGTCATGGTCTAAGCATTTGCTAATAATGAATAATTTCCATACCAATTTGTCTATGGTGACAAAGGAACGACATTTCAATATTCAAAATTGGCCATACAATAACAATTGGAATATCTAAGTAATTAAACAGGGACTTGAAATAATTTAATAAAAGTATGCATGCATTTAATAATTTAAAAATTAAATTTAAATAGCTTTAAAATAATAGGATCAACATGATCAAGGGTATAACTTGCCTTCGTTGAAGTCTTAAAATTCTAATTCTTCAGAAGGATCTACCTCTCCGGAATCGTCGAAGTCTATACGCGAATATACGACAAATCAATTGAAATTCAAATAAATTCAAAAAGACAAATTAAACTAACTCCAAATAAAATAAATTTATTTTATTTAGCTATATAATAATTTTCTAAGATTTTAGCAATTTGAATCACCCAATTTGGAGTTTGGATGGAAAAGATATGAATTTTAGAAGTTTTAAACCTAATTCTGCAATTAAATGAATTTTCCGAATTATTTTTCTAAAGGATATTCTGATTATTGCGTCAGCATTGCACTGCATACATGCTAGATCTATGACATGTGGGCCCACGGTCAATGGACTGAGTCCATGACCGGTCAAAGGTCCACGGTGAACCCGGCCTAAGAAACAGTGCACAGGGAGTGATGCACGCTGCGCATGAGGTGACGTGGCGCCACGTTGGTGCTAACTCAGCAACAAATGCGCACGTGGTGCTGACATGGCGTCTATGTGGCTGAACCACGTAGGCTCCAGCAACGGCGGTGCTCGGGCCCTAATGGTCGCCGGCGCTACGCGCCACGGCGAGGTGCAGAAATGTGCGCAAAAGAAAGAGGAGACAATGAGGATCTTGGTGTGCTACCTTGAAGTGGAGGGATGAGACGATAAGGTCATCAGCAGCGAGGTTAAGCGGCAGCGGTGCGGGGTCGACGATGAAGAAGATGCTCAGTGTAACATCCCAAACAATGGTGTGTGTTTCAAATGTAATAAAATGAGGATAAATTAAAACTTTTGATGCCTCATGTTGTCATTTGAAATTTTCTAGAAATTTCCCCTAGTAATTCCTATTTCCAAAGATCCATGTTTCTATTGTTGGAAGTTGTTGTCCTTAAAAACTTTCAAACCTAATCTTATGATCATCCTCTGGAAATATTTTTCCTATCATCTTGATCATCCTAGAAACCTCTCTGCAAAATCTCATAATTTTTAGATTTTGTTTGCTATTTCAAAAGGGCTAGTCAAACCAGTTTGAATTCTGGTCAAACCCCTAGCCCAGCTGCTTGTGAATTTTTTGGATAACAATGCATTGCCTAAAAATTTCTAGCAAAATTACACAAGGTTGTCCTTTGGTCCAGAAAGCTTCCATAAAAATTTCAAAATTTTTGGAGCTTCGGAGCTACCTCCAAAAATTCCCTATCTTCTCAGCCTTTTAAAACAAAACCTGAAATCACTATTCATCGGGCTCAGACCCGAGCCCGACTCAAACCCAACGCCGACTTGGCTCGACCAAGTCACTTAATCACGCGTCGCATGCAGCCGTCGGATGGGCAATCAACGGTCACGATTGCATACCCCTTCGGCCTGAGTTATAATCGCTCGCGCGTTATCGACCGTTGGATCTCGATCCAACGACCCGTCTCGATTCCTCTCGCATGATCACGCGCTCCCGGCTGAGTCGCTGCGTTGCGGGCCCGGGCTGTCGGCGCGTCTCTACCTACCTGTTGGCGGCGAACACAGTCGCGCGCCCACGCCGCTGCCAGCAGCCTAACTCCGTCACGCAAGAACAGCGACGTCAATCCACCGCCCACGTCGACCTATCCGGGTGCTTCCCCGCGTAACGCCGCTTCCATTTCCGTCATCGCTCGGGGATAATACCCCCTCTCCCGCCCGTTGGAGGCCATTCCTCCTCACGGTGACTGAGGAGGAAGGTGCTAGTGTGAGCTCAGCTCGAAGGTGAGCTTCCTCCGCGTGGTCTCCCTCTCTTCCCTTTCCTTCACCGCTCCTTTGGGCGCTGGTTTGGGCCTTTGTCGCTTTGTGTAGCTCTTGGACGTGAGGCGTGCTCCCCGCTACTCCAGAGCTCGCACCCGAGGCCGCCGCCGTGCCATCTTCCCCTCCGGTGAGTTTCCCTCTCCCTTAAGTGCGTCACCATGCGCCTTTTGGTCTTAGGAGGAGAATCCCTCAATCAATTTTGTGTTTCATCCACAGGAGCTCAAGGAATTTCACTTTTCCCCATTTTCGGCCGCCGAAGCCCTTTCCTTCTCCGGCGACAGCACGGTGAGCCTCTCATCGATTCCTCGTTCCCACACCACCTGAGGGCCTCACTGGTGCTCTCCCGACCACTCATTCCTTGTCTCCTTCACCAGGTCGACCCCTCCTCGGTGAAGCCTCTCCGCCGCCTCGGGATCTCGTCGCCGGCTCGACTCCGGCAACCCCTCCACCTCCGGGTCATCATGGTGAGTCCCTGGAGCCCTTCTATTGCCTTTGCGCGCGCTAGCTAGATCTTGTAGCCATCGGGTTGTGTTATGCACCGTAGCTGTAGCGTCACCTCCGCTCATCGCCGTCGCACTGCCGCGTCGGACCACCTCCGGCCTCGCCGCTGGTGCTGTCGTGTGCACCTGGTGGTGGGCTTTCCATTTTGAGCACCCACTCGCGCCGCCATGGCGCGTAGCACCGGCGGGCCGGCGGGGAAGCTCGCTGCTGCGAGCGGTCGCACGTGGCAGCTTCCGACCGGCACTGTAGCACCGCCATTAGCGTTTAATGGCGATGATTAGGTTTAAATGATGAATCTTTGTTGGAAATCAATCATTAGCTGAGTCTTTGTCTCTATTACATGTGGGACCGAGCACAGTAATCGAGACGTACAGCGTGTTTTGAATCGGTGTATGGCAAGTGGGCCCGGGAACTTAAGTGCACAGTATACACTCGTGGACCAGCCGTGGACCAAGGGTTCACGCACTGTTCCGTGAGCCCCGTGTATGACATGTGGACTCCACATGTCAGGCCGATTCAGAAATTAATCTAGAAAATAGAAAATGGCACTATTCACTGGCCCCACTGGTCAGTGAGTAGGGCTAGGCTAGTCCGGGTATAAAAAGTATTGTATGTTGTTATAATATTCCGAAATGCTTTATTTGTGAACTGAAAATTGGTTAAACTTCAAAATTGCATAAGTAATTCATATTAGCTCCAAAATTGATGATTCAAATTTTGTTAGTTTCATTTTTAAATGTACTTTATTATAAAAATGGATTGAATCATGTTACTATTGCAGAAAACATTTTTGGCAAAATTACTTTAGGTTTAGTATTATTGTTGCACTAAAAATTGCTCTAACTTTAAAAATACATAAGTATTTCTCTGTAACTCCAAAAAGAGTAAACTTAATTTTTTTTAGAATCCTCTGTTAGTGTGGTTTATTGTAAAATAGGTTGTGAGCATGATACTATTGCTAAAAATCTTATTTTGCATGTAACTTGAGTACTACTTTCATAACTTTGAAAAATCATAGAAAATTCATCTTAGCTCCAAATGAGGTGAATAAAATTCCATTGTTCATCTCATGAGGTGCTATGCCTACCATAAAATTTTCAAGTGCACCACTATTCTGGAAATTTTCACCAAAATAATTAATTAGGATGAACAGTAACCAGTGGCATTTTTATTGGATTTTCCAGAAAACTGCCATTCAAACTGTTATAACTTTTGCATAGAACATCCAAATGAATTGATTCTTATTGATAAATTCATCTAAAATCATGCTATACCTTCTGTGAATTTTTCATAATTTTTGGATGACTTTGAATTTTTGGGTCTTTTCGGTGTTATTCGTTCTTATTGTGCTTTTGACTTCTTTCGCTAAGTTCTAACGATATTTTTGAGTGCGTGAGTGACCCTCTATAGCAAGATAATCATCCTCAGCAAGGCAAGCAGTTTGATCATAAATGTCCTATTACTTTCAAGTCTAATACTTTGTTTGCAAATTGTATGTATGCATGCTTTTGTGTCAAAGTAATTTTCCCGATTAGAGGTAGCTATTCCTATTGCATGGTTGCCCTTAAATTGTTATCCCCTGCCACAAAAACATAAGTTATTAATATCGCTGGTGAATTAGAGCCCGGTGATTTAATTATGCTCTCTATTGTCTTTGCGGTGTCATGCTTAGAAATGCTTAGCTACCGGTAGAATTGGGCGGTTATCGACTTTGTCAATAACCTTGATCACACAAAATTATTATTATCATTATGCTCAGCACTTTGTGCTTGGTTACTTTATAAAGTCAAAAACAAAATGAAACTGAAAATGAAATGTTTTAGACTTGGGCATATAGTTGATGGTGTGATTATCGGGTGTGTGGTGGTATGCCTAAGTCAACAAAGACCGAACATCTTGTGTCACACTATCCAGGCATTTTTGCGTGCAACAACATGAGAGGGATATGGGACCTCTCTTGACTTAGTACTTTGGCGTGTGTTAGCTCCGGGTCGCATGGTGGATGTGTGCGTTTTGTTGAAAAAGAAACTTGTGTGTGTTGGGTGAGTAGTGGTGGAGGTTATCCACTGCAAGGAGCATCGTCCTTTATAAGGAGGTGAGCATCTTTGATGACTCTGCATCAACATATGGGGCTTCCTCCCATATAGGCGACTCGTAGTTAATGCACAATATTGGAAATGTCTCGTAGGACTTAGCTGTGCCGGCATACCAAAGGAAGTGTGCTTAATCATGTGGCGTAAAGGCGGTCTGACATGTGGGTAAAGTTGTACACCCCTGCAGGGTTCAAACTATTCGAATAGCCTCGTCCTAGGTTATGGACATGCTTGGTTAGGTTTTGCAAGAGTTAGACTTCAACATTTAATTAAAACTTGATGTGGGTGGTATGAATGGGGAATTCATGCTATTGTTGTGGTGGCTATTGGGTTAGTCACTTCCAGGATGTCTTGTTATTACTATTACTTGGTATCTCGCTGTTCTTATCAAATAAAATCAGATTGTAAAACTGCCTTCAATCTATTACATTATTGCTAATGAAAACTTGCTTTATGATGAAAATGAGTCTAGAGCCTGCTCTACTTAAATAAGCTTGCATGTAGCTAAATATATAGGCCTGTTACTCTACACGTCAGTCTTGCGAGTACATTTTTGTACTCATTTGCTTTGCTTAATAAAATTGTTGCAGAGGAGGAAGTTGAACCCCAAGGGTTGTACTTCTATGAGATGTGCGGTGGCTTCGAGGACTAGGTTGGTGGCCCGGTTGGTTGCCTTATGGGTTAAGACACACTAATTGGCTTTTGTTTATCGCCATCTTATGGCACTTTGCTTCCGCTGTTATTTAAGACTCTATTAGTTGTATTTGGCCGGTCGGCCCCTTTTGTAATAACTATATACTGTATGTCTTTTGAATTGCTTAGTTGTGCTTTGGATTCTATTGTGTTGAATGGAATTGATGCATAATTTTTGTATGGGGTATGTGTACTGCATTTTGGGAAGTACATATACGCCGAGAGTCGTGATATTTGATTTGTAATGCTTGAATCATCTTAATGGTTAAGTATTACGAGTTAAATACCCCGGGTTCTCACACTCCGGAGGTCCTCGAGGCGAGTGAATGCACGCACCGGGTGGCCCACGTGATGGCGAAGCGATGTGTGTGACGGGCGGCGGGCGTCAACGACGACGGCGAATTTGGCGTGAGCGTCTAGGGCTCAGCGACTTGAGCATCAATTCCAGTGGCTAGAGAGGGGTAGAAGGACTGAGAGTTGAGGGAAAATGTTGAAGGGATGGCTGCGAAGGTTATGCCCCCTTTTATAGGGCTCGGGGGTGCACTGAAGCGGCGAGGACGTGCGCGGTCGTTTCGTGCTAGCGCGGCGGCGAGGTTAAGAGAGATTAAGAGGGTTTAAGGAGAGGGAAATGGGCACCGTGAGTGCGTCGGCGATAGTGGAGTGTAATGGCCTCAAGTGCGCACGATCAGATGGAGTAATGGGCACGTTTAAAGAGCTCGGCGAAGGGACGGCCATGGCGGCGTCGCGAGGTAGGAGAAGAGGCGGAGATGAAGCCACTGTAGCGGCGGTCCCACCGGTCAGCGTGCGAAACGAAAACAGTAAAGTATCGGGTGGTCTTTTGACCGTTTCATCGCGATCCAACAATTGGAATTGATCGGGACTTTTAAAACGTCCAAGAGTCTTGATAAGATCTGGTCGTTCATTTTTGATCCGACGGCTAGAACGGATGGCGCGGGCGAGCGGGCCATGCAGCACGGAACGGTGGTTTGGGCCGGCTGAGTTTCATCCCAATTACTGTTTTGAGGATTTTAATTGGTTTTTCAATTTTTTTAATCCTGATAATTCAATTAGGTTTTAGAAAATAACAAAAAAAAGCCAAAAAAAATTATAAGAAAATTCACAGAAATTCTTAAAGACATTTTGGACTTAAATAAAATAATTCCAACATAAACTTGGTAATAGTTTTTGCAAATAAATTTGTTTTGGCTTTAAGATAATTAGGAAAAAATCCAGAAATCCAAGGTAATTAATTTAAATTTTAAATTTGCCAAAAAGGAAAATTTGGGATGTTACAAACCTACCCCCCTTAAAGGGAATCTCGTCCCCGAGATTCAGACTTGGCCAACAAAGAGGTGGGGATACTCCGCTTTAAGTTCTTCCTCCCGCTCCTAGGTGGCTTCACTTTTTGGGTGGTGGCTCCACTGAACTTTGTATGAACGGATGAGCTTGCTCCTAGTAACACGCTCTGCGACGTCCAAAATCTTGATTGGCTGCTCCACATAAGTGAGATCCTCTTGAAGATCAATACTCTCCAGAAGGGTCTGATCTTCTGGCACTCGAACTCACTTCTTTAGCTGTGAAACATGGAAGACGTTGTGCACTACAGACAAGGCGGTTAGCAACTCTAACTGATAAGCGACTTTTCCTCTCTTTGCCAAAATCTTGTAAGGGCCCACAAATCTGGGTGCGAGTTTTCCTTTGGTACGGAACCTTCTTACTCCTCTGAGTGGAGTGACTCGGAGATAAACAAAATCTCCTATTTCAAAGGTCAATTCTCTTCGACGGTTGTCAGCATAACTCTTTTGCCAGGATTGAGCCACTTTCAGATGTTCCCTTATTGTTTTAACCTTGCTTTCAGCTTCTTTGATTAAATCCAGTCCAAAGAATTGATGCTATCCTACTTGATCCCAAAGGAGCGGAGTTCTGCATTTTCTGCCATACAAAGCTTCGAATGGAGACATCTGCAAACTGGCTTGGTAACTATTGTTGTACAAAAATTCTACATAGGGCAAATTCTTGTCCCAACTTTTTCCATAATCTATGACACAAGCTCGAAGCATGTCTTCAAGAACTTAGTTGACACGTTCCGTCTGGCCATCTGTCTGCGGATGATAAGCGGTACTGAAATTGAGTCTGGTTCCCAAGGCTTCGTGTAGGCTCTTGCAAAACCGGGAAGTGAACTGGGAACCTCTGTCGGACACGATCTTCTTGGGTACCCTGTGCAAACAGACGATCTTGGCCATGTACAACTTTGCTAACTTGCTGCTTGGGTAAGTGGTCTTGACGGGGATAAAGTGAGCTACTTTAGTCAACCGGTCAATTATCACCCAGATGGAATCACATCCTGATTGGGTCCTAGGAAGTCCGGTGATGAAATCCATACCAACTTCCTCCCATTTCGATTCGGGAATTGGTAATGGTTGCAACAAACCAGCGGGTCTTTGATGCTCTGCCTTGACTCGCTGACAAACATCACAAGGGCAACGAACTCAGTAATTTCTCGCTTCGTGCTGACCCACCAATATCTCTCCTTTAGATCCTGGTACATCTTGGTACTTCTAGGATGGATAGAATAAGGCGACTCATGAGCTTCTTTCAGAATTGACTGCTTTAATTCCTGCTGATCAGGTACACAGATGCGATTTCCAAACCACACTGTTCCTTGCTCATCTTCAGAGAATCTTGGGGCTTTGCCTCTTCTCATATTCTTCTTAATTTCTTTGATGTCTTCATCTTCTGACTACTTTTCTCTGATCTGACTCTGAAGAGTGGGTTGAACTTCTAGAGCATTGACACATCCTTGATTGACAATCTCCAGGTTCAGGTGTTTCAGTTCTTCATACAATTCTCGCTAATTCTTCTGAACCAATATGGTGCTGCAATATGCCTTTCTGCTCAGGGCATCTGCTACCACATTTGCTTTGCCCGGATGATAATGGATTCCAAGGTCGTAATCCTTTATCAACTCTAACCATCTTCTCTGTCGAAGGTTGAGTTCTGACTGGGTGAAGATATATTTTAGACTTTTATGATCCGTGAAAATCTCACAGCGGTTACCAATAAGATAATGCCGCCAGATTTTCAGAGCATGGACAATTGCTGCTAACTCAAGATCATGAGTCGGGTAATTTCCTTCGTGTGGTCTCAACTGACGGGATGCATAAGCCACGACTTTGCCTTCCTGCATCAGAACACATCCAAGACCTTGACGAGATGCGTCGCAGAAAATCTCAAAGTCTTTATGGTTATCTGGCAATACTAGCACAGGTGCAGAAACTAATCTCTTCTTCAGTTCTTGGAAACTCTCCTCACAGGCATCTGTCCAAACAAATTTCTTCTCTTTCTTTAGAAGTTGAGTCATGGGTCTTGCAATCTTGGAGAAATCTTCGATGAATCTGCGGTAATAACCGGCTAGGCCGAGAAAACTTCTCACTTTTGTGACAGACTTGGGCTGCTTCCAATCCATTACGGCTTCGACTTTGGTTGGATCTACTACCACTCCTCCTGTTGACACAATATGTCCGAGGAATGCCACTTGCCTTAGCCAGAATTCGCTCTTGCTGAATTTGGCATAAAGCTGGTGTTCTCTGAGCTTCTCCAGAATTATTCTGAGGTGCTTCTCGTGCTCTTCTTCATCCTTTGAATAGATGAGAATGTCATCGATGAAAACAACCACAAACTTATCCAAGATTCCATGAACACTTTGTTCATCATATTCATGAAGTAAGCAGGGGCGTTTCTCAAACCGAAAGATATTACTGTAAATTCATACAATCCATATCTGGTTGTGAAGGCGATCTTGGGATATCTTCCGTGCGATCTTGATTGGTGATAGCGGATCGTAGATCGATCTTCGAGAAGATGCTTGCTCCCTTTAGTTGATCAAACAGGTCATCAATCCTGGGTAACGGGTACTTGTTCTTGATCGTCACCTCATTGAGCGATCTGCAATCTGCACACATCCTCATGCTATTGTCCTTTTTCTTGACGAACAAAACCAGTGCTCCCCAGGGTGATGAGCTTGGCCGGATATAACACTTGTTCTGCAATTCTTTGATTTGTTTCTTCAGTTCTGCCAATTCATTAGCTAGCATCCGATCGGGTCTCTTCGATATTGGGGCTGTCCCTGGGACTAGGTCAACTAGGAACATTATATCCCTATCCGGTGGCATGCCAGGTAAATCCGTAATACCCCGTTCAATCTTAAGAATTATAATTGAATTTCAAACCATTTTATTGGGATTTAAAATGGAATTTCATAATTCTGTAAAAGGGGGATTAAATCTTGGGCCAAAGGCCCATAGCCTTGGCCCATTAGGGGCAACCAAAACCCTAAGTCTTGTAGCACCTGTGTTACGGTCAGGCGGCCGCTCATCTACTGATGAACGCCGATGCTACGGTCGCGCCCCAAACATTCTTCTTGTCCAAGTAGAAGGGGAGGAGAAGAACCCTTGGTGCCGGCCAAGGAGAAAAGAGGAGGAAGAGAGGAGAAGAAGAGGAGAGGAGAACTTAGCGGGGGAATTCAGCAATCTCCTGTGGTTCTTCAAGGGTAACGAAGTGCCTTCCCCACTATTTGATGTTGATTAGATGCAAATTCGATTGATTGGATTGGATCGAAAACCCTGCTGTTAGAATCCAGATCTGTCCAGTAGATTGCGTGGCCAATTTCGGGTTCGTAGAGGCCGAATTTGAGTTGTCCATCTCCTAGAGATATTTAGATAATGTTCTTAGATTTCCATAGCCTTTGCGTTCACCTGAGTCCGAGTTGTGGTTTCAGCGTTACAGCCATTTGTTTACTACTGTCCAGAACCTCGATTAATTCTCAGCAGTCACTTTGTGTAGCAAGTTGAATATTGTTAAGGTCCGAATCAGGATTCCTCCCTATTACTAAAATTGTAGTTTATTGTCTTATCTTTCCATGGCCGCCAAGAACACGTAATTCTAACATACGGATCAAAAGTTATGATAGTTTCCTTCCTGCTGTCTAGATTTCTGACATGATTGATCTGTTGATTTATCTTTTAAAATATGTTTATGTTAAAGGCAAATTCAGGGTTTCCACCCAACTAAATTGTTTTATAAAATTTTGTAAACTTTCCAGATTGTTAAAGAACGTCTTAATCGGAGTTGTAGATCAAAAGTTGTGTTATTTTCTTTACTGCTGTCCGTTTCGTTGGGACAGATTCTGTCTTTCAAGTTCATCTGCCTGTAGTATATTTATTTTGGCCGAATTGGGTTATCTCACCAACTAGGATTTTGTAGATATGTTCGTTAAGTTTCCATAGGATCTGGGATCACCTCGTTCCGAGTCCCAGATCGTTAGATATGAGTGATTCCGTGCTGCTGTCCAGAATCAGTTCCATGATCGTGTTGTCTGTGTTCATATTAGATCTAATTAGTTAATTGTGAGTTGTCGGGAAGGTGTTGTAGAACGTTAATGGAAGTGTCATGTTCTATGTTGTTCTTATTTCGAGTATATATTGTGTAGGCGGAGAGGCTTCGGGTTTAGGAGCACCATCATTGCCTACTAACGCATCGCATCGCGGAAGGCAAGTATTTTGATGTTCTTATGTTTAGAAAATGCTGAATGCTTGCTGTTAGTATTGTGTTTCCTGTGATCTATGAGAATATTTAATGTTTATGTTCCTTCCAAATGTGTTATCTCCATGATTAGAGAGCATGTCTTTCAATATTCATATTTCATTCCATGTATCCATTATTCATGTTTCATCACGGAGTGGATTAAAAGACCCATCAATTCGGTATGGGCACGTAAGACCCACCATTCCAATGTGGGCGATTTGGGACACTCGTATGAAACGTTCTACATACGGGATTTGGATCCCGTATTTTGTTAAATCGGGCTTAGGTAACACCGACGGGTGTGTCACTAGCTATCTACGGTATATGCATGTGTGTAGTCCCTTCATTTCATTCAATCCATTCATTCAAATATTAGATTCGTGATTTATTCATATTCTTCAATGAGGTTTGCTTGATCATGTTTGTTGTATGTCCCATTTACTCATTATACTTTTTGAGTCTCGGACTCATTCTTGCGTTGTTTGTTTATTTTAGGTGATCATTGATGTTGGCTCTATTGGGAGGGAGTAGACACGCACTACACATTCACTTCACCCTATTGAAGTCCAAGATTATGATTTAGTTCTAACTTTCAATCGTTATTGATGAACTGTAATAAATAAATTTAGATGAAGAATGATACCTATTGCTATATTATGGTTGATTCAGTAGTACTTGTGATCTTTGATTATTCCTTCGATAGTTATTGCTTAGATTCGGACTATATTCATGACATGGTTCTTTTGAATTTTGATCTCTTTAAGTCATTAGTTGAGATGGTGTTCTAATTCTTCCGCATTATGGTTGTATGTTAGATGATTTAGGTGACATCTTGGCTTCTAAATAGCCAGGGTGTTACAGTTGGTATCAGAGCGGGCTTTAGGTCCTTGGTAATTGAAGTATTAAAATGACACACTGTGCACAGTAGGTGAGATTTGGGTAATCCATTGCATCTGCAATTCTGATAGTATGTTTCATCTTGTTAAACTGCTATTGAATTGTTTCTGTACTACCGTTCTTGTTTTAATCTATGATCTGATATGATCTTATATAACTGATTATATTGATTATGTGTGACGATAGTTAAGGTTGAGAGTTTGAAGTCGTGGTTGTAGCCCTGGGCTTTGCCAGGTTACACAACCATTCGTGGTTTGTGGATACGAGAGTAGTTACTCCGAGTACCATAATTACAGATGTTGAGTGTGAGTTGCTTTAGAAAGTTGTTCTCTTCCTTAATTTTTAAATTTGGTCAATTCTTGTCCAGTGGTGGTTGATGAATTTCTCTTGAGTTCGTGGTTCATTGTAGTTGATGGTTTGAATAAGTCTCTAATTGTTCTCTGAAATAATTATTGTTTTCAACTATTGAGTTGCTTTCACTACTTGTGATCATTGTTAATTGTCGAGATTGATATTTCCATGATTGTTCCTTCTTTCTTTTCGGAAAAGAATGATTCATTTGTTCGTTTGATATTTTGGTTAATGAAAGTTTTACATTTGCAAGTTAGTTAGCGTGAAAGCCTTGGTTCTATGTATTTATTTTGGATCATCCGAGTGTTGAAGTTAGTGCATCTCTTTTACGAAGGAAAGTGTTAAAATCCTTTTATGATGCCTTGTTGTGGGTAAGTCGAGATTGTAATCAAATAAAATAGTTGTGTATGGGTTTCAATTGGTCCTTTTTGTTTTTCGAACAATTCTTGTCATTTCATTGTGGAGATCTCTTTGCTACTTGTAAATGTTGTTATTAAAGATTGCTATTTTTCATGAGAGTCCTGTCTTTCTTGTTGTTAAAGGTGACCTGGTTATCCATTTGTTATTTTGGATAATGGGAGTTATCTTTGACAAAGTTCATTGAAGAGAGTGTTGACTCTACTTATTTCTTTTGGAGTAGTTGGAGTGTTGAAGTTCAGAACCTTTTCTTTGCGAAAGAACGTGTCAAATCGCTTTTGTAATGTTTCGTTGTGTTAAGTGAGAAGTTGTATGAATACAAGGTAATTGATAATGAATGGGATGCCAAGTTGGGTCAGTGGCATGTGGCATAGTTAATCTTAACTGATGTCCTTGGTAGTGTAGTTGGGTAATTTCTTGATGATCTTTCATAAATGCTAGAATTACCTATTCCCGACGTGCTAAAATTGTTGAAACCTGATTAAGGTTTAGATGGATTGTTGGTCAATCGAGTAGCACCATATCTTCTTACATGATTAATACAATTGTCAATTGATAATGAGAGTTGATGTTGGTGTGGAGTAATACCAACAGCTGAGTGGACAAATTTCATAAGTGGCCTTGATATCGTGCCTTACGAGATTGCTATTGCATAGTATGTTCTTGTTAAAATAAAATTGTTTCAACCTTGTGGCTTGTGCTTCTTTTGAAAAGCTTTAGGATGGTATAATAAAGTTTGATGATTCTTGGTACTATTGTATGATATTGATGTTATTAAAAAAATTGTGATAATGTGAGGTTGATATTAATTCTTTCGAGAGATAAAGTAATTTGATCGCCATTGGTGATATCGCTTAAATGAGAACATTTCAAGTTTTGCTTTCGTGGCCTTTTTGGAGCTGATGAATTATGTGGTAGCTGAATTTAGTTCAAACAAAATGATGTATTTGAATGTTCTGTTGGTTCTTGGATTGTTGGTCAATCGAGCAATCGAGTAGCACCATATCTTCTTACATGATTAATACAATTGTCAATTGGAGTAATACCAACAGCTGAGTGGACAAATTTCATAAGTGGCCTTGATATCGTGCCTTACGAGATTGCTATTGCATAGTATGTTCTTGTTAAAATAAAATTGTTTCAACCTTGTGGCTTGTGCTTCTTTTGAAAAGCTTTAGGATGGTATAATAAAGTTTGATGATTCTTGGTACTACTGTATGATATTGATGTTATTAAAAAATTGACGATAATGTGAGGTTGATATTAATTCTTTCAGAGATAAAGTAATTTGATCGCCATTGGTGATATCGCTTAAATGAGAACATTTCAAGTTTTGCTTTTGTGGCCTTTTTGGAGCTGATGAATTATGTGGTAGCTGAATTTAGTTCAAACAAAATGATGTATTTGAATGTTCTGTTGGTTCTTAAGTGATTCTTGGGATTTGAGCTTTAAGGCTCCTTAGTTGAGTTGGCAAAGTGATGTTTCAATCATAGAAAAATATTTATTTTGTTAAAGGAAAGAGTATAGTAGAAGTATTTGAGATTTACACCGAGTTTTGTAACTTGCGGTCTATTTGAAGTGTGCCTAAACTTTCTTCTTTTGCCCATAAGAGTTTCCCGTTTTTTAAAGGCAACACTTTCTTCTCATGTGAGGTTTGATATTCTCTTCGTGCGGGACTTGTGTCCTCAACTGTGGACTTCCCTTATGATTTCCGAGTTCATTGCTTAATTGACTATTTTCTCCCTTAGTCATATGCTTATTGTGAGTAGCAAACGTTTTCTTTGTGCTGGGAATCGTTTTCAATTGTCTTTTCTTTTGAGAAATGAATTATGGATTTGTTCTATAAAACCCTATAGAGAGTATAGTGGTACCTAGTTGGTGGTGACCAACTAAGAGACTTCGTGAGACTTTGGAAGTCAAGTTGTTTGAGACGCAATGAGTGATAAGTTGATTTATTGGAGTAACCCTTAGCGAGGGTTTGACTTGAGCAAAACGTTTTGTCTTTAGGGCTAACTAATGACATTATTGCAATTGATAGAACCTAGAGTGGTTTGTGGTTCAAGATCTTTCGTTCATGTTAAGTGGAACTTTAGAAATTGTTTAAAGTATGGGAAATAATGGTCAAATTATGAGAGTGCCATGATTGGGTACCTTACACGGTTGTGTAGAAGAATTGTGTTGGTGTAGTTTAATAAGCATAGAATTGTGAGAATTCTAGCCGTTACGACAACTACGGAGATGGTAGGAAATGTTGAGTTAATGTCAGGTATGACTTGGTTTCAATGAGTAACTTTCTTGAGGTTAGAATCTTTCAAAGGATGATTTGGTCAAAAATATATCTATCTATTTACACCAATGATTGAGTAATGTTAGACTGTGGGAATTTTAGTCATCAAACCTGATGAATTCCCTATCATTCACACCAGACGTTCATTGTAGGAGTCTTGGATGTTAAATTTTGGGCGTCGCATATTTATGCTAGGACTTTGGTTGTCCAATGATTATGTGTAGAGGAAGTAGAATAAGAGTGGATTTCGAACAATGAGATGATCTTTGATAGCACCCTTCTAATGTAGTACATGAGAGTGTGTGATGTGAATTCCAAGTGGTTATTCTTAAAGGATTGAGTGATGTGATTGCTAGTGAGATCTATTTTGAGATGCATTGGGAGTCATCTGTCAAGGTAATTCCGTCGGTACAAGAGTTGGCTATAGTATGTTGCGGAGTCAATAGAGCCTCTCTAAAAAGTTGTAGATGATGTATTCAGTTTGAGCATGGCATTGAGATTGCCAATTTAAGATAAATAAGTTCGTGTGATATGGATGAAAGGGAATTCCATAATTCGAGAGAAATTTTATTCCTAAAAGAGAAATTGAGAAAAAAAAAGTGTTTCCTCGAGTAGTGAAACGCTCTGTTTGAGCTATGTGCCGTTGACAGATGTCTTTCGCAAATTGAGGTTGACTTTATGTTTGGCATGGGTGGTTCTTATCAGTTCAGAAAGAATAAAGGAAGTATTTAATTTGGGTATTCGAGTGATTTCTTATTTGGTGGTCGTTGTGTTTATTTGCAAATTTCCTAATTTGAAGGTGGAAAAGTTTCGTGATGAATTTCTGATTCTGGTTTTTGACTCTTCTATTACCGAATTGGTAACGCGTGGTTGCGATGAGAGTTCTTCATTTTCAATTGGGTTCTGTTTATAAAAGGGTTGTTCAAAGCGAATTCTGTTGTGTTCTTGGTTAAAGGAGGTGCTCCTTGTTAGATGAAGAGTTCATTTTTGAGCATGTTGTGTGTCTTTGTACCAAAGGGGAAGTTGGCCCAGGTACATTGGGTTGTTTTCCCTAGTTGTGGGGATTCTAAAGTTGGCGTACCGCTAGGATCGTCTCGGGT
Source organism: Phyllostachys edulis (assembly GCA_036346405.1). Classification (NCBI taxonomy): domain Eukaryota; kingdom Viridiplantae; phylum Streptophyta; class Magnoliopsida; order Poales; family Poaceae; genus Phyllostachys; species Phyllostachys edulis. The sequence goes on from CM070549.1 coordinate 102,535,766, forward strand.
TCTTATGCGGGGTACGCAACATCTAGTATGTCCAGTGCTGAGTGAGTACCTGAGAGGTCCAAAGTTTCAGTTTTTGATAGAGGCGTTGTAACAACGAGTATGATCTTACATTTTGTCCTATGTGTTGAGATAACATATATGATCAAGGCGAGTGTTGAGGTGTAAGAGCGTTGGTATACGCTATGGTCTAAGCGTGATGAGACTTGGGACTTGGAAACTTCGCATGCACGAGCTTTAACGAGTTGTTAACGTCGGATCGTGTTCATGGTTCTTAAGTTCAGATGGTATTCTTTTGAGTAGAATTAGGGTCGAATTACATTTAAGGAGGGTAGAATGTAATACCCGTTCAATCTTAAGAATTATAATTGAATTTCAAACCATTTTATTGGGATTTAAAATGGAATTTCAGAATTACGTAAAGGAGGATTAAATCTTGGGCCAAAGGCCCATAGCCTTGGCCCGTTAGGGGCAACCAAAAACCCTAAGTCTGTAGCACCCTGTGCTACAATGCGGCCGCCATCGCTGAGAACGCCGATGCTTTCTGAGGCACGCCCCCTCCATTGCTGCTGTCCAAGTAGAAGGGGGGAGGGAGAAGAACCCTTCGGGTGCCGCCGGCCAAGGAGAAAAGAGGAGGAAGAGAGGAGAAGAAGAGGAGAGGAGAACTTCGCGGGGGAATTCAGCGATCTCCTGTGGTTCTTCAAGGGTAACGAAGTGCCTTCCCCGCTGTTTGATGTTGATTAGATGCAAATTCGATTGATTAGATTGGATCGAAAACCCTGCTGTTAGAATCCAGATCTATCCAGTAGATTGCATGGCCACTTTCGGGTTCGTAGAAGCCGAATTTGAGTTATCCATATCCTAGAGATATTTAGATAATGTTCTTAGATTTTCGTAGCCTTTGAGTTCACCTGAATCCGAGTTGTGGTTTGAGAGTTACGGCCATTTGTTTACTATTGTCCAGAACCTCGATTAATTCTCAGCAGTCACTTTGTGTAGCAAGTTGAATATTGTTAAGGTCCAAATCAGGATTCCTCCCTATTACTAAAATTTTATTTTATTGTCTTATCTTTCCATGGCCGCCAAGAACACGTAATTCCGACATACGGATCAAAAGTTATGATAGTTTCATTCCTACTGTCCAGATTTCTGACATGATTGATCTGTTGATTTGTATTTTAAAATATGTTTATGTTAGAAGCAAATTCAGGGTTTCCACCCAAATAAATAGTTTTAGAACATTTCGTAACCTTTCCATATTGTTAAAGAACGCCTTAATCGGAGTTGTAGATCAAAAGTTGTGTTATTTTCTTTACTGCTGTCCGTTTCGTCGGGACAGATTCTGTCTTTGAAGTTCATCTGCCTGTAGTATATTTATTTTGGCCGAATTGGGTTATCTCACCAACTAGGATTTTGTAGATATGTTCGTTAAGTTTCCATAGGATCTGGGCTCACCTCGTTCTGAGTCCCAAATCGTTAGATATGAGTGATTCCGTGCTGCTGTCCAGAATCAGTTCCATGATCATGTTGTCTGTGTTCAGATTAGATCTAATTAGTTAATTGTGGGTTGTCGGGAAGGTGTTGTAGAACGTTAATGGAAGTGTCATGTTCTATGTTGTTCTTATTTTGAGTATATATTGTGTAGGCGGAGAGGCTTCAAGTTTAGGAGCACCGTCATTGCCTACTAACGCATCGCATCGCGGAAGGCAAGTACTTTGATGTTCTTATGTTTACAAAATGCTGAATGCTTGTTGTTAGTATTGTGTTTCCTGTGATCTATGAGAATATTTAATGTTTATGTTCCTTCCAAATGTGTTATCTCCATGATTAGAGAGCATGTCTTTCAATATTCATATTTCATTCCATACATCCATTATTCATGTTTCATCCACGGGAGTGGATTAAAAAGACCCATCAATTCCAATATGGGCACGTAAGACCCACCATTCCAATGTGGGCAGTTTGGGACACTCGTATGAAACGTTCTTCATACGGGTTTTGGATCCCCGTATTTTGTTAAATGCGGGCTTAGTGAACACCGACGGGTGTGTCACTAGCTATACCGGTATATGCATGTGTGTAGTCCCTTCATTTCATTCAATCCATTCATTCCATTCATTCAAATATTTGTTCTGTGATTTATTCATATTCTTCAATGAGGTTTGCTTGATCATGTTTGTTGTATGTCCCATTTACTCATTATACTTGCTGAGTCTCGGACTCATTCTTGTGTTGTTTATTTTTTTAGGTGATCATTGATGTTGGCTCTATTGGGAGGTAGTAGACACGCACTACACATTCACTTCACCCTATTGAAGTCCAAGATTATGATTTAGTTCTAACTTTCAATCGTTATTGATGAACTGTAATAAATAAATTTAGATGAAGAATGATACCTATTGCTATGTTATGGTTGATTCAGTAGTACTTGTGATCTTTGATTATTCCTTCGATAGTTATTGCTTAGATTTGGACTATATTCATGACATGGTTCTTTTGAATTTTGATCTCTTTAAGTCATTAGATGAGATGGTGTTCTAATTCTTCCGCATTATGGTTGTATGTTAGATGATTTAGGTGACATCTTGGCTTCCAAATAGCCAGGGTGTTACAAAATCATTAGGAAAAACATCCGGGAATTCTTGCACCACTTGTATATGTTCAAGCTTTAACTCCTTCAAGCTGGTTAGGATAGAACTTCCTCCATTACAAGTCTTGGGCTGGAATTCAACTGTGACTCCTTGCTCATTGGTGAGAGTGATAGACCTATTGGCACAATCTATCCGTCCTTGATTCTTTGCTAGCCAGTCCATTCCAAGAATTACATCCAGACCTTGAGAATGCAAGACTATCAAGTCTGCCAAGAAGGAAACTCCAGATATCTCAAGGGTAAGATTCGAGCATAGAAAACTGGTTCTCATTTCTGAGCCCGGGGAATGGATTATCATAGGGTTGACTAAGGGAGAGATAGGTAACCCATATTTGCCCACAAACTTATTGGATACAAAGGAATGCGAAGCTCCGGCATCAAACAGAACTGATGCGGGTATTGAATTAACAAGAAATGTACCAAGAACGACATCTGATGCTGCCTGAGCTTCCTCTGCGGTGACGTGGTTCACATGTCCCTTCGTGAACTGGACCGTCAGTTTTGGGGTGCCGCTGGTGGTTGGAACTCCTGATGCTGGCCTGGCTAATGTCGCAGACTGCTGTCTCTTCGGGCATTTGTTGGCATAATGCCCAGTCTAGTTGCAATGGAAGCATATCACTCCTGCTGCTGATGAAGTTGGGTTCTTCTCTTGGTGGCCTCCAGCGCATTCGCGGAAGCCGGAAGTGTTGGGTATTTGTCTTGCGTCTTGGAGCTCTGGGTGTAGAAGACTGGAATCTTCCACGCTGAGGTGGCTGAGGCTGCGCGAAGCGAGGTTTGGGTTGACCTCCAGAGTTAAACTTCTGAGTGGCCATCCTCCGCTTGCGGTGCTCCATCTCCTGGTGTTTGGCCTCTTGGCGAAAAGCTTTATTCACTAACTGCTGGAAGTCAGTGTAGTCCTGGGAAATCAGCTGGACGGAGATCTCATCATTCAGTCCTTCCGTGAACCTTTCTTGCCTTTCTTCATCTCTAGCCACGTCTACTAGGGCGTAGCGAGCAAGCTGGTTGAACTTATGCAGGTCCTCTCCTACTGAGCGGTTGCCTTGGCGGAGCGAGTGGAACTCTTTCTTCTTTAGTGTCATTATCCCTGCGGGGATATGTGCATGGCGGAAAGCCCGCACAAACTCCTCCCAAGTGATAGTCTGCGCATTAGCATAGGAGATGTTGAAGTTATCCCACCATTCCGATGCGGGACCAATAAGCTGGTGAGAGGCAAACAGGACTCTCTTACGGTCAGTACACTGAGTAATATCCAGCTTCTTTCCGATAGCGTGGATCCAATCATCGGCATCCATCGGCTCTGTGCTGTAAGAGAATGTCGGTGGGTGCATGCGCATGAACTCTGCCATGGTCAATCTTTGCGCAGGTGGGGGTGGTGGTGCTGCTGCTGCTACTTGAGCTGCCGCTGCTGCTGCTTGATTGTTGTTAAGTGACTGAGCTAGCAGGTCAATCAAGTGAGACTGATTGGCCATCATTTGTCTCCAATCAGGTGCATCTGCTGGGGGTGGTGGTGGAATTGGGTTGTTCTGATGATCTTCGTTTGCATTGCCCTGTCCACTTGCATTCCCACTGGCAGATCTACGAGTGTTCACCATCTGCCAGAGCTTGAAGACTTTAGACAAGATGGGAGAGGGAAACTAAGGGGATTAATTTATAACCGTCACCAAGAACCAAGAAAACACACAAGAGCAAATTTTTCCAAATAACCTTTTATTTTATTACTATTTTAGAGTTCGATTGTGGCTGCCACAAAGGCACGACAGCTCACAATTCGTCTAAGCGCAAGATCATAACTAACCAAAAGGTTAGGATCTATGACCAAGGTCTAAGCTGAAAAGTTACGACTATCAATCCTCTGTCTCTTTGGTGGTGGTATCGAAGACTCTCCCTGAACAGAGGAAGAAGCGTCGTCGACTTTAAGCAAAGCTAACTCCTCTTCTGCCTCCTGTAGCCTTTGCTGAGTGGTGCGAAGCTCGTCCAAGGCGGACTGGTATGAATAGTCCATCGCAACTAACAGCTCTACTTGCATAGTCAAGTTTGGACGATCTTCCTCTCTGGTGGGGAAAAAGGAGATGCGTTGTCTGTTGGGGTAATGAAGCAGGTAGAAGCGAAAACGGGAGCGGTTAAGCTCAACTTCGTAGAGTCGTCGTATCCTGCGAATGGCCTCCTATGCTGCGTCTTGGATGCCGGCGAAGAAAGAATCGCGGAGCATTGGAGCGTCGAAGATGTGCAACGGTTTCTCGCTGTGTGCCTCAACGTAGAGTAGCACCTCTACCCTCCACCTCTCATGGGTACCCACTGTATCCACAAATCCTCGGTAAACTGGTCTCTCCTGAAACTCCAGTTCTTGCATCATCTTCCATAATGAGGCTGCGGAGTAGCCAGCGTAGGCATCACGGGAAACGGCTCTGGATTTTTCGGCCATCTACAATTTGGAATAGACGAGTGTTAGTAAACAATTTTTAGAAAGAAAGGTTGAGTAGGACTCCAGAAAGACAAGTAAATAATATTTTTAGTTTTTCAAAATAAGTCATTAGGGCTTGTCCATTCTAGCTAGGGTTGCGACCTACAGTCGATATGGCTCTGATACCACTTTTGTCGAACCCGGGAGTGAAGGATCCCGAATTCTCTGTGTTCATACACTAGTCCAGGATTGCCAGTGTACACAGTCAAACAAAAGTGATAACATAAACATATCACGCACTTTATTAATAATTATTCAGAGTTTATTACAAAGGGCCCAAGGCCAAAATAAAGTAAAACACAACGGAAACAGAATAGTAGTAGTAGACCCAACGATCCACTACAGGCAATCGTCTGGGGGCGCAGCCTAAGCATCGATGTCCTCACCGTCTGGATAGAGGTCTTCTCCTGAATAAAAATTATTCAGCAAGAGTGAGCACTACTACCGTGCTCGCAAGTTACACCCGTCAAATAACAGATTGAATGCATGCATAAAGTAAATAAGGGGTATTTGCAGGGTTTATTTGCATAAAGCAGCACTTTCAATTTTAAATAATAATATTAATTTCCAAGGCCATTTTTATACTATATCTAAAATCAGATTTTTAAATGACAATTTTATAGTGTGGATAACCTCCATAATGAATGGTGAAGGATACCCTCCTATCACATGGCTAACTGCCCAATTTTACCACAAGGAATAACATACTGAAATCATCTGTTAAAACCATTTTAAAACCAAAAACAAGGCTAACTTCGAGTGGCTTTGTTAGCATGTCCATAATCATGACGCTGCTATTGAATAGTTTCTACTCTGCGAGTTTATGCGGCTTTACCCACACGAGATAATTTGCTCCTTGTGTCGGCCAATCCACGCTTCCTAAGGCGTGTCACAAAGCAATTATCACAAGGCCGTTACAGTGATCTACCTCAAAGAACTCATGCCCGCTAAGGTTTCGCTTCCATTGGACTGTCCATCCTCCGAGAGCCCCCTCTTGCGCCAGGTGGGATTACTGTCTAACCAACACCCATACATACAACATGACACGAATATCTATGAGGTATCCCAAATTATTAAGCCAGGTCCTGCCCATACAGGACATGTGGTGGTACGGTAAGGTATAGCAAAGGAACGCTCAAAGGCCGGTCCTTAATTGACTTGGGCGTCTTTCAAATCAAACCCTGGGCTTAAATCCTAACCAGATTAACCCGTGCATGAACCTGCACCCACCATTCCTCCGTTTCACCCAAGTCCAAACCATTTTTTATTTTATTTTAATGAAAAACCACATTTACAAATGCTCTATGGTAAAACAATACCATAGGTTCAAGTTTAAACAATTTTGTAATAATTTGGCTAAATCCTCCCAAAATCAAAGTCATGGTCTAAGCATTTGCTAAGAATGAATAATTTCCATACCAATTTGTCTATGGTGACAAAGGAATGACATTTTAATATTCAAAATTGGCCATACAATAACAATTGGAATATCTAAGTAACTAAACAGGGACTTGAAATAATTTAATAAAAGTATGCATGCATTTAATAATTTAAAAACTGAATTTAAATAGCTTTAAAATAATAGGATCAACATGGTCAAGGGTATAACTTGCCTTCGTTGAAGTCTTGAAATTCTAATTCCTCAGAAGGATCTACCTCTCCGGAATCGTCGAAGTCTATACGCGAAAATGCGACAAATCAATTGAAATTCAAATAAATTCAAAAATACAAATTAAACTAACTCCAAATAAAATTATTTTATTTTATTTAGCTATATAATAATTTTCTAAGATTTTAGCAATTTGAATCACCCAATTTGGAGTTTGGATGGAAAAGATATGAATTTTAGAAGTTTTAAACCAAATTCTGCAATTAAATGAATTTTCCGAATTATTTTTCTAAAGGATATTCTGTATTGCGTCAGCATTGCACAGCGCCGCACAGTAGTCTATGACATGTGGGCCCGCGGTCAATGGACTGAGTCCATGACCGGTCAAAGGTCAACAGTGAACCCGGCCTAAGAAACAGTGCACAGTGGGTGATGCGCGCTGCACACGAGGTGACGTGGCGCCACGTTAGCGCTGACTCAGTGACAAATGCGCACGTGGCGCTGACATGGCATCTACGTGGCTGAGCCACGTAGGCTCTAGCGACGGCGGCGCTCGGGCCCCAATGGTCGCCGGCGCTACGCGCCACGGCAAGGTGCGAAAATGTGCGCAAAAGAAAGAGGAGACAATGAGTGTGGGGACCCCGAGATCAGATCCGTGTCAAGCTAAGTAATTACGCTGAAAGAGCACAATACTTAACATGAAACGAAAACAATTCCGAGTACCCGGATAGGTGTCTCATGTTAGCTCCCAACGATCAGTGACTAACATGCACATATCCAAACACAACATTGTATTCACGTCCATACACAAAATACAAGAATAAATGGAAACGTAAATACAACATCATTGAATAGAAACATAATGTACAAGTTTGTATAAGAGGGCCAATCGGCCAAAAGTAATTATCAAATAATAAATCGCAGCGGAAGACAAACTTAAAATAAAAAGGGAATAACCAAGTTGGTATGCCCACAATCCCACAAGTAACCAACTGGGATTAAAGTCGTAGCGTCTGAAGTACTTTACCCAATTTGAATGACTTCTCACCTGAACAAATGGATAATTTTTTAAGTACAAACTTGTACTCGCAAGACTTTTCAAGAAAAATAAGGATGCATGTAAGTGTCAAAGGAAGGCTACTACACTAGTCAATTTTCCGCATAAAGCAAGTTTTACAATTAGATAAACAGTATAGATTCAAATTGCCATTTTTAAAACATTATATAACAGTAAATAATGATCAACAACAATATAATCTCCAATTATAATCATCACACGAATATACCATTCGTGACACAAATCATTCCATAACAAATTAACAAGCGAACATCCCGTTCGAGATAACATTTCAGATCTGGACAAACTAACATAAAGACATAACATTTTTAACCATAACCCAACTTAATTTCCCATAAGCTAACTGTGCATGCTTTTCCACAAGTGATGTCTATAACCAAGGACACAGCTATTCGAATAGATTTATTTAGACTCTGCAGAGGTGTACAGCTTTACCCACATGATATGAATACCTTGTAATGTCGCCATGCACTCTTCCGTAGGAGTGTGACTAAGATATCATAACGAGACCGTTACAATGTCATGTCCTAACTATCAAGTCGCCTAGCACTATAGGTGAACCCTGTTGTGTAAGTAAGTCCCTTGCGCAGTTTCACGGCAAACGCAAAAGACCCTTAAGGGCAAGAAAAGAAAAGTGTAACATGCCCCCACCAGATTGACAAGAGAGCCATTAAAACCAAACAACAACAATTGCCAACCTGATTGTGTTTTGATAGCTAACACACAACAAATTATTAAGCCAAGCCTTCGCCATTATCCCAGTGTGTGGTTGTACGTAAGACTTGGTTCATCACACCACAGACCGGTCCTCAAATACCCAGACGGGGCTACGCGAATCCGGGACTAGCCCTTCATCACCCTATCACCCGTCCAAGTCCAACACACAACAACAACCCATCAACAAGTTCATAATATTCAGATACGAAGATCTGGACATTTTCGTCAAATTCAACATAATCAAATCCATATAATCCTCAAATTTCATTATGATTCGATTCGATCCATCAGCCGATGGACTAGCTCCATCAACCGTTATCGACTACAACTACTAGCATGACTAAGCATCGTTCTACAAATTAGCAAACAACCCATATAACATATAGCCTTAATAATTCAAGGTAAAAAGGGTAACCAACATTCAAAGGAGGGCCAATGCAGCAAGTAGGAAATTTAACTACTTCTATCCATGAACATACTTTTCAAAATAACATGCATTGACGATATTAAAACCATACAAAATATTTTAAAATCAATAGGAGCAATATGTTCAAGAGGAGGGTGCTCACACCTTTGCTATACCACTTGTTCAATCTCAGGTTACACTCATGAATATATGTTTGTATCGTCGAGATATCTATCGAAACAACGATATTGCAATTAACACCAAATAAGCCGAAAATACAAAATACTAAAAAATACATGAAATTTATACAGTAGGTAGATTATGATTTTATATTAATTTAGGTTAAAGAATTATTCCAATTGGATTTACTATGTAAAAGTTATGATGGTTTGAATCTCGGTTTCCACTATGTCTTAATTCATGTAATTTAATGATTTGGCCAAAATTTGTAGAGTAGTGGTGAGGCAAAGTATTACATATATAATTATATAATAATATTATAAGACCAAAATAACTGAGTTTATCTCAGTTGGAGTTTTATGAATTAGTTATACATTTTTAAAGTTATCACCTTTTATATTGTAAAAATAATAGAGTTATGGATTATTTTCCAAAACTACCTTTTCTGTTATAGAGACATGTTAAAACCTATTTTAAAATAAATCTTACTTAAAATAAAAATTACCAAAACTGGTTTAATCCATTTTGGACTTAAGATGAAATAGTTATGAATTTTTAAAGTTAAAGGCATTTTCTAGGGTATAAATAAATAGGTTTTGGATCATTTTCCACCAAATATATTTTATGGGATAGTGGCACATTTCAAAACAATTTTATAACAAAGTTCATTTAATATGAAAATTAACCAAATTGGTTTCACTGTTTTTGGAGTTAAAATGAATTAGTTATGCAATTTTCAAGTTAATACAATTTTCAGTGAGCAAAATAATCATTTCGGAATTTCTATAAGCATTTAGTACTTTTTGTACCGAGGTTAACCTAGCCAAAGTCTATGACAGGTGGGGTCCAGTGCATAATATCATTTCTCACTTAAAATCCGAATTTAAAACCCTACTAACAAGTGGGCCCTACTTGTCATTGGCATGGTTCACCAAATAGTGCGTGGACCTTTGGTCCACAGCACAGTGTATGGTCTAAGGGGCTGGTTACTTTGCACTTAATGTGCCTGGCCCACATGTAATAGAGACACTCGCAATGAACTCAACAGCTAATTAATGCTTTGCCGACAAAGATTACGTATTAACTATTAATGATTGCAATTAAACTCTAATGATCGGCTACAGTAACCGGTCGGAGCGTGCCACTCGCGCGTGTGCGTAGCCACGAGGTTGCTCGCCGGCTCGCCGACGCTGTGGCCCACGCCGACGTCGTCCGAGGGCAGGAATGGGTTGCTGGTGCTTCGGCGAAGCCCAAGGTGGCGATGGCGGTGGCTGATATGGCCTAGATCGACGGCTAGTCGGCGCCCTATGGCTCTACGTGCATGTGCCACCCTGATGATGCAATGATCGAACAAAGGCGCGCATAAGATACAAGGGAACTTAGTGAAGCTCACCAGGGGGATAGGGAGGCCGGTGGAACTCGGGGAGAGGCGGTCGCCGGTAATGGCCCCGGTGGTGGAGAGCTTCATGTGGAGGGGTCACCCTACGCCATGAGATCAACAAGGAACGGTTGGAAGAGGTTCAGGGGGCAATGAAGAAGGTGTAGCCGAGAGCAATCGGGGAAAGACTCACCAGATCGGCAATGGGGCTGAAGGGGGTGTTTCTTGGCCCAAAAAGGGGAAACACCAAATTCTCTAGCTCCTGTGAAAGGATACGAAAATTGATTGAGGGGAACTAAAAACCATATCCACGCACATGATATGACACACAAAACTGAGAAATAAACTCACCGGAGATGGGAAATGGAGTGGGGGTGGCATTCGGTGCACGTCCTGGAGCCGAAGAGGACACGCTCCAGACTTAGAACCTACAAGCAACAACAAGAGCTTAAATGAGCTAAAATGGAGAGGGTAAGCAAGGAGAAAGCTAGGGTATGCAAGGGCTTTGAGATTACCCAAGAGGAACGCTCACAAGAGCTTCCTCCTCTCCCTCGGCCGGAAAGAGAAGTGGGGGAGAAGGAGACACAGGAGGTGGTATTATCCTCGGGCGAAGACGGAGAAATAGGCGGCGTTAGGCGGGGATGCTCGAGGATTGGCCAACGCGGGCGATGGGTGACGGCGAAGACGGAGTGGGGCAGAGGCTCTCGGGCGCATGGCGCCTGGTTCCTGCGCGCGCCTCGGCCCGAGGTTGAAGACACCCCCGACCGGTGGGACCCAGCGGGCAGCGACACAACTCGGCGTGCTCGCAAGGATGGCTCGGTGCGACGGACTGGTTCTGCCGGGACCGTTCGATGTTGATCGGACGGCTAACGCTGGGTGCGGTTAGTTGGTGCGGCTGGACCAAGTGGATAAGGCCCGGTCGGACTCGAGCTTGGTTTGAACCCAATGAACAGCGCTAGGGATTTTGAATTCCAGGTTTGACCAAGAAGCAAACGGTTTGACTAAGGCTCCAAATATAGAAATAAATTTACTAAAATTCTGAAATAAATCAGAGGGGTTCCTGGGACAACCTAGTGTTCGTAAAAATTATAAAACATTACTGTTCATGATTTATTTTCTTATTTTAAATTCAAACTTGGAATAGGTTATTGATTTGAGTTTGAATTTTCTTTGGGTCAAATTAAGTTCCAAAAATTTTGTAAAAATTATATTAAATCATGATAATTATTCTATTATTTGAATAATTTACTTCTAGAAGATGAACATGAGTTTTTGTTCTTGTTTTCTTTTGGAACTTAACTTTAAGTTGTATGTTTAAACTTTGTTTGAGATTTTCCAAGTGCAATAATTTATGCAAATATTTCCAAAATGTCATGCATGCTGATAAGATGCATACTACTCCCTCCGTTCTTAAATACATGATGTTTGACCAAGCGTGTAGTCAAACTTATATAACTTTGACTATTACTTTTCATATGATTTTGTTAGTAAAAAATTACAAAATTATTATATTATGAAAATATTTATCATGACAAATCTAATGATACTATTCACTCATAATCAATCTAAATAGTTTTTCATATATTATTAGTCAAAGTTAGATAAGTTTGACTGCACGCTTGGTCAAACGTCATATATTTAAGAACGGAGGGAGTAATTATTATTAATTAACTCGGGGATGTTACAACGAGGATCTTGGTGCGCTACCTTGAAGTGGAGGGACGAGACGATAAGGTCGTCGGCGGCGAGGATAAGCGACGGCAGTGCGGGGTCGACGATGAAGAAGATGCTTCGGAGGTCCTCGAGGCAAGTGAATGCGCGCACCGGGTGGCCCACGTGATGGAAAATGCGATGGTGCAGATGGGGGTGGCGGAGCATCAACGACGATGGCGAATTTGGCGGCGGAGCGTCTAGGGCTCCGGCGACATCGAGTTTCAATTCCGGTGGCTAGAGAGGGGTAGAAGGGTTGAGAGTTGAGGGAAAATGTTGAAGGGATGGCTGCGAAGGTTATGCCCCCTTTTATAGGGCTCGGGGGGGCACCGAAGCGGCGAGGACGTGCGCGGTCGTTTCGTGCTAGCGTGGCGGCGAGGTTAAGAGAGATTAAGAGGGTTTAAGGAGAGGGAAACAGGCGCCGTGAGTGCGTCGGCAATAGTGGAGTGTAATGGCCTCAAGTGCGCACAATCAGATGGAGTAATGGGCGCGTTTAAAGAGCTCGGCGAACAGACGGCCATGGCGGCGTCGCGAGGTAGGAGAAGAGGCAGAGACAAAGCCACTGTAGCGGCGGTCCCACCGGTCAGTGAGCGAAACGAAAACAGTAAAGTATCGGGTGGTCTTTTGACCGTTTGATCGCGATCCAACGATTGGAATTGATCGGGACTTTTAAAATGTCCAAGAGTCTTGATAAGATCTGGCCGTTCATTTTTGATCCAACGGCTGGAACGGATGGCGTGGGCGAGCGGGCTGTGCAGCGTGCAACGGTGGTTTGGGTCGGTTGAGTTTCAGCCCAATTATGGTTTTGAGGATTTTAATTGGTTTTTCAATTTATTTAATCCTGATAATTCAATTAGGTTTTACAAAATAACAAATAAAATCCAAAAAAAATTATAAGAAAATTCACAGAAATTCTTAAAGACATTTTCGACTTAAATAAAATAATTCCAACATAAACTTGGTAATAGTTTTTGCAAATAAATTTGTTTTGGCTTTAAGATAATTAGGAAAAAAATCCAGAAATCCAAGGTAATTAATTTAAATTTTAAATTTGCCAAAAAGGAAATTTTGGAATGTTACAAACCTACCCCCCTTAAAGGGAATCTCGTCCCCGAGATTCAGACTTGGCCAACAAAGAGGTGGGGATACTCCGCTTTAAGTTCTTCCTCCCGCTCCTAGTTGGCTTCACTTTCTGGGTGGTGGCTCCACTGAACTTTGTATGAACGGATGATCTTGCTCCTGGTAACACGCTCTGCGACGTCCAGAATCTTGATTCTTTGCTCCACATAAGTGAGATCCTCTTGAAGATCAATACTCTCCAGAAGGGTCTGATCTTCTGGCACTTGAAGGGACTTCTTTAGCTGTGAAACATGGAAGACGTTGTGCACAGCAGACAAGGCGGTTGGCAGCTCTAACTGATAAGTGACTTCTCCTCTCTTTGCCAAAATCTTGTAAGGGCCCACAAATCTGGGTGCGAGTTTTCCTTTGGTACAGAACCTTCTTACTCCTCTGAGTGGAGTGACTCGGAGATAAACAAAATCTCCTATTTCAAATGTCAATTCTCTTCGACGGTTGTCAGCATAACTCTTCTGCCGGGATTGAGCCACTTTCAGATTTTGCCTTATTGTTTTAACCTTGCTTTCAGCTTCTTTGATTAACTCCGGTCCAAAGAATTGATGCTCTCCTACTTGATCCCAAAGGAGCGGAGTTCTGCATTTTCTGCCATACAAAGCTTCGAATGGAGACATCTGCAAACTGGCTTGGTAACTATTGTTGTACGAAAATTCTGTATAGGGAAAATTCTTGTCCCAACTTTTTCCATAATCTATGACACAAGCTCGAAGCATGTCTTCAAGAACTTGGTTGACGCGTTCCGTCTGGCCATTTGTCTGCGGATGATAAGCGGTTCTGAAATTGAGTCTGGTTCCCAGGGCTTCATGCAGGCTCTTCCAAAACCAGGAAGTGAACTGGGAACCTCTATCGAACACGATCTTCTTGGGTACCCCGTGCAAACAGACGATCTTGGCCATGTACAACTCTGCTAACTTGCTGCTTGGGTAAGTGGTCTTGATGGGGATAAAGTGAGCTAATTTAGTCAACCGGTCAATTATCACCCAGATGGAATCACATCCTGATTGGGTCCTAGGAAGTCTGGTGATGAAATCCATACCAACTTCCTCCCATTTCCATTCAGGAATTGGTAATGATTGCAACAAACCAGCAGGTCTTTGATGCTCTGCCTTGACTCCTTGACAAACATCACAACGAGCAACGAACTCAGCAATTTCTTGCTTCATGCTGACCCACCAATATCTCTCCTTGGATCTGCTGCTGCGCTGCTGACCGGATTGAAATGATGTACGCACGCTTGGATGAAATGTCGCGCGCTAACTGCGCGATGGAAGCGGCCGAACCAATCTGCTATATATTTTTTTTCGTATGAAATCAAGCCCTAATATCTCGACAGCGCGCCTTTTTTCCAGAAGAACATAAATAGACGATTTGCAAGAGACCCTAAACTAGACCAATCTAGACAGGAAACCAGCACAATGACTCGACGATGCAACGAAAATTCAACAACGCAAACTAAAAAGAAAAATTGCAAAGGCACAGATTGGTTTGGATGATGATCGAAACCTATATATTTTTTGATTTTCGTGGCTATTTGGACTGTAGGAAAAAAATTCTCACCGATGAACTGTAGCTCTGATACCACCAGATGAACCCTAAGGTTTGATTGTTGGCCCGATCTTTCGATGAGACGGTAAGCTCGGTAGTACTCGCTCGACTCTCACGATCCTGGCTACGAACACGCAAGGCTCGAAGCCACGCAATCGCTGAACTGCTCAACAAGTCATTATCAACCATACACGAATACCCGAATGACCTGACCACGAAGGTCGATTCCTACATACAACGAAGAAGCACACAAGAACAAGATAAAGCAATCTGAAATTGCAAATAAGAATTGAAATATTTGAATTGAGTTAGGATTCTGAATAAGGATCTTAATTGGGTGGTCTAGTCGACACACGCAAAAGATACAAGTTCCAACGAAGGCAAACTAAACATAAACAAAATCCAAGAAAACTAAAGGGGGTGCGGCCTCCTTAAATAGGGGATGAGGAGCCACACATCTAATAGAACTAAAGGGGTGGTACTAATTTGTGGATTACTGTTCACGTGAACAGTGCACGCCCCATAGGTGGGCCGTCGGCATATGGGCCAAGTTGAGTGCGATTACAAAGCCCAAGTTGGCCCAAACAAGTGATATGACATCTTCTTTTGATGATTGCAGTCAGTACAAAAGGAATTTGGAGGTGAGGCCAGATCCGTTGGAAAGACGACGAAATAAGATTTCCATCCAAGTACTCGTGGACCTCCAACAGACTCCGTATGTGAAAGTTATGCATATTTAAAGTCGGTGTTGTCAGGCTCATTCTGAACTGATTTGACCAAAACGTATCCAGCTTGAACTCTTGCTTGGCACATGTAGTAGCACCATGGCATGTAAACATAGTACCATGGCATGTACACATAGCACCATGGCATGTAGACGTAGCTCGATCCAATTGGGTAATATGGCATTGTATTAGCCGAAAGTCCTATTGGAGAAGATGTTGTTGACGTAGAGGATGCAGTGCAGCAGGTCGAAGCAGTGGTTGCATCCTTAGGTTTGATGTCCTATTCACATGTTCTACTTAATAATTAATTTCTCGTTTAGAGGTAGTTAATCCGAGTAGTTGCATAAGCTGTAGGTAAATGTTATCCATTGCCACTGAACTTAGGTTAATAATTCCGCTGGTGAATTAGAGCCTGGTGGATGATATATGGTCTAATTATGTTTATGCGATGTCATGCTTAGCAATGCTTAGAACGGTAGATTGGAAATCATTGCTTCGACGATGGTTATTTTATCATCACTTTAAATTACTTGGGTCAGGGTACCCATGTATGTATTGTATTTGAGAAACTAAAACGGAAAACAAAATGTTTTGGACTTGGGCACATTGGTTGGATGGTGTGCTTGTCGGGTGTGTGCTTAGTGCCCGAGTCAACAAGGACCGAATTACTTGCGCCACCATACTGAGCATTTTGTGTGCTAACCACATGAGAGGGATATGGGACCTCTCTTGACCTTGTACTTTGGCGTGTGTTAGCTCCGAGTCGCAAGAGGTTGTGTGTGTTGTGTTGAAAAAGGAATTAATTCGTGTGTGTGTTGGGCGTGACGGGATGGGTTCCGGGTTTAAGTTCTCTACCCGTAGGAGCATCGGTAAGTTCTCGCTCTACCAATTACTCCGACACAACGTATGGTTTCCATCATATGGGCGGCTCATAGTTAATGCATAATATTGGAAAACGTCTCGTAGGACTTAGCCTTGCCGGCATACCTTCGGAAGTGTGATTTATCTAGTGGCAAAAGAGGCGATCTGGCATGTGGGTAAATTGGTACACCCCTGCAGGGTATAAACTATTCGAATAGCCTCGTCCTAGGTTATGCACACGCTCGGATACGCCCTGTGAGAATTAGACTTCAACATTTTCGATAAAACTTGAATTCAGGTGGTACGAATAGATATTTCGTGCTATGTTGTGGTGGTTGTTGGGAAGTCACCTCTAGGATGTTAATTATGTCTATATTTGTTGTCTCATTGTTATTTTCACGAATAAAAAACTGATTTGCAAAAAAAATTTTACAATCTATTACTCTATTGCAAAGAAAATTTGCTTTATGCTGAAAATTGATTAGTGTAGTAGCCTTCCTTTGATACATGAATGCATCTATATATTTCTTTTGCTTGTAAGTCTTGCGAGTACAACTTTGTACTCAACTGCTTTGTTTATGATGCAGAGGAGGTTGATCCCCAAGGGGTTAGCTATTGTGAGACCGACTTCATACGGGACGACTAGCTTGGCGGCCCGGTCGGTTGCCTTATGGGTAATGGCAAACCAGTTGGCTTTTGTTTATCGCCATCTTATGGCTTTTGTTTCTACTGCTACTTTGTTTAATTACATTGTCATTTTGGCCGGTCGGCCCTACTATTGTTTTCTGGACTTGTATATCTTTGTGTTGTAAGTTTGAAGACTCGGTAATGTAACGACTTGTGTATGGAGTTGATGCATATTTTTTGTTTGGGGTATGTGTACTACAATTCTGAGAGGTACATGTACGCCGAGGCATGGGATATTTGGTTTGTGATGCTATGGTCAAGTGGATGGCTAAGTATTACAAGCTATATACCCCGGGTACTCACAAAAGTTGGTATGAGAGCCATACTGACCGTAGAAACCCCTAGCTTGGTCGTCTTTAGGATGTTTTAAAAAACTTAGTTTAAAAATATCAAATGGTTGATGAAAACTTAAGTAAGTCCTCAGATTTTACTCCTTACCTATTCTAGAATACTCATCTTACCTTGTTCTTGTTAAGTTTGTGAAAAGGTTGTTTCCTCTCATCTTCTTTCAAAAGATAGTCGAGTTCCTATTTAAATTTGGTTTTGGGGATTCAATGAGAGTGTAATATGAAGTGTTGGCTGTCAGTTGGTGAAGATTAGAAGCATATGGAGTTGGAAAGCTCGGCTCGGAGCGCGATTACAAAATCTGGACAGCAAGCGCAAGTTTTGGACAGCAAGCCCTTAGTTCATTGTTAGGGTCGAAAATGAGAGGGTATTTCAACTAAAACTTATGGGGTTTAAAAGGGTAAGATGTGATATTAGTTGGATAGTGCCTAAAGCACCCTTAGATGGTTTTAGTCATGGAATTTAGATGTGATAGAACTTAAGTTGTGTTATGAAATTTTTCTTCTCAACCGATTGCTCGTTCGTTCAATATGAGTTAGTCGTTCCGAGAAGTTGATCTTATATCTTATGAGTTTTGCATTGGATCTTATGCCTTTTTACAAATAGTTGGAGTTCATTTCTTGCTTGTTATATGTTTGCACTTGGGTTAGGGTAATATCTCATTTTCCTAGTCGATAGCTTCTTTACTGCTACCGTTCACATCTAGTTTTCCGGTTTGTGTTGCTAACCCACTTCAATAAAACAGGATGCCTGGAAGAACTCGTAGTAGCCAAGGTCAGCCAGCTGGTCATGATGAGGAGCTCCCACCTCCTCCGACCATGGATGAGGTTCTCGCTCAGATCGAGCGAAACCGTATGGACCAAACACGCATCCTAGAGGCTATTGCGCGGAACACCTCCGTTCTCTCTGGTGCTTCCGGATCCGGAGGAGGTGGAGGTGGTCATCATCCGAGGGGAGGACTCTCGGAATTCCTCCGCACTCAGCCCCCGACCTTCTCCCGGTCGGAAGATCCCCTCGACGCAGATGATTGATTGCGTCTAGTCGAGCGGAAGCTCAACGTCGCTCAGTGCCAAGATCAAGAGAAGGAACTATTCGCCTCCCATCAACCTGGAGGGGGTAGCACTTTCATGGTGGGAAAACTTCCTCGCCATGCAGCCCGCGGGCCGAGCCATCACTTGGGAGGAGTTTCGTACAGCCTTCTATCGGGCTCATGTTCCCGCCGGTTTGATGAAGCTCAAGAAGAAGGAGTTCATGGCGCTCAAGCAAGGGCGCAAGTCAGTGACTGAATATCTTCATGAGTTCAACCATCTTTCCCGGTATGCCCCTGAGGACGTGCCCACTGATGAAGCTAAGCAGGAGAAGTTCATGGATCGCTTGTCCGAGGAGCTACAGGATAAGCTATCTGTTGTCGACTTCCCCGACTTTCAAACTTTGGTCGACAAGGCCATTATCGCTGAGCACAAGGGAAGAGCGCTAGACGAGTCTCACAAGTGCAAGTGGGAGACCCAAAAATCAGCAAGGGTCAATCTTTCCCGTCCTCGCATCGAGCAAGCACCGGTGCCCCATCCCTAGGCTCCACCACCACCGAGGCCACCAGCGTTTGCACCGCGCCCACCGCAGGCCGTGTCTCAACCACGTGCACCTACGGGACAGCAAGCTAACCTCCACAATCCAGCTGCCGACGTCACTTATTTCTTCCGCCATAACAAAGGGCATTATGCGAATCATTGCCCTAAGAAGACCGGAGCGGCCCCTCATCCTAATGGAGGACGCGGGCAAGGAAATGGTCATGCTCCATATCAGAAAGCTACTCAGAAGACCCAGAGCATGGGAAACGGCCAAGTCAACCATATATCGGCCGAGGAAGCGCAGGAGGCACCCGACGTCGTGTTGGGTACGCTTCTTGTCAATTCCCGTCCTACTATCGTTTTGTTCGATTCAGGAGCTTCTCATTCTTTTATATCACACCCTTTTTCTGCACTTGGTGATATTCTGTATGTCTCTACGTATGTCCCTTTGATTATTCACTCTCTAGGGTCGGAAATAAGAGCTGAAAAGGAATGTCGGGATGTCTCCATTGAGAATGGAGGAGTGGGATTTTTGGCAAATATTATTCTCCTCAATTCAGCGAGTTTGGATTTGATACTTGGCATGGATTGTTTGTCCCAACACTTGGGAGAAATCGATTGTATCAATAAATTCATCTCCCTCACAAGTCCATCCGGCGAGCAAGTTGGAATTTCACCGAAGCTTCAAGGACCGCATCTTTGTGCACTTGAAGCGAAGCTGGCTCTGGAGATTCATGAAGTCCCAGTAGTGTGTGACTTTGTGGATGTATTTCCCGAAGAATTGCTTGGGATGCCTCCAGTCTGGGACATCGAGTTCATCATCGAGTTGCTGCCTAGTACCGTCCCGATTTCAAAGAGGCCATATCGGATGCCTCCAAATAAATTGGAGGACTTAAAAAAGCAGCTTGGTAAACTTCAAGAGAAGGGCCTCATCCGCCCAAGCTCATCACCGTGGGACTGTCCTGCAATCTTTGTGAAGAAGAAGGACAAGACTCTGCAATTGTGCGTTGATTACTGTCTATTAAATGAAGTGACGGTGAAGAACAAGTACCTGTTGCCTCGGATTGATGACCTTTTCGATCAATTGACCAGAGCTCGGGTATTCTCTAAGATTGATCTGAGGTTGGGCTATCATCAAGTCTGAATCAGATCTGAAGATATTCCGAAGGACATGGAATTGTGGAATGTCAACCTCTGCGAAGCACATGATTCCCTTTGTCCATTCATCCTGGGGCCACGAAGATGTATCAAGATCTCCGTCAGAAATTCTGGTGGACCCGAATGAAGCAAGAGATCGCAAAGTTCGTTGCCGAGTGCGACGTTTGTCATCGTGTGAAGGCCGAACATCAGCGTCCAGCGGGTTTGCTACAACCCTTGCAAGTGCCTGAATGGAAGTGGGATTCTATCGGCATGGATTTTATCACCGGTCTACCCCGTACATCAAAAGGGAAAGATGTCATATGGGTTATCATTGATCGGTTGACGAAAGTAGCACATTTTCTATCAGTGCGGGCTAAGATTTGTGTAGGTCACTTGGCGGACCTCTACATATCACGCATTGTGAGTTTGCATAGTGTGCCAAAGACGATTATTTCAGATCTTGGTTCACTTTTTACCTCTCGGTTTTGGCATAGCTTGCAAGAGGCTATGGGAACTCGTCTTTCTTTCAGCACTGCATACCATCCTCAAACTGATGGCCAGACTGAAAGAGTGAATCAAGTATTGGAAGATATGCTCCGTGCTTGTGTTCTCTCTTACAGGAAGAATTGTGAGAAATGCTTATCATTTGCAGAGTTCTCTTACAACAATAGCTTTGAAGCTAGCCTTAGCATGGCACCATTTAAGGCCTTATACGAGATAAAATGTAGAACACTGTTGAATTGGTCTGAGACGGGTGAAAGACTATTCTTTGGCCCAGACTCGATCAATGAGGCCGAGAGTCAAGTTCGGTTGATACGAGATCGATTACGCACGGCTCAATCAAAGCAAAAGAGCTACGCAGATCGTCGTCATTGTGAGTTGAGCTTTGAACCAAATGACTTTGTTTATCTCAAAGTCTCTCCTCTGAAGGGACATCAACGATTTGGCGTCAAAGGCAAACTAGCTCCTCGATATATTGGACCTTACCGCATCATCGAGAAGAAAGGAGTTGTTGCCTACAAGTTGGAATTGCCTGATGCACTCGAAGGAGTACACAATATTTTTCACGTGTCCCAATTAAAGAAGTGTCTTCGCATTCCAACCGAGGAAGCTCCACTGGAAAGTCATGATGTACAAGAAGACTTGACCTACCAAGAGCGTCCTTTTCGCATCCTTGAAGAAGCTGAACGAAGAACAAGGAATCGTGCCATCAAATTCTTTAAAGTTCAGTGGACAAATCATACCAAGGATGAAGCAACTTGGGAATGAGAGGATCGCCTGCGTGCGGACTACCCATCCTTCTTTTCCGAGTGAACGGAATCTCTGGACGAGATTCTTATAAGGGGGGAGGTTTTGTAACATCCCAAACAATGGTTTGTGTTTCAAATGTATAAAAATGAGGAGAAATTAAAACTTTTGATGCCTCATGATGCCATTTGAAATTTTCTGGAAATTTTTCCAAGGGTTTCCTAATTTCAAAGGCCAATGTTTCAATTGATGGAAGCATGGTCCTTGAAAAATCCTTAAGCAAACCTTGTGATCATCCTCTGGAAATAATTTTCCTAGCTTCTAGATCACCTTGTTGACCCCTCTGAGAAATTTCATAATTTTTAGAAATTATTTACTATTTCTAAAGGGCTAGTCAAACCAGTTTGACTCTTGGTCAAAACCCTAGGGCAACAACTTGTGATTTTTCTAGAGGGAAATTCAGTGCATGAAAACTTCTGCAAAAATTACACAAGGTTTTTCCTAGATCCAGTAACCTTCCATAAAAATTTCAGAATTTTTGGAGCTATGAAAATCCCTCTTAAAAAATTCGCTAACCATCTCAACCCTATCTTTCCAAAAATCAGAATTCACTGTTCTTTGGGCTTAGACCCAACCCTGGCTCGAGCCACTTGATTTGGTTGAACCACCTAACTGCATCAGCATGCTCAACTCAAGCTAACCTTCGTGCGAGCAGTCCAATTCGTTTTCAACGGAACAAATTGATTGGGTCGTTCGGACCGTCCGAACGACCATTTCAATCAGGACCGTCCATTTTCAATCGAACCGTCCACGTTGCTTGGGCCGTTCGGACAGTCCAAAGTTCATCTCAATCAGGGCCGTCCTTTTTCAATCCAACGGTCGAAACCAATCCCGCTCGTTTAAACTGATCCGAGCCACTCAGTTGGGCTGCACCCGTTCGAGCCTTGTGTCGCTGAGCAGTGGGGCCCACTTGTCGGACATGTCTTCTCCAACATGCTGGCTCACGAGTAGAGCTCAAGCGCCACGCGCCCTTTGCATGCTGTGTTGCCCTATCAATGTCGTGAGCCACCGCCCATTGTGACCTATCCTGGAGCTCCGTTGCTTAACGCCACCTCTATTGTCGTCATCTTCCTCGGTTAAAACCCCTCCAAACCCTAGTTCTTTTCACTTCTCTTTTTGGCCAAGGAGAAGGAGGCTCCCATTGACTCATCTTCACGGTAAAATCCTTACCTCCAAATCCTTTAGTTTCCTTCTTGCATGCCATTTCCATTTTGGCTAATGCAAGCTCTTGATTTCTTATGTAGTGCTCGGAACGCCCCCGTGCCATTTTCCGCTCTAGAGCACGCAGCCGAGTGACATCATCATGTCAACTTTGTGCTCGGTGAGTTTTATCCTCAATTTTGCACATCACCTTGTGTCTTAGGGCATCATTAAGTAAACCCCTAAATCTATTTCAACAATGCATGATAGGATTTAGGGAATTTAATAGGATTGTATTTTCGACTGAAGAATAGTCCCTTCACCTCCCACTTCGATCTAGTAAGGCATTTTCCAATTCCTTGCCCTTAGAGCATCTTATGATGCTTGAGCTATCTTGATGCTTCATGGGTCTTTTTCTTGCTCAGGCTATTCTCTCCATGTGGAGCCGAGCACCGCCGTCGCCATTAACGATGACAAGCCATCTCAGAGCTTCTTTGGACCTCTCCATCCTTTGGTAAGGTCGCTAGTAACCTTTAGATATGCATGCATGTGATTTTTAGGCTCGAGGCACACTCGGGTTGTAACATGTACGTTCTGCCGTAGCTTAGCGCCGCCCCTCTCCGGCTAGCCGCCGATACAGGCTAGCTCATCCATCGTAACCACCACCATAAGGTGTGCGCATTACTATTAGCTTTCCATTCATGCCCTTGGCCTGCTTCGCCGTGCCCTAGCACGCCGGCGAGGCTCCGGTGTAACCAGAGCTTCGTTGTCGGATGACCGACAAACGCTGTAGCTAAGCCATTAGGGCTAATCATAGTCATTTAATAGCTAATGATTAGTTAGTTAAATTAATGGTTGTCCTAAAGACTCTTTTGTATCATTTATAGGTGGGCCTAGCCACTTAAGCGCCGTGCGCATGCCCCGTGTACTTAGATCATGGGACTAAGTCACTGGCGGCTGGGTCCCACCTATCTGTACGCTCGAGTTAGAGTCCGAGCATCTCGTTTCATTTGAACCGTCCGATCTTGATTCAACGCTCTAGATCGATTGGGCCGTTCAGACCGTCCGAACGTCCCATTTTATTTGGACCGTCTGATTTCAATTCAACAGCTTGGATCAATTGGGCCGTTCGGATCGTCCGAACATTCCTCTCGTTTGGACCGTCTAATCTTGATCTAACGGCCAAAATCTATCCCGCTCGTTCAAAACGATCCAGCGCCACTTCCTCGCTCGCTGACGCATGGGCCTGAGGCATTTTGACCGGGTCTGTGTTGACTAGGTCCGCTTTGACCGTGGCCCCGCTGATCCACGTCTATGGCTAGAATAGGCTAGGTATAAAAAGTATTTACTGCTTTTATAATTTCTGAAATGCTTCATTTTTGTACTGATATTTGTGTTGGAGTTAAAAATAACATAAGTATTTCTTTTTAACTCCTTTTTGGTTGATTCAAATTTTGTTGGGTTAGATTTTTCGTATACTTTATGTTGGTATAGTTTTTGTGGCCTGTTACTGTTCCAGATTTGGTTGTTAGTAGAATTACTTTCGATTTAGCATTATTTCTTGCACTAAAGATTATTGTAACTTCAAAAATACATAAGTATTTCTCTGTAACCCCATTTTGAGCAAACTCGAGCTTGTTGGTTTCCTCTATTACTGTAATTTATTGTAGAATAGGTCTTGAGTATGTTACTTTCTCTGAAAATATTATTTTACATATGGTTTGTGCACTACTTTCTTAACTTTGAAAAATCATAAGAAATTCATTTTAGCTCCAAACGAGGTGAATCAAATTCCATTGTTCATCTCATGAGGTGCTCTGTCTACCATAAAATTTTCATGTTCACCACCTCTATGGAAATTTTCACCAAAAATTTAATTTCAGATGAACAGTACCCGAGAGGTATTTTCTAGCATTTATTCAAAAGGATGATTTTGTTTTGACTATAACTTTTGCATGCAAACTCCAAATCTTTTGATTTTTTATTTCTAAATTCATTTAAAATCATGCTCTACCTTCTGTGAAAATTTCATGATTTTTGGATGACTTTGGATTTTTTAGTATTCTCGGTGTTATTCGTTCTTATTGTTTCTTCTCGATTCTTTCGATAGGTTCCGACGAATTCATTGAATACGAGAGTGATCCTCTACAGAAAGAAAGTTATCTCCAGCAAGGCAAGCAGCCCCCCTTTGATCATATTGATCCTATTGCTTTAAGTACAATATCATATTTTACAACTGTATGTATGCATGCTCTACTTAATGATTAATTTCTCGTTTAGAGGTAGTTAATCCAAGTAGTTGCATAAGCTATAGGTAAATGTTATCCATTGTCACTGAACTTAGGTTAATAATTCTGCTGGTGAATTAGAGCCTGGTGGATGATATATGGTCTAATTATGTTTATGCGATGTCATGCTTAGCAATGCTTAGAACGGTAGATTGGGAATCATCGCTTCGGCGATAGTTATTTTATCATCACTTTAAATTACTTGGGTTAGGGTACCCATGTATGTATTGTATTTGAGAAACTAAAACTGAAAACAAAATATTTTGGACTTGGGCACATTGGTTGGATGGTGTGTTTGTCGGGTGTGTGCATGGTGCCCGAGTCAACAAGGACCGAATTACTTGCACCACTTTACTGAGCATTTTGCATGATAACCACATGAGAGGGATATGGGACCTCTCTTGACCTAGTACTTTGGCGTGTGTTAGCTCCGAGTCGCAAGAGGTTGTGTGTGTTGTATTGAAAAAGGAATTAATCCGTGTGTGTGTTGGGCGTGACAGGATGGGTTATGGGTTTAAGTTCCCTACCCGTAGGAGCATCGGTAAGTTCTCGCTCTACCGATGACTCCGATACAATGTATGGTTTCGATCATACGGGCGGCTCATAGTTAATGCATAATATTGGAAAATGTCTCGTAGGACTTAGCCTTGCCGGCATGCCTTCGAAAGTGTGCTTTATCTAGTGGAAAAAGAGGCGGTCGGGCCTGTGGGTACATTGGTACACCCCTGCAGGGTATAAACTATTCGAATAGCCTCGTCCTAGGTTATGGACACGCTCGGATACGCCCCGAGAGAATTAGACTTCAACATTTTCGATAAAACTTGAATTCGAGTGGTATGAATGGGTATTTCATGCTATGTTGTGGTGGCTATTGGGAAGTCACCTCTAGGATGTTAATTATGTCTATATTTTTTTTGTCTCGTTGTTATTTTTCACGAATAAAAAAGACTGATTTGTGAAAATTGCTTCACAATCTATTACTCTATTGCAAAGAAAATTTGCTTTATGCTGAAAATTACTTAGTGTAGTAGCCTTCCTTTGATACATGAATGCATCTATATATTTCTTTTGCTTGTAAGTCTTGCAAGTACAAATTTGTACTCAGCTGCTTTGTTTATGCTACAAAGGAGGTTGATCCCCAAGGGATTAGCTCTTCTGAGATCGACTTCGTACGAGACGACTAGCTTGGCGGCCCAGTCGGTTGCCTTGTGGGTAATGGCAAACCGGTTGGCTTTTGTATATCGCCATCTTATGGCTTTTGTTTCCACTGCTACTTTGTTTAATTACCTTGTCATTTTGGCCGGTCGGCCCTACTATTGTTTTCTGGACTTGTATATCTTTGTGTTGTAAGTTTGAAGACTCGGTAATGTAATGACTTGTGTATGGAGTTGATGCATAATTTTTGTTTGGGGTATGTGTACTACAATTCTGGGAGGTACATGTACGCCAAGAAATGATATATTTGGTTTGTGATGCTAGGGTCAAGTAGATGGCTAAGTATTACAAGCTATATACCCCGGGTTCTCACACAACTCCAAAGGAACCAAACTCAAATTAATTGAAGTTCGATTTAGTCATTTTAAACACCTTAATTCTAAAATCTCCAGATAAGCTTTAGAACTTTAACAAAACCGAATGGTTCTTTTTATTTTTAAAAACTCATATACTCAGGAAGAACTTGGGACGTTACATTATAGTATCTTATAATTGGTATTCAAGTATACTGAAAGTGATAAAGAAGTATAATATGTTCGTTTAAGTGGTATATTGGAAGTGAGGGTACATACTCCTAGGAGTATGTTCCCCTACTTATCATATACCACTTAAATCGTATGATGATGCCTCTTTATCTATTTGAGCATACTTCAATAATGATTATAAGATACCCCAAAGTGAGTTCCATGAAAAATTTCATTAAAGCCAACTTTTTATAGAAAAAATTGAATATATACCTCTTTTATATATATGAAAAAGGGTATATAGCAAAAAATAAAGGGCCCCTTATCGAGCTTACCAGGAAAATAATATGAGAGTACAATCTAAACGAATACATTTATTGTCGTAGACGCAATGAGTGTTTGTATAAGAATACAATGAGAATGTTGAAAGCATAATGACTACGTTAAGAGTTATGAATGTGTGGATTATGGATATGTTACAGAATACATGGGTTGCCCCCTTTATAGCTATTGAAGGGTGGCAGTTAATACCGCTAAAGGTGTCTTATATCTTCATGCATATTTCTATGTTCAGTC
This sequence comes from Phyllostachys edulis, assembly GCA_036346405.1. Lineage (NCBI taxonomy): Eukaryota > Viridiplantae > Streptophyta > Magnoliopsida > Poales > Poaceae > Phyllostachys > Phyllostachys edulis. The sequence goes on from CM070549.1 coordinate 102,562,948, forward strand.
TTGAACCGTCACGTCTCTTAACCAACTGTCATAAGTTGCTGGATGCACCAATAATCGCTCTCACATTAGGCACGTGGGAAACTGTCCTGTCTCCCGACCAATTTGTTGGTCGGGGATGGCTCAAACCGTATAGCTGGTCGTGTAGTGTCCATGACTTATCGTCTCATGACTCAAACTGGTATGCGACCAGTTTGACTGTAATAAAGGGATTAGACTTCCTTTCAACACTGGTTGTAGGTTCATAATCATCATAAAGTGGATCTCTAATATGTGGGTCTACTTTCACAGAGACTCTGACTTTGATAAAAAAAAATGTTGACCTGGTCAAGAATCCTTGTCACATGGGATAGCGTTCATATGGGGTTGTGGTCGGGCGCGTGGGAGACATGGTTATATCGCATGGGCTCTATTACGACCAGAGCGTGGAGCTGAATAGCATTACCGTATGTGTATACACACACATGTATGGAGTAACTAGCAGGGTGGCTTGCGCATTTAGGATATTTAGACTTTTAAAATATCCTAAACATTGGAAATGACAATATAAGCTTGAAGAAAATTACAACACAAGGAATGTAAAGAAGTATGTGCTTTGATGAAAGAAAATCATTGAGCATAATAAGTTTGCATGCGTGCACATGTACCTCTATTTAATCTCAAGCAATACGTTGATTATGTGTGTGGCAAATTATCTTATTAGTTTACATCGTATAATGTATTAGAGTACCTTGTTCACGCATACACCGATGCACCATGGGCAACCTACCTTGAACTTATCTTCTCTCACACGTCAGCTGCCCCACCAAACCATGTGGCTTCTATCTCTTCTCACTGTCACAACTTTTTTGCTTCAACCTCCAACAGTAAGCCCAAATATTGATTGATCCCTGTCAGTTTCTACCCCTTCCAGTACAATACTTTGCCACATAGTTATCTTCTACTTCTCCCCAATCATTGCTTAATGCTAATCATTGTGACATCAACACGCATACACATGCAACCATCGCCGATCCCAGCTAGAGACACGTGTCATGCTCTCTCCGGTGACCCCCAGCATATTCCCTGTGGCTGCGCCATCTGTACTCCAAGCTTTTTGGTCCTTTGCCTCTGTACGTCCGCGCTTCTATTCGTATGGATGCATGATGTTATACATGCTTGATGTCCTCTTCTCTCATGGCGGTCGCTCCTCTTCTTCGACGTTGTCCAACTCAACATTGTGGGCTTTTGGCTTCCTTACTAACCGTAGCGACCTTCCATCTTTACTAATGTTAGCATGTCTGCTTTAGTCGTTGCCTAACGATGTGGAGAATCTTTTCACCATCGCCGCCGACGACGTGCCCCTCACTAGTGATGGCACACTCCTAGCTACCCGATGGCCCTACATTGTTCATAGACCATCCTCAATGCAAAGCTTAATCTCCTCTCTGCGAGGGCTTCCCCATCATCGAGCTTCTTTGGCCACTAACTTCTTGAACAACGCTGACACTCACCACCTGTCATCGCGGCCCTTGGCTCCTTTAATATTGAACTTTCTCTTCAATGGCCCAGGCGAGCAGCATGACATTGTCCTCATCTTCGTTATTGCCGCGTCAACTCTTCGCTTTCTTGCGGGTCAATGTCTTCTTGCAGGACACATCGATGCCATTGCACTCTTTCGTGGTCCCCTCCGACACTATTAGTGCTATCCTTGTTATAACTTGTATTTTTTAATCAATATTTTAGTTATTTTTTATCATGATTCCATAGGAAGCAACAATAGAAACACGTAACCTTGAGAGCGAACGTGATGGCTTCTTTTGTGTCTCCTTTAACACCATTGGTGCCATCCTCGTTACAAATTATATTTTTATTCAACTTTTTAGTTATTTTATTGGAATTTGTATACAGATCAAATTGCTACATTTATTTAACTTATATCAAATTTTAGTTATTTTGGAATTCAACTTGCAAATTTTCTTTTATTTTTATTCTAAATTTGGTTCCTTCTTCTTGGAATTTGTATCCAAATCCAATTCTTTGTTTTTATTTAGTTTTTATTTTGTATTACAATTATTTAGGATTTTACTTTAGAATTAGTATTGAAATCAAATTGCTACTTTTATTTATGTTTATTCCAAAATTAGGTTATTTTTTGTTAGATTTAGTACACAAATCTAATTTCCAATTTTTATTCCAGATTTAACTAGTGGAATTCTTATCAAAATCAAAATGCTGATTTTATTTTAATTTTATTCCTAATTTTAGTTTTTTGTTTGATTTCGTATACAAAAATATTTTCCTATTTTTACATTTTTTATTGCAAATCATAATTATTTATGGATTTTACTTAGAAATTCATATGGAAATCAAATTGCTGATTTTATTTTATTTTTATTCGAATTTCAGTTTTATTGTACTTGACATTGATTCTTTTACTTAGGAATTAGTATAGAAATTAAATTGTTGATTTTATTTTATTTTTATTTTAAATTTTAGTTTTATTATATTTGACATGGACTCTTTTTTCTAATGTAGACTATTATAATTTGGATGTACCACGATCGAGGGTGTGGATTCTTTTTTCATCAATTAACGTGAGAATTTTTAGCTCTTGAGAGTGAATGTGGTGTTTATTTTTAACTCTGTTTTAATAAGATAATAGATAGATTAACTAGAGGCTAACTTGCGGCGTACGCCTTGCTTAAGATAATTAAAACACTTGTCTAGGTTCAGAGGATGTTACCTAGTAACTTCTCAAACAGTGACATCAAAATAGATAATTAAAACACTTGTTTTGGTCCAGAGGATGTTACCTAGAAACATCCATACAACATTAGTCCATTATTCATTCACTGCTACCGCTGAAGCTGGGGTTGAGCTTACTTTCCAGTCTCGAAGACAGCAATCTTCGGCCTTGCTTTCGGCGGCGGCGGTGTGTGTGTGGTCCCCTTGAATTTTTAGTCGTTCTCCAAGGTAATGTAATTGTGGCCATTGGATCGCTATCTTTTGACGCGTACTTGTGGATAAAGCCATGATGGGGTATATGATTCCTGGCATAGGTGAGGACACACGATAAAATTCCACACGGATTGCCGACTAGACGTCGTTAGCCTTTAGTAGTGAAAATCTATCCACCAAGGTCGGCGCCTACTCATGCAGACGTGGATTGCAGAGGATCATGCCTATCTCATCTCATATGCGTGTACATCCAAATACTCTAGCCAATTCTACGTTTTTAGGATGTGTTTGATTGTCGAATTTTTTGCTTATTTATACCTGTAGCGTTCGGAAATTGCAAAAATAACCCCCATACGATCGTATTTGCAAAACTAGACCCTTAACGAGCTGAAGCGCCGAGGACGACAGCGTGTCTCAAGGCCTCGAAGCGCGAAGGTAACCGAGCGCGAAACAACAACGCGGGCGCGAGCTGGTTGAGCCACCTACTGCATGATGGAGGAAGCGGAAGGGTGTGCCGTCTGCGGCTACCGAGCGGAGAGAGAAAGCGCTACTGCATGGTGGTCGATCATGAAAATTGCTGGACTTAGGGTTCCAAATTTTTTAGGTTTGTGGTTTTTTGCTTTTTTAATGGTTTTAGGGTTTGGGGGATTGCGAGCGATATGGATGTTTAATGGGATTAGAGTTTGTAGCGGGATGATTAGAGTTTGCGTGGTCTAGGATTTTATGCGGTTAGCACTTTTACGAATCTGAATTTTTTTCATCATTTTAGTTAGGGTTTTAACGGCACTTCTCGAATTTGTAAGATAAACATTATAAAGAAAATTGGGCATAGAGGAAAAGAATTTTTGGCCGATACGGGAGGCCACGAGAGGTCTCAAGAGGTCTCGAAGGGACTTGGGAGGTCTCCGGAGGCCACGGAAGGTCAAGGAGGTCTCGTGACCTCCCGTGGCCTCCCGAGACCTCCCTAGACGCCCCAAGACCCTTCGAGACCTCCCGAGACCTCTCGTGGCCTCCCGAGACTCTCTTGATCTCCCGAGAGCTCGCTAGACCTCACGAGAATGCAAATGAAGGGCACAGGAACGTTTCACAGATTATGAAGATGCCCTAAAACATCGAGGATTCCACTAGAAGAGGCATACTTGCAATATAGGCTAGCTTTGATGGTGAGCGGAGGCATGAAACCAAAAGTACATTAGATGTACACGCTACACGTGGTTACATGGCATGATGGTTCGCAAATTACTTACCATCGCCGCTACTACTACGGTACATTGTGACAGAATCATCCGAACCATGTAAGTATACATGCCTTTAGGGATAGTAAAACCAAGGCCAAGGGGGACTACTACGAGAATGGTACGACTCATCGTTGGATCGGCCACTTTCCTTCCTTGCTAGGTCGGCGTTGAACTCGCCGCGGCCTCTTTGGCCTTGGCGCCATTTCCCTCTTTCTCTCGGCCTCTCTTGCGAGCCTCGCGCTCCTCGCTGCTGCGACGCCGAGATGAGCTTGTGTCTCCGCCGGATACGCTTCGTTGTGCTTTCGTCGTTCTTGGCGTTGTTCTCCGGATCTCGCGGCCTCTTTTGTCATCCCACTCATCGAAGTCGAGAGACCACTGGTCATGTGGGTGGATCTCTTGGTCGATCCACTTGTGGTAGCCGCATCGACTCTGGTGTAGACGGGAGAGGTCGTTAGTGCGAACTTTGAAAGAGAAATAATAGGAACACATCAGAACTTCGTCCTTACCACCGCCGATAGTTGCCGTGTCCCAACGTCGGTCGGGATAGTCTTCGGAGTAGTTTGCGCAACCCCAGTAACGCATGCCTAGGCTAATGCGGTGCTTGGATTTGAAGAACTTGCATGGGTCTCTGCACCAACAGAGGGGGGTGTCTCCCCCTCTGGCGGGTGTTGCGGCGAACGCTCCGTAGGAACGTTCTGGAAGACGCTGCTGCTACGGGGGGCCTCCTTGCGGAGACCTTCCAGCCAGGCACGCGTCTCTTGTTCGACCCGAGCCGCAGCAGCCTTTGCTCGGTCTTCCCGGGCACCAGCAGCCCTTGCTAGTTCGCGGATCCGATCCCATTGCCTCTGTCTGTCGTCCATCCTGGCGTGGTGAAGGAAGCTCTGGTGTAGTGTTGGGATTAGCTGTGTAGTGTTCTCTCCCAGATCTCTTCCCGCTCCTTTTATAAGCGAAAGGGTTGGCATGGAGTGTTGTCCTTTGGTCTTCTCGCCGAAAAAAGCTCTCCAGTTAGGTCTTGTCATTGCAATAAAGTTGTCTCTTTTGGCATTATCACTACGCAAAGTGCCCTATGTGGTCTTGTCTTCGCACAAAGCCGCCCTGCCCGCCTAGTGTTGTCTTTGCGCAGCAGGTCGTCTCGTCTTGTCATCGCGAAGGCCGCCCCCGCCTGTCAGTCTTGTCACCGCAGAGAATCTTGTACCTCTCAGACTTTCCCTTATTTGCGTAAAGTCGCCCGCACCGTCTGGTTTTGTCCGCGCAAAGCCGCCGTGTGGTCTTGTCGCGCGCAAGGCCGCCTCGCCCAGTGTGGTCTTGTCATCGCGCAAAATTGGGCCGTCTGGTCTTGTCATCAAGCAAAGGTGCACCTGCCCTGCCTAGTGCGAAAGGGTTGGCATGGAGGCTTGTGAGGCGATCGGATACGCTATGGCGGCGGGTCGTGTCAGAGGATGCAAGGATGCAAGGATGTGTCCATTAAACATAAACCCTAACTTCAGAATGCAAGGATGCACGGTAGTTGAGCCATTCATGAAGGACTAGCATGCATAGTTAAATAGTACATGTTACAATCCGATTACATATGAAGTAGTAATTGGCAAAGAATAAGACATAATAGTAGAACACACTAGAACTCAAGGTCGTTGCCTCCGCCGCCGCTTGCCCGCCAGAGTGCGCTGCTCGAGGGAATGTGAACTGTCGAGGAGTGGCGTTCCTCTCGAAAGTCATTTGGGGCTCGCTGCGTGGGAGGCGGTGTCACATACAACTCATTGTACAGAGCCGGGTGAGATTGGAGCATATCATCCACCCACTCGCCCCGCTTAGTCGGAAGCGCAGATCGCGATCCTTGGCCTTCATAACGCACTGTGTATGTGGTTGTGCGGACGATGATGCTCCGGCGCTTTATGTCGAAATAGTGCCTGATCCTTCCTTCAAACGATCGCCAACCACGGGTTGCCCTCATATAGGTTTGATCGACGCCATGTGCGAACGGGCAACGCCGCCTCGGCAATATGGGCGAAGCCGTCGGTCGGTGTCCGGTCGCACCTCCGACTGGCGGCGAAGTCCGGTCTCTGTCCGCCCCGTGACGGCGACGGCGTAGCAGAGTGTCATCCACGTCGCAAGTTTGAAAAAACAAACGGAAGAGACATATACGTTAGAAATAAGGGCACGTGCAAACAGTTCGACAACCAATCGTAATTAATATACCGCTGCCCGAGGCCGAGCGGCGTGGACGAAGGGCGAGGTGGCTACGCCGACTCGGTGCGACGGACGTGTAGACGGTGGTGCGGAGGGAGGTGCCGAGGCGGTGGCGAAGGAGGTTGTCCTCGGTGTCGCGTCGTCTCGGCTATGTCACCGTGGTCGACCGCAACTCATGGTCCTCATTGCCGAGCCAAGTCGTGCAAGACTCTTTGCATCATACCAAAGATCCGAGAACGGTCTTTGGTCCTCCCACGACGTAGACCCTGGGCAACCTCGGCGTTGATTCTCTGAAGGCGTTCGTACTGCAAGGAAACCGAAAAAAAGTTAGTCACGTTTCTTTTGCTTAAAAACTGCGATGAATATTTTACCGTGTCCTCTTGGCGTGCCGCCCGATGAGTGTCAGGACCTGCTCGTACAGCGGCGTCGGGCGTGACCTCCGTAGGGCGCTGTGGCGCCGCGCCAGTAAGGCAGCTCCTGGTGCGCGGAACGTACCATCTCAAGTACGCAGTGTGTGTCTCGATGTAAATGCGGTCGTGCCTCTCCCGCGACGACGCCCATCGCCCTCTCGGCCTGGCGTCGCCCACGGTAGCCGTGTCTCCCTCCAGTCGTCGCTCTTCCGCCCTTGCCTAGTTTGCCTGCAGGTGATTTTGCACGTTACGGAATGCAAAAAAGAGATGCAACGAACAGGTTAACGAAGTAACAACATACCTGTGGGCCTTCGCTGCAAGAGGTCGTCCCGGAGGCGGTGGCACCTGCTGGTAAAGCCCAAACTGTCTCATGACTCGCTGTGGTGAGTACGGCTCGACCATATGGGAGAACACTAGATGGCAGGTCGTCATCCAAGATATCGTAGTCCCGATCAGACCGAGAGGACAAGCCGTACGGGGCCGTTTGCACAATGATCTGTGTAGACCACGGGAAGCATCTGACCTCGGTCTCGTGCAGAGTCTCGAACTGGTTGTGGAACTCAGGGTACACACGTCTCGGCCTCTCCCTAGCCCACCCTAGCCGACCACGTGTCCACCGAGTGCCCATTGTGGGGCCCTCAACGGGGTCGGCGCCATGTCCCTCACCGTAATACTCGGGGATGTGCTGGAAAGGGTGCACGGGCGTGCGGAAGTACGGGCGGCCAACCGGGAAGTACTCCCACGACCACAAACAGAAGGATGTAGCATATCATGCGAGGATCGGCTCTCGGCCAGATCTTCTTGTTGTGAGGCATCACACAAGCCTCGGTATGTGGCGCAAAGCAGCAGCGGAGCCCCAATCAGATCGCGGCACCTCATCGGGCCATGTGTCTGCCAACGCAACAGCAAGATGGATGTAGCTAGGGTGCACCCAGTCTCCCTGAGTCGTAGGAAACAAGACCCACCCAAAGAGGAACAGCAGGTACGCAAGGAAGTGTGTCCGTATGTCCTGCTGGGTCGCGTCCACGGGGCAGACCATGTACCGTCGTAGCCAGGAATGTGGCACACCCGATCTGTTCTCCGGGATCGGGTCACCGAACCTATCGGCCAACCGCACCCTCCAGTCTGGTCGCCTGGGAGGTGGCACTACTGCATGACCCCGCAGTGGTAGTCCTGTAAGCATAGCGACGTCCTGTAGAGTAATGGTCATCTCCCCCCACCTGAAGTGGAAGGTGTGCGTCTCTGGTCTCCAACGGTCCACGAGCGACAACGATGGTGCATCAAATCAAACGTGTGCTCTAGGTCCAACAAAGGGCAATGGGCAAAAGCCCGGTGTCCCGTAGTAGTGGGACATACCGCTGGTCCAAAGGCCAGTGCTCTCTGGGACTCCTGAGGACAAAGCACGGAGGGCCCACGCCGGATGACCACGTGTGGCATCGGTGTCCCCGATCCCAGCGTGGGTCGAGCAGCTCGTACGCGTCGTCGTCTGCAGGCTGCGCCATCTCCTGAGATATGTACAACGACAAGTTAGTGCGCAAATAAAACAGGACGTACAAACAACAAAAACAAAATCGCAACAAGTAGCATACATAGAAAACACACAAATGACAAGAACCATTATCCGACACATTCCAACATATAGAACATGATAACACTTGACAGGACTGCGTAATAACGCATTACAACATACATATAGCATACATAGCATACATATATGGCCGATCAAACTTCATCGCTACGGGCGTTGCTTGACCCGAACTGTTGGACAGTGGCTAACGCGTGACCAAATGTCTTGCATACCAGATCTCGGGCGCCTAGCCCGCTGCCACGCCGGCTATCATCCATGTCATTACGGATGCGTCGGATCGCTGCCTTCCACGGCCGACCTTCTTGAGTGCGCTGCTCGCACCCACTTCACGTGCCGTGCCGAGGTCCTCGTAATGCATGTCCGCCCAGACGAATTGAACTCGGCACTCCAAGTGCCGCATAAGTGGTGAATGTCGAGAACTCGAGATGTATCGCATCGAAGATCGCCGCCACGCCACAAGACGCCAGCGTATACATGGGAGCGGGGCTTGTGAAGAAGCCGCGGCTTATTGCACGCGCACGCCGCTTCCCCATCGATCGAAAGCAAACTTGTTTGCGATCACCCCTAGCTTGACCTGTGACATACTTACGCCTTAGACGGATCTCAAACTTCTTCCCGATGCCATCCATGGTTCTAACGGTGGGGAACGAGACTTTTGGATCTTCTTGTACATGTAGGCTGCGCCACCTCCAAAATTGCTTGCCTTCGTCCATATGCTTCTTCGCCATCATGGCTCGTTCACGGTACCCCACGGTGCGGTTCCAGCTCTCCTCAACAATTGCGGTGATCGGGAGGATCGGACACCCTTCAGACACCGTTGTACACCTCGACATGTTGGTCGTCATGATTCCGCATCGTGCACCGGCGGTGTCATGTAGCGTAGACCATTTCTCTAAGTCGGGTGCGTCGCGAAGTTTACCAATGTGTGAACTCCCCAAGCGTGATGGAGCCTCCCGCCGCTTCCCCCGCCTCCGCCCCGCGAATTCCTTACATGCTTGGTAGTGGCCTCGCCCAACTGTCTCCACACATCGAACTTCCGCCTTTGGTTCTCGCATGCATAGCTTCTTGAAGGTCCTCATGAGGTCATTGTTTCGAACCTTGTGTGGAAGTTCGCCGCGAGATGCCTCATGCACCATCGGTTCGTCAGTCGCTCCACCGAAGGAGGCTGTGTGCCATTTTGCATCGTGGTAAACGCGCCAAGAACTCCAAAGATTGCGGTCCGAGATGACACACACACTGGCGGTCTTGAACCACCGCCCGCTTCACGCTATAAGGAACCACACCAACTATCCGTGTTCTCGCTCTCAACAATCGCGAAGGCCACGGGAGTAATCGGTCGTCAGCGTCGGGCCGCTACCGCGGTCGATGGTGCCCTTGTACTTGCGGTGAGGAAGGTGCCGCCCATCGACAAGACAGACGGCGATGCTTGAACCCTCGCTGCGCTCGGGAAGGCCCAATACCTGCAAGGATAAAATAATTCGCCCTTCAGAGGATGGACCGGTCCAAATTTTGTCAATGAATGTCCCGGTTCGTCTCGCAATCTGATGGAGCAATCTTGGGACGGTCGACGCCTCTTCGTATGTGCCAAACATACGCCTAGGACCTTCGTTTGCTACCGCCACACCTTGTCAGAGCTAACCGGGAAGCCCACCGATTGACAACATCTCGCCAAAAGCGCCGGTGAGATGATACATCACCTACGACGAGGTGGCTTATCACCCGCAATATATGGCGATGTCGGGTTGCGGTGTTTATGAAGTGGCTCTGCAAGCTCGCATGTGTGATCCTTCAAAGACCGCTATGCGGAATTCGTGGCGGCACTCCTCAACCGCGCAAGACGAACCTTGCCATGGCAAGATCCATCCACACACTTTACGACGTACGTGTCAGGGTTGGACTTGTGCACCCGATACGTCCGGCTAATGTTGACGGCGTATCTGGCAATGGCCTTCTGGGCAGCGCTCTTGTTGGGGAAGCGCTGCCCTAAGAGCAAAGTATCTTCATTGAACCCCCACTCCGCCTCCTCTGGCTGCGGCAGAACCAGGGACGTCGCTGCGATGTCATCCAATCTAGACGAGACATACGCAACGTCGGTGGTCAGAACACCAGCAAAAACACCTCCCGTAGCAACTTCTCCATCAGACTCCTCTCCAGAACTAGCCGTATCCACAGCCTCCTCCTCGCTTTCAACCTGCTCGGCAAGGTATTCGTGGCGCCAATACGGCCGCCCACCACCTTTCCACGCTTCGTTCGCTCGAAAGCCTCCGCGCCTCCTCAAGTCTCCATCACCCACTTTCACCCACATCTCCGCCAATGCAGCTGCGTCAGATCAACTCCACCGTAACCACCCATGGCGGATGATTCATCCCTTCCACAAACCGACATACACCATCGGCCGGGCGATATTGCGGCGGCGGGTTGCACACAACCTCCATGTACTTGGTCCACGGCGCCATCGCCACCTTGATAAGTTGCCAAAAGGTCGACCTTCAAGATTTCACCACCGAGGCATACAATGCCTCGATGCGAATCTCTTCGCTCGTGTCTCGATCGAACGCGAACGGACACACCTCCTTAGCTCGTGATAGACTCATGTCCTTAGGTTCGGTGCGGATCTGCGTCCGGTCACAATTTGACGGGTCCGCTCCAGACGCTCTGTCACAGACGAGACCGTCATTATAGAACACGAACAAGTCTTGAATCGACATGTTCAAATAAGACGCGTTGGGTTCTACTGAGCAAAACAACAAACATAAATAAATAAATACACTTGACTACGTGATGTTTGTATCAAATAACAGATTCGATTAATTTTCCCGCACTAAGTCACATTTAGTGCAAGATACATGATTCAATTCTATGTATGGAGTTGTAAATAAAAAACAGACTTAAATGGGTAATCAAGTAACAATTTTTTTAATATATTACGTAGTTTTGCTATGTGACTTCTTCTCGTTATTGATTAATATCTTTGCTAATATCCACTAGGTTCAATGATTTTTCGCCCTAAAAATTATATGCTACCAACCGTATAACACACACAACTTCGTACAATACAATGCATGTGCCTACAAGCACTACCTCTTCTATTCCATACAACATCAACTATCTATGCCATAGTTACAGATCGTCTATTACTCACATTAGGCCTTTCTAGAGTGCTTCTCTACATTCTCTAGCTGTTCACTTCTTTCACCATTAGGCCAATAATTTTTCCAGCTTTTTTAAATGCATACATACATACATATGCACATGCGTTTTTTAAATGAGCTTGGACAATGAGTACTATGTACTACTAATCATTCCTCGTTCTTCACCGTTGTTCTCTCAATCTTATGAACCTATGATCTCATGTAAGTACTTTACCATGATATCTACTATATGAAGGAGTACTATATTTACGTGCTAATTAACTTACAATGATATCCACATAAACTAAACATTTACGTCAACTATGAACGCTAACTTAACACATTCTACATAATCAACAAGCCATTACGGTAATACAAAATAACTATGCTACGTGCATGTGTACTTACATGACCACTAAGCTAATTACTTGCTAATCAACTAGCTAAAACTATAGTCGCATGTATATAAAAATTACCTTTTCGTGATGCTCACAAGACGACCAACAACTTTTGCACTTCAAAAACCCCCAAAATGCAGATGAAAATCAGCCAAAATCCAACCTTTCTCTCCTTTGCGTCTCTCTCTCTCTCTCGCTCTCTTCTCGCCTCTTTGCTCGAAATGAAGAAATGAGAACGAGTGAAAATTTTCACTGCTTTAAAGCCCGTGTGGAATCACCTGTGAAGACATGGCGGTCACAGTGTCATACAAGCGCAAGATGGCGGGCGACGCACATTGCGGCGTGGGGAGGAGCCTCTGGTCACGATCATGAAAGCTAAGCGGCAATCAAGAATCATGAAATCAGCGAAGGCCAAGACTTTGAGGGAAATTCATGCGGTCTCCCAACATGAACTTGGGCCCTTCCGCATGTCCCCAACATGAAGGTGCCTGGCCCACCGCTTCAAGGCCCCTCGATTCCGCTACCAGTTGCCATCCGCGGACCTCGCTACCTTCCGCGCCGCTAAGCGCGGTAGGGACACGTGTCGCCCATCCGGAGGTTCCATGGTCGCTCGGGGTCTATAAATGCAAATACGCCATAATGAGGTCTATTTTTGCAATTACGGCGTGTTACAGGGTCAGATTAAAAAAAATTTCTTGATTGTCTGCATGAGATTGTCTCGCATGAGTAGATATAAATTTTTAGATGTTTGGTTGTCTGACTGGGTGGATGAGCCTGACTGAGTAGATACAAGATTCCCTATCGGGGCAGGCCCAAGGGAAACATTTGATTTAAGCTTCTTTTCTCAACCAGACTGAGCGCATGCAGGCTGGACAGCACTCGTGAGTCCATTCACCTTCTCACGCGTCAGATACAGGCAACTAAACAACATCTCAGCACAGCTTAATTCAATAGAAACAGGCAACCAAACAACTCATCATTGCATCCACTCAGCATGATTAGGTTCACCCTGAATGATATATACGGACCAAACTGAGAACATACAGACAACCAAACACACCCTTAGCGAATAATTGCCTTGCATGGGTCCGATCCGAAGTAATAGCTATCAATATTCAGGGTTCAAACTGTAGTTCAGATATCCGTAGTCCGTGAACAGTCTTCATCACATGGCAAAGATGTTCATGGATAATTCCTGAAGGTCTATTGCATTATTGGTTAGTTACCATTGACCGGCTGCTCTAAGATTTGTATATTACCTTCTCTTATGCCCCGTGGAAATGGCGCCGCGAAGACAGCTCCGTACGTTTAGTCTTCCAGTACCTGTGAGCCACATGTCTTCCTCCGTACGTTTACATGAAACTTTCACTACTAGAAACCCGATTTTTCCCAGTACCAAAAACACTCAAGAAATAAAACAAAACACTCGGAAGAGAATTTCCCGAAGGCCAACACTCAGAAAATAGCACTCGAGGTAGAATAGTTAGGGTAAAAACAGTTTCCCGAGTGTTACACTCGGGAAATAGTAATTTCCCAAGTGTATATATATACACTCGAGAAACATAAACACTCGGGAAAAAGCACGCCTCAACGATTTATTCAACCGTAACAGAAAACTTTACCGAGTGTGGACACTTGGGAATGTACTGAAGGAAACACTCGGGACAGTTTCCAAAGGTGACGGACGAACCAGGGAAAATTGACACGTGGCTGACCTTTCCTGAGTGTACGGCACAAATGACACTCGGGAAAGTTTCCGACGAAGCCGTGGAAAATTGACACGTGGCAGACATTTCCCAAGTATATGGCAAAAATGAAAATCGGGAAATTTTCCGACGAAAGCAGGGAAAATTGCCACGGCAACGTTCCCCGAGTGTCGACGGGCAACGTTTCCCAAGTGTCGACACTCGGGAACGTTTTGCCATATTTCCCGAGTGTCGACACTCGGGAACGTTTTGGCATATTTCCCGAGTGTCGACACTCGGGAAAGTTTTGGTCGATTTCGAGTGTCAGATTCGGGATGTTTTGGTCGACACTCGAATTTGCTTAACAAAGACCAACCCATTTTTCACTAATTTTGTACATTCGATTTTGCATTTAATTTTGAAGCTGCGCTAATGTAAAACTCAAGAATCAAATCATCCATCCATCCATTCCACATCAAGAAAAATACCACAATTCACAATATATATATAGATCGAACAAAAGGGATACATATAACAGTTCCCAAGCTCACAACATTCAAGTTCAAATTTGAAAATCTAAGCATAAGGCATGATACATATAACAGCTTTCAAGTAGTAATTTCATAGTCTTATCTGTTACATCAAACAAAAGCACATATCATCGCTACCATTTGCACGCACTTCGCTTCAATCTTCTCGTGCTATGTTATTATGGAGGATGCGACAGGATCACGGGTTTCAGACTTACTCCAAAGATCATTTTGTGAGTTCTGCAGATACAAAGAAAACTTAATATTAGTGCCATCTTACAACAAAAGCAAGAAATGGATATTACATGAAAAGATAATTAACCTAACTATTGACAAAGCACATATCTGTGGTAGTAATGCTGACATACAAATTTGGCTTGTTAAGTAGATGAAATAGCTAATGTAAAGATTAGCAAAAGAAAGAATTTTTTGTTAAGGCTTATCAGATGTCGTCATATATAGTTATTTGTCATTGTTGTGCTCATGGACAACCTCTGTGGGACTACAATTAGGAGCTATAAATGCTAATGAACGCTAATCGATATACATCAATGCCATTTTATTGTAAACTATCGCTGCCTTATGAACTAGCCCATAGCTCTAAATCATCAAGATACAACTAGACGTTATAACAAAGAATCATTGATCAATGAAAATGAATAGTCTCACAGTGCTACCAAATAAGCCCAAGGTTACTAAACCGTCCTAAATAGTCCCAGTGTTAATGAAAAATGAATTTTTTATACCGTGTCCACGATAGTTGTGCACTCAAAATCCATAAAAAATAAAAAGAGTTGGTTTCTATAATCTATTAGAGGAGCTCGTCAAGCATTTGAGTAAACTGTCTGCAAACATGCCAAATCAAGGTATATTACTCTGGAACACAAGCTTGGCTTTGGTTCTCTCCAATGAATCCCCTCACCTCACTGCTGAGTGCTGAATCATATCCAATTAAATTAAGATTGCTATATGGAGATACAGAATTGTGGACAAGGTATAAAAAAGTTAATTTGCTTTATGTTTAGAAGATCGCTTAGGCATGGTGGAAATTAAGAAGGATAAAGCATGATCAACGTAGTAAGAACCATGTAAGTAACTTTCATGCATTTCTGATTTATTTTTAAATTTTTTGGAGGGAGCCGTGCATTTCTGATTGGTTCCACACATAATCATGCCCAAAGGTTGTAAAATCAGGTTGTTTTGGTGAGAGGAAAAAGCATGTCACGAGTAAGAGTCCTCTTGGTGAGAGGAAAAGCATGCCACAAGTTTCATGCAAGAAGTATTAATTGGTATCAAGTTACCCGCACGTAATGTGTATTAATTTCAAGCAACAAAGAAGGAAAAATTGTGAATTCATGCAGTATAAATACAACTCAAGTGGTGAAGTCGAGACACCAATCAAACAAAAATTGCTTCCTCTCGTCCAAGGGAAATCTGGGAGAGAAGACACGAACCGACACAAATCAAGGAATCACCTAACTAATTTTAACTCAAGAATATATAAAAAATTACACCTTCAATTTAGATCAAAACACAATTAAGATCAATAGTCATTCCAATTGTGATATTATATAGTACAATTAAGATCAAAACACAACATTCAAAAATGAGGCGCCGATTACATACTTTCTAATAGTAGTCTCACCCTTCAATTTATAAGCATCAACACCAACAAGTTGATCTAATAGTTTTCCAATGAAGAAAACTAGTAATTCAGCATTAACGCATACAACTATATTAGGCATATCATTAATTGACATAGTATACTGTCATGTTTAGCATACATGCAAATACCTCCAAAATTTTCAACATCACAAGAAAAGACAGGTACATTTGCATGTTTGAGCACACACGCATGCATATATGCTACATCAACACAAAAATGGAGTGATGTATGTTCATGTTTGCACAAGTAGATCATGAAAATAGCAACCATCTGGTGGCCTCCTCTCGGCGAAGGACACATTCACATGATCTTCAAGATAGCACCAAAGATCTTCAAAGATTAGCACCGGATTAACACATGCACCATCTTCAAGATAGCACTAGCATTAGCACCGTATGTACTGGATCTACCATTGATCCCGCGCTCCCTACATTTTCATAAGAAATCGATTATAAGAAATTTGCAGTAGCGACCAATAATTACATTGCATATCATTTCAACGTCTTCTGACTCAAGCACTCATAAGAGACTAACAATATAATAATCAGTATGCAGTTACTAACCGGAGTAGATAAGTTAGGCTGTGGTTGCCCCGGTGTAGGGCCATCAAGTCGAGTCCCGGTCCCGAGTGCCTACATATTTGTTTGCACATTGCCATACATTAGCCAAGTACGAATATATATATATTTTGCATATTACGTTGTTGTTGTACTACCACGCTCCAACTAACCTGCAGGAACATTTGCTCCAACTGCTGCCTAGCCTCGATTTCCTCTTGCAGCCCCGTCTGAAGCTCAGAAACCTGAGAAAATATCCCATGTGATGGTCGCGGTCATCTTTGAAGGTGTACTTCATCCGTTGATATAGTACTTGTGGTTCAGACCTCCAAGAGGGTTGTCGGTGTGCTAATGTAGCCAGCACCCATGAAGAAACGACCATGTTTCTTCCCTTTTCAAATTTTATACACGCAGCCTGGCAAGGCCAGTTGGTGAATTCATTACGTCGAAGTCCTCGCCATGAATCTCCTTAGCAACCTCAGTACATGCAGCCTGTTGGACAAAATCATCAGGGAGCGAAAATCGTCAAGGGCAAAATCAACAGAAATCGTACCAAGTTGTCTATTGCGCGCTGGATGCACAAGGTGCCCTCCTAATCATCCCTCCTAGCGTCTACATATGCCTCTATATCGGAGACAGGCCTCTACTTCTTCTTTTCCTGCACCAAAAAAAAACACGGAGGTAAATAAACATGTATCTGCGACGTACAATCAATATAAACATGTTGACCTACCAAGTGCTTCTTGTAACGAGCCATGGAGGAGCTGCCTTGACGATGTGCTGCCCCGCCCATCAACAATCTCCGCTCCCTAGTAGCACGAGAGGTCTCTAACCATTGTTCGTTGCACCACCTCTTTTGGGCAATCTGCCGCCATGCATCTTCACACTTCTGGATCCACCAAGGTATTGCCTAAATTAACCAAGTGTTAAATATGAATAAAGTAGAATTTTAGAACATATAAAATTCTAGAACACAGTCAAGTCCACTGTGTAAGGAGCCTGCAAAAAAAGTTTCATAATGTTTGGACCTCATTTTCTATATTAGAAAATTCCTACAAATAGTATACTTAAATGAATTTTTGCGAAAAAAATCAGAACGAATAAAATTTTGAAAAATTACACAAGCAAATACACTGTGTCGGGAGGCTCTACAAAATATTTCATAATTTTTTGAGCCCATTTTATATATTTAAAAATTCCTACAAAAATATACTTAAATAAATCAAATCACTACAGTAGTGAACAGTGTGTGTCTGCACTGTGGCCGTACGGTAACCCCTGCTACAGTGCATCGTGTGTTGGGCAGGGAGGGCCTGTCGCACGATGGCCGTGCAGCAGAGGGCCATTTTTGTAAAAACAAAAAAAAAGGAGGAGCGTCATTCTTTTAAATACGGGACAGAAATGAGCCAATGCAGCCAAAAATTCTACAATTGCTAGGGTTGTTACTTGTACTCCAAAACTGAAGAAATTATATGCCTTCTCTAATGTTCATTTGTATTTCATTTGCTTTTCTCTAACTTACTATGGTGCATCATTGGGAAAAGATGTTGATGTCCTGAGCAAAGCGGTAGTCATTTGTCAATATATATATAATGCTGCTTTTGTCATAGTTCATTTCCGTATCTCTGTCGCTCCACGTTCTACGCCTATATTCCAATGTAGTGACTCACCATGAGACATTAGAGCTGTCGAGCCGAAGTTAGAACGCCACCTCACCAGATTAAAATCGCTTCACACCGATATTTTTATATACCTTAGGTCACCAAGCGTTGTTTAAACATCCCATACTGTCCCTGTGCAGAGCTTAGTGGAAGCATTGTGCAACGTGCATTGCACCTTGACCTGGGAATCATATAATTTGTCATCGGTTCCCTATCGCATGGAAAAAAAAGCGGAGTGGCACGAAGCACGTCTCGGTCCAGTTCACTCCATAGGCTCCGAAATTCCGAGGAGCAGGGCACCAAAGTTTTCCCATGGCGGTGCCGGCCTAATTTTTTGGCCAGTCCGCACGTCTCGGTCCAGTTCACTCCATAGGCTCCGAAATTCCGAGGAATCTGCAGGGCACCAAAGTTTTCCCATGGCGGTGCCGGCCTAATCTTTCGTTCGAAAAGGAAAAGAAAAGCCAGTAATAGATTGTAATCGCACGTTCTTCTCTGTGCCTTTTACCGATTTTTTTTCGATTTTTTGAAATAATATTATTTTAAAAGAATTTTACAAAAAATAAATAGTTGATTTTTTTTACAAAACAAGTCTACTGTTGCCATTTGAAAAGACAAAATTTTCCTGTCATTTTAAATAGCGACAGTAACCTAGAGAATGGCGACAGTGGCCAAAACAATGCAAAGAGGTTCCTGTCGCCACTCCAACTGGCAACAGGGATCCTGCAAATCCCTAAATTCTTTTAATATTAAAATTTAGGAAAACCGACATTTCAAATGGCGACAGAGATCCGACAAGTCCCTGTTACCATTCCAAATGGTTGTATAATCTATCCTATAAAAAAAAACCCAAAATTATGCTATAACTCACTTTTAATTCAGAAAAAAAAAGAGGGGGTGGAGGATGGGGGAGGGAGAGGAGCAGAGAGGAGTGGGGAGAGGAGAGAAGCTAGTGAAGCACTGTCCGTCCGGTCATCCACCTTTCAAGTAATTTTTTTAACCGAATGGATTACATAGTTTTAGATGTACGGTTACGTAGTGTAGTATGTTGCTCATAATCCCTTTCAGTGGGTAGTTCAGTTTTAGATATGTGGTTAATTATGGAAATATTGTTTACGGTGCAATATGTCAAATATGTCGGACGCCACCAATTTTAAAATTATTACGGTTAGGGAACTATTCTTGAGGGTCACAAGGGGATTAATTTGTGTTATTTTCAATCGGCGACCGTGCCCCTAACAAGACCAGAACGGTGTACATGAGGCGCTGTGATGCGGTGGTTGTTCCACATATTCGATTTGGACCATGATATGTATGATTTGAGATTAAGTTACCTTGCCAACCGAGCACCATAAAGCACATATTGAGAGTTAGTGCAACTCAAGCGAACATGGTCATGACAGTCATATATATGCAGGACGAGGGAGGAACGATGGGATTTGGTCCTTCTGGTCCAAGCATATGCCAAGCCCACTCCTGCATCAGCGACTGAACAAGAGGGAGGTGGTGATGCCGAAGAAGAAGTCGGGATCTCCAGCCACAGCGCGGTGCACACAATGGCTGGAGGTCTGGGAGTTGCTAATGCTGTCGATGAAGACCTTGTGGAAGGAGCTCCTTCAGTTAGGCAAGCTAGTGGGCTTGTTGATGAGGGTTGGAAGCTGGAAGCCCTAGTCCAAAGGATGGATCTCAAAGACCAGAACTACATGGCATTGTCAAAATATAAAGGATCCAACGACGAGAATGTTTTGGAACAATAGGTGGTTCCATCCGAGTGGAACACATACCAGTTCGACAACCTCGTCGTTAACGAAGGCTCTCGTGTGCCGTGGGAGTACGACCAGACGTGAAGTGCGATATAGAGTGATGCCCTTGGCAAGTGCACACATTTCAGCCTAAGTGAGACATCTACTGGAAATGCTCTATAGTGGTCCCTCACACATGTGTCGGCGCTGAGTTAGTGCAGTCCCATAAGAACCTGTCATCAGGCTTCATCGCGAACATCATGTACAGTGAGATCGCAGATAATCTAGATTTTGAGCCACAGTCCATCATTCGGACGATCAAGGTAATGTTCCCGTGCACAATCAGGTATGCCAAGGCATGGAGGGCAAAACAGAAGGCATTGGAATCAAGATCCGGTACGTTCGAGGACTCCTACCACAATCTCTCTGGCCAACTCCAAGTCATACAAGACAGGAATCTCGGTACTCATGTCAACATTCAAGATTGCACGCATACGAAGTTAGGCGATAAGAGGGTATTGAAGCGAGCATTCTTCGTCTTTGGTCCATGCATGAATGCATTCTGGTACTACCGTCCAATCTTGTGCATGGATGGCACAGTCCTAACTAGAAAGTATAAGAACCAGATACTGACTACAATAGCACTGGACGGGAACAATCAAGTTCTTTCCTTGGCATTTGTATTCGTTGAAAGAGAGAACACGGACAGCTGGTTATGGTTCCTGAGGAATTTGAGGATTTCTGTCGTACAGAACCGTCCTAACATATGCGTCATACATGATCAGCATCCGGGCCTTCTGAGTGCAATAACTCAGCTACAACAAGAAGAGAACGAATCACTCCCATGGGTGAATCTACAGAGCAGGTGATGCAAGAGGCACTAGGGTGCAAACTTCTACAACCAGTTCCGCAACAAGTAGGGCTGTTTAGTCAGTTTTTTGGTAAATACAGTGTATACGATAAATACATTATTGTTAATTCGGTAAATATTATATTATTTAAAATACGGTTCGGTATCAGTAAATATCACTTTATTTATGTTCGGTATCGGTAAATACCATATTTACCAAAGTTGACGTGAATTGTGAACGATATCGTGAGTCCACAACTTGCGGTCATTAAATAATTACAGTATACACTGCAAAACAGTCGACCTTTTGAATTAACTAGGAAGATCACTTATGCCCTTCGACGCGGGCTCGGACGCACAGGCCCACGTGGCTACGTGGGCCACCAGACACCCGTGGCGCCGTTCGGACGAAGGCCCACCGGAGCAATGGCGAAGCGACACCCCTTCGCACGAAGCGCAGCGGCTCGATCGGGCGGACGTGGCCGGGGCGGGCGGGCGCGCTTCCCTCTGGCTATTAAATTAGGTAATGTACTTGATAACTATGTGCTTTTACTCATTAAGCAATTTCCATGCCTTTAATCATTAAGTATTAATGTACTTGATACTACGTGTCTTTACTCATTAAGCAATTTCCATGCCTTTACTCAATACTCATTAAGCATTAATGTAAGTAAATACTTGATAACTCATTAAGGAATTTCCAGTCGGCCCATCACCAATTCACCATCATGCTGTCGGTTCACGCCAACCCATCACAAGCACACAGGCCACAACAGTGAGCCATCGAATAGCATAACAACGAGCCATCGACCAGCGACGCAGCAACAGTCGACATTTGGTTTATTTGGTTTTCAACCGGTTTTTCCCCAAAAAACTGAACCTCGAAAAAAACCAGAAATTCAAAAATTGAACCCCGAAAAAACCATAAATTCAAAAACTGAACCGAATACCCAATACAGGTCAAACCGAGTTGACAGGTACGGTTCGGTTTTTTTTGTCCGGTTTTTTCTGATCGGTGTAATTATGTACAACTCTAGCAACAAGGACTTGATGAACATGTTCAAATGGCTATGTAACCAGAACCAGCAATGTAAGTTAGACGCACTCTGGAAGATTCTGGATGAGCGAACCCATACGCACTCTGGAAGATTCTGGATGAGCAGGCCCGGACGCACAGAAGGGAGACAGCGAAAAAGGCTGCCACAAGCGTTGACCAGGCCCCCGAAGCATTGCCACAACTACCTACAGATGGTCCTAGTGTAGCGAGGAAGACGAGGGCGCAAGTGAAATGCTTCTCGGACTGGATTGAGTACGAACCTAAGGAGAAGTGGTCGCTGCTACATAACAGTGGTGGTGCTTGATATGGTATCATGACAACCAATCTAGCCGAGGTGGACAAGTGGGTCTTGCACGGCACCAGATGCCTCCCTTTGGTTGGTATTGTAGAGGTAACTTTTCGTAGTACCACATACTATTTTGTTGATAGAAACAACAACACGTCGTTCGCCATAGCAAATGACAGAGTGTTGTACTGCGCCATGACCACCAAGTACATGGAGAAGAAAATCAAGAAGGGTGAGATGTACCGGGCATTCAAGATGGGCACAAGGGAGTTTCGTTTCGAGATGCTGTGCAGGGATAAAGGACGCCGCGGGACGAACCGCGAGAGGATCACCCACAAGTGCACACTACGCCGCGCTAGTTTTGTATGCACCTGCAACAAGCCTCTTCTTCTGCATAGGCCCTGCTCACATATCATGGCCACATGTTTGATGATGGCGCAGCATCCCGACCAGTACCTCTCTGATTATTTCAACAAGGATGAGGTGATGCAAACCTGGAGTGTAGAGTTGTATAGTTATAGTCTGGTTGGTCATTTCACTGGCCATCTGACTTGCGAGCAGCTTATCTAGGCCGCGAACATTGATAGGCTGAAGGGAAAGGTTGGCCGATGACAAGCACGGTGTACCAGGAACGACATAGACGAAGCAGAAACCGGACGTCGTACGAAAAAGTGCTCCATTTGCAGATAGTCTAGGCATGCCTTCAAGAAATGTCATACGAGAAATCCACAAGATGAAGGAGACATCGACAGTCCAAACGGCGCCGCAGGGACCTCATCCGACCGTCCCACTCGAGACGGTCGACAGGGCGGACATTGAGGTCACGGCCACGGGAAAGGTTCATCTTGTTCAGATATGTGGTGCCCAATGCTTTGTAATCCCATTTTGATTTGTCAAGAAACTAGATGATGACGTTGTGCTGAATGTTTTGTAATATAATTGTGATTTGTCCACAAAATATATGATCGAAAATAGATAGTAAAAAAACAGGCAGAGATCCATGTCGCCAGTTGAAATAGCGACGGGTCCTATCGTCACTCACTGCGACAGAACTCTATCGACTGTCACTATTTCAACTGGCGACAGAGACCTCCTTGTATTGTTCTGGTCCCTGTCGCCATTTTCTAGGAAAATTTCGTCATTTCAAATGACGTTAGGAAAATTCATCATTTCAAATGGTGACAGTCGCCTAGTTTTGTAAAAAAAAAAACTATTCATTTTTGTAAATTTCTTTTAAAATAATATTATTTTTTTAAAAAAATATCTTTTTACCTGGAACTTTTTTTTATTAATTAACATTTTTATTTTTATTTTAAAGTTAACCCTCGGCATACTTTATTTTAAATTCTGACCCTTTTGGTCACGCCACCACTCTTGGCGTGACAAAACAACGCTGTCACGCCATAAGATAAGTCCGTCAAATTACACTTTTGGTCACGCCACTGATGGTAGCGTTACCAAACAACACTGTCACGCCACCACCCATGGCATGACAAGAGCATGCCTCAGCGTGACAGTGTTGTTTTGTCACGCCACGAGTGGTGGCGTGACTAAAGGGGGTCAGAATTTAAAATAAAGTGCGCCGAGGGTTAACTTTAAAATAAAATTTAAAAAAGGTTAATTAATAAAAAAAATTCTTTTACCTGGCATTACTCAGCCGTTATTTGTACAGTAACTCTTGGAGATATCGCGAGGGCGTAGGATAGGCGCATCCGGCCAAAAGGTAGAAAAGAAAGAGCGACAAGATAATGTTATCTTCTGTCGCAGCGTATGCGTTTGCAGCGATTGAGACACAGCGCGCAGGCGGCGCCGCCATTCTAGCTGCGTTCACTCGGTGCGGTAAAAATGCCAAATCCAACATGATTCCGTACGTCTGCGTCGCGGTTCTTCCTCTGTTTGCCGGTAGCTCCATCGATTCTTCAGAAGAGAACTAGTTAGTACGCCTCCAATCAGTTTTGAGGTTATAAACTAAGTGTTGGTAAAGTTGACCAGGCTGTTACACATTGTTTTCATTTTTTTTTTCAAACGAGTAGATGCGCATCGTTTTTTTCCGAATCAATTGTTGTTGCGAGCCCTGCACGAAAATGACACCAAGACCAAACTTCTATATGCACATTACAATATACTTCCAAGACCAAACTTCTATATGCACATAACAATATACTTTCTTTTGGGGTTGGTTAGCAACACATTGATGAAGGAAATATACTGTCCTATGCTGCCTGTGCACATTCTAATAGACCTTGCTCTATACTCCATTGCTCCTCGTATCATTTGCTACGTAGTAGTAGTGCTACAATTTTCTCGAGAAACAATTGCCATTGGCAAAACACAGTACGCCCCTCGAAAGTCTGCCTGTAGCGTTTCACTCACTTAAATCCCCTCTTCCCCTTACTCTATACAATACCGTCGGTGATGGCTAACCATAGGTGGTATAAACTCATAAATAATCACAGGCGCTGACTGTGAGATTTGAGTCCTGGCCAAGCCATCAAACCTTCTTAAGTTGCTAATTAAGATTATTCTGACCATGTTACAATTGAAGGCTTGAAGTGCTACACAATTTTGACTGTGGGATGGTCTAAGCAGCCGCTTGTTTGGTTTAGACGAAGGTTCTATCATTAAAGGGCAGACAGATCGAGTGATTCAATTCAAACTTTGGAAGCAGCCGCTTTCACACAAGGAAAACTCTTTGCCGACGGCGTCTAGAGTAGTGGAAAACTCTTTGACAATAATAAATACTGTTGGGTGGTGTCGGCCAATTAGGCCTATGTACACTTATATGTATACTAGGAACTGAGCCTAACTCAGTTGGTGGGAAGGTGTGGATGTACACCTCCATCACCCAGGTTCTAGTCCTCTTTTAGGCGAATTTGAATGTCTATTTGGCTGTGTGCATCCTTAGTTGATGCAGAGGCCGGAGGTTGTTACTTCCTTTCTAAAAAAAACACTTATATGTATACTATGAGTAAGAGAGAGAATGAATAGGGATCAAGAAATTTCCCCCATCACTACTACAAAAAGGCTAATATCGACGCTTCATCACAGACGGTTGACCAAAACCGCTTCAGAGTTACATTCAATCACGCGCAGTTTTGGTTTAGAGACCGCTCAGGCATCGGGTCGCGCTTAAAAACCGTCTCGGAAGAGGCAATATCACGATGGTTCATTTTGAAAACCGCTCAGGAAGTATCACGCATTCGGCTCAACATGAACCGCTCGTGATATTATCAAGATCACGACGGTTTTTAAACACAACCGTCAGGAAGTATCACGACGGTTCTAACAATAACCGCTCAGGATAATATCGCCATGACTCCACTTGCCGCCGCCATCCGCTTCGGCCTCGATGCGCGCTCGGGCTTGCCGCCAATCCGCCTGGCCTCGATGCGTCTCTTCGCCTCACGCCCGAATTTATTCCTTGTTTGATAAAAGGATCATCCGCCATCCAAGATGATCATCCCCACATACTTATAAAATTAAAAACGAAATGGTCGCCTCTTCCTCGTCGCCGCAGACCGATGGCCTTCCCGCCTCATCAGACGAGCACCTCTCTCGGTGTAGGTTGAACTGTCGCGGAAGAACACCGCTTGATCAACAAAGTGTCTTCACCTTCGCCGGCCAAGAATTTGCCGAGCGGTGACGGCCACCTTCCGCCGCCTTGACATCCTCCTCCGCCGTGTCTTCCGGTGATCTCCCACTTTCGGCGCGTTCTGGCGTCATCGACGTAGTCCTCCAAAACGACGCTGCACGCTCTGTGAGGCTTGCCGTCACTTGACTGTGAAATCGAGGCGGCAAAGCATCGATACGACCGTGCCGATACCCTCAAGCAAGGGAAGAGAGCCTATGGGCTCAATTCTTCTTGGTTCAACAAACCGAGGGTCTTGGAGACACTTGAACGAAGCGCCACGAAAGTGGACGATTTCGAGCTTCATTCACGATGATCGTGAACTGCCCAATGCCGACGCTGCCGCTTATGAAGTATTGAAGACGAGATAGCACCTACCTCCGCCACTAGAAAAACTTTGTTTTATTTATAGGTTTTACTTTTTAAATCTTTTGTGTTTAACGCCACGCTTATTTGGCCATATATATGAAAATTCCAAAATGAAAAAAAGTTTGGAGGTGGTTACTATATTTAATTATATGTTGAATTATTGCGCTCTCTCTCTCTCTCTCTCTCTCTCTCTCTATATATATATATATATATATATCGAGACGGTTTTGTGGAAAAACAAAATCTAGTTTGGAGGTGAAGTTACAATTAATATTAATTATATCGTAACGAAGCGCGTCAACGGGCGGGTGGACGATTTCAAAGCTTCGTCACGATCAGAACCGTCCGATGCCGACACCGCCTATGAAGTATTGCGATGGAGATAGCAACCTACCTTCGCCACTAGAAAAACCTTGTTTAATTATAGGTTTCGCTTTTTAATATAAACATGTAATTTCTTCACATGTCATGTAAGTGTATATACTTGAGAAAAAATATTTCACCGACGGTTCCATAATGGAATGCTCAGGATATGTGATATATCACGCACGGCTCCATAATGGAACCGCTCGTGATATGTCCTATATCACGGACGGTTCCATAATGGAACCGCTCGTGATATGTCCTATATCACGCGGTTCCATTATGGAACCGTCGTGATGATATCACCGACGGTTCCATAATAGAACCGCTCGATAAGTCTTTATAAGTAGGAGCTAGCACAGCTTGCCGCTAGGGTTTGCGCCTAACTCGCCACTCCCCGGCTGCCTTACTCGTCCGCTCTCCTCGCCGCCGCCGACGCCGCCATTCTTCCTGTTGCCGACGGTTAGGCATCTGGTGACCGCAAAAGACACTCGTGACGATAAGAGTGTCTTTGCGGCGTCACCACAGCTACAACCACGGTGACGCCCAAACTCGTCACTCCCGCCGGCCGCTAGGGTTTGCGCCCTAACTCCGCTCCTCCCCACCTCGCCGCCGCCGACTGTCGCCGCCGCCGCCGACCCTTTGCGCCCGCTAGGGCCTCGGCCGGCTTTGCTTTCCCCATCCTCCTCTATTCTCCTCTAGATCTGTTAGCTTAATGTCTTTTGTTGAGTTTGATTTTTATGCATGAGCCTTAAGTTGTGTCCTCGATGTTTGTGTGATTTATGCAAGGTAAAGGAAATGGATGAGGGTTGTGCCGGTGGTGGGGTCGCCACCGTGGTTGCGCTGCATTAAGGTCCCTCTCTGCTCTACCCTCCTTGCTCTGTGATGAAAATGGCTAGCTAGTGCTCATGATGGATGCCGAGGGCTACTCTTCGTGTGGTGGGTTTGGACACCCTTGGTCTTGTTCTCTTGTCGATGAACCGCTCAATGATGTTAATAGTCTTATGCTGAAATTGAATTGATAATTAGTTCATATTAATAGTCCCTTGCTCTGTGATGTAATGATGTAAATAGTCCTATGCTGAAATTGAATTGATAATTAGTTCATATTAATAGTCCTCTTCTTTGTGTGATGTAATGATGTCAATAGTCTTATGCTGAAATTGAATTGATAATTAGTTCATATTAATAGTCCCTTGCTCTGTGATGTAATGGTGTCAATAGTCTTATGCTGAAATTGAATTGATAATTAGTTCATATTAATAGTCCCCTTGTTCATGCGGTCAAGTTCTCCTACCTCTTATGCATTGTGCACGCCCTACCATTCCATTCATAATCTCTTCTCTATAAAGTCTCCAGCGTTGGTGCTTGTGCCATTAAAACCGGCATCATATATATATTATATATATATTATTAAGTAGTCCTTAGCCACTTTAGGAAATTAGTCACTTGACATGAGAAGAATGAGGCGGTATCCACGGGCAATCTCATTGAGCCCTTGCAAGTATAAAGTATGGATGCAAAGAGGCGGTCGGACATCCAATTACCTAGATTGGACGTCGCTATGTTCAGAAAGTGACGTTGATGCGCAACTACTCTGAATGGGAAGTAGCATCATGTATTAGCAACCAACAATTCTTGAGCATGTAATTGTCTTTAAAGCCAACAAGAACACCAAGCAACAAGTTGAGAATTGTTTTGAAATATGAGAATGGTTGCTTGGTGTTCTTGTTGGGTTTAAAGACGATTACATGCTCAAGAATGGTTAGTTGCTAATATATGATGCCACTTCCCACCGGAGTACTGCAAGCATCAACGATACTTTCTAAACATAGCGACGCCCAATCTGTAATTGGATGTCCGACCGCCTCTTTGCATCCATACTTTTATATTTGCAAGGGCTCAATGAGGTTGCCCGTGGCTACCGCCTCATCCTTCTCATGTCATGGGACGATCCCCAAAGTGGCCGAGAGACTACTTAACAATATATATGTAATATATATATGATGCCGATTTAATGGTACAAGCAACCAACGCTGGGCCTTTATAGAGAAGTCATCACGCACGGTTTCACCACAAACCGCTCGGTGATATGCATTTTATCACGCACGGTTTGTGGCTAAAACCGCTCGTGATATGTGATTATCACTGACGGTTTGTGGCTAAAACCGCTCGTGATATGTGATTATCACGACGGTTTGTGGTTGAAACCGCTCGTGATATGTGATTATCACGCAGCGGTTTGGGTCAAATCGTCAGGATATGATTATCACGAGCGGTTTGTGGATGAAACCGCTCGTGATATATGTTATCGCAGACGGTTTGAACCACAAACCGCTCAGGAAAGTATACATCACGACGTTCAAAACCGCTCGTGATGACCTCATGTCATCATCGACGATAAACTCGTGACGGCCACGAAACCGCTCGTGATGACGTTTTGAACCGTCTGCGGAAAGCCTTTTTCGTAGTAGTGCATCCACTAAAAACTACATGGTATCAGAGCATAGGCGATCGGCGAAATCCTAGTTCATTTCCGGCAAGGCAACCGGTGAAATCCTAGTTTGTTTCCGGCGAGGCGGCGTAGGATCTCAGCGGTGGTGAAGGAGGAGCTTGACCGGTGGCTGTGAACTCAATCTGGCGGCAGGGAGTTGGGGAGGAAGACTTGGCCTCGACGAGGGTTCGTTGCAGCTCAATCTTCCTCGCGAACTCCGCCTTCCGTCAGCCCTCAAAACCCCACCAAGCTGTTCTCATGAAAGAAGACTAACCTCCCTAACTCCAAAGACCTCAACAAGGGAAGGGGTTGAGACGGTCACATACACAACAACAAGTGTTAGGCATGTGTGCGGAAGGAGGTTATGGTGGTTGGCTGTGAAGGGGGAGAGGGAACAAGGTGTAAGCAGACTGGATTGTGCTGCAGCTAGATTCCTTGAAGTGGAGCTTCTACACACACAATGTGGGAAAGTCAAGGTATTGAGTAGGTGCCTGAGAAGCTGGCTCAATTGCTCACTGCGAAGACGAGTGAGACAACATTGAGTCAAACTGTTGTTGCGCGTGTGGAGCCAATTCTGAAGGTGGAATTGATGCCGAGTGACATCAAATTGGAGGGTACAAAAAATTACTTGAGTTGGTCTCGGAGGGCATTGCTAATCTTGAAGACAAAGGGACTAGAAGGCTTTGTGGAAGGGAAGGCAACTGAGCCAATTGACAAATTGACTGCTAAATGGAAGACATGGAGCACTACCAACTCACTGGTGGTGGCCTGGTTGTTGAGCTCTTTGTCTTCAACCATTGCTGCAACAGTGGAGACCATCTCAAGCACCGCTGAGGTATGGAAAACTTTATCAAAGTTGTACTCAGGAGAGGGTAATGTGATGCTGGTGGTGGAAACACATGAGAGAATTAGTGATCTGAAAAAGGGGGAGCGTTCAGTGATGGAGTATGTGGCAGAATTACAAAGGTTGTTGGCTGACCTAGATCACTATGATCCCCTTGGGTTGACACATTCAGAGTGTGTAACTGTCGGGACCCAAAAATATGCTTCAGGAACCCCCATGTGTATTCTGAACTAGTCCCAGATCAGTTGCTAGCTCACACAGGAAACATGGATGAAATACCATCCAATTATTCGATTTAACTAAAAAGATCTCAAAATAACAAATAATGATAATAACGGGACCTTATGGCCAATGTTTACTTAACTTGCCACGCAAGGCTAAAAAAACAAATAAACTCTTGCAGCGGAACGGAAAACTTGAAAAGACCAATCAACATGCCCACAAGCAATCGAGTGAAAAACGCATCCTAATCTGCAAAGCCTTCATGGTACTCCTAAGTGAAGAACTCTTGAGCAGCTTGGTATTCTTCAACTGAACCGCAGAAATTAAAGTCGTGAGCACATAAAGTACTCAGCAAGTCGTAGGGAAATAGTATGCAAATAATATACATGCAGGGCTTGAACAATGGTTAGTTGTATGGTTCTTTTGCATAAAACAACATTGATGACAATTACAATAAATAGATTGAAATGCATAATTGAAAAACAATAATAGATAAATAAACAATTGCTTTGAAACAACCAGTGAATTCTCCATTCACTTCCTAAGACAAACCATCAAGTGAATTACCCATTCACTAACTAACATTATATTCATCAAGTGAACTTTCCATTCACATTCCGACTCATTTTATGAAGAAACTCTATCTCACGTGTAAAATTCCCGAACATGTCCATAACCGAGGACGGGGCTATTCGAATAGATCAATTACACTCTGCAGAAGTTGTACACTTTACCCACAAGATATAACCAGTGTAGTGATCACTAATCATAACAAAACCTTTTAAAAATTTCATCTCGACAATTGACTCTCCCGTTGTTCAAACTATCACCCCAACCTCACCGTTGGTTTGACGCACACCGTTGGACCTGGAGACGATAACCTTGCCCATAGATGTGACCTTAACAGGGTCCACACCTCCACCCATATACTACCTGAGTAGTCAATGCCAAAACTCTATAACTTACTGAGTTAGGCCCATCCCATCAGGCATGTGGTTGGGTAGGATCGAATACTACAATCAGAGGGGGTGAATGATTGAACCTACAACTGAAGACATCGTACTCGTGCGTGATGCCTCCTAGTTGTCGTGCTCTGGTCTGCTCTGCCTGCTGATGCTGTTGGCAATGATCAGGTGATCGACATGGCACGTGATTGATAACAGTGAAGTCGATGGAGGAGCAATATCTCACCACGCACTGCTTGGAACGAGAACGAGTCGAAGATGATGCCCAGAAAGACACGCCGCCGGCGATGACTAATATTTCTTAGAATAGATCTGATCTTTTATTTCTGAAACATGTTATGTGGCTAAAAAGTGCTCTCACGGCACCACTCAAACCCTTTCACGAAAACTCCAAAAGCTTTCTCACGAAAGCCGTCCCAGAATCCTCGATTAACTCTTAACCTCTCCCTCCTTTTTTACATGCTAGAGCCCTAAACCGCATCCTCATCAACACGAACACAAAATCCTATCTCCTTCCGGAAATCAAGGGACCCGAAACCCTTCCAAACACAGGCTTTCCAAAATCTCTAAATCTTTCAGTTATGAACACCTTCCATAACTCCTCATGCGTCGAAGCCTCCAGGATTGCACCTCCTGTAGCTTCTCCACGCATCACGCATCCACCTTTGATCTCCACGTGAACCAGCATAATCCTAACCACCTCGTGACATCCTCGACCGCCTGAATCTTGGATTTCCCCATCCTAATCTTGGTCCTCCTCGTCATCGACCATGATCGTCTCCACGCCCAACCTGCACATGCAAAGACCAAAGAACGTTTTCACGGTACAAGTTCTCCAACTTGACCAATATCAGTCCACACACGCATATCACACGAACCAGATCATCCACAATATTAATTTCCATGAGACCCCTCTGTAAAACTGGTCTAACCGCTATGCACAAGCTGGTCAAATTGCTGGCCGATCAGACAGGAGTACTCAAGGTACTCGAAGATTACAAGAGTTGAAGCACTCGAAGCCTACGACTACCTATCGTGAAGCTTACGACCACTAGTCGTAAGGCCTATGACTACCGATTTCTGACTAGGCACTGTAGCTTCCGACCATCGACTATGCACTGTAGCCTTTGACCATCAACCAGGTACTATTGTAGCCTTCGACCAGGTACTGTATCTTTTGACCATTGACCAGGTACTATAGCTTTCGACCATCGACTAGGTAAGCTTCGACTAGGTACTGTAGCTTTCAACCATCGATCAGGTAAGCTTCGACCAGGTACTATCAAGGTAGTTAGGATCGCGATCCAAGTCTTAAAGTCTTACGACTCTACGAACCCACGACAGCCTGTCGATCCAAGTCTTACTGCCGATCCGATCCTACTCAAGGTCGGTAGGATCGCGATCCTACTCTTAGAGTCTTACGGTTCTATTTAACCCACGACGACTGTCGATCCAAATCTCACTTGTCGATCCTACTCAGAGAGACTTAGGGCAATTTTTTTAGAGGCCGTGCTTTATCGATATTTTGTTTTAGAGCAAAATTTGTTGATATTAATTTCGAGAATGAAACTATAAATAAACAAGGAGCATGCAAAATATTGTATCGATGTGGTAATGCTAGTACAAATATCTATATTATAGCATGAGCAATCTTGAGCTTGATAATGATAAGCTATTTTTATTCCTGGAGTATGTCTAGCTACTTTTAAGGAACATGCAAGTGGTAAACCATATAACAATCATACAAACTTATAGTATAGATGTTAAATATGTGTATTTTTACAAATCCGTAGAATCGCCGATTCTACGATTCGATACTACGATTCGATCCTACCGGAGGCAAATCGATCCGACTCGGGATCTCGACTCTGACTACCTTGGGTACTATAGCTTTCTACCATCGACTAGGTACTGTAGCTTTCGACCATCGACCAGGTACTGTAGCTCTTAACTATCGACTAGGATATTCCAACGACCAAAACTTTCACAACCACAAATATCAATGCAACCCAAATGTCAATTATTCATCATCACAATATTCACGACCAATCCACAAGATCTAACAATCTCCCCCTTGATGAATACATTGACAATACGCAAACAAACGTGAGTTGAATTTTGAAAGAAAAGAAAAAACTTGCGAAAAGAAAGTTTCAAAGCTGCAAAGCAAATAATTGTGACAAACCACAGCAGCAACACAAAACCACAGCCGAAAAGCTCCCCCTCAACACAAGATCGAAAAGCTCCCTCTCAACACAAGGGAAGCAAAATTCTCCAATTGTTCTCCCCCTTTGGCAATGTAATCATGAAGAACTTCAGAGAAAGAACAATTCTAAAAAGAGAGAGCAATGAGAGTAAAAAATCAAGAAGCTTTGTATATTATCCAAGTCACTTCGCATTGATCTAATAAATTAACCAAGCCATCTTTTTGAGTAAAGCTATCTAGATCATATAAAGTCATATATCATATAGCAATGTCAAAACAAGTCTTTAGAATGATTAAGCAATTTAAATTAATGATAGGCATCTCAACAATGACCAAACCGGTTATAACGAGCACAATGAGATATCACAATGAAAAGTTAAAGCCTAAAAGTGAAGCAAACTTTAAATCTAGATGAGCTAGCAGTCTCATGTAACAACCTACTGCTCCACACTCAATTCTTAAGGATGTGGCATGCATGCTTGTAGCATACTTCTTTTCAATGGTGGCATGCTTGAAGCATACTTCTTTTCAATGGTGGCAGGCTTGAAACATACTTCTTTTCACTTAAGCACTTTTTGTGTTTCTGTTTCTTTTTGTTTTTCTTTTTTATATATATGTATGACATGCTTGAAGCATACATATTTTCAATTTTCTCTTTCACATTTTTTTAACATGCCAAATTGAGTGAACATAAAAAGATTGCAATAAGAAACATACGAGCCTCATAGCCAATATTTAAAATAAGACTCACAATCAAGCTAATCCTTTTCGATGAACATCGCAAAGTAATAACTATAATCAATCTAGTCAAAGTATTCCGCCATGTCATGCTTTAGTTCAAATGTGACAAAGTAATTATAACCAGTCATGATCAAAGCTACACAGCATAGGAGTAAATATGATAACAAGAGCTCTACACCTCATTTGATTTCAATGGCTTGGACTTGAAGAATTGTTTGACAAGTATAATAAACAAAGCTTCTGAAAATTTAAACAATAAGCTCCCCCTCAGAATAATCCCATAGGATGCAACACACCCAACTCACTTTGCAAAAGAGCAAACCGAGTAGAATCAAGCGGTTTTGTGAGAATATCAACAACTTGAGAATCTGTATCAATAAAATGCAAAACAACATCTCCTTTTTCAACATGGTCTCTAAGAAAATGACACCGAATATCAATGTGTTTGGTTCTTGATTGTTGCACAGAATTGTTAGCAATACTAATAGCACAAGTGTTATCACAGAAAAGTGGTACACTATCCAATTCTAAGCCAAAATCCTTAAACGTAGCTATCATCCAAAGCAATTGTGAGCAAAAAGAAGCGGCAGCTACATGTTCAGCCTTAGTAGTAGAACGTGCAATAAACAACTGTTTTCTAGAAGCCCATGAAACAAAAGATGTGCCTAAAAAGTGACATGTGCTAGAAGTATTCTTCCTATCTATTTTACAACCCCCAAAATCCGCATCTGAATAAGCTCTAAGGGTAAAGCATGATAAAGAAAAATACCATAAACCAAATTCTAAAGTTGACTAAAGAAACCTAGAAATTCGCTTAACTGTCTGACGATGTGAAGCACGTGAGGAAGCTTGAAAATGAGCACACAGATATACAACAAAGTGAATGTCTGGCCTTGAAGCAGTGAGATACAGAAGTGAACCAATCATGCTTCTATATTCTTTTTTATCAACAGG
Source organism: Phyllostachys edulis (assembly GCA_036346405.1). Classification (NCBI taxonomy): domain Eukaryota; kingdom Viridiplantae; phylum Streptophyta; class Magnoliopsida; order Poales; family Poaceae; genus Phyllostachys; species Phyllostachys edulis. Next base: position 102,597,654 of record CM070549.1, read on the forward strand.
CTCTCCATCCTCGTCAGGGTCTAAAATTGTAGTGGATCCCATTGGTGTGGAGACTGGTTTGCTTGTCCTCATGTCGAAGCGACGAAGGAGATGCTTGGTGTACTTGGTCTGATGAACAAAAATACCCAGCTTTGATTGATTGATCTGAAAGCCTAGGAAAGAATGTGAGTTCTCCCATCATGCTCATATCAAATTCCCTACTCATAGTATCTGAAAACTTGGAAACAAGAGCATGAGAGGAACCACCAAAGATGATACCGTCCACATAGATCTGAACGAGTAAAAGATCATTGCATGCCTGAGAGTAAACAATGTTTTATCTACCTTGCCCATTTGAAAGTCATTTTTAAGCAAATATGATTTAAGCCTATCATACCATGCTCTAGGTGTTTGTTTTAAACAATATAAAGCTTTGGACAGTTTGTAGACATGATCGGGAAATTTAGGATTTTCAAAACCATGTGGTTGTCTTACATGAACTTCTTCCTTAATATAGCCATTAAGAAAAGCGCCCTTAACATTCATTTGATACAACCTGAAACCCTTAGATGCAGCAAATGCTGAAAGAATTCTAATGGCTTCTAATCGAGCAACAGGTGCAAAAGTTTCACCAAAATCAAGACCTTCTACCTGGGTAAATCCCTGAGCCACAAGTCTAGCCTTATTTCGAACAACAACACCATCCTCGCTTTGTTTATTCTTAAAAACACATGTAGTTCCAATAACATTATGACCATGAGGTGGTGAAACTAAAGTCCAGACTTTATTACGCTCAAAATTTTCTAATTCCTCATGCATGGCATTAATCCATGACTCATCAGATAGAGCGTGACTAACATCTTGGGGTTCAAAGGAGGAAACAAAAGTAGCATGAGTATATGAGGCATCGGAGTTATACCTGTTGCGAAGTACTCTCTTATCTAACTCACCAATCATTTGTTCAGGAAGATGACGTCGTTGAATATGCAGAGGAGCCTGTGGAGTCATTGGTGACATAAGTGTAGTAGTAATGGCCTCTACCTCATTAGAGGTAGGAACAGAGCCACTAGTTGTAGGCTCCATCGGTGTAATTACGTGTGTCGAAATGTGAATCGGGTTACCCTTTCATTGTCATCAGAGTCATAGAAGAGGTCTTCGGGTGCGTCATTTACCTGTATACCTACATTGTCGGATCTAGTACCAGGACTAGCCTCATCAAAAGTGACCTCGCAGGTCTCAGCAATTTTGTTAATTTCTAAGTTGAATACACAATAACCTTGAGTGTGAGCAGCATATCCAAGAAAAATACCACTTGAGGATCTCGATTCAAATTTATCAAGATTTCCATGTTTAAGAATAAAACATCGACATCCAAACATCCTCAAATGAGAAATATTAGGAGAATGAACAAAACGAAGTTCATGGGAAGTCTTATGCAATTTAGCTCGCAAAAAATACTCTATTAGAAATATAGCAAGCGGTAGAAATAGCTCCAGCCCAAAACTTCCTAGGTGTAGCATTTTCATTTAACATCGTTCTAGCTATCTCAATCAAAGTTCTATTTTTACATTCTACAACACCGCTCTATTGTGGCACACGAGCTGAAGAGAATTGATGATCTAAATCTTTTTCAGTACAAAAAAAAGCAAAAGAAGTGTTCTTGAATTCAATTCCATTATCACTTCTAATTGCTCTAAGTGCCCCTGGGAGTTCAGTGGTAAGTCCAAGGGCAAGCTCTCTAAAGTGACCAAAATCTTCGTCCTTAGATGCCATAAAAAGACCCAAGAGTATCTAGAGTAATCATCAACAATAACAAGAACATACCATTTATCTCCAGCTGACTGAACTCTAGCAGGACCTACAGTGCCCATGTGCAACAAATAACCAGGTGCATCAGTCATAACAAGTGTGAGTAGAGGATGTGATGCAGAAATCATCTTACCAAGACGATAAGGTGAACAAACAAAATCAATTGATTTTTCAATTTTAAGATTACGTATTCCTCTAACAAGATTCATATTACTCATATGAGCAAGATGATCAAAACCAATATGACCTAATCTACGGTGCAACTGAAATAAATCCTTAGAATCAGATGAAACAAGACACCTAAGATCAGAGGATGATGAATATGAAAAATATCCTTAAACAAACGACCAACTCGAATAATTTTGCACACTAGATCGCTAGATGAATCTAAAATGCAACATGAATGCTTTTTAAAACTCACCTCAAGATTATCGTCTATCAACTGTAAAACTGAAAGCAAATTATAGCTCAACTTATTGACAAGAGAAACATCTTTTAAAATGAATTTATCGTTGACGCGCACAATACCTCTTGCAAGAACTCGTCCTTGAGCACTGTTCCCAAAAGTAATCATCTCATCACTGGTGGCACGAGTGAGGGAGGAGGACCATCGTGAGTCTCCGGTCATGTGGCGAGAGCAACCGGAGTCAATGAACCATATGTTCTCCTTCTACTTACGACGAGCCTATAGAGCACGAACAATCGTCGGTATCTTAGTATTGGGGTTAGAGAACAAAGATTTAGGTAACCAGTACTAAGATATGCGACAAACAGGAGCAACAACAGGCAGAGACAAAAAAAACTTTTAGCTTCTGGGCACGGCCGGTCTGACCGCATGAAAAACGCTGGTCTGACTGGTCCTGTCGCAAAAACTCCCAAACCTACAGAAAAATGTTTAGAGGGAGCAAAGCAATAATAAGGAGCTTGACCAAACTCCACTCCAGATCAAGAAATCTTTCTTAACCTGTCTTTCTTTTCTTTTCGAAAGCAAAATTGAACCAAATGACCCTCTCTACCACAATGAGTGCATTGATACTTGATTTTATGAGAAGTCGTATCTATTGCCTTTACAACACCTACTTTGGTAGATAAGTCCTTTGCAAGACCAATCGATTTAAAAACAATTTGTTTTGGTTCAGATTTTACTTCAAATTTCCCACGTTCAAGAAGCTTAACAACCTTAGGAGGATTATTGTTGGCATGCTCAACAAAATTAAATCCTAAAACTTGATTTTTAACACTCACTTTTGACTTGTCTAGAATTATATTCAAAATTTTCTTACCAAAGGAAAATATCTCTAAAGTGTCCTTAAGATACTCATTTTCTTTAGCTAGAGGGGAACAAGTTGTGCATTTAACAGCTTTATTCACAAGATTCTTAGAAGCACTAGACTGAGCTAATCTTTCTTTTTTAGCAAAATCATTAAGTTGTCTAGTCAAGACTTCTATTTCTATGTTAAGTTTAGGACAGTTAGAGCAAGAAGATATCTCATGATAAAGGATCTGTTGAATTTTTTCCTGAGATGAATTAAGTCTAGCTTCTAGTAATCCACAATTAGAGCAAGTTTTAGTTTGAGTATTTGAAATACTTGACTCCAAACATGTAGGAGAACTAAACTTGAGCTTTTCAATTTCATCATTTGCGAGTTTTAATTTTTCATCACAAGAATCATGTGCCAACCTTAAATCATCAAATTTTGCATTTACAGTCCTAAGTTGAACCAAGTTTGATGCATTCATTGGCCTAGCAGTCTCCAACTCGGAATGTAAAACTTGACAAGACTCACATGATTCATTATCAAGAATGGAAACTCTAAGTTTATTAATTTCAGAAGTTAAGCTTTCAACAAGACAATTATTTTCTTTCAGTTTCTTTTTTTTTTTGTCTTTTTCAATTCAATAGCAAGTTTAATCAAACCATCTTCAAGCTCATGATATGATGGTCTTACCTCATCAGGATCACTGTCGTCGTCGTCGTTGTCATTTCTTGCCATGAAGCACATGCCCGTGAAGTCGCCGTTGTTATTCTTCTTACCTTTAGCACCATCATTGTCGTGGTCATCGTTGTCGCAACTCTCATATTCCACATCATTCAGATCAAGACGCTCGATAGCCGAAAGAACCACCCTTGGTGTTGTTGTTTTTGGATGGCCGACGACGATAATTCTTGCCTTCCTTGATCACCTTCCCCTTGAGCTTGGGACTCTCTGACTTAATGTGGCATGGCTCGCCACACTCATAGCACCTGATCGAACTTGACACGCAACCTCGCTTCCTCATCCTCATGTTGTTGAGTGCCTTGTATGCCTGTGAGGAGATCAACACCAAGTCCTCTTCAGCGAGCTATTCGAACTGTTCCTCTGAAAAAGAAGACAAAGCAGACACAAGAAAAGAACTCGACGAAGCAGCCTACACGAGGTTAGTCGCAAGTGCTAAAGATAAATGTTTATCAATATTAGATGGCAAAGCTTCCATCTCATAGATTTTCAATCTAGAGTAAAGATCATCCATGGCTAAAGTATCTAGATCGATAGTTTGATTTATAGTTGTGACAACCATCAACCACTCAGAACCTATTGAATACGGCAATCAGAGGGGGGTGAATTATTGTAGTAATCTCTTCTCGAATTACCGAGGATGATCTGCGTTGGATTGAACCTACGACTGAAAACACCGTACTCATGCGTGATGCCTCCTAGTTGTTGTGCTCTGATCTACTCTGCCTGCCGATGCTGTTGGCAACAATCAGGTGATCGACACGGCACGTGATTGACAACAGTGAAGTCGATGGAGGAGCACTATCTCGCCACGCACTGCTTGGAACGAATCCTAGATTAACTCTTAACCTCTCCCTCTGTTTTTATATGCTAGAGCCCTAAACAGTGTCCTCATCGACACAGACACAAAATCCTCTCCTTCCGGAAATCAAGGGACCGGAAACCCTTCCAAACATGGGTTTTCCAAAATCTCTAAATCTTTCAGTTATGAACACCTTCCACAACTCCTTACGCGTCGAAGCCTCCAGGACTGCACCTCTCATAGCTACTCCACGCATCATGCATTCACCTTTGATCTCCACATGAACCAGCGTAAGCCCGACCACCTTGTGACATCCTCAACCGCATGAACCTTAGATTTCCCCATCCTAGTCCCAGTCCTCCTCGTCATCAACCATGATCGTCTCCACGCCCAACTTGCACATGCAAAGACCAAAGAACGTTTTCACGGCACAAGTTCTCCAACTTGACCAATATCAGTCCACACACACATATCACACGAACCAGATCATCCATAATCTTAATTTCCATGAGACCCCTCTGTAAAACTGGTCTAACCACTATGCACAAGCCGGTCAAATCGCTGGTCGATCAAACACGAGTACTCGAGGTACTCAAAGATTACAAGAGTTGAAGCACTCGAAGCCTATGACTACCTATCGTGAAGCCTACGACCACTAGTCGTAAGGCCTACGACTACCGATTTTCGACCAAGCACTGTAGCTTCCGACCATCGACTATGTATTGTAGCCTTTGACCATCGACCAGGTACTACTGTAGCCTTCGACCAGGTATTGTATCTTTCGACCATCATCTAGGTACTGTAGCTTTCGACCATCAACCAGGTAAGCTTCGACCAGGTACTGTAGCTTTTGACCATCGACTAGGTAAGCTTCGACCAGGTACTGTAGCTTTTGACCATCGACCAGGTACTGTAGCTTTCGACCATCGACCAGGTACTATAGCTTTCGACCATCGACCAGATGATGTAGCTTTCGACCATCGACCATATGATGTAGCTTTCGACCATCGACCAGGATATTCAAATGACCGAAACTTTCAGAACAGCGAATATCAGTGCAACCCAAATGTCAATTATTCATCATCACAATATTCACGACCTATCCACAAGGTCTAACGGGTTGTATGAAAAGGCCCAGTTTAATGGCGCATAAGATTAAGTCCTTGACAAGTTACTCAGACGAGTCTACCACAAACCCACAACGTGTTATAATCACACCATCAATCCACAACCGCTTGCCAGAGCGAAAATCATTTTTGTTTAACCAAGACCAATGACATACCCTGTCATGGTACACAAATTTTATCAACAGTGGCTAACCACCACGATTTCATATCTCATTAAGTCAAGATTAATTAGTATGACACGTGGTAATGAACCCATCATAACTAAGCATGACTAAGCATATGAGCGATACCCATGTTGGTGATACAAATATGTCCAACTAAAATTATCCATGCTAGGGTGACAAATGATTTATGGCATTCAAATATTCAATGGAGGCATAATGACAACAGGTGATAGCTAATGCCAAAGCAGTTGATATAAAGATAGCATACAATTGATATGAAACAATATACTTTTGAAATGATAGGTTCAAAATAATCAAAGGACTACAACTTGCCTTGGAATAGATCCTGAGATTGGTCTTGATCTTGATGCACTCCTCCTTTCTCAAAATTCCCCGAAGAATCAATGTCTACTCGCAAATGAAGCAAATAAAACAAATAAATACAAAAAAGAGAGAAAAAAATACAAAAATCAAATAAAAATCTCAAGAAAATAGAGCTCGAATTTAGATGAATTTATAAATTTGAATGGGCTTAATCGGAGTTCAGATGAAGGAGAACGAGCTTCTTGAAGATCTAAATCTAAAAAAAATACCAAAATTGGATTTTCTAGATTTTTCCGAATTATTTCTCTACCAAAGTACCGATTAATGATGTCAGCATGACATCAGCCCTAAAAATCAAAATTAAAAGAAATACGAGAAAATTAGGATTAGACACTGACAAGTGGGCCCACGGTTTATAGACCGGGTCCACGAAGATGGTGCACGAGTCTATGGGTTCACGAGTTCACTGCACAGTGGATCTGACAATGGGACCCACAGCCAAAGGGATGGCTCACGGTGCACCGGGTTTACCAAGGATTGAATCTGGGTTTGGATTTGGGCGTGCCACGCGTGCGTACACACGACGATGACTGGACGGTGACTAGGCAACACTGGGATGACACGTAGGCACCAGGGCTGACACGGCTGGTGACACGGTGGCTCAATGGTGACCAAGCTCTGGTGAACATGGTTTCAGCGACTGGAGGCTCTCCAGCGACGACAGGGTAGCGGATTCGGGCAAAGGCAATGCGGGGATCACAGTGACGTGGTCAATTCGCACCGAAGACGACCACAGCGGCGGCGGCGACAAGATAAGCGGTGAAATGGCACGGTTGAATAGTGGCAAGGCCTTGTGGTGGTTCTCCGAAGACGAGGAGGTGCGCACCGCACAGAATGCGAGGTGACAATCCCAATGCTGACGACGATGAGGACAATGACTCACCGATGTTGGCGCAATGTGGCGGAGAAGGCTATGGTAGTGCTTGACTTCTTGAGCTCAATTTGACCAAGCGGCGGTGCGACTCGAGGAAAGAGCTAGGGTTTTGGGAGAGAGAGGTTGGTGTGACGGTTTTGACACAGTCGGGGCCTTTAAATAGGGTCGGAGGAGGAAGAGTCCATGAGGATGCCGACGGCGACGTGCACGTGAGGAAAACAGAGAAGGAGTTCGCGTTGAAGACGATGATGACATGTGTGTAACATCCTAGTTTTTCTGAGCTTTTTGAATTTTCAAAATAAAAAATAACTATTTGGTTTTGTTGAATTTCTGAAGCTTAACTTGGAATTTTAGAATTCAAAAAAAATTAATTTGAATTAATCAAACTTCAATTAATTCAAAGTTTGGTTTGTTTTGAGTTGCTGGAGTTCTCGGGTGTTCAGCATTCCCTTTCTCTATTCGTCTCGTTCCCTCCCTCTCGTTTGGACCTCCCCCTCAGTCCAGACCTCCCTCTCGTGTGGACCTCCCCCTCAGTTTAGACCTCCCTCTCGTTTGGACCTCCTCCTCAGTCCAAACCTCCTGGGCGGTCCTAGGAGACCTCCTGGGTGGTCCTGGGAGACCTCCAGGTGGTCACGACCGGCCCCGCCTGTCAGCCCTGCTCACCTTCTTTTTCCTCCCGTCCCGTCACGTCCATCTTGGACTTAAAAGTCTTCGCAAGCATTAAATGCTGGTTGTGTCGCATTAAATGATGTCCTGCATGTACCTATTCCCCCCTCTTGTCTCCTCCCCTACCTGCCCCCATCTCCTCCTTCACCTACCCTTGAACGCGTGCGCCTCTGAGTCTCTCAGCGACTCTCCCCGTCTCCCCTAGCTATAAAAGCCTGAGCAACCCTCTTTCATCTCCTTTTTCCCCCCCCCAACTCTCTTGCTCTCGCCCAGTTTTACCGTGCTTGAAATTTCACCACCGTCCACTGGAGCCTGTGTCGTTGCTTCCTTGTCACCAAAGGGTTCGCCAGAGCGCCTGCGCCGTCGTTTCCTCATTGCCAAAGGGTTCACTGCCCGCACCGTTCGCTGTCCCCCTCTAGTCTTCTCTGGTTTCTCTCTCTATTCTGGTGAGTTTCTCCGTGCCCTGTTCTCTTCCTTTCTCCTACGACCACGTTACGTAGTCGTATCCTTCCTGTATCCCTCTTACGACCACATCGAGTAGTCGTATCCTTCGTTAGACCTCCTCAGGACCTCCCCCCTCAGGACCTCCTCCTTAGAACCTCCCCCTCATCTTTATTTTGGTTCTTGTTTGGTAGTTTTTTGTTTTTGTTGGATTTGTTGTATTTATTTGGCTCCTTTCGCATGTGTAGATTCCGGCTTCTCTGAAGAGTTCTTGGACCCAGCAACCTCGACCAAAGAATCTCAGCTCTTCAACGAAGGCAAGTCGTAAATCTTTGATCATGTCTTACCCAGTTTGCAAAATTATATCGGTTTATACCAATATGCATGGCTAATTGTATAAAAAATGGTTCGGAAAATAGCTAAATACCTACTTGACAGTATGACTGCTTGAATACTTGAGATTGACATGTTGATATGTACCCTTGGACACCATAGGTTGGGTAATCTTAGTTGGACATCTTTGAGATACCAACATGGGTGCGTATATTGCTTAGACATGCTTTAGTTATACGATGTCTCTCGATCACATGATTCAATGATGGTGAATTTGACTTAATGATATATGGAATTGTGGCGCGGCCACTGTTGCTAAAAGATGTTGTGCCATGGCTAGGGTGGTCATTTGGCCGGGTTGGACCCAAAATGATTTATACTCGGGCGAGTGATTGTGTAGTAAAGGGGGTGCAGGAAGCACATTGGGATGTGGTTGTTTCGCCTGAGTAGTCACTAAGGACTTACCTTACAAGCCATTGATTCGGGCCATACCGTGCAACTACAAGTTCATTATGGGGTGGACCTGGCCAACTAATTAGCAATGCTTTGATTTAGTTCTGTTTTGGTGGAAGTGTGAAACCTGGGATAGACATTCACACTTGGCGCAAGAGGGGGCTAGGAAGGTGAATCCTTACTGAGCGGAACCAGGTCAAAACAGAGCTTTGTAAAGGCCTTGTCACATGCTCTAGACTGCTTACCTAAGGTAGTGAGCAGGGACATCAACGGGTGTCCAACCAACTAAAGAGGTCGTGTCTTGTGGGTCAAGCTATACAACCTCTGCAGAGTGTAAAACTATTCGAATAGCCGTGTCTCCGGTTATGGACAATGCCTGGTGATTTCACGCAAGGGGTGGGTTTTCTCAAAAATATGGTCATGGTTGGTTCCGAGTGGTCTGGGAAGTGAGCAGGGTGTTCACGAGTGGTCTGGGAAGTGGATAGGGTGTTCACGTGTTGTTTCAAAGAAACTTGATTACTTATGTATTAGTCTTTCAACTTGTGCTTTGCAATCTACTTACTGTATTTTCAGTCAATTCTACTTTCTGCAAAGTAACCAATAAAGCTATCCTTGTCAAGCCTGGCATGAATACTATTTGCATACATTTCCCTACGACTTGCTGAGTATATTCAAAGTACTCACGGCTTTATGCCCTCTGGTTGATCAGTCGTCGAAGAGGACCCTGGGAGCTCCGACCTCTTTGAAGAGGAGTTCTTCGAAGACCATGCACGCTAGGAGATGTCCTCCACTCGATTGCCTATGGGCATGTCGAATGGCTCCACGAGTGTTTTGTTTTCCGCTGCGAGCTCTCTTTTGTTGTAAGCCCTATGTGACAACTCTGTAAAAACCTTGACCATAAGGTCTTTTGCTGCTATTAATATTATTTGTCTACTTCTTCTATAGTTTGTTGTATGGTTTTGATTACATCAATGTTGAAACTGTGCGGACTAGCTACTGATCATGGGACTAGTTCCGAATGCACAGAGGGTCCCGGGGTTGCTTACTCGGGGTCCCGACAACGTGGTTAGGCGGGGTCCACAAGCCAGCTGGTGCAGCTCAGACGCGGTCACGTCATAAGCTGTTAATTTCTGACTAGCTAAAGGGTCACACGCGTGCACAAAAGAGAGAGAAATAAGCGGGCTGCGACGGGAAATGGGCCGAAAGTGGGAATTAGGCCGAGAAAAGGAGAATAGGAATGGGCCAAGGGCTAGGGTTTCAGCCCAAGAGGCTTTCCGAGATTTTAAATAGATTTTCTATTTTAGAAAATACTGAAAATACAAATGGCAATTAGAAAATAGCAAATGAACTCGGAACAATTCTAGAAAAATCTAGAAAATATATCCAAGCACAAAGTATCCAAATAAATAATTTTGAAAATAGTTGATGTTGACATTAATCATATAAATTGTTTTGCTTTTGAAAGTCCATATTAAGCTTTATTAAAATTCAAATAAAATCTTGGTGGACTTTTCCATAGAGCTAAGCTACTCAAAAAGATTTTTAAACTTCAGAAAATTGGAATGTTATAGTAACCACTGTTAAGAAGTGGATTGAACGTAGGAGGGTGATAGAATTCCTAAAGGGGCTAAACCCAGAGTTTGATGGAAGGCGAGCTACTATGTTTCATCAGCCTTCATTGCCTTCTTTAGAGGAAGCTATTGCAGTAATTGCACAAGAGGAGACTAGATTGAAGGTGTTGTCTAGTTCCAAAGCATCAGAGCCACCAATATGTCCTGCTTTTGTAGTTGTTGAAACTAGGGAGTGTTTCAACTGTGGTGAGAAGGGGCACTTGATTCGCAATTGTCGTGCCCCACGCAAGCCTAATCATGGAAGGGGAAGAGGCAGTGACAGAGGTGGACCAAGGGGAGGAGGTAGAGGCCGTGGATATAGGGATGATCACAGAGCTAATGTGGCGACAACTACTAGTGATAATGTTGCTAGCCTTGCTCATTCAGATTCTCATTCGAACTAGATACTAGATTCAGGTGCATCTCAACATGTCACGAGTATGTCAGTGAATTTAAATCATATACACCATACCCATATACTCACAGTGAAACAATCCAAACTGCTGATGGAACATCTCACCCCATCAGAGGTGTTGGTACAGTACAATGCACTCCTTCCATCACATTATCATGAGTTTTATATGTTCCCTCCTTTCCGGTTAATTTGTTTTCAATAAGTGCTTTAGTTGATCATATGGGCTGTCAAGTTTCCATTGATTGTGAGAATTGTTTAATTCAGGATAGACGAACAGGGAAGAGACTTGGGATTAGAGTCAGGCGTGATGGACTCTGGTACTTAGATCGAAGGGGAACAAGTAAAGCAGTGTGTCTTGCATTGACAGCTGTTGCAAGTAAGGAGGAGGCTGAGGTAATGCTTTTGCATTGTCGGTTGGGACATATATCTTTTGAGACTATGACAAAATATTTCCTAATAAAATGAGTAAGGTGGATAAATGTAAATTGGTATGTGATGCATGCGAGTTTGGAAAACATACAAGGGCATCATATGTGAGCAGAGGACTTCGAAGTGTATCATCCTTTATATTAATGCACTCTGATGTGTGGACCTCTCCTGTTATTTCTGTGAGTGGAATGAAGTACTTTGTTACTTCATTGATTGCTATCCTCATATGAATTGGATATATTTCATGAAACATAAAAATGAGGTGCTAAAATGCTTCCAAGACTTCTATGCTTACGTTAGAAACCGATTCAACACTCGTGTTCAAATTATCAGAACTGATAATGGGACAGAGTATGTGAACAATGAATTTGGTAGTTTCCTCTCAATAGAAGGAATACTACATCAAACTTCTTGTCCTGATACACCTCCTCAAAATGGAGTGGCTAAAAGAAAGAATCGTCATCTGTTGGAGGTAGCTCGGTCACTTATGTATACAATGAATGTGCCAAAATTCTTGTGGAGTGAAGTAGTTATGACTGATACATATCTTATTAATCGCATGCCATCATGTGTACTTGGGATGAAAACTCCTTTGAAATGGTATTTGGGAAGAATGGATTTATTATTCCCCCAGAGGTATTTGGATGCACTTGTTTTGCTAGAGATCATAGGCATTCAGTGGGAAAGCTAGATCCTCAAGCTATCAAGTGCATCTTTATAAGCTGTTCACCTGGACAAAAGGGGTACAAATATTGGAGTCCATCCGAAAGGTGTACATTTGTGAGCATGGATGTGACCTTAAGAGAATCTACCCTATTTTATGGAGAGAAGACAGATCTGAGTACCTTATTTACTGATATTGACCCCACTGATGTATGTGATGATGGTCAAGAGGAGGATGAGACGCCAGACACCAAAGAGGAATAAAAGAAGGTGGTGATTGGCTCAATCCCATGTCCTGTGAGTGAATTCACATGCGAGCAACAATGGAGAAGGCCAAACAAAGAAGAAAATCCACTGGTTTACACAAGGAGAAAGTCAAGAAATTCAATGGTACAGCCAGTGGAGCAGCAATGATATCAAGCTGTTGTTGAGGTGGAAGATCAGTCATCTAACTCTTTAAAACCTATGCAAGTGTCCTTTGATACAAGGGGAGAAAAGGAAACACAAGCTCTACAAGAAAACCTCCATCAAGGTATGGCTTTGAAGATATCACTACCAAGGATGGTAATGTGAACGACATAGCTAACTATGTCTCATATGTGTCTCTATCTCCTGCCTACAGGCCTTTGTTGCATCATTACAATCAGCAGTGATTCCAAAGGATTGGAGAGAAGTAAAACAGGATCCAAAGTGGTACACGGCCATGTTGGAGAAGTTAGCGGCTCTTGAGAATAACAAAACCTAGGGTCTTATACCTTTCCCTGTAGGAAAGAAGGCGGTTAGCTGCAAGTGGGCGTACGCTGTGAAGCAAAATCCTGATGAAAAGGTAGAGAGGTACAAGGCGTGGCTTGTGGCGAAGGGTTACAGCCAAACATATGGAATTGACTATGATGAAACCTTTGCACCGGTGGCAAAGATGAGAATGGTGAGGACATTAATATCCTGTGTAGCTAACTTTGATTGGCCATTGTATCAACTAGATGTTAAGAATGCATTTCTGCATGGAGACCTTCAGGAGGAATTATATATGGAAACTCCACCTGGGTTTGCCACCTCACAAACTAAGGAAAAGTGTTGAGATTAAAGAAATCTTTGTATTGTCTTAAGCAGTCACCAAGGGCGTGGTTTGATCGATTCAGGCGTGCAATGTGTGGTTTGGGGTATAGACAATGTAATGGAGATCATACAGTGTTCTATCGCCATTCTGAAAGCCATATCACTATTCTTGCTGTGCATGTGGATGATATGATTATTACAAGGGATGATACTCGGGAAATATCTCGACTAAAGGAGAATCTAAGAAAGGAGTTTGAAGTTAAGGATCTAAGCCAACTCAGATATTTCTTGGACATTGAGATTGCAAGATCCCCTAGGAGGTAGTTCTTTCACAGTGAAAATATGTATTGGATCTACTTAATGACATAGGTATGCTTGGATGTCGCCCAGCTTCAACTCCTATTGACTTGAACCACAAGCTATGTGCTCAGCCAGGAGATCCAGTGGATAAAGTGAGATATAATAGGCTTGTAGGACGGTTGATTTATCTATATCACACTAGGCCAGATATAGCCTACGATGTGAGTATGATAAGCCGATACATGCATGATCCTGTAAGTGGTCATCTGGAAGCTGCACTTAGAATCCTGAGATACTTGAAGGGAAGCCCGGGAAAGAGGTTATGGTTCAAGAAGAATGGACACCTAAATGTGGAAGGATACTATGATTCAGATTGGGCTAGCCGCCCTGATGACAGGAGGTCAACTTCAGGTTACTGTGTGTTTATAGGTGGTAATTTGGTGTCCTGGAGGAGTAAGAAGCAACCGGTGGTATCTCGCTCTACCGCTGAAGCGAAATACAGGGCAATGTTAGTAAGTTTGAGCGAGATGTTAAGGATGAGAAATCTTCTATCTGAGCTGAAGTTGTTGAAGGATACTCTCATGGAGTTATGGTGCGATAACAAGTCAGCAATAAACATTGCTAATAATCCAGTCCAACATGATTGAATGAAACATGGGGAGATAGATCACTTCTTTATCAAAGAGAGATTGGATGAAGGAGCACTAAAGTTGGGCTTTGTAATGTCACGAGAACAAATAGCTGATTGCCTAACAAAAGGTTTAGGTGTTAAAGAGTATATATCAGCATGTAATAAGATGGGAATGATATATATATATATATATATATATATATATATATATATATATATATATATATATATATATATATATATATATATATATATATATATATATCACCCATCTTAAGGGAGAGTGTTGGGTGGTGTCGGCGCATTAGGCCTATGTACACTTATATATACTATTAGTGAGAGAGAGAATGAATAGGGATCAAAAAATTTCCCCATCCATTGAAAACTACAAATACTATGGTGAATGGCGATGGCATAGGGTGGGTAGGAGGCAGGTGATGCTCAACTAATGGGATTTTTTTAAAAATTTTGATCTCATGGTGCCACGTTAATTGCAAAAGTAGCATCGTTGGCACCAAAATTGCAAATCTGGTATCTTGCCGAGCACGGGATCCAGGATGCTGACACGTGTAACATTCTGCGTTGAGGGAGCGTGGAAGCTAGGGGAGTGACGCAGAACGTGGCGGGTCCAGACGGCTTCCACGCCACCGGAGCGCGGCAGGGAACCGACGGCATACCGTGGAGCCGGAGTGTGGTAAGCAATTGAAATAACCGATGTTGCTTTCAAGCAACAGGAAGAAGGTGAATGAAAAATCAAAACATGAATAAAAAAAATCGAAACATTGCTTTCAAGCAATAGAACGGGAATCAAAACGTGAATAAAAAAAATGAGACGTTGCTTTTAAGCAATAGAACGGGAAAAAAGTAATGCCTTTGTGTGCTCCGATCCCGCACTCCAGTCCCGTCTACCGTCCTTCCGCGCTCGGGTGACGCGGAAGCCACCCGGGCTTGCCACCTCTCGCGCCAAAAGCCTGGTTCCCGCACTCGCCCGATATTCCACGCAGCTCACTGGCTTTCCGCGCTTCCCCAACGCGGAATGTTACACGTGTCAGCATCTCGGACTTCCGCACTCGGCAGGAAGCCAGATTTGCAATTTCGGTGCTAACAGTGCTATTTTTACAATTAACATGGCACCACGGGGCCAAATTAAAAAATCCAACTGATGCCCTTCGATCCCCATCATCATCTACTTATATCATGGGCTATTTTGCTCTCGTTTTCATCACCACCGGGGATTTTACAGGGATGGATCCCCATTGTCATCTCTTACTAGTGATCGACAGGTGAACAACTTGGTCATGGATCAGTTAAACATGTTGACTACTTGTATATCGGTGGATTTTACAGGGATGGATCCCCGTTGTCGTCTCTACTAGTGATAGGTGAACAACTTGGTCATGGATTAGTTAAACATGTTGACTACTTGTATATCTAAGCGACGAAAATATTGATTCCCCGAACTTGCTTTCTCCACACAGATGAAGACCTGGTACATATGGGCATTGCTTTGCTCCTCCTTTAAGGCTTGAACTGCTACGTTGCGGAAAAAAAAACTCCACAAAACATGCATCAATGCATGCCTGACATCTCCACATGTCACTGTTGTTTTGACAGTGGCTACCTGGAATATTCAGGATAGAAAAGGAGGAAAACAATGTGCCGTTCAATATCCGGCGTAGACAAAAACAGAAAGATCTTCTCATTTACGCTCAAAACCTCTGTGCGTTTCAGTCCTCACAAAATGTTGAGCGTCGCCGTACGCGAGTCCACAGAATGGATTGCCCGCGAATATGGTCGCTGAATCCGTGCAAATTAACTTGCTACAATTATACTGCGTGCTATCACACGTAAGAGCTCAGCACAAAAGTTCTAAAAAGTTCTACGTCGACGGTGCTAATCAACAAGCGTAATGTACTACTGATGTAGCCGCGCAACCTGAACCATGCTCTCCACACGCGGAAAACTCTAGGCGAGGACGCGAGGCATCGCTCACACGCAAAACTGTGCGCAAGCTGCTGCCGTCATATGAGGATAGCAATCTGTGGACGAGATTTCGCGGGGTCTGTGCGTGCGCACCGTGTCGCGGTAGTCGTGAGCCGTCCATCTCCGGATCTGCGGCTGCAATTCGCGCGCACAAGTTCCAAACACGGCCGCGGTCATTTCAATCTGTACCGTTGGATTTGATCTCGACGGTCTACGACTAGGGTTTTCCGTGCGCACGCGTCGTCGCGTCGACCAGTCGTAAGCCATTGGATCCAAGATCAACGGTCCATATTCGTTGGTTCCGCACGAGCGCGAGCGTGCGTGCGACCAGTCGTTGGGTCGTCCGATTCAAGATCAACGGCCTAGATTCGTCCACGTCGATTTGAGTTTAGGAAATTCCCGAGGGAATTATTTGTGAACTGAAAAAGGTAATAAACTTCAAAAATGCATATCTATTTTATTTTAGCTCCATTTGAGTTGATTCAAATTTTGTTAGCTCTGGTTTGAACTCAGCTTTAATCTAAAAATGTTTGAAAGCTTAGTTTGGCTCCAGAAAATGGAAAACCAGGTCCTCACAGTTGACTACTTGTATATCGGTGGATTTTACAGGGTTGGATCCCCGTCGTCGTCTCTACTAGCGATAGGTGAACAACTTGGTCATGGATTAGTTAAACATGTTGACTACTTGTATATCTAAGCGACGAAAATATTGATTCCCCGA
This sequence comes from Phyllostachys edulis, assembly GCA_036346405.1. Classification (NCBI taxonomy): domain Eukaryota; kingdom Viridiplantae; phylum Streptophyta; class Magnoliopsida; order Poales; family Poaceae; genus Phyllostachys; species Phyllostachys edulis. Next base: position 102,614,491 of record CM070549.1, read on the forward strand.
ACTTGCTTTCTCCACACAGATGAAGACCTGGTACATATGGCCATTGCTTTGCTCCTCCTTTAAGGCTTGAACTGCTACGTTGCGGGAAAAAAAATACTCCACAAAACATGCATCAATGCATGCCTGACATCTCCACATGTCACTGTTGTTTTGACAGTGGCTACCTGGAATCTTGAGGATAGAAAAGGAGGAGGAAAACAATGCGCCGTTCAACATCCGGCGTAGACAAAAACAGAAAGATCTTCTCATTTACGCTCAAAACCTCTGTGCGCTTCAGTCCTCACAATAATGTTGAGCGTCGCCGTACGAGAGTCCACAGAATGGATTGCCCGCGAATATGGTCGCTGAATCCTTGCAAATTAACTTGCTACAACTATACTGCGTGCAAATTAAGAGCTCAGCACAAAAGTTATACGTCGACCGACGGTGCTAATCAACAAGCGTGATGTGCTACTGATGTAGCAGCGCAACCTGAACCATGCTCTCCACACGCGGAAAACTCTAGGCGAGGACGCAAAGCATCGCTCACACGCAAACCAGTGCGCAAGCGGCAGCCGTCACGGGCTCATGGCCATGACGTTACGCCCTTCCCTGCCACTGACGCCTATCCAGTCCAGTCAACTGCGCGTAGTCTCCATAAAGCTCGATCCGACCGCACAGCTGCATGCCACGGCTAGCTGACATGCGGGGTCCCCCTCGATCTCCTCCCGTTCAAGACGCGGCGCCCATCAGCCCATAACCAGTTTGCTCGTCACACGATGGCTTCCTCTGCTCGTGCCTCGTGACATCTATCTCATCTATTTATACACGCACATACTGCTCGGCGTTGGTGCATCGGTTCTGCAGTGGCGACCGCGACGGACTCCATGGCGGACCAGCTCATCTCCACGGCCGTGCACGACAAGCTGCCCGAGAGCTACGTCCGCCCGGAGACGCAGCGCCCGCGCCTTGACGAGGTCGTCCCCGACGCGCACATCCCCGTCGTCGACCTCGCCAACCCCGATCGCGCCACGGTCGTCTCCCAGATCGGCGCCGCCTGCGCCTCCCACGGCTTCTTCCAGGTTCCAACAACACGTCATTCCATTTCTTTCAATTTTCATTCCGTGCTGCAACAAGATTCCTCGTGATATTGACAGAAGTGGTGGAGCTGACTCCGTGCTCTGTTTTGCCCACTGGCGTGTGTGATAAATTCATCAGGTGCTCGACCATGGGATACCTGTGGAGCTGATGCTGGCAGTGATGGCGGTGGCGCACGAGTTCTTCCGGCTGCCGCCGGAGGAGAAGGCCAAGCTCTACTCCGACGACCCGGCCAAGAAGATGCGGCTGTCCACCAGCTTCAACGTGCTCAAGGAGACCGTGCACAACTGGCGCGACTACCTCCGCCTGCACTGCCACCCGCTTGAGCAGTTCGTCCCGGACTGGCCAGATAATCCACCACCCTTCAGGTATCATCAAGCTCAGCAACCATTTATTGCTTCCATTACGTACTCTTCCTAGCTCGCTTGTAAAAACTGCAAGTAGGTATCACTGGATCTTGCTTGCTAAAATTGACGCCAAGTGCTGAAAGAAATAGAATAGACCGACTACAACTTGTGTTGCTTATTTGAACAGGACAAATTATGTGGCTGCCTTTCCAATTCACATTGTTAATTTCAAGTCCTCGTCCTTCAGCATAATTTTTTTCCTGGGAAAATGCACATTTCTTAAATCGCTACTCACGAATAGCAAAGCAAAATTGTTGACGTTTTCAACTGTACACATACAGAGAAACCAATCTTTTTTCTTTCCTCGTTAGACTGAACGATGTTTCAAGCAAGTCTGACAATACCACTCTGCCATGTGCTAGAGAGGCAAGCCCTCCATTTTTAACCATTTCTAGGATAGACAGAGCTCCTGCTTTCAGAAAAGGTTAGTTCAGGACAGAAATAAGGAAGGGGGAAATGGCAGTGGTCGTGAGACCACGACTCCACCTACCTAAATGTTTTTTGTAGAGTACTGTATCACTCCAAACGTTGGCAACCATTAGTGTTAGTGTAATATTTCAAAAAAAAATATATATCTTCACCTAGTGCTACTTCAAAGATGTTTGGTTCCACGTAATATTATTTCCACTCTTTTCTCGTATTTAAATTATGTAAAACATTTGATCCACACGAAAAGATACTTTTGCCCCACTGTCACACTTAACGTTCCACACAATACCTTTCAAGACGTAGCGGTTCTGCTCAATGTTATAATCCAGTGAGGTCATAAGGTTTTAGTCCATGTGAACACTGTGCTTCCATCATGTAGAATGTAACAATAGTATGACTTAATGGTGAAGCCACCTAATAAAAAAAATAGAGACGACACAGGTGATGTTGAAGATACAAATTATGCTCACATGTATCTTGTCAAACAAAAATGTGACCACAAACATTCTGCATCACCTTAATTGCTTGCATATTTCCCAATCTTTGGCCTTGAATCCGGAATAGGGATGGACATGCTCCACAATTAGTGTCATTGACTAACTGCAGTGGTATCTAGAACTAAGACCTAGTCACATTAAGCGCGACTGTGCAGGCAAATGTGTCTTTTCACGCGGGTCGAATGTTGAAAAACTATTTAAAAGAGGGGAAAAGGGCGGAAATCGTATTATGTGGAACCAAACATCTTTGGAGTAGTATTCTCTGAAGAAAAATCTTTGGAGTGGTATGCCGGTGGTTGCCAACGTTTGGAGTGGTATAGTATGAATTATTATCCCATGTTTTTACTAGCAACTAGTATGAATGGAATGTCACCTGAGGGAGAGCAAAAACAAGAAGAAACTGGAGTGAGTGTGACCTGTCAATGCCTTTTTAATGCTACTGCACTCATAAGAGGCAAGCATGGACATTGTTGGAGAGTTCGTATTAGAGTCTAATATAGAAGTTGTTTTAGGGTAGGATTGCATCTTGAGACTATAAATAATGGATGTGGGGGTCCTGAGGAACAACACACAATTATTCCCTAAAACTCTACATGGTATCAGAGCCATCTCCCGCCATCGAACCCTAACCCTAACCGTACTCACCTCAAATCCAGATCCGTTGCCGCCCCACTGCTTGAGTCGCACCGTGACCGCACCTCGTGGGTAGGCGCGTGGGCCACCGTCGCTTGCTGTTTGAGTCACTAAGCTCGGGAGAGAGGCGCTCGGGCTTGGGAGGAAGAAGAAGAGGTTAGGCGTGGGAGGAGCTTTGTTGTGGCCGAATCGTGGGGGAGGGGAAGAATCTCGGGAGGAGGAGGAAGCTTTGCCGGTCCCTGGAGGAGGAAGAGAATCAGGGGAGGAGAAGAATCTCTGCTGTGGATGACGAATCGAGGAGGAAGAAGTGTTTGCTTTGACAACGAATCAGAGGAATCGGAGAAGGAGGCTGCGCTGGGGGAGAAGAATAGATTTGTTGTACTTGCTTTGCTGTGAGGAGAATTGGTGTGGCAGGGTCAGGATCTGGTGTGGTGTCGGTGGAGGGGATTCAATCCGGTTGTGAGGAGAATTGGTGTGGTGTCGGTGGAGATCCGATCCGGTGTGGTTTTTTTTTATTACGTGGCGTGGTGTGGCTGCTGGTTTTAGGGATGGTTCAAGAGGTGTTGGCGATTGTGTTTGTGATCGTGGAGTCGTGATTTGTTGATGTGTGAAGAGGTTGTCGTGATCGTCAATACGCATGGGCAATAGGCAAGAGGACGATTTGGCGAAGGCTGTGTAACCGGTAGAAGATGAATCCTGAGGAGATCAAAACTGCGAGAAAGGCTGAGGAAGAAACTGTGCGAAAAGTTACGGAGAATAGTATTGTGATTATGGATGGGGGAAGTGGAGAATCCTCTTTGGTCACAAAAGGTGATATCAGAGGTATATTGCAGGACCTTATCATGATGGGTTTGATAGGTCTAGGGCTGAAATGAGATCATCAAAGTTGAAGCTGGAATTGATGCCAAATGATGTGAAGTTAGAAGGGAGCAAGAATTACTTGAGTTGGTCCAGGAGGGCTCAGTTAATTCTGAAGACGAAGGGGATAGATCACTATCTGCAGGATACCTGCGTCAAGCCTGCAGACAAGGGGAGTACTGATTGGAGGTTGTGGAACACCACTAACTCTGTGATGGTGGTATGGTTGTTGACTTCGGTGTATCCGTCCATTGCTAGGATGGTAGAGGTGATCCCAACTGCAACAGTGATGTAGAAGACGTTGGGGAATATGTACTTCAGGGTTGGCAATGTGATGATGATGGTGGAGGTTCAGGGCAAGGTAGATGCTCTGAAACAGGGGGAGAAGACTGTTCAAGAATATGCTAGTGAGTTGCAGCAGTTATGGGCAAATTTGGATCAATATGATCCACTAGAGCTGAATGCTGGTGATATTGAGTTTGGTAGAGCGTGGCTGCAATGTAGGAGGGTCACTCACTTCTTGAAAGACTTGAACCCCTGAGTTTGAGAGCAGGAGGGCTTCAATATGTCGCTAGGTGGTATTGCCAACTATGGAGGAGGCTTCGGCTATGGTTGTCGAGGAAATTCGACAGAGAGTGATGGTGGGTAGCAACTCTATATGGTCAGCGTACACCATAACTAATGACAGAGGGTGTTACAACTGTAAGTAAACAGGACACCTGAGTTGGGCGTGTCCTCTCTTACGAACTGGAGGTCGCGAGGGTGATTGGATTTGCCGTGATATGAGATGCAGCAACTCGAACTTTGCAAGGAGAACCGGGTGATACAAGTGTGGAACATCTCGCCCTAATAGAGTTGGTGTGGGAATAATAGATCTGGTGAAGGAGGTCAAGGTGGAGGTAGAGGAAGAGAAAGTGGTGTCCCCAGGGCTAATGCGGCTATGAGCCTATGATAGAGGAGAAGATGCAGTCGGAGAAGTGGATTGGGAAGAGAATTGGGACTGGAGTCAATCATAATGGGCTATGGTAGAGGTAGAGGTGGTGGAGGCCAAGACTGGGGGCGTGTGGGTAGAGGTGGTGGAGGTCGGGTGTGGCTAGGGGAATGAGGGTAGAGGAGGTTAAGGTCAGGGAAGCTGGTAGATGGCGGAGATAGATTTGATGACGTCCCTGATAGTATTAGTGGTAAGCAACTTTTGGTCTTTATGATGGTATTGGCTATAGAGTTAATGATAGGTTTGGTGAGGTTTAGTAATGGTATTGCAATATGTAACAAGATGGACATGATTGTTATCTCATGCCCATCTTGAGGGGAGTGTTGGAGAGTTCGTATTAGAGTTTAATATAGAAGTTCTATTAAAGTCAGGTTGAAAGTTATGTTAGAATCGGATTGTATTTTGAGACTAGAAATAAGAGCTTTTTTTATGGTACACTCAGTTTAATACATGTCATCCATTCTTTTTGATCCAATGGTTCAGATTAGTTATGATTTAGTTATACTACACCTAGTAGTATGAGTAGTAGAATTCTGAGGAGGGTAGAATTATAATTGCCCGTGTGGGGATCACATGCTATAAGAGTAATATTTGTAACCATAGTTAGAAAAGTTCATAATACCCTCACAAAAAATTATAAATACAAAGAAAAATCTAATGGTCAAATTTGATTTATACTATTACCATATACTACTGGTAGAATACACCGTAAAATTTCTCATAAATAAATGGTGTGGAATCCTGAGCATATAATTATTCCCGGATACTCTACGGACATCAAAGAAACGTAAAAAGAAACAACAAGACAATGCAACGAGAACCACATTTTTTTCTAGTACAAAAGCACATGTTGTGACGTACTCAAATCACATGAAATCACATCAGCGAAAACGATGACATGGTCACATGATGAGTGCTAGGAACATTTCACCTGCAAAGAAACCACTAGTGCCGATTGCGTGGGCCCCCTCTTGCAACACCTAAGAGCATCTATAACAGTCCACATCAGCTGTTATTAAGAGATTGTCATATCAACATTTAGATGATGTGGAGGAGAGAAGGTAAGATTGTTTCTAGATAAAGAAACTAGCAAATTGTTAATACCAAGACATAAGAAATAACCAAATACTCTATTAGAGACTTACTTGTTACCTAAAAACGCGTTTTGTGGGTCTTACTGTCTTAAAGCAAAATATACACTAGATCATTTGTGCAGCCCGACTCCATTATTAATATGATAAATGAGCTAAAACATGTAGGCCACAAAGTTGTACTTCATTATTGATCATCAAGAATCATGCACACTTGTAGCAATTAAAGTTTTAGATACAAGCTCAAAAAACAATTCATTGGAAGACTTATTTCTTTTTATTAGATTGAGTACTCTCTCTCCTCTTAGTAACAAGCTAAGAAACAAACTATTGTAGATGCTCTAAGAGGCAAGTCCGCAAGTGCTCGATTGGATGGGGATAGGGATTTCACTGAGAGCTCATTGGAGCTTGGCAGAAACCATGTGATAGACAAGACACAGGAACTTAGGACTGTAGGACCTAGATCAAGGACAATAGTCACAACACGGCCGAACAATGTTTAACAGGACCAATCGGTTAAATCATTGCAAAAAACATCTAGCTACTTGCAAGTTTTGTGATCAAGTTGTTAACCAGGCACAGTTTCTTGACCATTCATGCATCAGGGAGATCATGAGTACATACTGTAAAGAAGTTCGGGCGCTCGGCTTCAGACTCTATGGAGCGATATCCGAGAGCCTGGGCTTGGAAGAAGGCTACCTTAAGAAGGTTCTTGGCGAGCAGGAGCAGCACATGGCAGTGAACTTCTACCCAAAGTGCCCGGAACCGGAGCTGACATACGGCCTTCCGGCACACACGGACCCGAATGCCCTCACCATCCTTCTCATGGACCAGCAGGTGGCTGGACTGCAGGTTCTCAAGGAAGGCAAATGGATCGCGGTGAATCCACGGCCCAACGCACTGATCATCAATATTGGTGACCAACTGCAGGTGATGCACAAGTATCTTTCAGTAAATTACACCGAAGCTAACAAACGCAGTTATTATACGAGTCTTACGGAAGTGCAGTAAAATATAGTTGGATCTGTAAAAAAAGGACTGATGAACAGCCCAATAATTAATTGCGATACTTTATGTGGAAGCATATAGTACTCCATGTAGCACGCACAATTAAAACAGATACACTGTATAGCTCATATGTCAGCAATTTCAAAATGGGCTGGTGGCATTGTATATGGTTTACACAGGGTAGTGAGATACTTTCAAAATGGACTAGTGGAGCTTATCGTTGTGCAGAAATTGTAACTAAATTTTCATTGCAGGCACTAAGTAATGGCAGATACAAGAGCGTGTGGCACCGTGCCGTTGTCAACTCTGACAGAGCAAGGATGTCCATCGCGTCCTTCCTGTGCCCATGCAACAACGTGCTCATCGGCCCCGCCGAGAAGCTCATCAGCGAGGACTCTCCGGCCGTCTACAGGAACTACACTTACGACGAGTACTACAAGAAATTTTGGAGCAGAAACCTGGACCAAGAGCACTGTTTGGAGCTCTTCAGAACCTAGCAGCAGCACCTAGATACATGTCTAAAAAAAAGAGCAGAGCTTTTAGTGTCTCTGGATTCAGATGTTTTTTTTTTGCCCCTTTTGGTGCGTCGTGTGTGCTCTCCGGTTGTTACGACTCACGCAACTCAATCGACGACTGTAGCAGCTGCACGGAAACTCTGCTCTAATCGATTGAAACTACTAGTTGTTCGAGTGTAGTACTGTAAACTCGCTCCGTTTATGAATGATGTATGTCGTTTCAGATATGGACACTTGGTTCTTCGGTGTGAAGAGACCCCGGATGAAAACTTTACTTCACTCTTTTTTTTTCAGTGCGAAGAGACCCCGGATAAAAACTGTGCTCAGCGATGATTGAAGCCCCTGTGCCCCCAATTGGATTGCAAAATTTGTAAGTCCGGTGCAGCAGATGAACGAGCTGAACGCAATTTCGTCGTTATTAGTTTTCGGAAACGGTGGGAAAAGGGGCGTAAAAACAAAGCTCAGAAGACGCGAAATAGACCATCTAATCTAAGCCATGGATGTTTCAATGGGGCAGTCCCGATGCTAACGAGTAGTTAATCAGGTCGGTTCAAGGCGGGAAGTGAGCAAGCGGTAGCAATCACCTGGAATCCGGGATCGACCGGCGTTCCGGGCCTTGTGCTCCAATCCTCTGCAGACTTCTGTTGCTCCGCTCCCACAGCCCGGCACGACGGATTGAACTGGCGACATGATCCTATCTATAAAAATCCTGAAAAATCAATCATAAACTAATTTTAATTCTAGGGAAAAAACAGAAGAGAGGAGGAGAGGGAGAGAAGAAAGGTAGTGAAACTCTGCAAGTTCGTCGCGAAGGAGAGAGATTGACAGAGCATCAGATCTGATCGGCCATCTTACGGGTACATTTATTTTGCAACTTTGTATATTATGTCAAAACGTTGTCGGTTAGAAAACAAAAATAGCGATATAGAATTAAGTAAATTAGATAATTATAGTCAAATTATGTAGTACATTATTTGAGCTGTGTATAGTGTAGTTCGTCTTTAGACCTGTTCAAACGCCAGGCCGGGCTTTAAAAGCCCGCTCTCAAATGGGCATGCTCGAGCCCGGCCCGGCCCAGCCCAAAAAATCAATTTTTCGATTTAAAAATATTGATTTAATCATTTTTTGGAATAAAAAATAATATTTAATTCATTTCCAGAATTAAATAAATAGATTTCTGTTTTTTTAATTGAATTTCCCGGGCTTTTGGGCTGGAATCGAGTCCCAAGCCGGCCAAAATAGCTTTCGATCGCCAAGCTAAGCCGCCTGTGAAACAGTCTATTAAATCGTGCACATGTTATGAATATTGCAGCACTCGAACGATTTAGGATAAATCTGAAGAAATATGAAGACGCCTATTACAAATATGTAAAAAAATGTGGAGTAGCTTAGTAGGGTAGGTAGAGCGTAATGAAAATAATTCCAGCTTTATTTTGCTTCTCATTGTGCGTGGTAATTATACTGTTAATGTCAAAAATTAATTTAAAACTAAGAAAATAGCATGACATATTTTAAATTTGTAAGGAAAATCCAGAGTTGCCACATAGGCTACATATAGCAGAGTGGTAAAATTATGAACTTTGTTTATTATTTTTATTTGCACTCGGTATGGCTACATGTTTCGTAGTCTTTACAATGTATGCACTGAATTTTCAGGTATGACGAACGCACGCCACAACGAGCTGCTTGACTCGGTGATTGACGTACATCACCATAGCCGCCTCAGTACCATCCTCCCCCTAGAGGGCGAGGTGCTGATTGAGCTTGGCGCATTACGGCTGTGCACGCTCATCAGGGCATGGAGGCTGCACCTAGACTGGGTTTCGAGGTACGTGTAGCTCTGACCTTCACGTTTGTTCTTAATCGTTTCGATGTAGGTTGAGAGCGGCAGGCCTCCTTCCACTAGCGAGGATGGTGGAGACAACGTGGGAGTACGACCAGGACCGCGGTCCTAGTCGTACGTCCAGGCGTTTTCCATACGACCGGGGCTTACTGATGGCGCTGGTTGACCGTTGGAGGCCAGAGATACACACGTTCCACCTTCCGTGTAGGCAGATGGCACCGACTCTTCAGGACGTCACCTTCCTGACCGGGTTGCCGTGCACTGGCTTCCCTATGGCGACGTGTGACATCCCGCCCACATGGCACACGGACCTTCTGGCGAGGTTCCATGATGTGCTGCCGCCAGACAGTAGGTACATGGAGTTCAGCAGCCCCCATGGGCCGACGCTGAGGTGGATCTGCCAGTTGTACGTAAGTCTTCGTAACTATTGTCCTCTCGCATCAATTCATTTATGAACCTTACTGACATGTATATGTCTTCTTGCAGCCCGAGCGTATGGTGGAGAATGCAGGCGACATCATTGTTAGGAGACACTTCGAGACCTACCTACTGTGGCTGTTCGGGTGGGTCATGTTCCTGGGGTCACACAGCGACAGTGTTGGCAAACACTACATCCGGTATGCACGTGAGTGGCGAATCGTCGATGGGCAGATCGATCATACGCTGAGGTCCGGCCATCTTTGTGCCTGACGTCTTGCACTTGTGCTACATGTGCCACCGGGCCCAGGACAGCTACATCCTCTCCGAATGCCCGCTACTTCCACAGCTGTGGTCCTTCGAGCGCTTCCAGATCGGATGACCATAGCTGGACTTGGCAGCGTACATGGTCAGCTTGTACGATGAGGACGACGATGTGGACCGGCCGATCATGGGCATGGTGTGGTATCGTCGACGGGTTAGTTTCATGATCATTTATTATTTTTCGTAATGTAATCACAATTTCGTGTACTAATGACCGCATCATCTGGACACCGTACACTCAGGAGAGGGTGTACGTGCGCGCACCCAAAGGACTGTCAATTCTGTACACGCAAGACTACGTGTACTCCACCCCTTCCCGGGTGTGGGGGAGGTGTTTTGGGCATTGACCATGGCCAAGGGAGAGGCCGTGGCCGTGGGCGCGGCGGTGCTGCCCACATTGAGGACTTCGACGACGATGTTTGGTTACATCGCAATGATAACTATCAACGCCATGGTCATCGTCATGATGAGCAAAGACGTGGAGGAAAAATTTGGGAAGCTTAAGTTCAATATTCTCAAATTTGAAGGCGCTTCGATCGGATGCATATCTCACATGGGAGCTCAAGGTAGAGAAGATATTAGGATGCACAATTATTCGGAAGAAGAAGCTACATGGCATCACTTGAGTTTGATGGGTATACGTTGATTTGGTGGGAGCAAGTATTGAACCAAAGAGAAGATAATGGAGAACCACCAGTTGCATCATGGGCTGAAATGAAGCAAGAGCTAAGAGCACGTTTTGTTCCTACTACTTATAAACGTGATATTTTTGATAAATTGCAGAATTTGAGACAGGGAGGTCGCTTAGTGGAGGAATACTATAAGGAGATGGAACAAGCTATGATTATGGCACATGTGCACAAAGATGAAGAGCAAACACTTGCGCGTTTTCTGTTTGGCCTAAATAAAAACATTAAATGCATCGTGCAATATCAGCCTTACAGTACTGTTGTTGACTTGGTGCATCAAGCGACAAAGGCGGAGAAACAGCTGCTAGAAGATATGAAACCAGCACCAAGGACAGCATCTTTCAACTTGAAAGCTCCATCATCTTCATCTAATGCTACCAAAGCATGTTTCAGTTTGGGACGAGGTACATCTTCAGCTAGTACTAGTTCAAATACTAATATTCGTTCTTCCCCGATTGCAAAATCAGCACCTACATCAAGTGAGAAGAAGGTGGCTCCATCCCCTACATCTTCAATTAATGCTACAACAAAGAGTAGAGAAATTCAATGCTTCAAGTGCTTGGGGCGTGGGCACATAGCTAGGGAGTGTCCCAATAACCGAGTCATGCTTGTGACAGAAGATGGAGAGTTTGAATCCGCAAGTGAAGATGAGGTTGAGCCCAGTCATGAAAATGAGAAATATGAAAATGCATCCGATGACGATGATGAGATTGATGTGTTGAGTTATGAAATGGGAGAGGCACTAGTCGTCACTAAAAATTTGAGCATGCTTGCACAAGAAGGAGATGCACATCCATGACGATTCAACTTGTTTCAAACACAAGCCAAGGTAAACAACAAGGTAATCAAACTTATTATTGATGGAGGTAGTTGTCATAACTTGGCTAGCGTTGAATTGTGTGAGAAGCTTGGTTTAAAGAAGCTGAAACATCCACGTCCATATCATGTGCAATGGTTTAGCGAATGTGGGGATGTGAAGGTTCAGTATGTGGTGCATGTTACTTTCAAAATTGGTGATTATGAGGACACCGTTGAGTGTGATGTGGTGCCTATGACCGTATGCCATCTGCTGTTGGGAAGGCCATTGCAATATGATAGAAGTGTGCAACATGATAGCCGTTCCAATAGATATGCTTTTAAGTGGAAGGGAAAGACAAAGGAGCTTCATCCAATGACTCTTAGTCAAATACATGCTGAATTTCAGCAAAAGAAGCTTGCTGAAAATGAGAGTAAAAAGAAAGAAAAGAGTGATTTTCACACATCGGTGAGTGAGAGCCACAAGCCAAATATGAGAGGAAAAAGTAAGAGTGAGGGAGGGTTGGTTATGTTAGCCACAAAATCAGATTTGAGAGATGTGAGCAATGACCCATTAAAGATGCACTTTGTGCTTGTGTACAAAGATGCAACTATTTTGCTTTCAACTAACGACTTAACCTCTCTTCCTAGTGGTGTTTCCTCTCTTTTGAAGGCATTTGAGGATGTGTTTAGGAGGAGATACCAGCGGGACTTCCACCATTCTTGTGAGAATAGAGCATCAAATTGATCTAGTTCGGCGCTTCACTTCCAAACAAATCCACCATACCGTACCAATCCGGAGGAGACCAAAGAAATTCAGCGCCAAGTGCAAGGGCTACTTGAGAAAGGGTATGTACGCGAAAGTCTTAGTCCTTGTGTTGTTCCTGTAATTCTTGTTCCTAAGAAAGATGGTACATGGAGAATGTGTGTTGATTGTCGTGCCATTAACAATATCACTGTTAGATATCGTCATCATATTCCTAGGTTAGATGATATGCTAGATGAACTTAGTGGTGCTGTTATATTATCCAAAATTGATTTGAGAAGTGGTTACCATCAAATTAGGATGAAACTTGGTGATGAATGGAAGACTGCTTTTAAGACTAAATTTGGATTATATGAGTGGTTAGTCATGCCTTTTGGTTTTTATCTAATGCACCCAGTACATTCATGCGATTGATGAATCATGTTTTAAGAGCTTTTATTGGTAAATTTATTGTGGTATACTTTGATGATATTTTGATCTATAGCAAAACGATGGATGAACACATTGATCATACTAGACAAGTGCTAGAAGTGCTTAGGAATGAGAAACTGTATGCTAATCTTGATAAATGCACTTTTTGCGCTGATAAAGTTGTGTTCTTAGGCTATGTTGTATCTAGACAAGGTATTGAGGTAGATGAATCTAAAACTGAAGCAATTAAGAATTGGCCTACCCCTGTGAATGTTAGTCAAATCAGAAGCTTTCATGGTCTTGCTAGTTTTTATCGACGTTTTGTTAAAGATTTCAGCACCATTGCTGCCCCATTAAATGAGTTAACTAAAAAGGGTGTTGTGTTTGAATGGGGTGCATCATAAGAAAAAACTTTTCAAGAACTGAAGAAACGTTTGATTGAAGCACCATTGCTTATTTTGCCTGATTTCACTAAGACTTTTGAAATTAAATGTGATGCTAGTGGAATAGGTATTGGTGGTGTTTTGATGCAAGAAGGGAAACCCATAGCATATTTTAGTGAGAAACTAGGAGGTGCCCAATTGAACTATCCTGTGTATGATAAAGAATTGTATGCTTTGGTACGTGTGCTTGAAACTTGGCAACATTATCTTTGGCCTAGACAATTTGTTATCCACTCTGATCATGAAGCTTTGAAATATTTGAAAAGACAAGCTAAACTGAACCGTAGACATGCTAAGTGGATAGAATTCATTGAAACTTTTCCATATGTTGTTAAGTACAAGAAAGAAAAAGAGAATGTGGTAGCTGACGCTTTATCTAGAAAACATGTGCTTTTAACTCAATTGGAAGTAAAGGTACCCGGATTAGAGAGTTTGAAAGATTTGTATGCTTCCGATAGTGAATTTTCAGAACCATATTCTAAATGCAAAGATGGGAAAGGATGGGACAAGTTTCACGTTCATGATGGGTTCTTATTTCGTGCTAACAAATTATGTGTTCCAGATTCGTCCGTGCATTTGCTTTTATTGCACGAATCTCATGCAGGTGGATTAATGGGACATTTTGGGAGAGAAAAGACCTTCATGATGCTGAGTGATCACTTTTATTGGCCTAAAATGAGGCGTGATGTCGAAAGGTTTGTACAGCGATGCGTGACATGCCACAAAGCAAAATCTAAACTTAATCCACATGGTTTATATACCCCACTTCCTGTTCCTAGTGTACCTTGGGAGGATATTAGTATGGACTTTGTTTTAGGACTGCCTAGGACTAAGAGGGGAAGGGATTCAGTTTTTGTAGTTGTGGATAGGTTCTCTAAAATGGCACATTTTATTTCTTGTCACAAAAGCGACGATGCGTCGCATGTAGCTGACTTGTTTTTCAGAAAAATTGTAAGATTGCATGGCATGCCAAAGACGATTGTTTCAGACCGTGACGTCAAGTTCATGAGCTACTTTTGGAAGACTTTGTGGGCCAAGCTTGGGACAAAGTTGTTATTCTCAACAACTTGTCACCCACAAACGGATGGACAAACGGAAGTGGTGAATAGAACACTTTCAATGCTACTACGAACGATGATCAAGAAGAATATAAAAGAGTGGGAAGATTGTTTGCCGCATGTGGAGTTTGCATACAATAGGGCGGTACATTCTACTACTCAACTGAGCCCGTTCGAGGTGGTGTATGATTTTAAACCAATCACGCCACTTGACTTGCTGCCACTTCCACTACATGAACATGCTAATATGGAGGCGTCAAACGTGCTGAATATGTGAAGCAAATTCATGTCAAGACTAAAGAAGAAATTGAAAAGAAGGCATGTTACTATGCTGGGAAGGTGAACAAGTCAAGAAAGAAGATGCTATTTGAACCGGGTGACTTAGTTTGGGTTCATCTACGCAAAGAACGCTTTCCGGACAAGCGTAAGTCCAAGTTGATGCCTCGAGGAGATGGTCCATTCAAAGTACTTGAGAATATCAATGACAATGCATATAAGATAGAGCTTCCGGGTGATGATTATGATGTGAGTTCTACATTTAATGTTGCTGATTTATCACCATTCTTTGGACCGGAAGAATTAGAGTCGAGGATGACTCCTTTTCAAGAGGGGGAGGATGCTGAGGACATCCCGCCGATTGGACCGATTACACGAGCACGAGCTAAATTAATTAACCAACAGGTGAACTCGTTCCTAATTAATTTTAATCTTGATTCTAATGAATATATGTTACTGCCTAATAGTCGTATATTGTGTGTTTGCAGTTTTATACGTATACAAGCCTGGGAGACCGTGTCAAGCCAAAGGAGAGAAGATGCTACTGCTAATATAAACCTATGTTTAATGGCTTGTACAAATGTCAAGTGTTGTCCACACATGGCAGTTGAGAGAAAGAAGGAAGGCACCGTTGCTGTGCAAGGAAAGGAAAGAAAAAGACCAATCAGCATGCATGTTTCTTGCCCAGATACTACACGTTGGATCAAACGGAAAAGGAGTTTGTTTAATTTCCTTGTAAATCACCGAGAGATGGAGAAGATTACGGGCTTGGTTTTATGCATTGGCCAAGAGGAAAAAAGTAACTAAACTCCTACACGTTCACAAGGCCACATGCAGAAGAGAGAAAAGGAATGCATGCAACAAACCTCGGGGAACCAGTTGCATATATTGTTTGGCCTGCATGTATCTTTCTTTATGTTCATCCGGATGGGGCCCTTCTACAGTCTGAGACAACTAGGATCAAGATGGCGCACCTTAAAAGTCAGTATCGGTTTTGTATTTGGTTCGGTCAATTTAGTCGAGTCCAAACAAAACATGCAGAGGTGTAAAAGGCAATGTTTTGTTTAGGATCTTGCTTTCTATTTTTGTTATCACGTCCAGGTAGGTGTCAGGCATAGGAGCCAAGTTGGTATGACTATATAAAGCCAGGGGTGTCTATTGTAAAAGGGGACCACGAATATGAATCTATTATTTTGAGAGAGAGCTATATGTTTGTTCTTCCTAGGGTTTAACACATAGTACAACCTAGAGGGGAATTGTGCGTTCTCAACCCCGTTGTTCTTGTGATTCCTTGTGTTTTGCAGGAGCGACGACACGTCTACTTTATGTGGTCGGGTAGACGGGATCACGAGCGTGTGGTTGGGCGAATTCTTTTATCGCAGGTTGTTGTTTTGACAGTGGTTGGCGCCATCGGTTTGTCAGGTTGCACGGATCCAAGTTATCATCAATCCTACGTCGTGAAGATCGGGCATCCTCCGCATCAACCGTGCTGGGAGCACCGTGGGATAGTTTGCAAGTGAGCATGAGACATTCCCTTCCGCTTCATTATTTCGAACCCCACTAGTTTCTAACAACAATCTTCTCTTGCAGGTCCTGAGCTCCACGGGTACGCAGGGTAGGAGTATGCGGAGTCGTCGGGGCACGTCTTCGTGCCACCAGGTATGACCACCTTGCTTGCTTGCATAATGTCCTTTTTCGTGGTTTTCGCCATAATTACATGCGTAATGTAATGCTTCACAGATCAATCATCGCTTGGGAGGAGGATTACTTGTCGCACGACGAGCTACGCTCCGGGGACTACCACTTGGACCAGCGTGGCACCTAGGTCTCTGTAGGGGCTTCTCAGTTGCACGGTGCGCTGGGACCGACCCACCGACGCGGGACCCCCCTCCCCCCGCGCTACCACCTCCAGCTACTCGCTCCAATCTGGTACCTCGGCAACCTGATCCTCTGACGTACTTGCTCTAGCGCCGGGCGGGGCTAGGGGTGACGCGCCGGGCGGGTACACCCCAAGAGGGGCCGCCAGTAGATATTTGTTCCTCTAAATATCAGGCTTGCCATATAAAATATTAACTTCTGTACAACTATTATTATGCTAGTCTCGTGTTTCGATATCTCTTTTTTGCGTGCAACCCACGACCTTGTGAGAGAGTTTGCATCGGAACACCCCACACCACCCTCTTTTTACGCCTTCACTCCCCTACTCCAGCTTTATAGATCGATATGATAATACATTGCGACGCTTACTTTTCAAAGTGACAACACCAGGCAACTTCGTGCAGCAACGAGACTCAATGAGTCAGCTTTGCCCGGCAACGTAACCCAATGAGTTAACTTTGCGCAGCGACGTGACCCGACGAGTCTCCTCAGGGCCGCTGCCTCGCGGACGTGAACTTCTTTCAACCGAATTACAATTCAGCCGCGTACGCAAGGCCGGCTTGACATATAAGTAGTACCACTTCCACGGCGGGTTCTCCCTACATCAAGACTCAAACACCATCTAGCTCAGATGAAGAAGCAATGGGAAGAGATTGGCGAGCTCACAAGGCGTGCTGGGGCCCTAGACGAACAAAGGGATCGTGTGAGGAGGGCTCCTCCCCGCAATGACACCCCCACTAGCAGCAACCTCTACTGGAACATCCTAACCAAGTGTTCGCCGCAACACCCGCCCGAGGGGGAGACACCGCCCCTCTATTGGTGCAAAGACATATGCAAATTCTTCAAATCCAAGCAGTGGCTCAGCTTGGATATGTATTATTGGGGTTGCGCAAAATACTCCTGCGACTATCCCGACCGCCGTTGGGACACGTGACGCTATCGGCAGCTGGTAAGGACCAATTACAGTGTGTTCTCCTACAATTTCTCTTTCAAACCCTGCACTAACAATCTCTCCCGTCTACTTGTAGTGTCCGGATCCGCTATGTAGCTACCGGAAGTGGATTGACCAAGAGATCCACCTACACGACCAGTGGACTCTCGACTGCAAGGAGTGAGATGCCAAGAGGGACCGTGAGAGGAGAGACGAGGAGCGTCGCAACTAAGAGCACTGTGGCGATCCGTGGGAGACATAAGCTCATCTCGGCGTCAGGTGCGGAGTGGCTGAAGCTCACGAGAGGAGCCGAGAAAAAAAGGAAAATGACTACGAGGCTAAGGCAGACGACAAGGAGTATAACGCCGAAATTTGGGCATAAAGGCAAATGGCCATGTTCCACACAGTAGTATTTTTAATTCCCTAAAGGCATGCGTGTATCGTCCTTGATTCGTTGTCAAATCAACTGTCATGTTGTTATTATTGCGTCATTTCTCCAAAATTGTCCACCATATATGAATTCTCTGGCGTATTGCAATATCACTTACCTTCCTACCTACGAATCATTAATACACCAATCGTCCTCACAAAATTCTTCAAAAATTCACCGCACTAAAACAATATACGACGATCACAAAATGTTATTGCGAATATAACAGATTTCGTACCGTTCAGAATCTACGAAAATCACAAACACACCAACCAGTTTAAGGTTTAGGATCTTCCTATCACTAGTTGAACTGACGATGACTTCATCATGCGCATGACGAGAGAAACAAGTCCCTGTCATCAGTTCGAGTTTTGTAATTTTTTGGGACGATTATTTATTTTTGTAATTTTCTTTTAAAATAATATTATTCAAAAAAATCCGGCACGGCACGCGGGGAGGGGGGCGACAAGGGAAGGAAAACGGCCGTGCTGCGCGAAGGAAATACAGTCCGGTTTGAGCAAGCCCAATACAAAACATCCGGTTCCGATGTAAAATATAGGCCGACGACGCGTGCCGTGGAACATGGTGCCGACCTCCCCACCCAGCCGGGCCCGTGCGTCGTGCGTATCGCTCGGGCTCGGCTGGGTTCGTGACTACGTGTGGACCAGAAACGAAGCGCAATCCTACTCGCGTCTCGCGGTCACAGGCTCAGCCGCACCACCGAGTACGCACGCCTTCCACTTCCGCTTGCGAGTTGCGACGTCGCCTCGTTCCCCCCCTATCCGCGTCCTCCTCCCGCCCCCATGGCCGCCACAGCCGTGCCCACCGCCTCCCTCCCCCTCCCTCGCCGCGCTTCCCCAACGGCCGCCTCCCACCGTCCCAAGACCCTGTCTCTCCGTAAGCGGCATTGCGCCGTCAGGCCCGTCGCCAACGGTTGGTATCTGCCGCTTCGTTCTCCGACCGAGCGCTTTCAGTTTCCTTCCTAGTAGTATTCGTGACGTTGCTATGCTATGCGAGGTGATGCAGTGGAGAGCTCCGGGCGGCGACAGGTTCTTGTGGCGGGGGCCGCCGCGCTTCTGTCTCGGCCTAATCCGGCAGCATGTGAGTTGCTCTTCGAATTTAGCATCAGTGAGAAATGATCAAGTGTGATACTAGCACTCTGCATCCATGCGCACTTGACAGTACAGTAGTAAATAGACTTGTGATTGTGGTTCGTTTGGTCAAAACCATGTGTCTGAGTCCGATTCTGATCTGGTATAGTCGCAGCAGAGGCTAAGCAAGGGTTCCTTCCTGTCAACGACAATCAAGATGGATACTCGTTCCTCTACCCGTTTGGATGGCAGGTAAAAGAAACAGCTTCTGCGTTCTACTTGTTAATCTGAACTGCCCTGTTGTGCAAGGTAAATCATTTATGATGATTATCCAGGAAGTGGTTGTGCAAGGCCAAGACAAGGTGTACAAAGATGTAATAGAGCCTTTGGAGAGTGTGAGCGTCAACACTATTCCGACCAACAAGCAAGACATCCGTGAGCTTGGTCCTCCAGATCAGGTCTATTCTTCTTCTTTTTCATAGATTGGATCGAACCTGGCCATTTATACAGGGGAAAATGTTTAATTATGATTTCTGATCCGTTATGCTGCGCTCTCCAGGTTGCTGAGGCTTTGATACGAAAAGTTTTAGCTCCACCTACGCAAAAGACAAAGTTAATTGAGGCGAAAGAGGTGTGCCTTCTTTTTCCAATTCTTCATGCATGGTATCACAGAATGCGTGGCAAAAAAAAAATACTGTTTATTTTTTAGCACCTTCGTATTTTTCATGTGCACCGATGCATGTCAAATGTTGGAAGAGACCCCAGTCTTGCTGAACTGTCCTATTTCTGAATTTCTGATAATGTAGAGCCAATAGGCTGTACAGCCTTTCTCTGAAAATACCATGTGAAGTAGTAGTAAACATGGAGTAAAATCAATCCGTTCTAAGTTTTATCATATAATGCAGAGGCAGATAAATCATCAGAACTCCGAGAAATGTATTTGATGGAAACCCGTGTGTACACTTACATCTGTTGCTATTTGAAACTTGAGAGATGGAAGCAGAATGTGTATTTTAAGTGGAGTTTCCCAATAGTACTTCCAGTTCCAAAGGAATCTGCATTGACCTACTTCTTTAGGGAGCAATCTGTATGGCAGTTCAGGTTAATATTTATATCGATAACCATTTTCTAAGAACAAAGAGGTTATGGCTTACTCCTAAGCATTATGCATTTGCTGCTGTGTGTTGTCTTTGTTATTGTTTCTGAGGAGTCATTGTTCATTATTCTAACATGTGGTAACATTTTTCAACAATTCGTGTGGATATATCACCTGGACAAAGTTAAGCGCAGCTATAACATCAAACCTTTATGCAAACTAGTACTTTTTCTTTCACGGTGTTAGAATCAAGTGATAATTTGTCCAGTCTCTCTCTCTCTCTCTCCAACTTCCCATGCTATTCCCTTTTGCAAAGGAAATATCTTCCTACTCTTTTGTTGTTAAACTCACAAGATGCATTTCATTGCCCAGAATGATGTTGACGGCAGAGCTTACTACACTTTTGAGTTCACGGCTCAGGCTCCAAATTACACCAGACATGCACTTGGTGCAATTGCCATTGCAAATGGTATCAAGTATCAACTACTACCTGACATCTTTCTCTCTCTCATTAAGATGTTCTGTTTGTAGTATCACATGCCCTTGACAAGCTTCCATCAATTTCTTTTGTCAAACTCAAATTTCTACTCTCTAACTTGTATTTGAAAAGTTTGATTAATGCTGTCACTAGTATTATCTATTATGTTCTCATTGTCGACGGGGTGTTGCAGGAAAATTCTACACGTTGACGACTGGAGCAAACGAGAGGAGATGGGAAAAAATGAAGGATAGGCTACACACGGTCATCGACTCCTTCAAAATTGAAAAAAGAGTATGAGTGGTATCTGAGGTATTGTGCTGATTTTCTTTGTTGATTTGTTCGTTCTGGGGGCTGCAACTGGTGAGGTTCAACAGTAAATGTCGGGAATATGGATTCTACTGATCTGTTTTCTTTTGGAATGTGTGATTTGAGAGACTTTGTATTTGTATGTATATCTTTTCGCCGTCGGTACTGTGATCCTTGGAGTAAGGAGATCCAGACCTGTGTAAATGTGGCCTAAATGTGTCACCAAATAAACAATGCTAAATAGAAGCCTATCAGTCGAAAGATCTCTATCCGGTATTCATTCTTCACATTCAGAGCCAAATATCCGGCTCGTGTTAAACCTGAACTATCGAATGGGTCATGTATTACATAACTGAGATGCGGATTAACTCGGCGCTGCCGTACGTAAGAAGAGATTGCGCAGTCTGTAGATCAGTATCCATGTTTTGTACTCTCTTTCCAGAAAATAGAAAGGTTTATGCAGTACATATTGCAACTTCACCGGGAAGAGAACAGAGTTTCTAACCTGCTATCTGTCTCTCGTACCATTTCCTATCTTGCGCATTACTAACCTTAAAGGCTGGAGAAAGGGAGCCCTCCGCACGTGCTACGTCGCCCGGAAAAAGGCCGCTGTTGGATCGCGACACTACGGTCTCAGCCCGTCCGATTGACTTTGCTCGCGCGCGTGCTGTCTCCGCCGTCGGTTCGCGCCTGATCGTTTTTGGGCCGTCCGATCGTATCTCCATCTAAACGATGCGAAAGAGAACCTGAGAGGGGAGTAAGGCGGAAACAGAGAGGTGGCCATAGTGGGCTCGGCGTCGGTGAAGAAGGAGGCGGCGCGGTGGAGGGAAAAATAGGTGCAGTCGGGTGGCGACCTCGCTGATGGTGGTGTCGCGGCGGCCATGCGCTAAAGCGGGATAGCGGCGTTTGCCTGTGATCGGGCGTGGGGAGGTGGGGCGTCGCACGGGAGGGAGAGGGAAGAAGACAGAGCACGCCCGAGGTGGTGAGAGGAACTCACTCCAGCCGAAGATGAGGGCGGGGACGTCTGGGGAGGGCTGGCTTCGAGGGCCATGGGCGGCGTGGATGGCTCACCGGTGCGGCGGCGCTGCGGGGGTGGAGGGCCAGGGTCGGTGGTGGGGAAGGGAAGGGGGGGGTGCTCGGGGGAGCTCTGGAGAGAGGAATTGGAGAAATACTCACCGGCAAAATGATGGTATTCCGGGCGGCGAGCAGCGACGGTTTTTGGCCGGGGCGGAAGAAGATGCGGCGCAAGCTCCTGCGAGGAGAATCCGAAATTGATTGAGGAGAATTTCTTGGGACGTTGTGGAACGTGACATGACGCAAAAGGGCAAGGATAGTGTTCGCTGGATTTGCCGGAACATCCAAGCAATGCATCATCCCTGAAATCCTCCGTAGCTCCTCTTTTTCTTAAGCATCTTCTTCTCTGCGCGCTCCCGGCTGCCTCGCGACGGATCCAGACGCACATAAGGGAGGCAGCAAGAAGAGCCGCCCCAAGCGCTGACTAGGCCCCCGAAGCATTGCCACAACTAGCCACAGATGGTCCCAGTGTGATGAGGAGGATAGGGGCGCAGGTGAAATGTTTCTCAGACTGGATTGAGCACGGGTCTAAGGAGAAGTGATCGCTGTTACATGACAAGGGTGGCACTTGATATGGTGTCATGACAACTAATCTAGCCGAGGTGTACAACTGGGTCATGCGCGGCACAAGGTGCCTCCCTTTGGTTGGTATTGTGGAGGCAATTCTCCGTGGTACAACAAACTACTTTGTTGACAGAAGTAAGAACGCGTCGCTCGCCATGGAAAATGACAACGTATTCTACTCCGCCTTGATCACCAACTACATGGAGGAGAAGAGCAAAAATGGAGAGTTGCACTGGGCATTCAAGATGTGCACAAGGGAGCTTCGCTTCGAAATCATGTGCATGTATAAAGGACGCCGCGGGGCGAACCACGAGAGGATCACCCACAAGTGTACGCTATGCCACGCTAGTTGTGTATGCACTTGCAACAAACCCATTCTTCTGTATAGGCCCTGATCTCATGTCATGGCCGCATGTTCGACGGTGACACAGCATCCCGATCAATACCCCTCTGAATATTTCAACAAGGTGGAGGTGATGTAAACCTAGAGCGCAGAGATGTATGGTTACTCCGTGGTTAGTCATTTCACTGGCCATTCGATCTGGGAGCAACTTATCTAGGCCACGGATATTGATAGGCTGAAGGAGAAGGTTGGCCGAAGACAGGTACAACGCATCAGGAACTGTGACGACCTGGCCAGGGGCCTCACCCGAGAGGTCCTCCCAAACCTCCCTGGGAGTCCACCAGGACCTCCTAGGAGGTCCCAAGGACCTCTGGGGCAGTCCTCCCAAGCCTCTCGAGAGGTCCAGCCGGACCTCCTAGAGGTCCAGGGAACTGACCGAGGAGGTCTTGAGGCTCGGGACCTCCCAAGAGCCACGACCCGGACACAGGGAGGTCCACGGACCAACAGGAGGTCATGGGACTTGGAGAAGTCCTAACCCTCCTGTGATCCGAACCAGTCCCAAGGATTAATGGCTAGTTCTCACAGCAATTACAAGTGATAACATATATCCACACGAAACTTTATTAACAACAAGGGAGTTGATTACAAAATTGCTTACAAGCCACGACAACAAGGCAAAATACACAGCGGAAGCAAAACCAGCAAAACCATGTCCACCCAATACACCATGTAATTGGGTTTGGAGGGCGCTGACCTAGTTGATCTGGTCCTGATCCTCATCAAAGAAGTCTTCTCCTGCTCAATTCATCATTCAAGCAAGAATGAGCACAACCACCATGCTCGCAAGTTACACCCGTCAATTAACAGCATGACATGCATAATGGATATGTCAAAGGTAGGCTTAATATGGTTAGTTTGCATAAAGCCAAGTTTGTTTCAAATACAAGTATTTAGTTCCAAAGCTTATAACAATAATCAAAATTCATTTGCAAATTCTCATTTTACAGTTGGATAACTTTCATCAATGTGATGGTGAAGGATACCCTCCTGTCACAAGGCTCCCTGCCCAACCCATTTTGAAAACAAACCAAGAGTCTAACTTTGAGCAGCTTTGCTAGCATGTCCATAACCGCAGACACGGCTATTCGAATGGTTTCACACTCTGCAGAGGTTGTACACTTTACCCACATGACACAACTTCTCTAGTTTGTTTGACAACCGTCGTTGCCACCTCTCACTGCCGATGGTAAGAGGTCTAGAGCATGTGACAAGGTTTTTACAATGCATCATTCCACCACAGTCCATCCACTCTAAGGTTTCGCCCCTTCCTAGGGCCCCCTCTTGAGCCAGGTGGGTACAACAAAGTCATAAAAGATAGGCCATGAAAGACCACCCGCTATTCCGTCGGACCAACCGCGGTGATAACTTTGCAAATTAGTTAGCCAAGTCCCGCCCATACAGGACATGTGGTTGCACGGAGAGGCATAGCAAAATACACTTACAGATCGGTCCTTAACTGACCCGGGCGGCCACCACAACCCTAGGGCATCGGATCACATGATCCTTGTGCATGGACTTGCACCAACCAAACAACCAATGCTGCCCAAGTCCAAATCTATTTCTCATTTCTTTGTTTTTCAACCCTTCATGGCACACCAATGCCATGGCCATTTTCAGAAACCCTATGACACACCAATGCCATGGTCCAGATCATTTAGACAAGTGATATTTTTGGCCAAAACCTCCCAAACCCAGATTCTTTTCTCTAAGCATGGCTAAGCTCTAGTTTTTTTAGAGGTCCTGGTCCACTATACTGTGTAAACCAGGTTTTGCCTAGGGTGACAACATGTTCGACTCAAGATCAGCAGTGGTCATACCAAGGAAAATAGGCATAACTATGAATTTAAAGATGGGCATTGAAATAACTTAGTAAAGTAAGCATGCATTAATATTTGAAATGGAATATACATAGGTTGAAATAATGGGTGCAATATGATCAAGAGTGTAACTTGCCTTGCTCAAAGGCCTGGATGTCTTCTTCTTCTTCGGGGAGCTCTTGCTCTTCAGTGTCTTCACAATCTACACGAGAAAACCACAGCAACTCAATACAAAGCTCAAATAAAACCCAAAGAAACTCTAAAATAAAACCAACAGAGAGGCTAGGTCGGTTGGAGGAGGTCCAATGAGCTTGCTGGAGGAGGTCCAAAGCTCAAGGGAGCAGGTCCAAGAGCTTGGAGGAGGTCCGAAGCTCAAGGGAGGAGGTCCAAGAGCTTGGAGGAGGTCCGAAGCTCAAGGGAGGAGGTCCACGAACTGTTCGGTTACTTTGGAGAATGGATATGGGGAAAAAGATGAGGATGAAGGGCTGCCCAAGCTTATATAGCTGGAGCCATTGAGATCTCCCAGGGTATAGGTGTTCATGAGTTGGTGAAAAGGACAATGAAAACAGGCAAAAGATGTGACAAAAGTATGGCACGGGTGCTGCAAAAGTGGTAGCATTTAATGCGATACAACAGGAATTAAATGTGGGGAGACTCCCTTGTGCAAAGGACATAGTCAAAGGATAAAGAAAAGTGGGTGTGACTGCCAAGTGGGACTAGTCAAAGCTCAAAAGAAGGTCCCGCGGATAGGAGGTCCAACAGACACCACAATGTGGAGGTCCTGACGGTTGGATTAAATCAAGGGGAGGTCTGGGTGGTTAGGATCTCCAGAAGGGGAGGTCCTAACGGTTAGATCTAAATAAAGGAGGTCCTGACTGCTAAGATCTCCAGAGGGGAGGTCTTAACGGTCAAGATCTAAACAAGGGAGGTCCTGACGGCTAAGATCTCCAAAGGGAGGTCTTAACGGTCAAGATCTACACAAGGGAGGTCTGACGGCTAAGATCTCGGAGGAGGTCTTAGCGGTCAAGATCTAAACAAGGGAGGTCTGACGGCTAAGATCTCCAAAGGGAGGTCTTAACGGTCAAGATCTAAACAAGGGAGGTCCGACGGCCAAGATCTCGGAGGAGGTCTTAGCGGTCAAGATCTACACAAGGGAGGTCTTGATGGCTAAGATCTCGGAGGGAGGTCTTAGCGGTCAAGATCTAAATAAGGGAGGTTCTGACGGCTAAGATCTCCAGAGGGGAGGTCTTAACGGTGAAGATCTAAACAAGGGAGGTCCTGACGGCTAAGATCTCCAGAGCAGAGGTCTTAACGGTCAAGATCTACACAAGAGAGGTCCTGGCGGCTAAGATCTCCAGAGGGGAGGTCTTAACGGTCAAGATCTAAACAAGGGAGGTCCTGAGGTGAGCGATAGCGAGATAAGAATTGGTAGAAGCGGGAGCCGTAGGATTTCCATCGAACGGGTCACGGCAATTGGGCCGTTCGGACCGAGCGAATGCTCCAACAGATCGGGGCCGTCCAATTCGAATCAGATGGTTCTAAAGGAGTGGGACGTTCGGACCATCCGAACGTCTCACTAAGTTCAAACCGTCCAATGCAAATCGAACGGTACACAAGCGATAGAGGTTTGGATCAAGCGGAAAGCTCGAACGGACGCGAGGGAGGTCTGAATAAACAAGGAGGAGGTCCTAGAGGACATGGCGAGGTCCTGAAGGACACGGGGATGTCCAAATAAAGAAGGCGGAGGTCCTAGAGGACATGGGGAGGTCCTAAAGGACACGAGGAGATCCTAATAAACAAGGAGGAGGTCCTAAAGGACATGGGGAGGTCCTGAAGGACACGGGGAGGTCCAAAGGACACGGGGAGGTCCTGAAGGACACGGGGAGGTCCAAATAAATAAGGAGGAGGTCCTGACCAGAGGAGAAGAGGAGGCCACCAAAACTCCACAAACCCAAATAACCTCAAGCGATTTTTTTTTTGTTGAAGTTCGAATTAATCCATTAAAATCCATTCTGAAATTCTCAAGTTAAGCTTTGAATTCTCATCAAAACAAAATGGTTCTTTTTATTTTGAAAGCTCAAAAAGGCTCCAAAAATTAGGGTGTTACAAACCTACCCCCCTTAGGGGAATCTCGACCCGAGATTCAAGCTTGGCCAGTAAAGAGGTAGGGATAGTTAGTCTTGAGGTCTTCTTCGTTTTTCCCATGTAGCTTCACTTTCAGGGTGGTGGCTCCACTGCATCTTGTAGGTACGGATGATCTTGCTTCTAGTAACACGCTCTGCGACATCTAGAATTTTAATTGGTCACTCCACATAGGTGAGGTCTTTCTGGAAATCAATGCTCTCAAGGAGGGTGTGGTCTTCTGGGACTCGGAGGCATTTCCTTAGCTGTGATACATGAAAGACATCATGCACCGCTGACAATGAGCTTGACAGCTCAAGCTTATAAGCAACTTTACCTTGTCTTGCTAATACCTTGTACGGTCCGACAAATCTTGGTGCTAGCTTTCCTTTAGCCCGAAACCTTCTAACTCCTCTGAGTGGAGTTACCCTGAGGTACACAAAGTCACCAACTTCAAAGGATAACTCTCGTCTCCGATTGTCCGCATAGCTCTTTTGTCGGGACTGAGCTATCCTTAACCGCTCTCTTATAAGCTTCACTTTTTCCTCAGCCTCTTTGATTACCTCGGGCCCAAATAACTGGCGCTCACCTACTTGATCCCAAAGGAGGGGAGTCCTACACTGCCTTCCATACAAGGCTTCAAAGGGAGACATCCTTAAACTAGCTTGGTAGCTATTGTTATAGGTGAACTCAGCATAGGGGAGGTTTTTGTCCCAACTTTTCCCATAATCCAACGCACAAGCTCGAAGCATGTCCTCAAGAACTTGATTCACCCTCTCTGTTTGTCCATCGGTTTGAGGGTGATAAGCTGTGCTGAAATTAAGTCTTGTCCCTAAGGATTCATAGAGACTTTCCCAAAATCTTGAGGTGAATTGGGAACCTCGATCAGACACTATACTCTTGGGTACACCATGTAGGCAGACAATTCGGGCTAGGTACAACTCAGCCAACTTGCTACTTTGGTAGGTGGTCTTGACAGGAATAAAATGTGCCACTTTGGTCAAACGATCCACAATAACCCAAATGGAGTCATAGCCCGATTGGGTCCTTGGCAAACCAGTGATGAAATCCATGCCCACTTGCTCCCATTTCCACTCGGGAATGGGCAAAGGCTGTAGCAAACCAACAGGCCTTTGGTGCTCAGCCTTAACCCTTTGGCACACGTCACACCTTGCCACATACTCAGCTATTTCTCGCTTCATGTTGACTCACCAATACTTATTTTTGAGATCTTGGTATATCTTGGTGCTCCCTGGATGAATGGAGTAATGAGACTCATGAGCTTCTTTGAGCAGCAACTGCTTTATGTCTAGACAGTCCGGCACACAAAGTCTGCTACCGAACCAAAGAGTTCCCTGGTCATCTTTTAAGAAGCCAGGAGCCTTGCCTTTCTTCAAATTTTCTTTGACCTCCTGGAGGTCTTTATCATGAGCCTGCATTTCTCGAATTTGCTTCTGGACAGCAGGCTGAACCTCCAGAACATGCACACAACCTTGAGTGACAATCTCCAAATTTAGCCGTCTCAACTCTTCACACAACCTGGGCTGACTCTCTTGAACCACTAAAGTGCTGCAATAACTCTTTCGACTCAGGGCATCAGCCACCACATTTGCCTTTTCTGGGTGGTAGTGAATTCCAATATCATAGTCTTTGATGAGCTCCAACCATCTTCTTTGTCTAAGGTTAAGATCCGATTGTGTAAAGATGTATTTTAGACTCTTATGGTGCTGTAAAGACCTCGCATGATACCAATAAGGTAATGGCACCAAATCTTTAGTGCATGCACTACTGACTAATTCTAAATCATGAGTTGGGTAGTTAGCTTCATGAGGCTTTAACTGCCGGGAGGCATAAGCTACCACTCTTCCCTCTTGCATCAAGACACAACCAAGACCCTGCCTAGAGGCATCACAAAAGACTTCAAAATCTTTTTGGGTATCTGGCAAAATGAGCACCAGGGCAGAGGTTAACCGCTTCTTCAATTCTTGAAAACTGTACTCACAAGCTGAAGTCCAAACATACTTGCTTTTCTTCTTAAGCAGCTGAGTGAGAGGCCTTGCTATCTTAGAAAAACCTTCAATGAATCGACGATAATTCCCTACCATGCCAAGGAAACTTCTAATTTGGGACACTGATTTGGGTAGCTTCCAGTTTAGAACATCCTGAACCTTGCTAGGGTTGACTGCCACACCTGCAGCCGACATTACATGACCCAAAAAGGTAACCTCTTTCAACCAAAAGTCACACTTCTCAAACTTTGCATAAAGTTGGTGGTCTCTAAGCTTGTCTAAGACCAACCGAAGGTGATCTTCATGCCCCTTCTCAGACTTAGAGTATACTAGGATGTTATCTATGAAGACAATGACAAACTTATTTAAGTACTCCATAAACACTTTATTCATCAAGTTCATAAAGTATGCAGGGGCATTGGTCAATCCAAAAGACATGACCGTGAACTCATAAAGTCCATACCGGGTTGAGAAGGCTGTCTTTGGGATGTCCTCTTGTCGAATCTTCAATTGGTGATAATCTGACCTTAGGTCAATCTTGGAGTAAACTGCTGCTCCTATTAGTTGATCAAACAAGTCATCGATCCTGGGCAAAGGGTACTTATTCTTGATGGTAACATCATTGAGAGCTCTATAATCCACACACATGCGTTGTGTACCATCCTTCTTTGCAACAAAGATCACAGGGGCTCCCTAAGGAGAGGAACTCGGCCTAACAAATCCTTTGCTTTGCATTTCTTCAATTTGTTGCTTCAACTCAACAAGATCATTTGCAGGCAATCTATAGGATCTTTTGGAAATAGGTGCTGTCCCTGGAATCAGGTTAATGACAAAATTCCACATCTCGGTCCGAAGGCATTACAGGTAACTCACTTGGGAACACATCTGGGTATTCCCACACCACAGAGAGGTCTTTAAGCTTAACTTCTCTCAAACAGGCCAAGCTAGGACCTACCCTAGGAGAGGTCTCAGGGCTAAATTCAACTTGTATCCCTTGCTCATTGGTGAGCGCAATGGACTTGTTGGCACAATCTATTTGACCTTGGTTTTTGGCTAACCAGTACATTCCAAGAATCACATCTAACCCTTGGGAGTGCAGGACTATCAAGTCTGCAGAGAAAGGTACTCCCAAGATTTCTAAGGAAAGATTTGGGCACAAGGAGCTAGTCCTCATTTCAGAGCCCGGAGAGTGGATTAGCATAGGGTTTATTAAAGGAGACATAGCTAACCCATTGTTAGCTACAAACTTAGAAGAGACAAACGAATGAGAAGCTCCGGAATCAAAAAGAATGGTTGCCGGTACTGAATTAACAAGAAACGTACCAAGAACCACATCTGATGCGGTTTGAGCTTCTTCGGCTATGACATGATTTACTCGCCCTCTAATATATTGTACTGAAGGCTTCGAGTTAGTGTGGCTGCCAGGAGCTGAGGGCCCTTGTCCAGATTGGTTGGGAGTTGGAGTTGCAGCTTGAAGCTTCTTCGGGCATTTGCTAGCATAGTGCCCAACTTCATGGCAACAAAAACATATGACCCCAGCTGTTGGGGACAGGGATGGCTTCTTCTGGACAAGACTTCCTGGAGGAGTCCCACGGGAACTAGAAGTGTAGGGACGTCTCGCTTGCGTGAGAGACTTTGAAGGGGAGGAGGTCACAGGCCTCTTGTGCTGAAATGGAGAGGTCTTTGGCCTGGAAAAACCCTCTGATCTGAACTGCTGAGCTGCCTTCCTCTTCTTATGATTCTCCATCTCAATATGCTTGCCCTCTTGACGAATTTCCTTGCTCACAAGTTGCTGAAAATCTGGGTAGTCATGAGCAAGGAGCTGGACCAAGAGATCATCATTGAGCCCTTCTAAGAAACACTCTTGCTTGGACTCATCAGTGGCCACATCTTCGGGTGCATATCTTGCCAATTGATTGAATTTGTGAAGATATTCACTTACAGTACGATTTCCTTGGCGGAAAGATCTGAACTCCTTCTTTAACAAAATCATACCATGTGGAATGTGTGCACGGCGAAAAGCTTGCACAAATTCCTCCCAAGTTATAGTCTGAGCATCAACATGGGACTGAGTGAAGTTGTCCCACCACTCAGAGGCGGATCCATGGAGTTGGTGAGAGGCAAACAAAACCCTCTCATGATCAGTACACTAGATCATGTCCAGCTTTCTTCCCACAGCCCTGAGCCAGTCATCAGCTTCCATAGGCTCAGTAGTACTGGAGAATGTGGGTGGCCTCATTCTTATGAACTCAGAGATATTTGTCCTTGGAGGGGGTGGTACATAAACAGGAGGTTGGGCTGCTGCTGCTGCTTGTAGGTTCTAAGTGTTAGTGATGGACTGGGCTAACAGGCTGATCAACTGTGCTTGATTTGCCATCACTTGGTTCCAATCTAGTCCTTGAGCTGGAGGAGGTGGTGGTTGCGGCACTGGTGTCTCTGGATCACCCCTAGAGGCTCTGCCTTGCCCACTAGTGCTGCCACTGCCTCTAGTTGTCACCATCTGCCAGAGGTCCAAAGGTAGGAAAGAGATGAGAGAGATAAGGGGGAAGAGGTTAAAACAACCAAACCAGCAAAGTCAGCAACTCACAAGTTCAAACACGTTCTACTCGAGGCTCACCGCCCTTAGGGTTGCAAGCGAGGAGGTCGTGGCCACAAGAGGAGGTCATTGCAAGAGACCCAAAGGAGGTCCTTGCAAAAGCCACCACCATTGACCACGAGCTCGGAGGTCCTAACAAAGGGAGGGCTCAAAATACAAAGGTTAACTACCACAGGACCCCCTAATGATATGACCAGGGAAAGAGGATCCAATTACTTTATAAAACAATGAAGAAAGCAAAAGGTAAGAGAGAGTGAGGTGAGAAAAGATACAAGGAAGGGGTAAGGATAGAGAGATGACTCAGGTAAGGAGAGAACATGTTATTCTTTTCTTGTTGTAAAATAAGTTTTGAAATCTTCACTAACGACCATTCTACTAGGCTACGTCCTGCAGTCAGGATACTCTGATACCACTTGTGACGACCCGGCCAGGGGCCTCACCCGAGAGGTCCTCCCAGACCTCCCTGGAAGTCCACCAGGACCTCCTAAGAGGTCCCAAGGACCTCTAGGGCAGTCCTCCCAGGCCTCTCGGGAGGTCCAGCCGGACCTCCTAGAGGTCCAGGGAACTGACCGAGGAGGTCTTGAGGCTCAGGACCTCCCCCAAGAGCCACGACCAGACCTAGGGAGGTCCACGGACCAACCCGAGGAGGTCATGGGACTTGGAGAAGTCCTAACCCTCCTGTGATCCGAACCAGTCCCAAGGATCAATGGCTAGTTCTCACAGCAATTACAAGTGATAACGTACATCCACACGAAACTTTATTAACAACAAGGGAGTTGATTACAAAGTTGCTTACAAGCCACGACAACAAGGCAAAATACACAGCGGAAGCAAAACCAGCAAAACCATGTCCACCCAATACACCACAGGTAATTGGCTGGAGGGCGCGGTCTAGTTGATCTGGTCCTGATCCTCATCAAAGAAGTCTTCTCCTGCTCAATTCATCATTCAAGCAAGAATGAGCACAACCACCATGCTCGCAAGTTACACCCGTCAATTAACAGCATGACATGCATAATGGATATGTCAAAGGTAGGCTTAATATGGTTAGTTTGCATAAAGCCAAGTTTGTTTCAAATACAAGTATTAAGTTCCAAAGCTTATAACAATAATCAAAATTCATTTGCAAATTCTCATTTTACAGTTGGATAACTTTCATCAATGTGATGGTGAAGGATACCCTCTTGTCACAAGGCTCCCTGCCCAACCCATTTTGAAAACAAACCAAGAGTCTAACTTTGAGCAGCTTTGCTAGCATGTCCATAACCGCGGACACGGCTATTCGAATGGTTTCACACTCTGCAGAGGTTGTACACTTTACCCACATGACACGACTTCTCTAGTTTGTTTGACAACCGTCGTTGCCACCTCTCACTGCCGATGGTAAGAGGTCTAGAGCACGTGACAAGGCCTTTACAATGCATCATTCCACATGATCCATCCACTCTAAGGTTTCGCCCCTTCCTAGGGCCCCTCTTGAGCAGTGGCTACAACAAAGTCATAAAAGGCAAGCCATGAAAGACCACCCACTATTCTCTTGGGACCAACGCGGTGATAACTTTGCAAATTAGTTAGCCAAGTCCCGCCCATCTGAGACATGTGGTTGCACGGAGAGGCATAGTAAAATACACTTTCATGAGCCGGTCCTTAATCGACTGGTAGCCACCACAACCTGTGGCATCGGATCACACGATCCCCGTGCATGGACTTGCACCAACCAAACAACCAATGCCGCCCAAGTCCAAATCCATTTCTCATTTCTTTGTTTTTCAACCCTCCATGGCACACCAATGCCATGGCCATTTTCAGAAACCCCATGACACACCAATGCCATGGTCCAGATCATTTAGACAAGTGATATTTTTGGCCAAAACCTCCTAAACCCAGATTCTTTTCTCTATGCATGGCTAAGCTCTAGTTTTTCAGAGGTCCTGGTCCACTATATTGTGTAAACCAGGTTTTGCCTAGGGTGACAACATGTTCGGCTCAAGATCAGCAGTGGTCATACCTGTCATAGTCTATCAACGCAGGCAACCAAGTACTTCAGCCCGTCAGGCAGAGTTGTCGGAAGTAGAATAGTTTCCTTTTGCTATTAAGTTTCCTTTCGATTTGATTTTGTTTGAATTCATGTAATAGCTTTAGAGTTTGATTCGGTTTCCTAGTATAAGTTGTTAGTCTACTCTCTATTTAAAGGAGAGATGCACTTGGGTTTAGACAAGAAGTATAATAAGCAGGTTCTAGTTCCTTCCACTCTCATTCGTGATCGCTTCTCATCTACTCCTGTTGCGTGATCTCGCTTGTTGCTCGATTTGGGTCGTCGACAGGGCAAGTCTCGTCGGCAACGGGCCATCAATACGCCTTGCGATCTTTAGGCTCTGACAACTTGGTATCAGATATGTCGAGTTCCGATTCCGGGGAAGAGGCCAACTCCGTGAGCACCATGTTCAAAGTGATTCAAGACCAGATGGCTGGGATCGTCCAACAGAATGCAGACATGAAATCGAAGATTGCAGATTTAACTCGTCAGAGTATCGCTACCAACGCAAAAATCGCAACCTTGGAGTCAGGAGGAGCCTTCTCCCTCTCAGCGCCTGGATTACTGCCCATACCATCATCTGCAAACCCCACAACAGGTTTGTCAGCAACTTCGCTCACCGCACCTCCACAGGTTGATGCCTCTATTGCATCTTACACACCACTGCGAATTTCGACCAACGTATTCGAGGCTTTGGCAGCGAACTTCACACCCCACCATCACTCCGGGGCACCCAATTTTTCATGCCCACAGCCATATCAACCGACAGCGCCACATTACTCGTTTCCACCACCATCCGTGCCACATCAATTTTCGTTTCCCACTCAGCACCACATGACCACTGGGTATACTCCTTCCCATTCAAGTGCACCAAGATACCACAAGCTCGAGTTTCCAACGTTAAGCATCGAAGATCCTTTGTCTTGGATCAATCGATCTGAACAGTTTTTTCACGCAGAATCTAGCGAGAAGAGAGCGACAAAGTCGGTTGGCATCGTATCATCTCACCAATATTGCTGGCGGTGGTACTTTCGGCTCGAGCGGGATGAAGGACAACCCAGCAGGACCAATTCAAAGAATTTTGCCACATGAGGTTTGGACCGCCTATCTGAACAACCCCTGGGTGAATTAACACGCTGCAGCAGTTGGATCGATTAGTGAGTATCGGGACAAGTTCCTCTCATTACTCTGTCATGTTGACCGATTACTCCCAATCAAAGAGTCCAAATCTTCACAAAGAGGCCTCACCAAACCTCTTGGACCGACGTCGAACTCCAACAACCACCAAATTTACAAATCGTGATGAGTTTAGCTCGTGCTTATGAGCGGCGTGCACAAGCTTCATAGCTGCTTCAACCCCACACCACGTCCTTGGCGGCCATCGCAGCCGTCCGCTCCGTTTCCAGCCTCACAACATTCCCAGGACACAGCAGCTACAACCCTGTCCGCGCCAGGTCCCCGCCCCAATAAACCTTTTCGACGACTTACACCGACGGAATTGGCGGAACGTCATTCTAAAGGTCTCTGCTACAATTGTGATGACAAATTCCTCCTGGGACACCGTTGCAAGCAGCCCTTTATCACATATATTGACATGAGCAGCGAAGTGGCGGAAGGAGATGACGACATGGGGTTGCATGCCATGGAAGCAGAGGACACCGCTCCAGAAATATCTCTGCATGCGGTCACAGGTACATCTACGGGTGGCACAATGCAGCTCCAGGTGACCATCGGCAACATTAACCTCATCGCCTTGGTGGACTCCGGCTCCACACACAATTTCTTAAGCGCTTAGGCAATTCAGGAAACAGCAGTGGATCTGCTTCCGCGGCAAGGCCTCAGCGTTAAGATCGCCAATGGCGAACAGGTCACCTGTACCGGAGTATGCCGTGCGCTACCTCTACGGATCAACCACAACCAGTTTGAGATTACGGCCTATGCAATACCCCTTGCTGGTTTTGATGTCGTTCTGGGCGTCCAATGGCTCAAAACGCTAGGACCTATTCTCTGGGATTTCGATGACTTGACAATGACTCTTTGGTGGCGAGAACGCGCATTGATGGGCGTGATGCGTCGACGGATCCGTCCATGCGAGCTCATGTGCACTTTCGGGTCGGGACTGCTGCAACCCTTACTCGATGAGTTTCTTTGATCTCTTCGTGAGACCCATCAAGGCTTCCTCCGGTCTTGAGAGGACCATCGATCCATCTCGACCGAGGCGGCTTTGTATCCGTCGACCTTACCGTTATCCCCACCATCGGAAGAATGACTGGAGCATCAATGTAAAGAAATGCTCGTCGGTATCATCGTCATGATACATCTGTTTTTGACTCTGTTTTATTGGTTAGAAACAAGATCATACTTGGCGTTTACGTATCGATTATCGTGCGCTCAATCGTTGACAATCAAGGATAAATTCCCAATTCCGTGGTGGATGAATAGTTTCCTTTTGCTATTAAGTTTCCTTTCGGTTTGAGTTTGTTTGAGAATTCATGTAATAGCTTTAGAGTTTGATTCGGTTTCCTAGTATAAGCCGTTAGTCTACTCTCTATTTAAAGGAGAGATGCACTTGGGTTCGGATAAAAGTATAATAAATGTGTTCTAGTTCCTTCCACTCTCTGTTCGTGATCGCTTCTCATCTACTCCTGTTGCGTGATCTCTTTGGTTAGGAGACGCTGGGTCGTCGGCGGGCAAGTCTTGTCGACAACGGGCCATCAATCGCCTTGCGATCTTTGAAGCTCTGACAATACTAAGGAAAATAGGCATAACTATGAATTTAAAGACGGGCATTGAAATAACTTAGTAAAGTAAGCATGCAATAATATTTGAAATGGAATATATATAGGTTGAAATAATGGGTGCAATATGATCAAGATTGTAACTTGCCTTGCTCAAAGGCTTGGATGTCTTCTTCTTCTTCGGGGAGCTCTTGCTCTTCAGTGTTTTCACAATCTACACGAGAAAACCACAGCAACTCAATACAAAGCTCAAATAAAACCCAAAGAAACTTCCATGAAACTCCAAAATAAAACCAACAGAGAGGCCAGGTCGGTTGGAGGAGGTCCAAGGAGCTTGCTGGAGGAGGTCCAAAGCTCAAGGGAGGAGGTCCAAGAGCTTGGAGGAGGTCCGAATCTCAAGGGAGGAGGTCCAAGAGCTTGGAGGAGGTACGAAGCTCAAGGGAGGAGGTCCACGAGCTGCTCGGTTACTTTGGAGAATGGATATGGGGAAAAAGATGAGGATGAAGGGCTGCCCAAGCTTATATAGCTGGAGCCATTGAGATCTCCCAGGGTATAGGTGTTCATGAGTTGGTGAAAAGGACAATGAAAGCAAGCAAAGGATGTGACAAAAGTATGGCACGGGTGCTACAAAAGTGGTAGCATTTAATGCGATCGACAAGTATTAAATGTGGGGAGACTCCCTTGTGCAAAGGACATAGTCAAAGGATAAAGAAAAGTGGGTGTGACTGCCAAGTGGGACCAGTCAAAGCTCAAAGGAAGGTCCCGCGGACAGGAGGTCCAACAGACACCACAATGTGGAGGTCCTGACGGTCGGATTAAATCAAGGGGAGGTCTGGGCCGTTAGGATCTCCAGAAGGGGAGGTCCTAATGGTCAGATCTAAACAAGGGAGGTCTGGGCCGTTAGGATCTCCAGAAGGGGAGGTCCTAATGGTCAGATCTAAACAAGGGAGGTCTTGACGGCTAAGATCTCCAGAGGGGAGGTCTTAACGGTCAAGATCTAAACAAGGGAGATCTGACGGCTAAGATCTCGGAGGGAGGTCTTAACGGTCAAGATCTAAACAAGGGAGGTCTGACGGCTAAGATCTCGAGAGGGAGGTCTTAGCGGTCAAGATCTAAACAAGGGAGGTCTGACGGCTAAGATCTCTAGAGGGAGGTCTTAACGGTCAAGATCTAAACAAGGGAGGTCTGACGGCTAAGATCTCTAGAGGGAGGTCTTAGCGGTCAAGATCTACACAAGGGAGGTCTGACGGCTAAGATCTCGGAGGGAGGTCTTAGCGGTCAAGATCTAAACAAGGGAGGTCTGACGGCTAAGATCTCCAGAGGAGAGGTCTTAACCGTCAAGATCTAAACAAGGGAGGTCCTGAGGTGAGCGATAGCGAGATAAGAATCGGGAGAAGCGGGAGCCGTAGGATTTCCATTGAACGGGTCACGACAACTGGGCCGTTCGGACCGAGCAAACACTCCAGCAGATCGGGGCCGTCCAATACGAAATGGATGGTTCTAAAGGAGTGGGACGTTCGAACCATCCGATCGTCTCACCAAGGTCAAACCGTCCAACGCAAATCGAACGGTACACAAGCGATAGAGGTCTGGATCAAGCGGAAAGCTCGAACGGACGCGAGGGAGGTCTAAATAAACAAGGAGGAGGTCCTAGAGGACATGGGGAGGTCCTGAAGGACACGGGGAGGTCCAAATAAACAAGGAGGAGGTCGTAGAGGACATGGGGAGGTCCTGAAGGACCCGATGAGGTCCAAATAAACAAGGAGGAGGTCTTAGAGGACATGGTGAGGTCCTGAAGGACACGGGGAGGTCCAAATAAACAAGGAGGAGGTCCTAGAGGACATGGGGAGGTCCTGAAGGACACGGGGAGGTCCAAATGAAGAAGGAAGAGGTCCTGACCAGAGGAGAAGAGGAGGCCACCAAAACTCCACAAACCCAAATAACCTCAAGTGATTTTTTTTGTTGAAGTTCGAATTAATCCATTAAAATCCATTCTGAAATTCTCAAGTTAAGCTTTGAATTCTCGTCAAAACAAAATAGTTCTTTTTATTTTGAAAGCTCAAAAAGGCTCCAAAAATCAGGGTGTTACAGGTACGATATGGACAAAGCAGAAGCCAAACGTCATACGAAGAAGTGCTCTATTTGCAGGGAGTTTGGGCACATCTTCAAGAAATGCCCTATGAGAAATCCTCAGGACGAAGGAGACATTGGCACTCTGGACATCGTCACTGGGACCTCATTCGGTCGCTCGACTCGAGGCACTCTACATGGGGGACGTTGAGGTCGCCGCCACGGGAAATCAATCACAGTTGTAATATGTGATTGCCAATGTTCTGAATTATCATTAAACTAAGTGTTTTGACATTTTGCTTAATGTTATGTAATATCTGTGTGATTTGTCGTAGTTTTGATAGAAGTTAAGTGTTATGTCGTTTTGCTTACAGTATGATTTGTCATAGTTTTGATAGTAATGGCAAATTCACATTTGTTTGCTTACATAACATGTAGTGCATGTACATGAGAAATGTTATGCAAGAGGTCATTTCTCCAGAGTTCTCCACCGTGTATGAATTCACTGGCGCATCGCAATATCACTTACCTTCCTAGTTACGAATCATTGCTACCTCAATCGTCCTCGCAAAATTCTTCAGAAATTCACCGTACTACAACAACATACGACAATCACAAAATGTTATTGTGAGTCTAGCAAATTTCATAGCGTTGAGAATCTATGAAAATCACAAACAGACCAACCAGTATAGGGCAAAGGGTTCCTGTCGCCGGTTGAATTCAACCGGCGACCAGAACACTGTTCACTCTTTGTTGCCAGTTAAACTGATGACTAGGAGCTGGACCGGCGACAGGGAGGGAACAGGGTCCATGTCGCTAGTTGGACTGGCGACATCTTCTTGTCATCGAGGCCTAGTTTTGTAATTTTTTGACGCGACTATTTATTTTTGTAAATATCTTTTAAAATAATTAGTCTTATTCACTATCCGGCCTTTTAGATCATTAAAAACAATTCTAACTCTGAACTGTGAAGCATTTCTTGTTTCAAAAAAGAAGTCTGGAGCATTTGGGTGGTAGACTGGTAGTGATTGATATTCCAAAGTAATCATCGCACTCCCGTCCGTACGTAGAGGCGAAACATGTACAGAAACGGCTTACCAGTGAGCGATGAGCACATGCCGCTACGATTTTTTTTTTGATTTGGCCCTGTAGCGTCACGTAAATACAAAAATAGCCTCCTTTATAGCGTATTTGCAAAATTAGCTCCCTAATGAGCGCAGAATCGTCAGGGAGCCAACGTGTGTCCCATTCCGTGATCGCGGAGCGCGGCAAGGGACGCGGACGTGGCACCAGCGATGCGAGCGCGGGACCGAACGGAAATACCACCTTCTGCGGTGGAGGAGCGCGGAAGGGGAGGCTGCCTCCTGCGGTGGCGGAGCGCGGAAGGTGCGGCCACATTGCGTAGTGGCCGACCGCGGAAAGCTGGTGACAACCCTAGTTAGGGTTTCCAGCGGGACAATTATGGTTTCAACGGTCTAGGGTTTCGTTCGGGTTAGTGATGCGCGGTTAGGGTTTCGTTCGGGTTAGCGCTTTTGCGAATACGAAAATTTTTCAGTCATTTCAATTAGGGTTTCAACGGGTACTAATATTTGTAAAAAAACATTCATTAAGAAATATGGGCACCGAGGTTTGTAAATTAGGGTTTCCTTTTCTCCGAAATCAAGGTTTTATCGTGGTTTTAGCGCTGTTTGTAGTCATTTCAAAATATAGCAAATGAGTTTAGAAAATTATGAAACTTTTTGTGGAGTCTCCTGTCACAGTGTTGTTACTTCTATAATTTTTCTATTATTTTATTCGTTCAGAGAAAGGATGATTGATAAGCATATCAGATGAGGTATAACCTTGAGAATGTCATCCAAGCAAACTTGTTGTCTTTTAGAAATGGGATGAAAAGGCACTAGTAGTATTGGAGTCTCTCCTCGATGAAGTCGTGCGAGCGATATCTGCGTATATAGCGAGCGGTAGATGAAGTACTTTATGAAGCTTATGAGAATATGATTGAAGAAAGTGAGAACGCTCATTGTGATTACGAAGATGCCCTAAAACATGGAGGATTCGATGTCGGTGCGAATGGTTCTTTCTGGGATTCCACTAGAAGAGGCATACTTGTAATATAGGCTTACTTTGATGGCTTAGCGGAGGCACGGAGCCAGAACTACATTAGAGTCCACGGACAGAAGCACATTACACGTAGTCACATGGCATGATGGTTCGTCTAATTTCTTTAGTCATCCTCGCTACTACTACGGTATACCGCGACATAAGCATCCGGACTATGTAAGTATATATGCCTTTACGGGATAGTAAAAAATATGGCGGGTAGGACAGGGGACTACTACGGAATGACCTGACCTACTGCGTGGATTGGGGCCATTTTTCCTTCCTTGCTAGTACGGCGTTGAACTCCTCGCCGTCCTCTTTGGCCTTGGCAGCAATTTCCCTCTTTCTCTCGCGCTCCCTGTCGCGAGCCTCGCGCTCCCTGCGCCTGCACGCCTCAAGATGAGCTTGCGTCTCCCGACGTCCGCGCTCGTTTTGCTCGTCGTTGCAACGTCGCTCCTCCCGGATCTCGCAGTCTCTGTTGTCATGCCACTCGTCGAAGTCCAGAGACCACTGATCATGTGGGTGGATCTCGTGGTCGATCCACTTGTGTTAGCCACATAGCGGATCCGGGAACTACAGGTAGACGAGAGAGGTTGTTAATACGGACTTTGAAAGAGAAATAGTACGGGAACACATAGTAACTGGTCCTTACCGGTTGCCGATAGCTCCTCGTGTCCCAACATCGGTCGGGATAGTCACTGGAGTAGTTCGTGCAACCCTAGTAATGCATGCCCAGGCTAATCTGGTGCTTGGACTTGAAGAACTTGCATGGGTCCCTGCACCAACAGAGGGGCGGTGTCTCCCCCTCTAGCGGGTGTTGCGGCAAACGCTCGGTTGGAACGTTCGGGATGGGGTTGCTGCTACAAGGGGCTTCATTACGAAGAGATGCCATCCTGGCACGCTCCTCTTGCCGGACTCGGGCCGCAGCAGCACTTGCTCGGTCGTCCCGCTCCCCAGCAGCCCTTGCTAGTTCGCGGATCTGGTCCTATTGTCTCTACCTGTCGTCCATCCCGACGTGGTGAAGGAAGCTCTGGTGTAGTGTTGGGTTTGGTTGTGTAGTGTTCTCTCCCAGATCTCTTCCACCCCCTTTTATAAGCCACAGGGTTGGTATGGTGTGGTATACTTCCTACAAAGTCATGTCTTTTCGGTCTGAAAAGCTGAGGATGTAGAGTGTTGTCACGTCTTTCCTTGTAGAGAGAAGTCATGTCTTACTTTGCAGAGTGTTGTCTTATTGGTCTAAAAAGCTGGCGAGGCAGAGTGTTTCCACGTCTTTCTTTGCAGAGTCATGTCTTTTCGGTCTGAAAAACTGGCGAGGTGGTCAGGGTTATCTCCTTTGGCCTTGTCACTACGCAAAGCTGTTTCGTCTGGTCTTGTCACTGCGCAAATGTAACATCCCAAATGTATAAATGGGTGTGTGTGTGTCAAATGTAAGAAAATGTGTAGAAAATAAAACTTTTCTCACATCTTGAAACTCTTGAACTCTTATATAATTCTTGTCAAGAGTTGTGGAATTCAAAAACTCAAATCTCCTATTGACTAAAGTCAAACCCTTATTCCACTTTGTCACAAATCTTGTGCCAATCTTGGGAAATATTTTTTTCTTGGTTATAGGGATACTGTGTCCATCTGCTAGAACTCCAAAGATTTAGGAGAGATAGACAGATAGGAAGTTCTAAGGGGGTAAATTCTAATAGCCCAAGAACACCAAGAGCACACAAGACAAAGAGCAGATTTACCAAAAAGTTCCTTTATTAATTCATTTTATTCAAAGATTATGGCTACCACAAATAAGATAGTAGCTCATAATTAGCAACTAAAGATCGAGCTAAAGGGAAGATAACAACTATGGAGTCTTGGGGGTATAATCTGTCTCCTTTGGGCTAGCCTCTTGACCTTGTAGCTAGCTAGCTCATGATTCGGTCTTTAGCTTCTCCTCTACCTCTTGTAGTCCTGCATTACGGCGGTGATCAAGTCATTCAAGGTGTTCCGTAGGCATAGTCCAAAGCCTTAGTCGAGATCCACGATCGTCGGCTCGGGAATCTTAAATCTCTAAGCGAGTTGAAAATCTTGTCTAGCCGGGTCGGAATGTGCATCGGGTAGTAATGAAACCGGTGCCATGAAGGCGATGATCGTAGGTGTAGCGAAGGTGGCGGATCGCCTCCTTGCCGCATCTGAATGCCATCATCAAAGGTATCGCGCGAATCGAGCATCAAAGGCGTGGAAGGCGGTGTCGGTGCGAGATTGGAGTAGATGAGCACCTCTACTCTCCACATTTGTTGTTCTTCCACAGTACTTGAATCCTTGGAAAGTTGGCCTCTTAGGTTACCGGTGTTGCATCATTTCCCAAAGTATCTCGGCCCAATATCCGATAAAGGCTCAGGTGGGAAGTAGCATCAGGTCTTTCGACCATCTAAAATTTTGAGAAGGAGATGAGTTAGTAAATATTTTAAAGAAAGGTTGAGAATGACTCTGGATAGACTCAAAATAGTTTTATTTTTGGAAATAAGTCCTTAAGACAATTCTAAGGCCACGACCTCGATCGACATGGCTCGATACCACTTTTGTCGGACCGGGAGCGAAAGATCCCGAACCCTCGTGTTCATACACGATCCCAGATTTACGGTGTACGATTACAAAAATGATAACATAACCAAATCTCGCATTGCATTAATAGTGAATCAGAGTTCGATACAATTGGGCATGAAGCCTAATAAAAGAGTAAATAACACAGCGGAAGTAAAGATAGTAGTAGTAGGCCAGAACGATCCGCCATAGGCAATAAATGCAGGGGCGTAACCTAGGCGTCGGTGTCCTCACCGCGTCGATAGTAGTCTTCTCCTGAAATTTGGTTGCATAAAGCAAGCATGAGCACAACTACCGTGCTCGCAAGTTACACCCAATATGGAATTATAATGCATGCATAAGGTAAACAAAGGACATTGGCAGGGTTATTTTGCGTAAAGCAGGTGTTTTAATTTAAATAATCATATTAGATTGCAAGGCCATTTTTATACAGTATTTAAAACCATAAATTTAATGACAGTTGTATAATGTGGATAACCTCCAACAAAGGTGATGGATATCCTCCAATCACAAAGGCTAACCGCCCAATTTTCCCATAGGACTAACCATCCTGAAAACATCTGTTGAAATCATTTTAAAACCAAAAACAAGTCTAACTTAAAGTGGCTTTGCTAGCATGTCTATGACCGCAGACGCGGCTATTCGAATAGTTTTCTACTCTGCGAGTTTATGCGGCTTTACCCACAAGACACGAATTCTCTAGTTTATCAAGCATATATCTATGCCTTTGCTCACTACCTTAGGTAAGTAGTCTAGAAACACGTGACAAGGCCTTTACAATGATCTACCTCATAGTACTCATGCCGCTAAGGTTTAGCCCCTTTGGACTAACCATCCCATGTTCGGGGCCCCTCTTGCGCCAGGTGGGACTATAGTCTAACCGACACCCACTCATACAAAATGGCACGAATAACTACGGGGTATCCCAAATTAATAAGCAGTCCTGCCCATACAGGGGCGTATGGTGGTCTGATAAGGCATAGCAAAGGCACGCTCAAAGGCGGTCCTTAATTGACTTAGGCGTCTTCGAAACAAACCACAGGCTTTAATCCTAACAGATTAAACCGTGCATAAACCTGCACCCACCATTCATCCGTTTAGCCCAAGTCCAAACCATTTAATTTTATTTTAGTGGAAACCATCTTTACAAACTCTCTATGGTAAAACAATACCATAGATTTAATTTCAAACAATTTGTAATGGTTTGGCTAAATCCTCCCAAAATCAAAATCATGGTCTAAGAATTTGCTAAGCATT
Organism: Phyllostachys edulis; assembly: GCA_036346405.1. Taxonomy (NCBI): domain Eukaryota; kingdom Viridiplantae; phylum Streptophyta; class Magnoliopsida; order Poales; family Poaceae; genus Phyllostachys; species Phyllostachys edulis. The sequence continues at coordinate 102,658,599 of CM070549.1, forward strand.
TACAAACAATTTATCTATGGTGACAAGGGATGACATTTCAATATTCAAAATTGGCCATACAATAACAATTGGAATAACTAAGCATTTAAATAGGGTATTAAAATAATTGACTATAAATATGCATGCAATAATAATTTTAAAAACTGAATTAAATAACTTTAAAATAGTAGGTGCAACATGGTCAAAGTGTAACTTGCCTTCGCTGAAGTCTTGAAATTCTAAATCTTCGGAAGAATCAAATTCCCCGGAATCATCGTAGTCTAAACGTGAAAATACGACAAATCAATCGAAATTCAAATAAATTCAAAAAAGACAAATTATACCAAGTCCAAATAAAATAATTTTATTTTATTTAGCTAGAACATAATTTTCTAAGATTTTAGCAATTGGAATCATTCAATTTGGAATTAGGGTTCAAAAGATATGAATTTTACAAGTTTAAATCCTAAATGTGTAGTTTAAATTATTTCAAATTCAAACAGACAGTTTAAACCTACTCCAAATCAAATATTTATATTTTAGTTAGCTAGATATTAATTTTATAAGATTTTAGAAATTGGAATCACCTAATTTGGAGTTAAGAATCAAAAGATATGAATTTTACAAATTTTGATCTAAATTTGGAATTTAAATGAATTTTAAATTCTAAAACAAGACTAAACTGAACTCCAAATTGAATACTTATATCTTATTTAGTTAGACAATAATTTTCTAAGATTTTAGCAATTTGAATCATCTAATTTGGAGCTAAGATGTAAAAGTTATGAATTTTACAAATTTAAACCTAGATCTGTTATGTAACCAATTTCCCGAATTATTTTTCTATAGAAAATTCTAATTGTTGCGCATGGTGACGTCAGCGACGAATTTTCCAGAATTTAAAGGAATTAAATTTAATTCCGACATGCGGGGCGTACGTGTCATAGACACGGCTCACATGGACCAAGTCCACAGAGCCTTTGGCTAAAGGGGTGGTGATGCGGGTGTGGCGTGGCCACGCCGGCTTCACGTCCGTCCCGGCTGAGGTGGCGCCGGTGGCTCGAGGTGGCGCCCGCGTGGCGATGCCACGTCACGACGACGGGGCGGTGCTCGGGTTCCAAGGAATCCGACGAGCGGCGGCACGGCGACGGACAGCAAGGAGTGTGCCGGAGAGAGGACGCGAGGACGAACCTAATGCACTACCTCTTGACAGCGGAGGACGACTAGATGACCGGCGGCGAGGAGGAATGCGGCGGCGGGCTTGTGGTGACGAAGGTGCTCCCGTGGGTCTCCGTCAAAATGGATGCGCGCACGGGCGTCGCGGAGATGCGACGATGTCGTAGACGTTGACGGCGACGCTAGAGACGAGAGAGTACCCGGTGGCCGGCAGCGATTGTCTTGAGAAATCCGACGAGAAGAGGGCACGGGAGGAGGAGTGGTGGGAGGGGAATGGTTGAGGGGTTAAGGGCGCACCCGGTGCTCCCTTTATAGGGGCCGGCGGAGAGAGGGGAGATCGTGCACGCCATGGCGGTGGCGGTTTGTGCGTGGCGAGATGGGCGCAAGGAGGAGAAAGCGTGGGGAGTGGGGCGGTTAAATGCGTGCGGTTGTAGCGCCGCCTTAGCGTTAAGTGAGGCGGTTAGAAGCGCTGCTGCGGAGCTCCGGCTCGCGTGGTAATGGCGGCGTTGACTCGGGCGCGTTGGAGAAGAAGGGTTGGGGAAGAAGCTGCGCCGGGTCCACCTACAGCGAAAGAGGGGAGAGAGGGTGAGGCCGGGGTTGAGTATTGGCCATAGGATTTAGATCCAATGGCTGGGATTGATCACCCGGAATGGAGAGAGAGAGGGAGAGGTGCGGGCGGACTGGGCCAAGTGGGCCAGGGCTTGCGGAGGGAGGGAATGGGTCGACGAATTCGGCCCACGAACAGATTAGGGATTTTAAATTGGTTTATGATTTTAATTAATTAGATTAATTCAAATAGGCTTTAGAATATAGTAATTAAATTCCAAAAATTCTAGAAAAATTCACAGAAATCTCTAGCATTATTCTAGACTTAAATAAAATAATTCCAACCTAAAGTTGATAATAGATTTTGAATTTAAATTTGTTTTGCCTTTAAATAATTTAAAGGAAGGCTTTTAAAATTTCAGAAAATTCACAGATTCAAATAAGTTTTTAAACTTTAACCAAGTTTAAAATTTTGGGCTGTTACACGCGACCTCTCCCTTTCCTTTCAGACCCCCGAATCAGATCCTTGGGTCACAACCTCCCCCTTTTCTTATCGAACGGTTGATCTCAGTCACCTGTTCTTCTCCTTCCTCAGTCTCGCGCGCGTGCGCCATGGTAGAGGGAGGGCAGTGCCTTGTCACCTCCCAACAGCTCTTTTGCTGCAAGCATTAAATGTGGGTCATCCTTCCGCCCCCTAAGTCCTGCTCAGACCTGCCCCCATCCCCTCCTCATCCTTGTGGAGCCATGGACCGAGCTATGGGCTAAGCTCACCATGGAGCTTAACCCTAGCTCATGGTCTCTGCTCCCCGGCTATATAAGGTCCCTCAGTACCTCCTTGGCACTCTTTAAACACCACTTAAGCTTCCCATCTGCTCAAATGAGCACAAGCACCCGTGAGCCCCCAACCGGCATTGCTACACCTCGGAGCTCCTCGGTGCCGACAGGGTTCCAGAGGTCCTTCCTCCGTTCTCTTTGCTTCCACTTGAGCCCCTCATCACCCTGGTGTTTTCCCCTAACTTGATTTTAGATTGTCTCCACAGGAGCGACTTAATTTCGAGTTTTGGGTCCTTACGGCCGTGAACACCCCCCTTCTTCCCCATCACCGGTAAGAAGCTTCTCCCTTCAATTCCTTGCTCTGGGAGCATCTCCAAGCTTTATAGAATCCATCTTGATGACCCGGTGCAGTTAATGTTGCCCAGGTCTTCTTCTCCACGTTGTCCTCCTCGGCGCCGGCAAGGTCCTTCGTCGCCGGAGCTGCTCAGTCCTCCTCTGCCCCTCCGCGACCTCCAGGTAACCTCCTGGTAGTCCCTAGGTGCTTGGCACTCGCTTGAATGAACCGCTGCGGAGCTCTTATTCATTTTTTGCGTTTTGCCGTGGGTGCCGCGCCGCCCCTTTCCGGCTAGCCGCCGCTCTGGTCCACCACCGCAGGTGTGAGTGGTACCAGTGGGTGCGCACTGCTATTGCGCACCCGTAGCTAGCATCCATTCGCACCGCCGTGGCCTGAGTCGCCGGCGGTGACCATTTCTTCGCCGTCGGGTTCGTTGTCGGACGGGGCCGACACTGTAGCGATGTCCTAGGGCCGTCCATTTCCAGATCTGTGGACGAGATGTCGCGTGGACTGTGCGCTTGCACCGTGTCGCGGTAGTCGTGAGCCGTCCATCTCCAGATCTGCGATTCGCGCGGGCGTTTGCGCGCGCGAGTTCCAAAAGCGGCCGCGGTCGTTTCAATCTGGACCGTTGGATTTGATCTCAACGGTCTACGACCAGGGTTTTCCGCGCGCGCGCGTCGTCGCGTCGACCAGTCGTAAGCCGTTGGATCCAAGATCAATGGTCTACGACCAGGGTGTCCTTGCGCGAGTGCGTCCAGTCGTTGGGCCACCTGATTCAAGATGAACGGCCCACAAATTTCCACGTCTTTTCGTTTTAGGAAAATTTCCGAGAGGTTTATTTGTGAACTGAAAAAGGTAATGAACTTCAAAATTGCATAACTATTTCATTTTAGCTCCTTTTGAGTTGATTCAAATTGTGGTAGCTCTGGTTTGATCTGGGCTTTAATCTAAAAATGGTTGTAAGCTTAGTTTGGCCCCAAAAAATGGATTTGTAAATTGGTTTCAAAATTAACTTTAAATGTTGCTCCAAAATTTGCAATTAACTTGTAAAATGCATAAGTAATCCTCTATAGATCCTTTTTTAGTGAATCCAACTTTGCTGGCTTCCTCTATTAGTGTACTGAATGGTAGAATAGGATTTAGGCATGTCACTGTTTTCTAAAGAATTGTGGGTGCATTTTATTTGTGCTCTTTTGCATGTCTTTGAAAAATCATAAAACATGCATCATAGCTCCAAATGAGGTGAACTCAATTGTGTTATTCATCTCATGAGGTGCTTGATTTACCATAAAAATCCCAGGTGCAACACCCCTTTGGAAAATTGTGCTAGGGAATTTAATTCGGATGAATAGTAACCGATTTGAATTTTACAGCAAATTCCAGGCTGAGCAGATTTGTTTTGGCCATAACTTTTGCATTGAGAATCCAAATCAATTGGTTCTTATTGCTAAATTCTTTAAAAATCATGCTCTTGCTGCTGTAAAAATTTCAGAGCTTTTGGTGAAAGTTTGCTACGGAGTCTTTTCGGTTTTCCTCGTTCTTATCGGTTCTTTTTCGCTTTTTCGTTAGGTGCCGATGAGTGTGTTGATCCCGTGAGTGACCCTTTGCAGCATAGTGAGCAGCTCCAGCAAGGCAAGCAGTTTGATCATATCCCGTTATTCCTATTACTTTTAAAGTCTAATACTTTGTTTAACTTGTATGTATGCATGCTTACTTTGTGTTAAACTATCGATTAGTTAAGCCTATAGATGCATACTCTGTAGGTAAATGTTCATTCTCTACTACTAAGCCTAGGATTATCTTGCTGTGATTTAGGGTTCGATGGATGGACTCTTATCACTTAGTAGTTTACGTGATAATGCTTAGAAATGCTTAGATAGCGGTAGAAATGGGCGGTTGTCGACTTATGTCGATGACCTTGATCACACAAAAATTATTATTCCATTATGTCTAGCACTTGTGCTTTGTTACTTTGTAAAGAAATAAAAATAAAAATGAAAACAAAATTGTTATTGACTTGGGCACAATGGATGTTGGTGTGATGGAATGGTGCCTAGGTCCCTAAGGACCGAGTTACTTGGGCCACTAAACTGAGCAATATTGCGTGCTAACCACACGAGGGTATTGGGAACCCCTCTTGACTAAGTACATTGGGGGTGTTAATTATGAGCTGGTTGGTGGTGTTAAAAGAAAAATGTTATTATTATATGAGGGGAGCATCTGTAATTCGGCTTGAGCTGGCTGATGTGTCCTTCTCTTTGTTGGGTTGTGGCTCTTAATTAGCATCATCCATTGGAAATGTCTCGTAGGACTGAGCCGTGCCGGCATACCAATGGAAGTGTGCTAAATAGCTTGGTGAAAAGGCGGTCTGGCGTGTGGGTACATTGGTACACCCCTGTAGGGATCAAACTATTCGAATAGCCTCGTCCTAGGTTATGGACATGCTTGGCAAGGTCACTCAAGAACTAGACTCAACCATTTAACTAAAACTTGTTGGGTGGTATGAATTTGGTGATTCATACTATTGTTGTGGTGACTATTGGGTTAGTCACTTCTAGGTTGTTCTTTACTGTTGTTATTATTATTGTATCGTTGTTACTTCAACATTAAAAATGCTTTGTCAAATTGCTTTCAATCTATTACAATATTGCAAATGAAAACTTGCTTTATGCTAAAATGAGCCTAAAGCCTTCCACTTAAATAAAGCTTGCATGTAGCATATGTATAGGTCTGTTATCCTTACACGTCAGTCTTGCGAGTACATTTTTGTACTCATTTGCTTTGCTTAACTGTACTTGTTGCAGAGGAAAAAGTGGAGCCCCAAGGGCCCTACTTTTGTAAGATGTGCGGTGGTTGGGACGACTAGGTTGGTGGTTTGGTTGGTTGCCTTGTGGGCTAAAGGCAAACCATATGGCTTTCTTTTGTTTATCGCCATCTTATGGCTTTCGCTTCCGCTTTTGTTTATCTCTTAGTTGTATTCAGCCGGTCGGCTCTTTTGTAATAACTCTCTCTATTATGTATGTCTTTTATTTAATCTAGTTCGTGCTTTGGTTCTATGTCTTGAATGGAATTGATGCATGATTTTGTAAAAGGGTGTGTATACTACATTTCTGGGAAGTATACATATCTCGAAGACACGGGTTATTTTGTTTGTGATGCTAGGGTCAATGGATGACTAAGCATTACAAGCCAAATAAGCCAGGGTCTTCACAGCAAAGCTGTCCCGTCTGGTCTTGTCACTGCGCAAAGCTGTCTCGTTTGGTCTTGTCAATGCGCAAAGCTATCTCGTTTGGTCTTGTCACTGCGCAAGGCTGTCTCATTTGGCCTTGTCACTGCGCAAAACTGCCCCATCTGGTTTTGTCACTGCGCAAAGCTGTCCCGTCTAGTCTTGTCACTGCGCAAAGCTGTCTCCTTTGGTCTTATCACTGTGCAAAGCCGCCCCGTGTGGTATTGTCACTACGCAAAGCTGCCTCGTCTAGTCTTGTCACTGCGCAAGGCTATCTCCTTTGGTCTTGTCACTACGCAAAGCTACCCCGTTTGGTCTTGTCTCTGCACAAAGCAGCTAGCCCCGTCTGGTTTTGTCATCTGCAAGCTAACACATTACCCGTTTTGTTAGCCTCCCCCCATGGGCTATAAAATGCACGCCCCACCGTAAAACTCGGGGATGCATTCGAAAGGGTGCACGGCCATGCGGAAATACGGGCAGCCAACCGGGAAGTGCTCCCACGACCACAACTGCAAGAGGATGTAGCATACTGCGAGGACCAGCTCCCCGGCCATATTGCGCTGTGAGGCATCACACAAGCCTCGGTACGTGACGCAAAGCACTGCGGAGCCCTAATTGTACTACGGCACCTCTTCGGGCCAGGCGTCCGCCAACGCCCCAGCAAGATGGATGTAGCTAGAGTGCAACCAATCTCCCTGAGTCGTAGGAAACAAGACCCAACCAAAGATGAACAACAGGTACGCAAGGAAGTGTGTTCGTACGACCTGCTGGGTCGTGTGCACAGGGCAAACCATGTACCTTCATAGCCAGGAATGTGGCACACCTGATATGTTCTCCGGGATCGGATCATCGAACCTCTCAGCCATCTACACCTTCCAGTTTGGTTGCCTGGCAGGTGGTACTACTGCATGACCCCGTAGTGGTAGTCTTATAAGCATAGCGACGTTCTGCAGAGTAACGATTATCTCCCCCCACCAGAAGTAGAAGGTGCGCGTCTCCGGTCTCCAATGGTCCACGAGCGCGGACAACAGTGGCGCGTCAAACTGAAACGCGTGCTCCAGGTCCAACAAGTGGGCAATGGGCAAAAACCCGGTGTCCCGTAGTAGTGGGACGTACCACTAGTCCGAAGGCCAGTGCTCTCTAGGACTCATGAGGACAAAGCTCGGAGGGCCCACGCCGGATGACCACGCGTGGCATCGGTGTCTGTAGGATCAAGGATAACCGACTAGAGGGGGTGAATAGGAGGTTTTTAAACTTTTTGACTAATTAACAATTTAAGCCAATTATGAACTAAGTCTAAACTAGATATAATTCTAGCTAAGCAATTCAACACAAGATATAAGCTATAAATGTAAATGCGGAAATAGTAAAGACAAGAAATAACCACAAATGAGACAATGAAGTTTTGCCCGTGGTATCGAAGACTTGCCGGTCTTCACTACTCCACGTTAAGGAAGCTTGAACAAATCAAGCCGACTCTACGAATTAAGCCTTCCCTCGATCACTATTGATTGTTCTTCCTCCGCTCAGGAGATGGTGAACACCAAACCACTCACAATCTTGGCACCGGGCCTCTTCACAATCTTCTTGAAGAGATCACCGTGCAATCACCGCCAAGCCGTCTAGGAGTTTGGCAAAACTCCAAGAGTAATAAACCAATGACCTTCGTTTGACGGCACTCAAGTGTAAATGGATCAACTAGAATGAATGAATGCACTTGAATAAACTCAACCACCACACAATGAATGCACAAGTGTGTTCTAGGTGTTGAGAGGATGCACAAGGCTCTAAGGATGTTAAATGAAGTGTGGCTTCATGTCCTTGAGCAAGTGGAGGGGTATTTATACCCCCCACAACCAAATCCAATTATTAGGAGAGAAATCCCAACTTTTCAGCGAAATGCGGTACTACCGACAACCAAGGTGCGGTACTACCGTATCCCACCAACCGCTCTATAACGGCTACAACAGGAGCGTTAACTTCCTCTGACATAGCCGTTTTAAACGCGGCGCGGTACTACCGCCAACTATCATGCGGTCATACCGCTAAAGCCGGTCATACCGTACATTGGAGCGGTACTACCGTTCGCAGGGTTTTCAATCTCAACCGAAAAGGGTGCTTCTCTAGAAATTACGTACCGTCATCTAGAAAATGGAACAACCGTGGAGCAGTAGTTCCGCCACTAAATCTCGGTACTACCGCATCACGCGGGAGACAAAGACCAGCTTACCCAATCAACCTTGCCATGTGGATGGCTTAGATGCATTGGGCCGTTCGGACCACCTTTTTAACTGCACGATTTAGGTGATGTTCGGACGGTCCAAACGTCCCACGATAGTTCCGCCAAAGGAAACGCGGTCATACCACAAAGCGGTAGTTCGGCCATGAAACTCCCGGTACTACCGTTTGCCAAGAGAGCACAAGAGCTCCAAAACGATGTCTCTCTGGTTTTTACGTACCGCCAACCAACAAACGAAACGACCGGGCTGCGGTAGCACCGCACCACGAGCCGGTCGTACCGCTGAGCGTCCAGAGCAACATGGTCCGATCGGACTTAATACGTGGACGGCTCAAATTCAATGGACGATCAGGTCACTTTCGGACGGTCCGAACGGCACACGGTAGTACCGCTGAAGGATACGCGATCATACCGCAAAGCGGTAGTTCCGCCCTGTAAACTCCGGTACTACCATTTTCCTTGTCAATTTCACAATTGGCTTTTCAATTCAAATTCAAATGCATGCATGATCCTAAATTGATCCAATTTGCACAAGAACAAGCTATCAAGCTACTAGTCACGATCCCTCTTAATATTACGGCATTTAACATATAATCCGGTCTTCCAACCATTTCTCCTAAGACTAGTAAAACACAAAATGATCCTAGACTACTTGTACCTTATCTTTAAACCATGTAGATCTTCATGTTGTCCATTAGCATGCATCTTCAGGTTATCAAACTCACCAATGGGACTTAATCTTGTAAATACTCAATAAACACGTTAATCCCATATTCATATATTATCATTAATTACCAAAACAATTTTTAGGGGCCTAGATGCTTTCAATCTCCCCCTTTTTGGTAACTGATGATAACACAACTAATATGTGAGAAAGATTGATTTGAATATACTACTTGTTATGAAACGAGTGTATATTCTTTTGATGACTTAACAACAAAATAATTCTTGCAATGTGCTCGAATAAGTTTTGAGAATTATTTTCTTGTTAAAGCTAATTTTAAAGAAAGCTCCCCCTAAACATGTGCACATAAATGATAGAGAATGTTTGTAAGCACATGTAGATTTTTAGAAATTTTTGGCGGAGTTTCTTTGGCTTGTTGGAACTTGAGGAATAATTGCAACAATATATAATGACCATAATAAAGATTGCATTGCAAGAGAATAACATAAACATAATATTATCCATCAAATTCAACAAGATAACAATAAAACCATAACAAAGTTTTAAACTATTACAAGCACATAAGTATTCAACCATAACAAGTTCGATATCAACACAACAAACAGAGAGTATATAATATAAGCAAAAGTCTAGCTTGCTCCCCCTAAATCTTTCTCCTATGCTTTCTTTCTCCTATGCTTCTCTTCTTGCTTCTCCCCCTTTGGCATCAAAGTACCAAAAGAAAACATATCAAGTTGCTGGATCCTGAGGAGGAAGAGTCGCTAGATCCTAAAGAGGAAGAGGAGCTGGATCCTGAGGAGCTGAAGCCTGAGCTTGAGGAGGTAGAGCCTGAGTAGCTGGGGCTAAAGGAGCTGTAGCAGGGGCCAAAGGAGGAATAGCTAGATCAGTAGAAGCCCTTGGAGGAGGAGGAGGACGATGAGTGTAGCACTGAGGAGTAGTCAAAAGCTGCTCCATAGACTCAACACTATTTGACAGGGCAGCTAGCCTGTTGTGAGTCTCATTCTGAAATTCTAGCTGTGTTGTCCTCATCTCCTGCTGAGTGACCTTAACTTGTAGCAGATTATTGAGGATCAACTGCTGATTGTTGAGAATCTGTGCAAGTGTCACCTGACCCTGAGCATCACCTGCAGCTGCCTCCTCTGGAGCATCCTCCTCTTGCCGACCTCGCCAAATTGGAGGACCTTCTCGTGGCTTGTATGACTTATGAGTTGATCCCAAACCTTCCTGACACTCAATCTTGCTAAGTATCAAAACCATAATGTAGGGAGCATAGTAAACCCTTTTGACCCTATCATTCTTTGTATTAGCTATACCCCTAATAATGACTTCCACCACATCAAATTTTCTTTCATGCATGATGTTGTCAATAATATTCTAAGCATGTCCTCTCACTGCATCAAATTTCCACTCTTTGGAAAAAAAATGTATGATTAATAATTCCATTAATCAGACTAGGAATGGGCTTGAGACCATGTATCTTCCCTAGGGTATACCTGACAGCTGGATCATAAAAGTCAGTCCAAGTAGGAGCAAGCAATGCAGGACTGTCATAGAGCTTGTCCCATGTGCTAGATGGTGTTCTCAAAACACGCTCAAAATCTGCCTTAGTGCACTCCAAACATCTGGTCACTGTCATCCATTTCATTGTTGAAAGATCTGGAGACACATGCACTGTGGCATAGAACTGTCTTATGATCTCCTCATCGTAGTCATTCCTTAGAGCTACGAGATCATGAAAACCGATTTGCTGAAACATCCAGTACACACCATTATACTTGTTCAAAGAGTTGATGTGCTGCCACTTTATCCACTTATGATCTGAAAAATTTATGTGATGTCCATACAGCTACTCATAGACTTGCTCTTGAAATTTTGTGTGGAATTTTGGATTGATGGAGTTTGAAAGGAAGAGGTACTGATTTATGTGTCGCTTGATGGCAAAAGCTGAAATCATTCTTAAATCATCCTGAGGCTCTTTTGGGTCTCCCATTTCCTTATATGATCCTGCTAGATCTTCTGAGTCTGTTTTCAGATTTAGCTTGAGACGATTTTTCCTCATTTTCTGGTTCATCGACTGCTGGACCTTTCCTCTCTCGCCTTTGCTTTGCAGACTCGAACATCTTTAGCTTGAACAGAAGCTGCCGAAGGTCGGGACGAGGATGATTGACCTCTACCAGTGCCGACGGACTTGCGAGTGGCAATTCTGGTCCTTGGCATCTTTACACAGAGAGGATAGGTTACAAAGAGTTCAAACGATCAAACAAAATAGAATTAATTTTGAATGGAGTGACATTTTTGTTCTGTCAGGATAATCGGTAGTACCGCCATTGTTGGCCCGGTACGACCGCATCGCGGAGGTACTGCGCTCAAAGAGCGGTAGAGCCATTTTCCGGACTGAGTTCTAAGGCAAGGATTTGATTGAGATTTTTGATGTTTCTTATGGAGTGAATCCATGGAATAGATGAATAAACATCATAAAACATCAATTTTGTCTATTTGCCCAACTAGAACTTCATATAATCATCCACATTCTAAATTAACCCTAAAATGTGACCTAGGGTTCCAACAAATAGGTAAAACAAAGATCAAAGGGGTTTTACCTTGAGAATTGAAGGAGATGAACCCTAGAGATGCAAGGAATCAACTTCAAGTTGAAGAATCACCTAGGAACTTGTGGAAATGCAAAGGGGAATTTCGGGTTCTTTGGAGTGGAGAGAGAGAGGCCAAGAGAGAATGGGAAATGGTGCGAGTTCGGTCGAACCGTTCTGAGGTAAAAGGCACGGGTTAAAGTGAAACCGCAAGGAGTTACTGCCCTTTACTAACCGACGCGGTAGTACCGCTTCTTTACCATCGGTAGCACCGCACTACGGTCATACCGTGGTTATAACGCCGGTTGTACCGCACTGCGGTCAGACCGTGCTTAACCCACCGGTAGTTCCGATTATCCTGAAACTTTAAGAAACTGACTTTGCATCTGAGAATATTGCAAATGATCCTTAGTTTTGCACTCAACTGAATATCATTTAGGATCATTATACATTAAGTAGACTAATGTCTATCTAAGAACATAATATTTATAAACATAATAATCTTTAATAAATATTTTGCAAATATTTTCATAAGAGGCTTCAAATAACACCAAATGAAGTAAAGTACATGAGGCAAGAGTTCAACCAACATTTGAATAGTCTATGACATCTAATTCATTCCTCAATTTGCAAAAGCGGCCTTCATCTAATGGTTTGGTGAAAAAACCCGCTAATTGATCTTCGGTCCGGATGTGGCTAATTTCAATATCTCCCTTACTCACATGATCTCTCAAGAAATAGTGGTGAATATCTATATGCTTGGTTCTTGAGTGTTGGACGGTATTATTGGCTATTTTTACCGCACTATCATTATCATACAAAAGAGGTATTTTATCAAATTTAATTCCATAATCCATCAAAGTTTACCTCATCCATAGCAATTGAGCACAACAACTACCCGCGGAAATATATTCGGCTTCGGCGGTGGATAAAGCTACATAATTTTGTTTCTTAGATGACCATGATACTAAAGATCTTCCTAAGAATTGACAACTACCCGAGGTGCTTTTTCTATCCACTTTACAACCCGCATAATTGGAATCCGAATATTCAATCAAATCAAATTTAGCACCTTTGGGGAACCATAGGCCAATACCAGAGGGATGCTTTAAATATCTTAATATTCTTTTTACGGCCATTAAATGGCACTCTTTTGGAGTTGCTCGAAAACGTGCACACATGCAAACACTAAACATGATATCGGGCCTAGATGCGGTAAGATAAAGCAAGCTACCAATCATAGACCTATAAAGTTTTAAATCTACCGATTTACCTCCCTCATTTAGGTCGAGATAACCATTGGTTGCCATTGGAGTCTTGATGGGTTTTGCATCCTTCATGCCAAATTTCTTGATCAAATCTTTTGCATACTTTGTTTGGCTCACGAAGGTTCCATCTTTGAGTTGCTTGATTTGAAGTCCAAGGAAATAACTTAATTCTCCGATCATGGATATTTCAAATTCCTTAGACATCATATCACCAAATTCTTCGCAAAAATCTTAATTAGTAGATCCGAAAATGATATCATCAACATAAATTTGACAAACAAAGAAATCATCATTTAAAACTTTAGTAAATAAAGTTGAATCAATTTTCCCAATTTTGAATCCTTTTGAGACTAGAAAATCTCTAAGGCGTCCATATCATGCTCTAGGAGCTTGTTTAAGACCACAGAGTGTCTTGGAGAGTTTATAGACATGATTTGGATTTTTAGGATCTTCAAAATCGGGAGGTTGTTCAACAAAGACAAGTTTGGATATTTTACCATTTAGGAAAGAACTTTTAATATCCATTTGAAATAATTTAATATCAAAGCATGATGTAAAAGCAAGTAATATCCGAATTGACTCAAGTCTAGCTACAGGAGCAAAGGTTTCATCAAAATCCAAACCTTCGACTTGTGAATAATTTTGAGCGACTAATCTTGCTTTGTTTCTTACAACCATACCATTCTCATCTTGCTTGTTCCTAAAGACCCATTTTGTACCAATAACGTTGTGTTCCTTGGGTCGATTCACCAATATCCAAACTTCATTCTGGGTGAAGTTATTGAGTTCTTCATGCATTGCATTCACCCAATCTGGATCATCAAGTGCTTCTTCTACATGCTTTGGCTCAATAGAAGAGACAAAAGAATAATGTTCACAAAAAGAAGCAATACGAGAGCGAGTTTGGACACCCTTACTTACGTCACCCAATATTTGGTCTATTGGATGATCTTTTGCAAGTGCATTGTGAATTCTTGGTGGTAGATTGGATGGTTGATAATCTTCCTTGTTATCCTCTTCATCAATTTGAACTTGATTTGTGGAAGAGGTAGGAGGTTCAACTTGGGTAGAAGATGATGGATCATCCTTAGGCTTGATGTCGCCAATTTGCATGTTCTCTATGGCTTTTCTTAAAGCTTCATAACCTACATCATCCAAATTCTCATGCTCTTCTTGAGAGCCATTAGTTTCATCAAATTGCACATCGTGTCTTTCTTCAACTAAACTGGAGTTTTTGTTAAAGACACGATAAGCTTTGCTATTTGAAGAATAATCAAGCAAAAAACCAACATCACAACGGTTATCAAATTTTGAAAGACGAACACCCTTTTTCAAAATATACAACTTGCAACCAAAAACACGAAAGTAAGAGATGTTCGGTTTTCTTCCAACAAGAAGCTCATAAGAAATCTTTTTCAAAAGCCGATGCAAATAAAGACGATTTATGGCATGATAAGCGGTGTTAATAGCTTTCGCCCAAAATCTATTGGAAGTATTATATTCATCAAGCATTGTCCTAGCCATTTCAATTAATGTATGATTTTTCCTTTCTACAACTCCATTTTGCTCTGAAATGTAGGTTGTGGAAAGTTCATGCTTTATTCCAAGTTTATCACAAAAGTCTTCAACTTTAGTATTCTTGAACTCGAAACCATTATCACTACGGATTTTCTTAATTTTGAAATCAAATTCATTTTGATCCCTTTTGCAAAACTTTTGAAAATGCTGGAGGTTTCACCTTTGTCATCTAGGAAGAATATCCATGTATATCTAGAGTAATCATCCACAATGACTAAACAATAGCTATTACCCCCGATATTCTTATAGGTTGTTGGCCCAAACAAATCCATATGTAAGAGTTTCAATGGTCTAGAAATTGACATGATACACTTGGAAGGATGGGAATTACCGACTTGTTTACCGGTTTGACAAGCACTACAAAGTCTATTTTTCTCAAACTTCACATCTTTCAAGCCAACAACTAAATCATGTTTGAAAAGCTCTTTAAGTTGAATCATTCCAACATAAGCTAGTCTTCTATGCCAAGGCCAGCCCAATGAGGTTTTTGCAATTAAACAAGTTTTTAAGCATGATTCATTTGATGTAAAATCAACTAAATAAAGATTTACAAATCTAAATCCTTTGAAAACTAAAGAGCTAATTTTGCATTTGAAATTGTAACACCTTCATTAGAGAATGAGCAAATTAAGCCAAGATCACATATTTGAGCAACGGATAGCAAATTGAAATTTATTCTACTAGAGATACATTGGTAATGGAAAGGTCATTTGCGATAGCGATTTTACCCAATCCTATTACCTTTCGTTTGCTATTATCACCAAATGTGATCTTGTCAATTCCTTTACCATTCTCGAATGTGGTGAACATCTTTCTATCACCGGTCATGTGTTGAGTACATCCACTATCAAGCACCCAATATTTTTCACCAGTTTTATAGTTCACCTACAAAACAAGAATCAAGTTCTTTTAGGTACCCAAATTTGTTTGGGTCCTTGGAGGTTAGTGACAAAGGATTTAGGCACCCAAATAGCATTCTTTTTAGTGCCTAAAATTGAAGTACCAACAAATCTAGCAATAACTTTACCATCCTTAGTTTTTCCAAGCATATAACATGAATCATATATACCAAGGGATAGAGTCTTACCAATAGGACAAGCTTGTTGCACATGTCCTATTTCCCGGCACTTATGACAATACTTGTCATTTTGCTTCACAAACTTTGTGGACTTGTTTACCGGTTTCTTACCTTTCTTAGGCACGTACTCAAGTCCTTCTTTGTTAAATGAGCACCTTTGCTTACTCAAAAGCTTGTCAAGAGTAGTCTTGCCCTTGAAGCACCTTTCCAAGCTTTTGCTTAGCTTGGTCACTTGCTCTTTTAGCTCATTGTTTTCAACAACAAGCTTTGCATCATTATGCTCAACATTATCATGATTAGCATTAATACTAGAGCAACATGGCATAGCAATAGGATCATTATATGAGGTAAATGCACTAGTCTTAGCAATTTCTATACTAGACATTTCATCAATAATATCGCATGTAATTCCTATACTAGAGCAAGACTTACTTGAATTTTCTTGGATAAGCAAGTCATGAACTTCCTTTAGCTCCTCATAAGAATCTTTTAGAGAGATATGCTCTCTCTTCAAGACTTTATATTTTGACATTTCTTTTCCAAGATATTCATTCAAGTCTTCAAGCATATCCATTAATTCATCATAAGATGGTTCATCATTATCAATGGATTTTACCTTATCTCCCTTTGCCATGAGGCAAGTAGGAGTGGAGAATAGCGATGGAGCCTCCTTGATGGCGATGCCAACGAGTCCCTTCTTCTTGGGGGACTTATCCTCATCGAAGTCGGAGTCGGTTGACTCCTCATCGGAATCACATTCTCCAATATGGTCTTCATGCTTGCCATCCTTGTGAAGCTTTTTGAAAAGCTTCTTCTTGCTATTGTATTCCTTCTTCTTGAATGACTTACCCTTGTCATCCTTCTTTGCGGGGCAATGAGAAGCAATGTGCCCCTTCTCTTCGCAATTATAGCACCGGATGTTGTTATAACGCTTGTTGTCACTTGAGGATTGCCCTTTCTTGTTCTGGTCGAAGTTGAAGCTTCTATGTGAGCGCCTTCTCATGAATTTCTTCATTTTTCTCACAAGAAATGCAAACTCCTCTTCGGAGTCCCCTTCTTCATCCTCATCATCACTTGATTCCGTTTTGGCCTCGAAAGCGGTAATCTTCTTCTTTGAGGAAGACGACTCCAAGAGCTCTTCTTTGTCTTTCTTGAACAACTCATTTGTTATGAGGTTGCCCAAAAGTCACGTTGACGTCATTCTTGGCAACTCGGGAGAGTTGAGAAACAATGTTACCAACGTCTCATACTTGTCCGGTAGAGCCCTAAGGATCTTGCGCACAATATCAACATCAAGAAGGTTAGTGCTAAGGCCTTTGAGTTCATTCACAATGTTGTTGAGTGTTGAATACATCTCATTGATGTTTTCATGAGGCAACATTACAAATGTTTCATATTTGATCCGAATCCTATGCAATTTGGCTTCTTTGACCATGGATGTTCCCTCATGAATTTCAGAGAGGGTGGTCCAAATTTCGTGAGCGGTTTCCAAATTGCTCACTCTATTGAACTCATCCGTGTTCAAAGCACCAAAGAGAGCATTCATTGCTTGAGCATCTAAATGAGCATTACGCACCTCTTAATCCGTGGGAACTAGTGGATTAAGAGACATGGCGTAACTCTTATTTACGATTTTTCAAATGCTTGGGCTCATGGCCTTTAAATAAATTAATATTCTAATTTTCCAATAAGCATAATTAGAGCCATCAAACGAAGGTGCTTTTCCTATAACAATTCCCTCATTAGCCATCATTTTCTCTCTTAGACGGTTAAGCCTGAATCAATGAGAGACCAAGCTCTGATACCACTTGTAGGATCAAGGATAACCGACTAGAGGGGGGTGAATAGGAGGTTTTTAAACTTTTTGACTAATTAACAATTTAAGCCAATTATGAACTAAGTCTAAACTAGATACAATTCTAGCTAAGCAATTCAACACAAGATATAAGCTAGAAATGTAAATGCGGAAATAGTAAAGACAAGAAATAACCACAAATGAGACAATAAAGTTTTTCCCATGGTATCGAAGGCTTGCCGGTCTTCACTAGTCCACGTTGAGGAAGCTTGAACAAATCAAGCCAGCTCTACAAACTAAGCCTTCCCTTGATCACTATTGGTTGTTCTTCCTCCGCTCCGGAGATGGTGAACACCAAACCACTTACAATCTTGGCACCAAGCCTCTTCACAATCTTCTTGAAGAGATCACCGTGCGATCACCGCCAAGCCATCTAGGAGTTTGGCAAAACTCAAAGAGTAATAAACCAATGACCTTCGCTTGACGGCACTTAAGTGCAAATGGATCAACTAGAATGAATGAATGCACTTGAATGATGAACTCAGCCACCTCACAATGAATGCACAAGTGTGTTCTAGGTGCGTTGCTTGACCCAGGTCTGTTCGGGCAGGTGGCGAATGAGTGGCCAATCGTCTTACAGAGTCTACATCTCGGGTGCCTAGCCCGTTGCCCATGCTGGCTATCATCCATGTCGTTACGGATGCGGCGAGACTGTCGTCTTCCACGGCCGGCCTGCTTGAGTGCGTCGTTCGACACCCACTTCACGTGCCCAGGCTAGAGGTCTCTGTAATGCATGTCCGGCCCAGACGATTGAACTCGCACTCCAAGTGCCGATAGGTGGTGAATGTCGAGAACTCGAGAGACGACAGGTCGAGGATCGGCGCCACGCAGCTGCAAGACGCCGCAGATACATGGGAGCAGGGCTTGTGAAGAAGCTGCGGCTTATTGCAGGTGTAGGACGCTTCCCCATCGATCGAGCAGACTTGTTTGCGATCACCCCTAGCTTGACCCGTGACATACTTCTACCTCAGACGGATCTCAAACTTCTTCCTGATGTCATCCATGGTCCTAGTAGTGTGCGAACGAACCTTTTGTATCTTCTTGTCCATGTAGGCCTGCGCCACCTCCAAAAATTGCTTGCCTTCGTCCATATGCTTCTTCGCCATCATGGCTTTGTTGACGAAGTACTCTACGGTACGGTTCCAGCTCTCCTCAACAATTGCGGTGATCGGGAGGGATCGGACACCCTTGAGGACACCGTTGTACACCTCCAACATGTTGGTCATCATGATTCCGTACCGTGCACCACCGATGTCATGCAGCAGAGACCATTTCTCTAAGTCGGGTGCGTGTGAGTTTACCCACTGTGTGAACTCCCCAACTCTGACGGAGCTTCCTGCCGCTGCCCCTGCCTCTGCGTCCTGGGAATTCCTTACATGCTTGCTAGTATCCTCGTCCAACTGTCTCCACACGGCGTCAAAATTCCGCCTTTGGTTCTGCATACATAGCTTCTTGAAGGTCTTCATCAGGTCCTTGTTTCGGAACCTTGTGTGGAAGTTCGCCGCGAGATGCCTCATGCACCATCGGTTCGTCAGGTCATTCCACTCGAAGGGAGGTTGTGTCCCATTTTGCATAGTGGTAAACGTGGACAGCAACCCAGCATTGCGATCCAAGATGATGCACACACCTGGGCAGTCTTGAACCACCGCCCGCTTCACGTTTGCAAGGAACCATAACTAACTATCCGTGTTCTCGCTCTCAACAATCGCGAAGGCCACGGGGAGTAACTGGTCGATCGCGTCGGCTGCTACCGCGGTGAGGATGGTGCCCTTATACTTGCCAGTGAGGAAGGTGCTGTCCATCGGTAGCACAGGACAATAGTACTTGAACCCTCCGCTCGCCTAGGGGAAGGCCCAGAATACCCTGTCAAGGATAAAACAATTCGCCCCTTCAGAGGATGCACTGGTCCAAATTTTGTCAATGCATGTCCCGGATTCGACTCGCAACTCGATGGAGCATTCTTGGGACAAAGTCATAGGCTTTTCAGATGTCCCGAACATACGCCTAGGACCTTCGTTACTTCGCCACACCTTGTTGTAGCCAACCGAGAAGCCCACCGTATTGACAACATCTGCCAAAAGCGCTTCGCCGACAGATACATCGCCCACGCATTTAGGTGGCTTATCAGCTCCGCAATATATGACGACGTCAGGTTGCGATGCCTATGAAGTTCCTCTGCAAGCTCACATGTGTGATCTTTTAGCACCGTTATGAGGAAGTACATGGCGGCACTCCTGAACCGTTGCGCACGAACCTTGCCAGGGCAAGATCCATCCACACACTTGACGATGTAGGTGTCAAGGTTGGACCTGTGCACCCGATACGTCCGGCTAATGTTGACGGTGTATCTGGTAATGGCCTACTAGGCAGCGCTCTTGTTGGGGAAGCACTGCCCTAAGAGCAAAGTATCTTCATTGAACCCCCACTCTGCCTCCTCTGGCTGCGACAGAACCAGGGATGTTGCTGCGATGTTGTCCAATCTAGACGAGACATACGCAACGTCGGTGGTCACAACACCACCAAATACACCTCCCGTAGCAACTTGTCCATCAGGCTCCTCTCCAGAACTAGTTGTATCCACAGCCTCCTCCTCGCTTTCAACCCGCTTTCAGAAGGTATTCGTGGCGCCAATACATTTGCCCACCACCTTTCCACACCTTCGTTCGACTCGAAAGCCTCTGTACGCCTCCTCAAGTCTCCATCACCCACTTCCTCGCCCACATCTCCGCCAACAGTAGTGTTTGCATCAACTCCACCAGAACCACCCATGGCGGATGATTCCGTCCTCCCCACAAACTAGACATACACCCAGGGGCGGAACTGAATTGATGGACCCGGTGTCACAGGACACCGGGTCAAAAACAAATTTAGCGGTGTCAAAAAAAAATTAGCAGAGATTAACCTATATATACTACGTGTGCACCCCCTGTTCCAAAAGTTGTGCACCCCGGTTCAGCTCAACCTCCGGTTGGATAATACATTTTGCCAATGTTTGCCGCATAAATTACTATTTAGTACATTGTTACTTCAAAATTATATATGTTGTTATATGTATAGTGAAGTGGTGAACCCCGGTCATTTTCGTTCTAGTTCCACCCCTGCATACACCATCGGCCTGGCGTATATTGCAGCGGCGGGGTTGCGCACAACCTCCATATAGTTGGTCCACGAAGCATCACTGCTCACCTTCATAAGTTGCCAAAAGGTCTGACCTTCACTACCCACCACCGAGGCATACAATGTCTCGATGCATAACTTCTTCCTTCCGGTGTCCCGATCGAACGCGGAACGCACACACCTCCTTAGCTCGCACAGACTCATGTCCTTCAGGCCTGGTGCCCAGATCTGGGTCCAGTCACAATTTGACATGTCCGCTCCGTACGGCCCGTCGTGTACGAGACTATCGCCATAGAACACGAACAAGTCTTGAATCAACATGTTCAGGGAAGACGGCGTTGGGTTCTATGTGCAAAATGACAAATATAAATAAATAAATAAATAAATACACTTGAGTACGTGAGTATTAACCAATAGACAAAAATAGCAGAAAGGACTCTACTGTATCAAGAAACCATGTGATGTTAGTATCAAACTTGAATCTTAATAGATTGGATTAATTTTGCTTTTACTAATTCACATTTAGTTGAGTATTGCAGTGTTCAATTCTATATATGGAGTTGTAAATAAAAACACAGGACTTAAATGGGTAATCAAGTAACAAAAATTATTAATATATTCTATAGTTTGGCTATGTGACTTCTTCTGCTCTTGATTAATCTTTCCTAAATGTATTTCATACTTCTATTTCAATACTAAATAATATCCCACTAAGTCGAATGGTTTGCATAACTACACAATGTTATTTTATTAAAAAAACAATTCAAATAATTCGTATATTTACATGGTTCCAAAATAGAGATTTTTACTGCATGTATCTTACTCTTCGGCTATCTATTTAGATTTTTCGCCCCTAAAAAAAATGCTACCAACCTCTACTTTTATCTCATGCAGCATCAGAAAACTACAACATAGTTATATGTTGTCGCATTAGACTTGTCGGTGTTTTAGAACCGATCTTACGTAAAGATTGTTTGATTCAAGGGGGGTCTCCTAGAATGGAATCACGCAGAGAGATTGACACGGGTATTTTTATACAGGTTCAGGCCTTCTCTGGAGAGAATAACAACCCTACTCCTGTGTGTGTATGGTATTGAGTATGTTTCGTACAATCGGGAGAAAAGACTAAAGCTATTACAGAAGATAGTGTCTAACTGTATTCTTGATTGCTTGTTATCTCCTCCGATCCGTCGTCCCCTTTTCCCTCTCTGACTGCTGCCTTTATATAGTCGTGAAGGAATAGCCGTTTTCCCCTAGTGAAGAGGCGCCTTATCATATCTAGTAACGGACGCATGTTTGCAGTAATCATCGGAGTGGTATCCCCTTCACGCCACCGCGATTACTTGTCGAGATAATGGGGTATTACATGCTATTACTTCAGATAGTAACAAAGGTATGTTGACCGCTTGGATTCCTTAATCAATTGGACCCACTCGCTCAGAGATTTTATTGATCATAAGGTAGTCGTGGATGACCTGGTCGTAGAAGAGCTTACGCATATGATGTAGTCGTAGAATAACTTATGACTGGATAGTGATCGTAGAAGAACTTACGACTATAAGGTAGTCGTAGCAAGGCTTACGACTATGGGGGTGGTCGTAGAAGAACTTACGACCACCTAGTAGGCTTCTCCCTTGTGAATATAAGGGGTATACCTAGGGACCACATGACATCATATTTACCCATAATAAGAATTATAGATAAAAGATAAAATGAGGATTATTAGATCATCGTCAAGACCTTTCTATACATGTGTCTTAGTCTTGGTCTACCTAGTTAGATTAGCTTCCCCTCATACAATACAATGCATGTGCCTACAAGCTCTACCTCTTCTATTCCACACAACATCAACTATCTATACCATAGTTACAGACTGCCTGTTACTCATATTAGCCCTTTCTATAGTCGTTCTCTATATTCTAGAGCGGTTCACTTGTTTCACCATTAGGGCAATAATGCACACCGTCCTCAATTCTAATAATTAGGGCAATAATGCACACATTCTACACAATCAAGAAACTATTACGGTAATAAAAAATAACTACGCTACTTGCATGTGTACTTACGTAATAATGACATGACCACTAAGCTAATTACATGCTAATCAACTAGCTAAAAATATAATCGCATGTCCATGAAAAATACCTTTTCTTGACGCTCGCAAACCGATCTACAACTTATACAATTGCGAAACCTCCATATTCAAATTGAAAACCTCCCAAAATGTAACTCAAAATCACCTTCTCTTCCTCCTCTCAGTCTCTCCTTCATGGCTGAAAGAAATGCAAATGACGGAATGACGAAGCGACGACGGACGCTGCCTTCTTATCTCCACCAGTGCCGAGGACGGAGACGCTACGGCAAGAAGTGACGGCCGCACTAAGGCTGTGGCGCTATGAGCGCCTGGGGAAAATCGCGGCCCCTCATCTCGCGCCGGCGACTGCAACAAGTGACCATGCTCCTGTGCTCGCCCACCGCGGAAGGAGCAGATGCTCCCGCACTCGGCGACCGCGGAACGTTGCCGGGCCCGCCACCTCCCACGCCATTCGTTCGCTTCCGCGCTCGCCCGGCCTGCCGCGTTGGCTGCTCGCTTTCCGCGCTCAGCGACCACAGAATGGGCCACGCGTCGGCTCCCCGACGGTTCCGCGCTCATCGGCGGGCTAATTTTGCAAATACGCTGGAAAGAAAGCTATTTTTGCATTTACATGTCGCTATATGCCCAAATAAAAAAAATTCTGCCGTTGCCGCACAATTACCTTTTCGCTTTCAGCCCGCCATGCCGATACAGCTAGCCAGCACCAGCAGTGAGTCGCGTACGTAATGCGATGGAGCCCAGCAGCGAAAGCGAACGAGAAGTCACAGAAGAGGACTTGGTAATTAATGGCGCGGCACATGAGGCAGCAAAGGAGGCCAGCGTGGGTGACCAAACGACCGGCCTCACGCGCGGCGCTGATCGAATCGCACACGATCCGGCCGGCGATAGCTTGTGTCCCCGCGCGTGCGTGCGCGGCATTAATAGCAGACGATTTCATCGATCGGGTACGTCCTGTGTGTTGACTTTGGTCGCTCGCGCGCGCGTGTAACAGACAGTACAGGAGCACCTGACCCACCCGCCGCTTCGCTCCTATCCTTGCCGTGCCGCGTGCATCGATCGTTCTCGGCCCGGTGCTCCAGCCGCGCTGCGCGCGGAAGCGACGAGCTGCTATGTACGCATGGCCTGCGCTAGCGCCATGCATGCCAACGATTGTACCGTCTACCGTGTGCTTGAGGCAAGTAGGCCTTAGGCCTGCGCAGTGGCGTAGTTAGAATTATAACCCTGTGGGATCAAACATTTGATTATCTAGCTATATGTGATCAATTCTTGTAAAATTTCCTTTGTTTTCTAAAATTTTGCAAAAAAAAATCACCTGTATTGAATGGTTTCCAAAAAAGCTGTGGGGTCAATTGACCCCACAGCTTGAACGTGGCTCCGCCACTGGGCCTGCGGTTAACTATAGGCTAAGTGGCGCATCGCTGGGACTTGATCTTTTTTTTTTTGAACGAGGGGGCAAAAGAGCTGACCTGATTTAATTAAAGGAATGACGATAGTTCGGATACATAGGGGTCTGCTGTCTACAGGTAAGGCCCTGTTTGGTATAACTCTGCTTCAAGTTTTTACAGCTTCAACTTCAGTTTTACTCTTGGATCCACTTCTATAAGAAGTTGGAGCAGTCTAAGGAAGTGTTTAGTTAGAAAGTTGACTCCAGCTCCAGGAATGAGAAGGAAGTTTGTAATTAAAAAGACTACACTACCCTCGTTTTGTGACTTGTAATTTTTTTCGTATTTTATAACTATAACAGTTTAATAAGCTGATTTCAATCATGTTATGCTTTTTTTTTCATGTTGTGCCATCTTTTTCGCCCACGGACGATTTTTTTTAAATAAAACATAACATAAACATATGAAATTACAAAAGTTCTAATTCAATGAGTATCATAAAGAAAGCGTAGATAGCTCAGGAATAAGAATTACATCGCTTCCCAATCTCTGAAAATATCATCATGGAAAGTTCATACACAAGTTTATATGAATTCTATAAGGGACAAACATCACAGAATTCCCAATCTGTGAAAATGGAAAGTTCATACACAAGTTCATACATGTAGTTGTCTTGTACTCAACTGATAGAAGAAGTTGACTGCAACTCAAATGCAGAACATAATCCTTTTTGTAGTTCACTGATGGAAGAAGTTGACCACAACTCAACACAATCTTGCTCTACTACGAAGAAATGAATCATCGTGATCTA
The DNA here is from genome assembly GCA_036346405.1 of Phyllostachys edulis. Lineage (NCBI taxonomy): Eukaryota > Viridiplantae > Streptophyta > Magnoliopsida > Poales > Poaceae > Phyllostachys > Phyllostachys edulis. The sequence continues at coordinate 102,683,330 of CM070549.1, forward strand.
GAGATCACAAGCTTGCAATTAATCCCAAACAACTACAAACTATAACTCTGACAAGTTGAGGTAAGTCCCTTCCAGGATTTCAAATTCCAGCAAGAATTGTTCCACTACTATGACGAACACAATCAGCTGAAAAAACACCAGGAGTTCACAACCACTGTACTCTGAATGGTGTATGATCGAATGTATTTACTGAAACTACTGCACAACAAACGGCACATGTACATATTCCAATCCTCGTGTACGTGCAAAACCAAATTTCAATGTCCTCTAATTTCTGCACAAACTACTCGACCTTGCCGACGGGATCCCAGACGGCCCGGGCGATCAGGTCCTGACGCGCAGCCTTTGACGGAAGGCAAGGAAGACGGCGAGCATCCCGAGCTCAGAGAGGAAGTTGAGGAACTCAATGATCTTTCGAAGCTCATGAAGGAGAGGACCACCACCCCGCCGCCGAGCACAGATGTTCTACGTCGGCCCCGCGTCCTGCGACTCTGCGATACCGCAAAAAGATTTAATTTTTGCTCAAACATTTCACATTTTGTCAGAGAAGTGGATGGATTTATTCACTGCGGCGCAAAGATGGCAGGATCATGCCCATCTCACCATGCCGAGGAGCCGGAAGGAGTCATCGCTCATCTCGGCCTCAAGAGCCCCATGTTGGACATGGCGGCGGTGGCCTGGATCCACACGCGCAGCCAGGGCCTGTACGGATCTTGGGGACGGCGAGCATGGCGAGGGCGAGGAACGGGGAGAGGGAGAAGGGGTGGGGGATGCGAAGAGGCCCTGGCCGCCGCTGCCGAGGAAGGAGGAGCCGCCGAGGACCGGGGGAGGAAGAGCCGCCGAGGGCCTAGGGAGGAGCCGCCGAGGGCCGGGGGAGGAAGAGCCGCCGAGGGGAGATCCCGGAGGACCGGGCCGCGGAGGAGGAGGAGTCGGGACGAGGCGAAGGGGCTGGGGGGCGGGGCTCTGGCGGTGATGGGGGAGAGGGAGGCGAACGGTCTGGGGGCGAACGGGAGAGGGCTGTGGGCGGCATGGGAGAGGGAGGGAAGGGCTCTGGGGTGCAAGGCCCGAGGAGCGCGAAGGGAGAGGGAGCGAGGGTTGGGGCTGCGCGCTTAAGGGGTTTGGGCTCTGGGGTCATGGATAGGGGTATATCAGTGGCAATTTGCGGGTAAATAACTCTAACTTCAATGGGTATTTTGTTTTGTTGGTCTGCAGCTCCTTATTTGGAGTAAGGTTCTACCCACTCCCAAAATTTGTACTACAGGCTGTTCTGCTCCCGATTGCTCCAACTCCGAAAACTTTTAGGAGCAACCCCGCTTACACAGCTCCAACTACTCCAACTAAGAAGCTAGGAGTTGAGCTGCACTCAAACAAAGTTCTAAAAGTCAAGCAGCAGCCTTCAAAAAATTAATTAATTATAGTATTTCGGAACTAAGCGGTAACCCTACCAGATTCTTGGCTTCCGCGAGGATCCGAATTCCGACCTCCTCTTTCATGCGGGCAATCAAGGACTCCGGTGCGGACATCGTTGATCGAAAAATAAGTGCATTTCGTTCCTTTCAGATTTCCCATGTGACTAACATTAGAAGCGTTGCCACTCCTTTCCGTGGGATTCCATGCATGTGGATAGCCGATTCCCACCAAAGTCGGGTCAAGAACGAGGGCTGCCAGTTTACCGGGTTCAAGGAACCACAAGTTGGCCATTGCGCGATGGCTGCCTAGATTCTTGCAGAGTAACGGCATTAGGCCAAGAGGTGGATGGCAGTCTCAGGCGCATGTCTGCAGAGTGGACATGTTTGTTGGTTCGACCATCCACGCCTGGATAGGCGGTCCGCTGTCCAAATTCTATTTTGTATCGCTAGCCAGGCAAAGATTTTACATTTTTTGGGTGCCCAACTCTTCCAGGCGAGAGCATTCATGGTGGTCTGAGTTGCGCCCAGGAATTGTGCCGTGTATGCCAAGGCGGCGCTGTAAACTCCATTCGGAGTTAGCTTCCACGTGGTGGTGTCCTCATGGCTGTCCTGAAGGGTCGTCGTGGAGGTAAGGCCCCAAATGGCAACAAGCTCTTGCAGTGGCGGACCTAGGATTATATTTTAGGTATGGCGGAGTCGCAAGCGCGGAGATAGCTAAAGGGCGTTGTTGATCGGTAGCTACTGATTTTGCCCAACTACCTACATAGCTAAAGGGTTGTCCAGATTCTTGTAGAGTGACGACATTGGGCCAGGAGGTGGATGGCAATCTCAGGCGCATGTCTACAGAGTGGACATGTTTGTTAGTTCGGCCATCCGCTCCTGGATAGGCGGTCCGCTGTCCAAATTCTATTTTGTATCGCTAGTCAGGCAAAGATTTTAAATTTTTGGGGTGGCCAAGTCTTCTAGGCGAGGGCATTCATGGTGGTCTGAGTTGCGCCCAGAAATTGTGCCTTGTATGCCGAGGTGGCGCTGTAAACTCCATTCGGAGTTAGCTTCCATGTGGCGGTGTCCTCATGGCCGTCCTAAAGGGTCGTCGTGGAGGTAAGGCCCCAAATGGTGACAAACTCTTGCAGTGGCAGACCTAGGATTATATTTTAGGTATGGCGGAGTCGCAAGCGCGGAGATAGCTAAAGGGCATTGTTGATCGGTAGCTACTGATTGTGCTCGACTGCCTACATAGCTAAAGGGCTATCCAGATTCTTGCATAGTAACGACATTGGGCCAGGAGGTGGATGGCAGTCTCAGGCGCATGTCTGCAGAGTGGACATGTTTGTTGGTTCGGCCATCCGTGACTGGATAGGCGATCTGTTGTCCAAATTATATTTTGTATCGCTAGCCAGGCAAAGATTTTACATTTTTGGGTGGCCAAGTCTTCCAGGCGAGCGCATTCATGGTGGTCTGAGTTGTGCCCAGGAATTATGCCTTGTATGCCGAGGCGGTGCTGTAGACTCCATTCGGAGTTAGCTTCTATGTGGCGGTGTCCTCATGGCCGTCCTAAAGGGTCATCGTGGAGGTAAGGCCCCAAATAGTGACAAGCTCTTGCAGTGGTGGACCCAGGATTATATTTTAGGTATGGCGGAGTCGCAAGCGCGGAGATAGCTAAAGGGCATTATTGATCAGTATCTACTTATTTTGCTCGACTACCTACATAGGCATCAGTACATCACCATCATTTTTGTTTCAATTACAGTGCAACATTTTCTCTATCAATGTTGAATTGTTGATTGGTAATCAGTTAGGCCTTTGTTTAAGGTGGATGTAATCCGAAAAATTGAACAATTTGCACATAATTTCTTCCTAGTCCTACTAGTCCCAATTCTACGCTACAAACAATAGACATTTGAGAGGAGAGGACATAGTACTTACTGGCCTGCCCCTTGGCCCCCTGCCCCCCTCGACTCCTCTCTAGTCGCCATCACCACGAGCCACGGCCACGCATTGGATGCCTTCCTTGCCGCCATCGGCTCGCCTTGGACCTCGACCCCTCGGCTCCTCGCCGATCGCCCCCCGGCTAGTGGGGCGACCCGGAGGCCAGAGCACCGTCAGACCGCCCGTCACTAGCGTCGCCTGCGGCCCTGCGCTACGGAGCATAGCCGCCCGCCCACCCCAGAGCAGAGCCTCAGGCCTCAATCGCAAGCACTCCGCCGCCGACGCCGCCCCACCTCGCCTGTCGCGCGCAAGACTCGCAGACCGCAGACCGCCACGCGCCCACGCCGCACCGCCTGCCTACGCTCCTAGCCTCCTTAGCTCGCCCCACCCGCGCTGGCGCGCACTCCGCCACTGCCGCCTAGGGTTGGGACTAGAGTGATGCTCCGCTCGCTTCTTCACTCAGTCGGGCTGGCTGCTTGTCTGCTTCACCGTTTGGAGTTGGATCCTTAGGCTTCCATGTACTCAGTTCAGGTGGGACCACGAGCGTCGGAAAAGGATGGGCCACGCCGCCACGGCCCAGCATTTCTAGCCCACGGCCGGGACTCGGGAGATAGGGATCCTCCCTTTTTTTCTCCGACGCAATGACGCTGGTACCAGGGAGTGGGGAGCCGGAGCCCAGAGGCAGGGGAGAAAGACAGGGGGTAGGGAGGGTCCAAACTAGCGGGAGCTCTAGCGGACGCCAGAGCTCACTAGAATGCTAGGTCCACCCCTGAGCTCTTGTATGTGTTGTGCAGTTATCCCAACCGACAAATCTAGATCTTAAAGCCATTTTATTGTCCTGCATCGCCATATGCAGAGTGCGATTCTTTCTTCTGGAGGCACTGTAGGTAGCCGGCGCAATGTCCCGCAGTCGATTTCCATTTGCCCAAGCCGAGTTCCAAAAGGATGCCCTCTTTCCATCGCTGGTCACTATACTGGTTGTTGTGGCAAAGAGCACCCGATCTAGCTCATCACATGGTGTTTCCATCCCTTGCCATGGTTTATTTTCGACAGCCCATTCATGCCGCAATCACCTAAGCCTGAGAGCCCTAGCGAAGCGCTCTAGGTCCAGAAGACCAAGGCCACCTAAGTGAGTGGGTCTGCGGACCTATTCCCAGTTGACCTTACATTTGCCATCTGATAATTGTTCTGATCCAACCAAAAGGAAATGTCATGTTCGCCTATTGAGGGATTTGAGGACGCATTTTGGTGCCTTGATGGCCATAAGGAAGAAGGTGGATTGGGCCATTAAGACGAATTTGGCGAGGGTTTTCATGCCCACGAGAGTTAGCAGTTTCCCACACCATCCAGCTAGACAGCTAGCATACTTGTCTTTTAGCACCTGGAAGTCCGTCCGACGGAGTTTTTCAGTGCAAGCGGTAAGCCTAGGTATTGCAAGGGGAAGGATGAATGCAACGCCGGCAGGTCGTGTAGTATGGCCTATAGGTCGATCTGATCACATCTAATCGGTGCAACTCGACTTTTTTGAAGATTAGTTTGCTAGCCCCGTTGTGTCACCGAAGTTCTGTAGTATCCAAACCAAGTTGTGAACATCCTCCTGTTGTGGGGCTAAAAAAATAGCCGCATCATCTGCGTACAAGGGTGTTCTGAGGGCGTCCGCGCGGCCATCCAAGGGTTGTAAAAGGTCGTGGTCCATTGCTATATTGAGGATCCTTTGCAATGGGTCTATTGCAATGATGAAGAGGAAATGAGATAGCGGGTCGCCCTGTAGTAAGCCTCTTCGATGCTAGATTTTGTCCCTTGGGACACCGTTAAGGAGAATTGTGGAGGTGGCGGTAGAGAGAACACATGACACCCAGTCTCTCCATCGCAGTGGGAACCCTCGTTTTTCTAGTAGGTCAAGCAAGTAGTCACAGTGAACTGAGTTGAAAGCTTTTGCAATGTCAAGTTTGAGGAGTAAGGCTGGCGTTCTATTCAGATGGTATATTTTCGCCAGATTTCGGACATATAAGAAGTTGTCTTGGATGCATCTCCCCTTTATGAAGGCGCTTTGGCTTGGGAAAACCAATTGATTTATGAATGGTGAGAGCTGCAAGGCCGGGATCTTTGCAATGATTTTGGAGAAACAATGGATGAGACTGATGGGTCTGAAATCTGTCGCAGCTTGAGCTCCCTCCTTTTTCGGCAGCAACACCAAATTTACCATGTTTAAGCATGGGAGGTTGTTTGTCCTTAGGTCGAAGAAGCTTTGTAGCGCTGCCATGAGATCGCTCTTTATGATATCCCATCATACACGATAGAAATTCTTGTTGAATCTGTCTGGTCCCGGCGCTTTGTCTGCCGGTAGCTGTAGGACGAGGGTACGGACCTCTTCCTCAGAGAGAGAACTGACTAGGGCGTGAGGTCCAGCTGTGGCAGTTGAGGGTGTCCCACTTGAGGTGGTGGTTCGAGGCAAGGCGTGCCCGAGGACACTATCGAAATACTGAAACAACACTTCCGCTTTGTCCTCATGTGCAACGGCCCAACCTTGGTCCCTTGAAAGCTATTGGATAAAGCTTTTTCGCCTGTGTGAATTCATTCGAATATGGAAGAATTTTGTGTTTGCATTTCCCTCTCTAAGCCAGTTGATGCGGGATGCCTGTTTCTTCCAGGATCTTTCAACAACCACGAGGCCCATAATCCTTCTCTTTAGGCGTGTTTGGAGTTCAGTATCTCCCACTGAGAGTGTGCGGCTTTCTTATGCTATCTCAAGGCGTAGAACTATCTCTTGGGCCATATGAAGTTGGAGCTTGGCTTGAGGGAAGAGAGATTTGCTCCAGGCCCTTAGGCTTTTGGTAGAGGCTGTCAATTTTTTGTTAAGACCAAGAATAGGGTCCCAGCCATTAGATGGTTCCATCCAAGCATGTTGGACTACCTCAATGAACCGTGGAAACCTCGTCCAGAAGTTTTTGAAGCGGAAATATTTTGGTGGTCGTGGACCACTGGTATTCGAGAGATGGAGGGGGTGGTGGTCCGAGATGGATGTGGCCAAGTGAAGAATCTAGACCCGCCATTATGAGTTAATGGAGTATTTTAGTGCTTAATGACAAATCTATTTGTGAGACTAACACTTCTATTATTATACCTATTGTTTAGTCTTAGTTGGATAAAAAGGTGAAAATCAAATAGGTATGCATTCGATATCATATCCCTATATCTTGTTGCATTCCTTAGATCCAAAATATAGGTTGAACTCTACCAAAAGTCTAACTTGAATATATGCACATGTTCTTATTACATATTTGTGTATGCACACATTTAGGAGGAGTTCACTCTATATTTTGTGGTTTTATTAGTATTGATTCTTGATCTCTACTTTGAAACATATCGTTGAGTATATAAAACTTGTGTAGTTCATATATACTCATACCAATTTATAGTCAATTATTTGCAATTGTGATGGTTGTCATCAATTACCAAAGAGGGGAAGATTGAAGCATCTTGCCCCACCATTATGAGTTAATGGTATGTTGTGGTAATTAATGACAAGCACATTATGGAACTAATATTTTCCAAGAGTTGGATGAATAGGTTGTATTCCATAATGATGAAGACTTTGGATGACATCATGAGTTGATTGTCATCAAGTCAAGACTCGGGATGAAGGAAATTATCATGTGTTGATGATGTTTAAGTCAAGATCCCGAAGTGAAGAAGATCATCATGTGTTGATGACATTGAAGTCAAAAGCTTCAAGTAAATGATGCATCTTGTGTTGATGCATATCAAGATCTCGAAGAGGAGATGATCATGAGTTGATCATCGAGTCAAGAGAATATCCATCGTGTGTTGATGGAGGTCAAGTGAAGAATGCATCATGGGTTGATGCATATCAAGTCAAGGACCCGGACTTGAAGTGAAGATGTACGTCATCAAGTTTCAAGAGGATATGTAGGGCAAAGGTATGACTAGCTAGGACTAAGTATGTGTTCATAGTCTTTTACCGGTCTTGGTGTTTGGTTGGAAGACCAGATTGCTAGTATAGGTTTCGTACTATTAAGATGGGTCTTGAGTAGTAGCTTGAGTTAATCATGTGTTGATAGCTTGTTGTGCTTGCTCTAGCTCTCATTGGCATGTTGCCTATATTTGCGAATGTGTTTTACAAATAGCTGAGGCTCATGCATAATCCTTATAGCATGTGACTTTAGTTTGCGAATGTGTTTTGCAAATGGTTTAAGTCCATATACCTTATTCCTTGTGGCATTGATTCTAAAAGTCGGCAAATATATTTTATAACTTGTTGAGAATCTTTCCTTTAACCCTTGTTTGCATCGAGCATCAATTGGCAAATGTGTTTTGTAAATTGAGTTGAAGCGAAAGCCAACTATGCATTTCTCAGGAAGATCGGTAGTATCGACATGTTGTTGGCGGTACTATCGCTCGGCGGTATGACCGGGTTAGTGGTGCGGTACTACCGCAACCCGGTCTGACCGAAAAATAGTTGGCGGTTCGTTTTTTTTACAGAGTGACACCTCTTTAAGCTCGATTGCTAACCTTGAGTGCGGTAGTACCAGAGTTTGTGTGGCGAAACTACCGCTTCGCGGTAGTACTGCATATCTGAGCGAAACTATCACACACCGGAAGTTCCTAACCTTAGTTGGCGGTACGTATTCTCCAGAGAGGGTCAGTGTTGGACCTCTAAGGGAAACAGTAGTATCGCCTATGTGAACGGAACTACGGAGAGCGAATCGCCAGATATTTGTTGGCGGTAGTATCAAGATCGCATTTTCAACGGCTAGTTCAGATGTCTCATATAGCCGTTATCAGGCGTCGATTGAAGTGTGGTAGTACTGCTGCTCAACGGCGGTACTACCGCTTCAGGTTGATTTTTTTCAAAGCTTTTCCCCCCAATGGCTAGTTTTTGTGTGTGAGCTATAAATACCCACCTTGGCCGGTTGTGGGAGAGTTGCGGGTGCCATTACCCATTTCTTTGAGCAAAGAGCAAGCTCTCTACACTCTTATGTGCATGTGTTGCACTTAGTGAGCTTAGAGAGCAAACCCTAAATGCATGTGTTGCATTAGGTAGTGGATTGTGTATCCACTTGAGCTTAGACACTTGATTCGTTCAAGTGAGAGTCTTCGACTTGTTACTCTTGATGTTTGCCGACATCTAGACGGCGTGGAGGCATCATGGTCAGGTGATCTTCTCAAGAAGCTTATGAGAAGACCCGACGTTTGTGGGTGGTTTGGTGCTCGCCATCTCCAGAGTGGAGGAAGAGCAACCCTGAGTGGATCGAGGTGTTGGTTCGTGTTGGAGCCGATCCAAGTGGTTGGACTTACCTCGGAGGTGTTTGGCTTAATTTGTGGAGCCGGTCCAATTAGTTTGGGCTTACCTCAATATGGATTAGAGGAGACCAGCAAGTCTCCGAACACCACGGTAAAACATCATCGTGTCATTGTGATTTGTTCTATTGTTTTACTTTGCGCAATTTACATTCATAGAATTAAATTGCTTACTTGTATTTGTATGATTGCTATCATTATCAATAGTATTATATTGTTGGTGCACTTAGTCAAGACTAATTGATTTAGGTTTTAATTGAGCAAAATTGAATTGATTTACAATTCCACATAAAACTCGGTTTTAGCCAAAAGATTTTAAAACCACCTATTCACCCCCTCTAGTCGGCCTCCTCGATCTTACACCAAGGCATGTAAGGTATGACAGTTGAAGATGGTGTCCCAAGCATTATTGCAAAAGAGTCTATCCAAGCGGACTAGAGTTGGGTTATCTCTTTTGTTGCTCTAAGTGAATTTTCGATTTTGTAGGTGGATTTCTTTGAGCTCACATTCATCGAGTACATTTCGGAATTGGGCCATAAGGCATCGGTTGAGGTTGCGGTTGTTTTTGTCGCTCGCCTTATAGATGAGGTTGAAGTCGCCTAAGAGCAGCCATCTGGTGCTGATGGATGGCTGTACACGGTATATTTCTGCTAAGAACCTCCCTTTGTCTCTGTGTTGATGGACCATAAACTGTCGTCATCACGAACTCTACGGCACACTCTTTGATTTTAACATCAACTGTTTTGGAGTACTCGTAGCGGCGACAGTTGGAGATGTCCACCACGTTGGCCACCGTTAAGGACTTGATCTTGAGACCAATGCGATAATACCATCGAATTTGACAAAACACAAAAGGATTAATTTTGAATTTTTTACAGTCGCTTCGAAAGGACGTTACAAGCATTAGTTAATCACAGTTGCAGGCTAGGATGTTTTGCAAACTCAGAAAGCTTGTTCAACCTAATTTAAATTGATATTAGAAAACGATTTTCCTTCTGTGCAATTAACAAATGAGGTTGTCTATTTATAAGATGGCTAATTTTTTGAAGGGATTGTCCATATTACACTCGCAAGTTTTCCAGGGTGAAAAACAATATATTCTCTTGCCGTAGGATCAAGATCCAATGGATGTGCTTCTCCCCTTCTCTAATACCACCTCGTCCCTAGGGCTGGCTATTGAGCCGACTCAGCTCGTGCAAGCTCGCTAACAAAGTAGTTCGGCTCGGCTCGGCTCGTTAAGCTAACGAGCTGAAAACTCAACTCAGCTTGACTCGATAAAATGTCGAGCTGCTTGTAGCGATGACAATGAGCGGCTGGTGAGCCATGCAAGTCAAGACGAGTTGAGCGAAGCATCAACAGGATAGCACGCATACAAACAAAAAGAGGACAATATAAATGAAAACGTAGCTAATTATATAAAATATAAGTAAAACATAAGCAGATAGGCAGGAGCTGATTAGCGGATAACAATTTCTAGTCCAAGCACATGCTAACATGCCGCTACATGGACATACAATAATTTAAAGATCCAGCTAATTAAAAGTCATCCACATCAAAAGCCATCACCCGCACACCCAAGTTAATAGTTCAACTACAATGCCAAAATAGTTAACAATCTGAGCTCATAACGAACTGACGAGTGGCTCACGAGCCAGCTCGACTCGGCTCGTTAAGAGATTGAGCTGGGAAGGAGGCTCGACTCGGCCCATAATTTTACGAGTCGAGCTCGAACAACTCACGAGCTTCGATCTTTTCTACCAGCCCTACTCATCCCCTTCCCTTCCTCTTGATCGATCCTCTCAAGTCTAGACTCGATCCCTAGCACCGCCGCCTGCCCACTACAGCAATCCACTTGCCGTCGCCTCACCATCGGCATGAAACAAACCAAAAATTCAGAGTTTTCAAAAAAAAATTGAAATATTTTGGTTAAATTCGAATTTCTTTCCAAATTCGGAAATCCTTTCCCCATTCCCGCTTTCCCTTTCAGGCAATCCCGCTTTATCCACTCGGTGGTGCATTTTTGCCCCGTGCGCCTTTCCTGCTCCTTCTTCCCCATCGTCACTCCCGCATGTCATCGCCGATCGTCACCCTCGCCAGTGTCGCCTCCGTCACCCGCCACCTCCCGGCCTTGCTCCAGTGAGGAGAACTAGGCCACCTTCCCCTCCGCCTTCAATGCGGCGCCCTGCTACTACCGCACATGCGCCTCCCGTCCCATCGCCTCGCGTCCACCTCCCGCCTGCCCAATAAGTGGCACCGCCACTACGACGCTGCCCATGCGCGCGCCCATGCCACTACCTCCCCACCCCGGCACCGCCCATTCACTCCCACCCAACCACGTTGCCACCTCCGTGTGCCGCGGCCTGCTCCCACCGCCCCTCCCCGGAGCTATAAAAGCCGCCCCGCTCGGCCTTCTTCACTCGCACCAACCAAGCTTCCCCCTCCCCACCTCCCTTCGCCTCTAGAGCCGGCCAAGTGCCCCCACCATCGCCTCGGTTCCCCCCTCCCTCGCGTAAGCCAATTTCACCCTCCAAATCCCTCCCATCCAAAACCCCAGCCCACAGCAAAAACCCCAAAAAGGAGAGAGGCACTCACCTTGGTGGAGCCTCTCCTCACGCCAAGGCCGCCCATGCGGCCACTGCCGCCGAGCGCCTAACCTCCTCGCCTCCTCCACCACTCAGATGCGCCAAGAGGCGCTCAAGGCCTTAAAGGCAGGCCATGTGGGCCGTTCGGGCCTTCGGGACAGCAAAGCCAAATGGGCTTGGCCCAAATACTGTAGCCCACCAATGTTCCTAGCCCATTACTATTCATTCAAAATCTGGCCTTTTACTGTTGATCACTGTTCACACGAAATACAGTTCCAAATCCGAAAATACACTGTTCATAGCGCAGTAATTTCGATTACTATTCATAGTGATTATTGTGCATTTTTTACCAACAAACAGTAAACATAATTACTGTTCCTAATCTTTTTCATGCATGAATAGTAACTTGGTACTATTCATGATCTGACAATTTTCGCTCGAAACCCTAATTTAACACCTTATATCCATATCGACCGTTTTAAGCCTGTAAATTCATTTCTCAACTCCGTTCAGCCTACTGTAGCTCCTAATAAATCTTTTTACCTTTTTATGATTCATTATCCCTTTACAATATTTTTGTTGTACTTGGATCCAAATCTCACAACTCCGTTTAGTCCAATTAAACACCAAATAAATCTCCATCACTCCATGCCACCTTCCTTTATGTTTCTTTTCTGATTTTATTTACTTGCATGTTGTTCCCAGCTCATTCCTTGTCGACACGCGCCCTCGTCCGTCCCGTGACAGGCCGGATGCATCTCGTCCGCACTACCATCGGCCACACCGCTTCTAAGAAGACAACCATCAGATCGACGAGCCTCGTCTCAAGATGGCTACACGGATTCGACGCAAGGCTCAAGATCGTGGGCTTCACGGACCGACCTACCCACGCACCCCACCAAGTCTTGCATGTTCGAAATTACCTAAAACCACAACAACCAGATCTGCGATACGCGATATAACAAACACGGTATATAGTTACCACAAATTTAAATGAATGAACTAATTACAACTAATTAATTACGACGATTTCATTTTCACTATTTTTTAACCACTAACTAATTCATACTCAAATAATAAAGTGTTGTTAATTCCGACTAATTAATTACCATTAATTATGAAGCACTAATAAATTATGGATACATTAGCTACGCCTAAATTATTAACAGTAAATAACTACAGCTAAATTATTAACAGATATTCAATTAAGAATACAAGCTACATTAATTATGACTAGCTGAGTAAGACTAATGAACTCGACTACGGTAATAATACATGGGCTTCAGGGGAACCATTCAAAACTGCTACGGTCCTAACAACTGATCCGAACTATAATCTCCAAAAAAATTAATTATATTCTCTATGTCCTCAGTGACGGGCGGGAGAATGAAAACGAAAACACGATTGGAATGAGCGACGAGCGAGTGCGAGAGTCTAGTATTTATAGCCACGTAGAGGGATGAGAAGCTGTATTAGTCGCGGGAATCCCAGAGGCGCTATCGGGCCGGAGCACTCTAGGCAGGGGGGCAACAGCGACCGAGCAATACTTATGTGGATATGACCTCATCCGGCCGGTGGCCTATGGTAGTGCGGACGAGGTATGGACGAGGCGTATCGGCCGCCGTGCGGACGAGGTGTTATTTCTATCATTTTGTCGCGACGGACGTAATTGCGTCAAAAACACATGTAACAGTGACATTTGCGCCGAAAACTCCCAGCGCCAGGTTTAGCTAGGCTAGCTTCATGGGAGGACGCGGCACGGCACGCAACGGCAGCACGCCGAGGATGATTCTGCGAGACGGAAGGCGCGGCCATCCTAGCAGTTTGGCATGCATGGCGCGCAACAAGAGAAACAGAATCGGGGCAAAAGCTTTCGCATCGACCGCAATGATGGCAAGGGCTTTGACCATCCTGAACCCTGACCCTGCCGTGCCGAGCGCGTAGGCCTTAGCTAGTAGAGTAGTAGCCACTGCCTGAGCTGCGCTCCCCGACCCAACGTAGGAGTACAGTACAGTACAGTACATGGCAACAGCAGGCGATGAGGCAAAGCCTGCCCCTCCTAAAGAGAAACAGAAGCGGCGGCAGCTTAGGACGCGGGCGCAGAGGAGAGAGATGCACAGCACGAAGGCAGAAAGTCGCATGCATGGAATCCAGCAGGATTACAATATGTGTATTTATACAGCGTACAAGGCTCGATCACTCACTGCAAGCTCCAAGATAAGGAGAAAAAAAGATTGAAGAAAAAGTTAACTGTGTGGTAGCCGGGCCCCTCCAACACTGTTACTCTTCCCCTTGTCGCCGCCAAGTAAACAGCAAGTTACAGTAGAGGTCTCCTCGATCGTCAGTAGTGAGCCTGACCTGCCAGGACCACTGCCGCCGTGGTCGCGGGCCTACCTGTCATCATCCTGGTCCCTCCCTCTATCTCTCTGATCGCTTCGCCGTCCTCCGCCCATCGTGGCCACCTCCGCGAATTTGACTTATCGTCGCCAGTACATTTTGCCGTTCCATTGCTTAGCTTAAACTACGTACAAATTAAGCCTCGTTGCCGTCGGCGTCAGCAGCATGTGCCGGCGTAGGCGAAGATCTGGTGCACCACCGTCGCCACCTCGTCCGCCGTCGCCAGCTCGCACCCTTCCTCCATCTGCACGAACGTCTGAGTTTTAGAATCACCATAATATAACACAACACAGATACTGCTGATGCATAGTATTTGCTTTTCTTCTCTAAAATGTATGGCTCGGTAGAACGTAGAACATCGTTAATTAGGTTAAGCAGTTGGCGTATTTGTTTGTTGGATGGTTGTGTTTTTTCCGAGGACAAGAAAGAAAAGGACATGGAAGAAAGCTGGGGCTTGTAATTACTAATTGTCTGGAAATTTAGCCCGGTTGTCTGAACCCTGTACTCGGCGCTCATCGTATTCGAACACTCCATCTACAGACTCCAAAAGCCCTTAACAGGAGCGTACGAAAGCCACTGCTCTTTTCGAAATCCCACGCAACTTTCTGACAGGAAAACAACCGATTCGCTTTCCCCACGCACCATGAGCCCCCACAAACATGCACCATCACCAAGTTGTTCTATCAGATCTAGAACGTGGAATAGAAGCGGATTATAATTTTTTTTTAATTGTGCCAACTGGTCTTGAACTTAAGATTTTTGGCTTTGATACCGTATTGAGTTACATACACTAATCAATTTATTTAAAAGCTTTAGCTGATTGATAAAGAAAGACGGACAATTCATATATATATATATATATATATAATCACACTTCTATCAATACTAAAATAATGTTACTCCATCATGCATTTATGCATGAATGCTTGCCTAGTATTTGCAGTTGTTATGTTTAGATCATGAATTGTAGCATCTTTTTATGGGTACAAGAAAGTTCACATTGTTAGCAAACTAGGTTGTCCCTTAATTTGGACTACTGACTAAAAAAACTAGATAAAATGGGAATTGTTATTATGTGTTGAGCTCAAACTTAAAATTAGCAACTACATATATGTGTATTTATTTTGGTTAATGGCGAATCCAGAAGCTAGAAAGTGAAAAACAGTGACCTTATTCTACAGTACTAAGTTACTACTGGTAAGTAAATGGTGAACTGTAACAAAAACAAACAAAAAATAGCTACTGTTTGCGGCAATGAAATGCAGGTTAAGAAAAAGTAAGCAATGTGTTAAAGAAGGCAACACAGTAAAGTGAGTAGCTTTGTGACGACCTTAAGGTTGAAGCAGTAGACGACGGCGTCGTGGCAAACGGAGGTGACGGCGAGGTGCAACACCGCGAGGCGGAGGTCCTCCATGGCGGCGACGGCGCGCACGAGCCGCCCTGGCCACCGCCTCCCCGCGACGCGCACCCGCACGTGGCCCCCCACCGCGGCCATCGCCTCCACGTCCACGCCCACGCCGCTGCCGTCGCGCGCCTCCGAGTAGCTCGTGTACTGTGGCGACACAAACAAGCCGTCCGACGCGGCCGAGGCTGCCGTCGCCACCACGCCGCCCCCGCGCCGCGCCGCCGCGGCTGCCTGCAGCGCCACTAGCTGTTGTTCCAGCTGCTTCACGTAGTTGATCGCTCCCCACCACTGTCGCTTGGTCACCCTACGGAGATATGCATTGCATTGCATGGTAAGAACGGAGAAGATTATAATCGCATTGTGTGATACGGTTATTTGCATGGCTGTGGCGCGGCTTACCCGGGGGATGTAGTGCGAGGGGATGAGCGAGCGGAGGGAGGCGAGGTGGTCGTTCATGAGGCGGCGGCGGTTGCGCTCGACGGCGATGTGAGTAATCCGCTGGCTTTCGGCCTCCTCCGGCTTCTTGCGCTTCTCCGGCGGCGGCGCGGCGCGCGGGCGCGGTCTCGGCCTCTTCCTCCGCCGCTCCGCCCTGGTCCCCGGCGACGCAACCTGGGGCGCCGTCGCCTGCGTAACGCAGCTCTCGAGCAGGTCGAGGTCGGCGACCGGGGGGCAGGGGCACGCGAATGCGCCGTGCCTCTTGCGGGCGTCCTCCTCCTCCATGGCGCCCTGGAGCAGCGCCAAGAAGGGCATCTGCGCGGCGCTGGCGCTGGCCGCGTGGTCCGCCCACTGTTCCATTAGCAGCAGCATCGCCGCACCATCGGCAAGAAGCCAAGAAGCGGCACAGGAAGGCACATTAGCAAGAAACAGCAACAATGGCAACACCATAAAAGAGACAGCAGTACAAGACAGATCAATGCAAGTAATCGTAGGCATTGAATGGTGCGTGCGTGCGCGCCCAGGGCTAGCTAGATAGGCGATGCATGCGACCTAACTAGCCATTGGATTGGGGAGGGAGCAAATGAGGAACTAACGCAAGGCCGGGAAGGAAACTGCAGCAGCTTGCAATTAATACGCCATTGCAGCATTTACATGCACACATGTACAACTCCAGAGACTAGGAATGGAAGCTGCTTGCTCAATTACTACTAGTAGTAGTAGTAGCAGCAGCCAGCACTCCCAGCAGTGGTGTGGTGACTAGTCCCCCGGGTAGCTTACCAGCGAGCTGATGGGCCCTTGCAGTTGCATCCTCTCCATTGGAGAGAAGAAGCAGGCAGAGTATACAGTGGTAGCAATAACTGCACTGATGAGTAATGAGCCCCTGAGGCAGCAGCTGCAACAGCAACTCCTCCTCTTCAGTCTTCTCTCCTCCAATTTAAGTGGAGCAGTAGGTAAGCAGCTACAATAGCAGCGATTAATATGATATTCGATACACTCCTCCACACCACCACCACTACTAGTGGTATACTGGTATTAGTAGCAGAAGCAGGAAGGCAATGCGAGGCAAGGCAACCTTAAGAGAGGGGGGCGGGGGGGAGGAGTTTGTCTCTTGTTGCATGTGTAGGGTAAGGAGGAAGGACTAGGTGGGAGAGTTGAAGGGGTGGATTTGTGTAACAAGCGAGTGAATTATTGATGGTGCAGCCTGCAGGGGGTGTGGTTGCGGCAGATTTGTCCGGCCCGAGGACAGCGGCAGATTTGTCCGGCCCGAGGACAGCGGCAGGCGGGGTGGGGCGAGGAGCTCCGCCCGCTTTGCGCCCCTGGCGCCATGCCCCGCTCCCTCCCTCCCTGTGTGCTACTCTTCCTCAGCTCTCTTCCCATTTCTTCCTCAGCTCAGTCTCGCCGTCGGATAAAAAATCAACTTAGAGAACGAAGGAATTTCGTTTAGATTTCACAAGAACCGTGGATTCGGTTTTTTGTGCTTTCTCATCATTAATAAATCCGGTAAAGAGTTACCAAGTGACCATCGAGGTATATTTTTATACTACTCGTAGGTAGTACTCCCTCCGTATTTGAATAAATGACGTTTCCACCCTACACTTTCTACTAGGTTGACGTCAAGTATTCAAAGTCGGAGGTAGTACTTACCTCAACTAGAAAGATAAGTATTACGGTTGAGACATTGACACGGCTATCAATACGTGACTTTGGCCATCACTTTTATATCAATAAGTTACTAGAAGTTATAAAATTTACATGTTATAACAATGAAAACGACTAGGGAACGTTATAGTGTTGCAACGGTATAGCGGTAAGCTTCATGATGTTTTAAGAAGTTCCGTGAGAACATTTTAAAAATTTCAGGTTTCAGCGAGTTTCACATGTTTCTGGAAGTTTTCAGAAGATTTTGAGAAAAGTTCCAAACCAAGTTTCAACAAGTTTTAGTCAGAGAGTTTTGAGAAGTTTCAATAGGTTTCAATCAAAGTTTCAAGAAGGTTCCAACGAAGTTTGACTAACTCATTGGCTACTAAGAAGACTATTAGCGCCGCCACGCGAGTCAAGACGACATCGTCATTGTCGATGCACCTTCTTCTCCACTCTACCTAACTACCATCGCCTCCACGACGCCGGCCGACATCGCCTGCCCCCGAATCCGTGCTAGAGCTCCGTGCCGAGCATCCATCTCTCTCTCTTCCCTATCTCTTACCCAAGTTCTGCACCATGCTGCCACCGGATCCTGTCGTCTCGAGCCACGTCGCCACTGCCCGTCGACAGATCCAGGGCTAGAGGTGAAGCATCGTGCCGCTACTCGCGCAAAATCTGAAGCCGGAGTTGAAGGACAAGGTGGAGGGGTAGCGCTGGAAGTGAAGAAGGAGGGGGCGGGCACTTGCCTTCGTGAGCTCGCCAGCTGCACTCCTCGGCCGGATGCAGGAGGGAGAGAGATCGAGAAGTGAGGGATATGAGAGAGATAGAGAGAAATGAGAGAGGGGTGCGAAGGAGACGCAATCTTATGATTTGTGGAGGATGGATTGGACGATTAGGATCTATACCATTGCAATGCTATAATGTTCCATAGTATTAATTATCTATAACAATATATTGGGGACAAATCTAATGATATCATTTCACACAACCAATCTAAATAGCCTTACATATTAGATCAAAGGCTAAATAAATTAATGCATGATTTTTAAAATTTTATACATTAATAATGCCATTTGGATGTGTTAACATGGCACGCCGTTGTCGTCCTCACAAACAGGCCATCCGAGTCCACAAAGTTGATCTTCCAAATATGGTTGTATGCAGGCTCATAATCGATGTTTCACCGAGTAGATGTAATACATTTTTTTTATGTTTCTTTGATTAATATAGGAATTTCTAGAATTTTTCTTTTTCTTTGATTAATATAGGAATTTCTATCTTTTTACCTTCTAGGATTAACATAAAGGTTTCTAGAAGAACCTCCAATTAGTATAGATAGATATATATAGATAGATAGATATATATATATATATATATATATATATATATATATATATATATATATATATATATATATATATATATATATATATATATATGGAGTGCTATAATAGAATTTTAGCGAGTGAAATGGACTAGATCTCTAAGTTGTACCAATTCTCAACTTCGATACATGCACGCATGACCTAAAAAAAGTCATCCGATTTCGAGTTGATTTGCTGCGGGAACTGAAGGCGTCAGTGAGATCTCCCTACTCCTGTAGAAACGGATATGATATACCAGAGGGAATGTGTTGGCAACTTGGCATGCCGTCCAAGTGGCACGCATGGTCTCTCTCACTGCACGGTCCATGTGGCGTGGCACTGCATGTGGGCGCATGCAACGGACGCATGATTGATGCGCATCATCGGACCACTTGCGCAGATGCCAGGTTTCGTGTTTTTTAGGAGGGATCCGATGGCTACTGGCTACCCTACTGCTTCTGCTACACGTACGTTCTCTTCACTTCTACGTTGGTAAACTTCGTAGTTGAAATGTACATACAGAATGTACGCATCAGGTGCTAACTCACTTCTCAATGCATCAGGTGCTAACTCACTTCTCGATGCGCCCTGCACTTGCAATACCCTGCCATGAGCCATCTATGTAACCGATGTGAGAGAAAAAAAAAAGGCTACATGTTCGTTGGCCTCGTCATCGCTTGGGGAGCTTACGGCAATAGCGCCCCAAAGAAGAATTGACAAATACAATTAGTTCTCACGTTGATTGGACCAGTTCGCGACGGAGTTGGCATGTTAGCACCGACAAAGGAGTTAGCATCTGTCGAGGTGGTAAATTTAACGGTTTCATTAGTTCAAGGTCCCAAATCAGACGCATTCAGAGTTTAGGACTGAAAGTCGAAGCAAAGGCAGAGTTTAGAATCGTAAAATGAACTTTTTTTCCTTGCGACATTGTATTTTGTAGCTAGCCATCGCTATCATGTGTACAAGTACGAAGAACACGACCAACAATGGACTGATTATGGAGTATACGAGGAGCATGATAGTTCTGGACCATGACAATAGCTTTCTGTCCTGGCCCCCATATATACATTGTACCAGGGGTGGAGCTAGATTTGGGCTACGCCGCGAGCTGGGTCAGCTCTTTCCTTGGCTGAGTCCACTGTCTTCTGTTTTTTGGCGATTTCTCCATGGGGCTTTAGTATTATGCTTAGGGCTGGAGCCAAGGTGCCTAGGGGTGCAAGTAGGTGTGGGTTGTCCGCAAGCCCAATAAATTCGCCCCATAATAAACAGTAAGTAGACTCTCGTGGACTAGCTTTCTCTTTTAAGTGGACTTAAGTGGCAGTCCACGAAGCCCACGATTTAGCCTGCGTAGCCCACCTCTTATCCTAGTTAATTGTAGCCCAATTCCCCATTTCCTCGTACCCCTTCACCCTTGGGCTTCGTTGCTTCAACCCTTCGTCCTTCGACTCCTCGACTAGCGACACGGGGGCGGATCTAGCGGAGCACCGCGGTAAGGGCGCATGGGGTGGCAGATCCAGTGGGGCGTCGCGGCGAGGGCGCACGGGTCGGCGGATCCGACGGGGGCCCACAGCGAGGCATCCAGCGGTATGACGGACGGCGAGCACTCAACGTCTGGCAACACATCCCATTTTCATCCTGAAGGTTGCCTTGGACCTGGATCTGCCTGCGTGATACTCAAACTTATTAAAATCAATGGACAACGATCCATGGGTGAAATTGCCAGTACTCATGTTTCAGCGGTGCGCAAAAAGGATGTAAGTGTTGGGCTAACCCTCCATATGAAGACACATCTCAGCCAACAAGCCCAAGAAATGACAACCATTGATTACCCTAAGAATGAAGGGTGGAGATACCTCCTCCTTGGTGAGAGGAAGAAAAACCCTAGCCCTTTCTTTGAGCTGCTGCTGGAAGGAGTGGCTGAGGAGAGGAGAAGCATATGCACACAACAAAACAAGAGACAAGAGGAAAAGAAGAAGAAGAGGAGATCTGTACCATCTCGAGTGATTCTGCGCAGTCTTCATCAAGACGTCGATCGGAGTAGCAAACGTGGTCGGATCTGCCTCAAATTTGGTTTGTAAGTTTCTGACTCATAGATATTTGATTTGTACGGTTGGATTGAAGATTGGTTGAGAGTAGAACCTGATTTGAGAGGGGTTTTATCAGTTCGGGTAGCAACAGATTCAGCACTAAGTAGATTTGGTAGAAGTTCTGTTTGAGTGGTGAAATATTGTCCGATTGGGCTGAAATTTGGATAGTCTATTAGGGACTCGTGGATCCACATTCTTGCCAAGTTTTATGCAGTTTAGATCTGTGGTTTGTGAGATATGAGCTGATAACCGAAGGGGACAGAATCTGTGTGTTCTCTGCTTGGCTGCTAGTGTACCTCTTGTTAATTGTGTATGGTTGTTGATGATGATACCAAAATTATATCTTGATGATGTTGTTGCTTCTGTGATGTACCTCTAGATGTTCTAGAGAAGACTCCTTGTGCCTATTGTTGATTATAGTGGAAGATTTGGGAGTGGGTTGTGCAAGCCCCGTGGTTTTTACTCCTCACATCGAGGAGGTTTTCCACGTAAATCGCTGTGTCACTTTGTGCATATTCTTGTTGTTAATTTCGCTGCTTATTTGTTGGTTGAAGCCGTCCTCATTGGTTCACTACAAGTAGAGGTGTTGAACTTTTGGTAATTGCATTGTTTAGCCCCAACAAAGTGGTATCAGAGCTCGGGTTTGCTTTGGTGATTGTCTTGCAGTGAAAGATGGAGGTGAATACCAGCAGGATGATATCTCTGAATGGTACAAATTACCAAGCTTGGAAAGGTAAGATGGAGGATTTGCTCTATGTGAAAGAGTATTTAACGAGGATCTAATAATCATCATTTTATCTTTTATCTATAATTCTTATTATGGGTAAATATGATGTCATGTGGTCCCTAGATATACCCCTTATATTTACAAGGGAGAAGCCTACCAGGTGGTCGTAAGTTCTTCTACGACTACCTTATGGTCGTAAGTTCTTCTACGATCACTTTCCAGTCGTAAGTTATTCTACGACTACATCATAGTCGTAAGCTCTTCTATGACCAGGTGAACCACGACTACCTTATGATCAATAAAACCTACAGACAAGTTGGTCCAAATGATTAAGGAATCCAAGCAATCAACATACGTTGTTACTATACGAAGTAATAGCATGTAATACCCCATTATCTCTAACAAGTAACTGTCAGGCGGCGTAAAGGGGTTACCACTCCGATGATTACTGCAAACATGCGCCAGTTACTAAATTTGATAAGGCGCCTCTTCACTAAGGGAAAACGGTTATTCCTTCACGACTATATAAAGGCAACAATCAGAGAGGGAAAGAGGACGGATCGGAGGAGACATCAAGCAATCAGGAAGACAGTTAGACACTATCTTCTGTAATAGCCTTAGTCTTTTCTCCCGATTGTACGAAACACACTCAATACCATACACACACAGGAGTAGGGTTGTTATTCTCTCCGGAGAAGGCCTGAACCTGTATAAAAATACCCGTGTCAATCTCTCTGCGTGATTCCATTCTAGGAGACCCCCCGAATCAAACAATCTTTACATAAGATCGGTTCTAAAACACCGACAGTATTACAAGCCAGTATTTGCCACCGAGAAGCCGGATGACAAAACTGATGATGAGTGGAGGGTACTTAATCGTCAAGCTTGTGGGTTCATTCGACAGTGGGTCAATGACAATGTGTTGAACCATATCAGTGATGAGATACATGCACGCTCCTTATGGTAGAAATTGGAAGAATTGTATGCCAGGAAGGTACCAATAAGATGTTCTTGATCAAGCAATTGATGCATTTGAGGTACCGAGATGACACTTCTGTGGCTAATCATGTGAATGCATTTCAAGGTATTATAAATCAGCTATCTTCCATGGGCATCTCATTCGATGATGAGGTCAGGGCTTTGCTATTACTTGGTTCTTTGCCGGATACTTGGGAAACTCTCAAAGTCACTTTGTGCAATTCAGCTCCAAATGGTATTGTATCTTGGAACCTTGTGAAGACCAAAGTGATAAATGGAGAGTCAAGAAGACTTGCTGAAAGGGAGAGTTCCTCCTCACAACCCGAGGTGTTGTTCACCGAGTCACGAGGGAGAAGCAAGAGCCGAGGTTCGAAGAATTCAGCTGAAAGTAGAAGCAAGTCAAGAGGAAAATTTTCAGATGTTGAGTGCTATCACTGCCATGAGAAGGGATACATTAGAAAGTTCTGCCGAAAGCTCAAGCGGGAGAACAAGAAGAAAAAGAAGAAGGCACATAAACAAGATAGTGACAAAGGATGTTGATGTTGGTCGACATTACAGCATTGGTTGAGGACATGATGGTAGTTATTGCTGAAAATGATAATGGAAAGATTGGTTCCACTGTTGAAGAAAGGATCACTGTTGTTTCTGATGATGCAACTATCAACCTTATGGGTGATGATGACATGACTTGGATACCTGATAGTGGTGCTACCATACATGCTACATCTCATAGAAGGCTCTTCACAAATTATGTTGCTGGTGATTTTGGCATTGTGAAGATGGGAAACAATGATCGTACTCAAATCATTGGAAAGGGAGATGTGCATTTGGAGACAGCTAATGGTACACTACTAATTCTCAAGTCTGTGAGACATGTTGAAGAACTGCGGCTCAACATAATTTCAGTGGGATTGCTTGATAATGAGAAGTATTCCAGCAGATTTAAAAATGGACAGTACAAGCTCACCAAGGGCAGCATGGTATTTGCAAGAGGTAAAATGGTTTCACTCTTGTATCATGTTCATGCTAAACTCTCTTGTGTTTCTGTTAATACATTAGGACATGATGATCCTTGTGTTATATGGCACAAAAGGCTTGGGCACATGGGTGAGAAGGGCATGGCTGTGCTAGTGAAGAAGAAGCTCCTGTCAGGGATTTCAAGTGTGCAATTGAAGAGTTGAACAGATTGCCTAGTAGGGAAGCAACACCGGGTTGCTTTCAAAAGTCAGCCTCCTCACAAGAAGCCAGAGTTGCTGGATTTGGTGCATTCCGATGTATGCAAGATGTTGGTAATACCAATTGGTGGTGCTAAGTACTTTGTCACTTTCATTGATGATTCTTCCATAAAAGTTTGGGTTTATCCCTTGAAGTCCAAAAATCAAGTGCTGAGTACATTCAAGCAATTCCAAGCCTCAGTTGAGAGAGAAACTGAGAAGAAGATAAAGTGCATTCGTACTGATAATGGAGGAGAATACATTGGGCCATTTGATGCATATTGCAAGAAGCAAGGAATTAGACATCAATTTACTCCTCCTAAGACACCACAACTAAATGGCGTTGCTGAGAGGATGAACAGGACATTGGTGGAGAGAGTTTGATGCTTGTTGTCACATGCAAGGCTGCCAAAGTCTTATTGGGGTGAGGCTTCAATGACTACAGTTTATCTTGTTAATCTCTCACTAAGTTATCCTTTGCAGGGAGATATTCCTAACAGGGTGTGGTACAACAAGGATATCTCCTATGATCACCTGAAAGTGTTTAGGTGCAAGGCATTTGTTCATATTCCTCAAGATGAAAGGTCCAAACTTGATGCAAAGACACGACGAAGGCATACTCCTTGGCTATGGTTTGATGAGTTCTGCCACAAGTCGTTTGATCCTATAGCAAAGAAAGTTGTCGTAAATCGTGATGTTGTGTTTGTTGAAGACCAGACAATTGAGGATATTGTGAAGGCAAAGGTGCAAGTTCCTCAACATCAAGGCATGGTTGATTTAGACCCAGTTCCTGCAGCTCCAGCTCCACAACAAGCTGAAGGCGATGTTGCAGATGATGCACAAGATGATGTGCATGGTACAGGTGGTGAGAATGCTCCCCAGCAGCACGAGTTTGATGCTGAATTTGATGATCATGATCAACAATCACCAATACCATAAGTTCCACTTAGACGGTCCACCAGAGTTTGCAGACCTTATAGCAGGTATTCCTCAGATGATTATGTGGTGTTATTGTCTGATGATTTAGAACATGAGTGCTTTGCAGAAGCAATTGAAGATGAGCATAAGAAAGAGTGGATGAAAGCTATGCAAGAGGAGATGGATTCCTTGCATAAGAATAATACATATGAGTTGGTGAAGTTGCCAAAGGGCAAGAAGGCATTAAAGAACAAGTGGGTCTACAAAATCAAGCAAGAAGAGCACACATCACATCCAAGATACAAGGTGAGGCTAGTTGTGAAAGGATTTGGCCAAAGGAAAGGAATTGACTTTGATGAGATCTTCTCTCCGGTGGTGAAGATGACATCCATTCGGGTGGTTCTTGGCATTGCAACTAGTCACAACTTAGAAGTTGAGCAAATGGATGTGAAGACAGCCTTCCTTCATGGAGACTTAGAAGAAGAGATATACATGGAGTAGCCTGAAGGGTTTGTTAAGAAGGGCAAAGAAAACTATGTGTGCAAGCTAAAGAAAAGTCTTTATGGCCTGAAACAAGCACCAAGACAATGGTACATGAAGTTTGAATCTGTTATGGGGGAGCAAGGCTATAATAAGTGTAGCACAGACCATTGTGTGTTCTTTCAGAGATTCTCATGTGCTAATTTTATCATCTTGTTGCTCTGTGTTGATGATATCTTGATTGTTAGCAAGAATGTCTCTAGGATTGCAAAGCTGAATAAAGAGTTGAGCAAATTCTTTGCTATGAAGGACTTGGGGGCCAGCAAAGCAAATTCTTGGTATGAGAATTGAGAGAGATAGAAACTCCAACAAGTTGTACCTGTCACAAGAGAAGTACATTGAGAAGGTACTTAAGAAGTTTTGGTTGAACAATGCAAAAGCCGTGAGCTGTCCACTTGCAGCTCATTTCAAGTTGAGCACCAAGCAATGTCCTTCTACTGATGAGATGAAAAGGAAATACAGAATGTTCCATATGCCTCGGCAGTTGGAAGCTTGATGTATGCTATGGTGTGTACAAGGCCAGACATTGCTCATGCAGTTAGTACAGTGAGTAGATTTATCTCAAATCCTAGAAAGCCGCATTGGGAAGCCGTGAAGTGGATCATGAGATATCTCCGGGGTAGCACAAAGATGAAGCTTTGCTTTGGAAAAAGAGAGCCCGTGTTAGTTGCATACACGGATGCAGATATGGCGGAGATGTTGACAATGAAAATCTACTTGTGGTACCGATTACATATTCGGGGGGGCGTGTCATGAAAAAGTAAGTTGCGAAATGTGTGGCATTGTCTACAATCAAGTTGAGTTCATTGCGTTGGATCGAGGCGTAGTAAGGAACTATTGTGGCTGAAAAGGTTGACTAGTGAACTTGGGCTTGATCAAGATAAGTATGTATTGTTTTGTGACAACTAAAGTGCTATCCACTTGAGCAAAAATTCTAGTTTCCACTCAAGGTCGAAGCATGTTGATGTTCGATACCATTGGATTCGAGAGGTGTTGAGTTCTAAGCAAATGCAGCTTGAGAAGGTTCACACTGACGACAATGAGGCTGATATGTTGACCAAGGTAGTGATGAGAGAGAAACTCGAGGTATGCCGGCAAATGGCTAGCATGATTGATATGAGGTGTTAATTCCTCCATGATGTCGGGAGGGGGAGTTTGTTGGGCTATCCCTCCATATGAAGACCCATCTCAGCCCACAAGCCCAAGAAATGACAACCATTAATTACCCTAAGAATGAAGGGTGGAGATACCTCCTCCTTGGTGAGGGGAAGAAAAACCATAGCCCTTTCTTTGAGCTACTGCTGTAAGGAGTGGCTGAGGATAGGAGAAGCATATGTACACAACAAAACAAGAGACAAGAGGGAAAAAGAAGAAGAGGAGATCTGTTCCATCTCGAGTGATTCTACGCAGTCTTCATCAAGACGTCGATCAGAGTAGAAAACGTGGTTGGATCTGCCTCAAATTTGGTTTGTAAGTTCATGACTCGTAGCTCTTTGATTTGTACGGTTGGATTGAAGATTGGTTGAGAGTAGCACCTGATTTGAGAGGGGTTTGTCAGTTCGGGTAGCAGCAGATTCAGCACTGAACAGATTTGGTAGAAATTCTGTTTGAGTGGTGAAACATTGTCCGATTGGGCTAAAATTTGGACAGTATATTAGGAACTTGTGGATCCACATTCCTGCCAAGTTTTATGCAGTTTTTTTTCTGTGGTTTGTGAGATATGAGCTGATAACCAAAGGGGACAGAATCTGTGTGTTCTCTGCTTGGCTGCTAGTGTACCGCTTGTTAATTATGTATGGTTGTTGATGATGATACCAAGATTATATCTTGATGATGCTGTTGCTTCTGTGATGTACCTCTAGATGTTCAAGAGAAGACTCCTTGTACCCATTGTTGATTATAGTAGAAGATTTGGGAGTGGGCTGTGCAAGCCCCGTGGTTTTTACTCCTCACATCGAGGAGGTTTTTCACGTAAATCGCTGTGTCACTTTGTGCATGTTCTTGTTGTTAATTCCGCTGCTTATTTGTTGATTGAAGCCATCCTCATTGGTTCACTACAAGTAGAGATGCTGAACTTTTGGTAATTGCATTGTTTAGCCCCAAAACTAATAATCAGCAGTGTCCCATTCTAGTAAACCTTGACAGAATCTTGGTTTCAACTGCTTGAGAGATTCAGTTTCCTTTGTGCCATGTTCAAAGTTTAATGAGGGTGGGGTCTGATCACTGTCACATTCTTTTAAATTCGGAGAAGATGAGATGGTCAAGACTAGAAGATTTTATTTTGAGAAAAATAGATTTGTCAGAAAACTTTAGGGATGTTTTACAACAAAATGGTTGGAGTTTTGAGAAGAGCTAATGATAAGGTTTACTCTCTTGACAAATGGAATAGTCAGTATTGCTTTTTCGAGAAGTTTCTGAGAGGTTGGGATGTTAATTTGAATGGTGAGTATAAGAAAAGAAAAAGGCTCTTCTTGATCGGCTCAAAATTTGGATTCCTTAGAAGAGTTACAAGGGTTAACCTCACGATTGGTCTCGAGATACTCTATTGAATCAATTAGAGAAGACTTATGTAATGGAAGAAAATCATTGGCACCAACAGAAGCGAATTTAGATTGAATCACTAAGGGGATGCAAATCTGGTTACTTCCATAATTGTGCTAATGGTAGGCGAAGGAAGAATTTTATTTTTAACCTTGAGCATGATGGAGTTTTCTTTAACAGTAATGAAGAAATCAGAAAACACATATATGATTTTTACAAAAATCTTTTTGGTGATGGTGAATGTCTGAAAGTGGTTTTGAGTAATGAGATGTGGAGTAGAAGGCTGAGAGTCTCTGATGATAATTTTATGTTGACTCAAGACTTTACTGAGAAGGAGATTTGGCAAGTGATTAAAGATCTCATGACCAATTCAAACCCTCGGTCCTGATGGCTTCCCCACTTTTTTCTTCAAAGAATTCTAGGGTTTGATAAAACAGCAGTTCTTAGATATGGTTAAAGATTTCTCTAAAGGTAATTTGGATATGAAAAGGCTTAACTATGGGGTGATTACTTTGCTTCTTAAGATTATAGAGGCAAACAATATCAAGCATTTCAGACCCATATGTCTCTTGAATGTCAGCTTCAAGATTCTGACTAAGCTCCTTGCCAACAGATTGGGTAAGATTGCTGATAAGATAGTTAATGATTGTCAATTTGCTTTTATCAAATGGAGGTTCATTTTGGATGGGGTGGTAGCTTTACATGAAATTACTCATGAGATCATATGTAACAAGAGCAAAGGGGTGATTCTGAAGCTGGATTTTGAAAAGGCTTATGATAAGGTGCAGTGGAGTTTTTTGGAGGAAGTCATGAGTAGGAAAGGCTTCTCCAAAATCTGGATTGATCAGGTCATGGGGACTGTGAGAGGGGGAAAGGTTAGCATAAACATCAATGGAGAGGTTGGTCCTTATTTTCAGACTTATAGGAGTTTGAGACAAGGAGACCCTTTATCTCCCCTCCTTTTTAATTTGGCCGCAGATGCATTAGCAGAGATCATCAAAAAAGCTCAAGACAATAATCTGATTAAAGGGGTTATACATCATTTGGTTCAGGATGGGGTTCCAATCTTGCGGTAGATGCGATGTTCTGAGATTGATGTTGGAATATGATGAAACATATTTTCTGAATTTGAAATTCCTTCTCTACTGTTTTGAATGGATGTCTGGCTTGAGGATAAACTATCACAAAAGTGAAGTGATTGTGCTAGGGGGATCTGCTGAGGAGGCTATTAGAGTTGCAAAGATTTTTTATTGCAAGTTGGCCTCTTTACCTATGACATATTTGGGAATCTTAATTGGAGACAAACATATTGGGGTGAGGGCTGCAGATAATGTGATCCACAAATTAACTAAGAAGCTTGATAACTGGAAAAACAATTTCTTATCCTCAGGTGCAAAGCTAATCTTGGTTAATGATGGCTTGAGTAGTCTCCCCACCTACACCATGGGGTTCTACAGATTGAATGAGGAAGCTCACAAACAAATGGACACCATCAGGTCTAGATTCTTCTGGAGGGGTGCAAATGGTAAGTTTAAATATCATATGATGAAATAGGATGATGTATGCAGGCCTAAAGACTTTGGAGGGTTAGGGGTGATTAATACAAGGGTTATGAATGACTGCTTGATTTCTAAATGGATTTGGCGTATTAATCATTCAAAGAATGATCTTTGGCTCAGAATACTTAAAGCAAAATACTTCCCAAGAAGCACTTTTAGAGATGCTGACTTTCACAGAGGTTCCGAGTTAAGAGCGACTAGGTAAAGCTAAATCCTTCTTTGTGAGGGGAATTAAATACAAGATTGGGAGTGGTCAAAATATCTCTTTTGGGGTGATATTTGGACGGTGACTACCTCTCAAGATTACTTTCGATAGCCTTTATAATGTTTGTCACTTCTCGATATGAGTTTGGTAGAAGGTTTGGTTAATGGTACTTGGCACATCCTTTTAAGAGATGTCTTGGGACAGAGGAAGCAACTTCGAAGGCGATTTGAAAAATATCTTAGAAGATGTTGATTTTAACAATGATAATGATAGTGTTGTTTGGTGTTTTGAAAAATCTGGGTTGTTCTCAGTTAAATCTTTATATAGACAGATTCTCTTTGGGGGTGTTGTCTGTTGAAAGATGCAAAAGCTTTGGAAATATAAAATTCCTCTAAAAGCTAAATTTTTTGTGTGGCAATGTTATCATAACAAAGTTCAAACTTTAGATCAACTTCACAAGAGGGGGTGGAAAGGGAATTTGAACTGTAATCTTTGTGGCCGCATTGAAAGCATTGACCATATCCTTTTTCATTGTGTCTTTGTCCGTGGTTTTTACGGCTTTGCATCAAAGAGACCCTTTGCTGGGAGCGAGTTCCAGTTTCCATTGATGATTTCCAATTGAATTGGTTAGATAGGAGGGGGGCTACTGATTACAATGTTATTCTATTCAGTTTTGCAACCGCCGCTTGGACTATTTGGAATGTCAGAAATAGGGGGGGCCGTTTGAGGGGATGTATCCTCGTCAACTTATGGATATGATTTACAAGTTTCTATCTTGTTTGCAGCGTTGGCGAATCCTTCTCACCGGGGATGAACGCATTAAAGTGGACAACTTCATGCAGGCTGTCAAAGAGTGGTCTAAAGACTTCTGTAGCTTGAACAAAACTGATGGTGTAATCCTGTAGTTTGTCCATTTTGGTTGGCTCCAGATACTTGTATGTGATGGCAGCGTTTTGAAGTTTGAGCAATCCTGTTGATGTAATCTTAGTTTGTCCAGTTTGGTTGCTCTTTGTACTCGGCTGTGTTGTCAGCGTTTCTTTTTTTTGCCTAAACCTGTAGCGTAAGCTGGTATCCCCAGTTTCTTAGTCTCTATATTGTTCTGCTATATGCTTTATAAAAGCTGGGATGTTTTCCTTTTTTTAAAAAAAAAAGTAAGCACAAAATTGCATGGGCCAACACAACACGAAATGTGCCACACATGAAGTTCCTCTTGTCTCGGTGCCCCGTTACGGCACTCCCCGGGAATGAACTTGAGATCTAACACAAGCATCGATTGACACGACGATCGTGAGCGTACGTAGTAGGGCCCGTTGCATTCGCGTGATGTGTGAGGCAGGCTAGCCACCAACTGGGCGATCCAACCAAGCGATCGATAGTTAGCACCGGAAAGAAAATATCCAAGGATATAAAAGCACAGGCTTTGTGTGTGATGGTACGCGTTGGAGAGGAGCGCGCGTGCATGGAAGTGGAAAAGCGAAGACTTTGGGCGAATGGAACAACGAGGCGTTGTCACGTTCCGTCGTGCGCGCGGCGGGCAACGCACCTGAAGAAGTGGATGTTTGTCGTCAGAATGGCAACGGATGTGGCGCGCCGCACGCTCTTCGCTTGCTTTTCGCGCCGAGAGTAGATCGATCGGTCAATCTCTTCACCAGCGGCTTGTGAGGGATGCTGATTCTTCTTCTTTTTGGAAGACTAGGGATGCCAATTCGAGAAAAAAAAAGGTGTACTGGTATCAATTGAATGCATGAACCGGACGTCCAAGTTAAAGATAATTAATTAGTGCGGAATACCTTTGCTTGAGCTTGGACATGATCCCGTGACGGTGGCGGACCCAAGATTTCTAGGATATGTGTTCGAAGTTAACAAAATATTATTCAATGGAAAAATAAAGGTCCACGATAGAAAAAAATTCAAAATACAAATTGTTCTTATTAGACACGACATTGACATATCAAATAATTTCAAGTAATCACAAAATAATTGAAAAAATCATTGAATTAGGAATTTAAGATTTGTGATCAAGAAATTCAGGAATAGGGATGTGCATGTTCTACTATCAACGTGTGCGATCTACCTCACCGGCCTCGGCGGCGCAACTACCGCCTCGTAGTTCCTTCCCAAATCCCAGGACCACATCTCCCACATGGCCCGGCTAGGCTCTGCTCGGCGCACACCGCTACCCGCTTTTCTTGGCACTTAATTGCTACCTTCCATCACGTGTCGTCGCCAAGGTCAAGCCAGAGCCCTGGAGCCACCCTCGCCTTACACAAAGCCTGGTTGTTTGGTGGATTCGTGCGTGAGTGCTACGTGATGACCTAGGAGATACATGTGTTGGATTGGAACCTATCGAGTTGTTGGGTTGGGAGGTTGGGCTGCACTACTTGAGACAAATTACAAAGGGGGAGGTGTGGGAGTGGTCTGAAATCTACTAGGGATATAAATGTGAAGTATTTGTCCTAATTACCAATATATATCTAATATGCCTACTACATACAAAGTATTTTGCAAAAAAAAAATGGGTGTTCAATTGAACACCTATGACCCTTGAACTCACACCGCAACTTATTTTTTTCGATGAAAAGAAAGCTTTATAAATTACTCGAAAGATTGGTTACACTCTTGAGTTTAACACAAAAAGGAGTTTGCTCATGCCAAACCGCACGAAAAGAGAGCTTTATAAATTACTTAGAAGTTTGCTTGTGCCATTTGCGCAAGCTCGTGAGCTACACCATTTTGCTATGTTTTCATACGTCGCATTAAGAACGTCGACAACTGATTAGCCATCTCTTGTACTTTTGACACAATGAACAACAGTCGTGAACGATGTTCTCTCGGATTGGACAACATGTGGACCAGTGAGGCACAGTCTCTCTGTAGCATTGCCGTCTTGTGTATCCATTTTGCAGCAAGTGACCCCTTCATGACAAGCACAAGCACAAGCTTCCTCGGGATCCCCCACGTGCTGAACTCATACCACAACATGATCATATAGAAAACCAAAAAAAAAAATGCTTACTACCTTCTTTCGAAATTCATGTAGTAGAATTTATGTGTTCTAAACGGAACCTAAAGCTTTGAAAACATGCGGAGCAGAAGGCACAGCAATGCCCATGCTGCCCTGGCCGGCCTCCTTCTCCAAACGATCATACACATGACACGTACCATGGTTTGAATGACACAAGACGCAGCAGTAACAAAAACCCAAGCATGGGGCATGCTGCCCTGGCCGGCCTCCTCCTCCAAACGATCATACACATGACACGTACCACGGTTTGAATGACACAAGAGCCATATGATAACAAAAACCCAAGCATGGAAATTTGGAGTCGTGGCGGTGATGCTGTGAGGCGTCTGGACAGGACAAGATGTCTTGGCAGTGGGGGCTCAGCGAAGTGTTTGCATTATTGGTGATTACGAGATTCGCCAAGTTTGGGCAGTTTCTGGATCTTCTTCGAGACAACCAGACCCTTTTCTCTCTCGCAACCTTTTCCCGTGCGCTCTCTCTCTCTCTCTCTCTCTCTCTCTCTCTCCTGCCTTGTCGACTGTCGTGAGTTCTTTGCCAATTTAGTGCTACTGCGAACGCTAATTACAGAATTAACGTTCGCCACAAAGAATTTATGGATTAGACATTCCTATCGTACGGTCACAGTGTGGTCGCCAAGGAAGATCTTTTATCATAGTATACCCTTATTGAATTGGCAACTGGGTAATTGACTTGCATTAAATTTGAGAAACTTTTGATTAATGACAAGATACATTCAGTGCCACTATATCTATATTATTCATCGCATGAACCTTGGTTGATAAATAATAAGGGGACATAAGAAATAATCTATTTCTAATTTACGAAGAAATGAAGAACATAGTCAATTGTTGCATGTGTTAAAGGGCAATTTTGTGTTTCATGAGAATTGTTTTAACGTGGCGTCATTAGTCATTGCGGTCATGTATGGTAATATGTCTTTGCTTCTCAATGTAATTTATGTAATCTCTTAGTGCTTTTTGTCATTTGAAAATGTTCTGACCTCGTGACTATGCAGACATTACAAAGTATGCTCCTCTCTCATCTCTCTTGTTGCTCATTTACTTCTCCTTTGCGAAATAAACTTGATTTAAGTGAGTTAAAGGCGATCCACGATTAGTTTGTTCGGGCTTGACACTTGAGAGACATGAACACATTGAGTGCGATTCTGCTAGGTGTACACTCTTGTGTGCCTATTTATGGTTTGTACTTTGTACACTCTTGTGTCTGTTATTAGTGTTGTCACCATCTTAGCGCTATTTACCACCTCCAACTAAAATTGAGTGGATGCCTGTGCATGATAACTGTAACGTGAAATTAGTTTCTTTATCCTTGGTGAATAATTGAATATGTATTTAGTCTCGGGGACCTTTCATGGCCGTATTGTCAATCTTAATTTGTCGTGGCTGTCCTTTCACACTGCTGAAGGTAATTAGTTGATTCTCATTTGTTTTAAGATACAGTTAATGCAGTTTTGGCAGAATCTGTTCTTTTTTAGCAACAATACTTAATTTGATTGTCCCATTCAAATTTACAGAAATTTGCGATGCCTTTGTTGCTCACTTGTTTGTTTCCCTCAGTTAATTAATGACTATATTGCTAAATTCTGAATTACAAACTGGATACTTGTTTGTTCAACTATCAAGTATTTATACGTTGACTACTTTACATGTTAAGTCAATAGATTGAGCAAGTATTTGATAGCTAATAGTTGATACGCTTGCATGTTGATGCTTATCATTATGATTCCTTTTACTTGTGCTTTTTCTATATTACACTTTTATTAGGTATAGTTGCTTCCAATATTCAATGTAGTAAATTTACCTAGCTGTTTTGCATTTTTCGTATTTTGAACTATGGTTAAACATTAGATACTGAATACGGTCCATCTTATAATTAGGCTTGTATTCTCACTCTCCCTCTCCACCAAAGAAAAAGATATGGAAAGTTCATTATTAAATTTTGATTTTATGTGCACCAAAACTATTTCTGCACTCTAGCATATTGTCTTGGGTCTAATTCCCTACACCTTTGTCATCCGTTCTGTGACAAAAACAGTGATCATGTTGTTCAGAGATTACACTTAAAAGATAAACCAATAGGTGGATATTCTATATATTACAGTGTTGTATTAGTCAAACATTCCCTAATATCATTAGATATTGCTACATAGCATGACATTGATTGTGATGAAGTAAAGTGATTTGAGTTTTTTTTTTTTGGGGGGTGTTCCAGGGAACTAAACAATTTTTCATGTTGGATTAACACTGTCAATTGTTGGAAGACACCAAGTTGAGCTCTACCTTTCTCATTTCTCTGATGTTAAGTTTAATCCCTCCACATCAAAGCTATCAAAGTTGCAGTATTTTTTTTGCCTTTTCAATCGTAATTCCTACAATAATTTGCCTTTTCAATCGTAATTCCAAGAAGAGCAGAGCATGTACATTTTGCTTTCTTCATCAATAGATATAGCATTTTCAGATCTTTCACCTTTCTTTATTCCGTGGAAAATTGCAGATGTCAAAACCAGTCAAAATTGTGTCATTTGCAAGACTGGATTAATGCATGTTTTGTCATATGCGTGACTTAATTAGCTGTGTGTTTCCATAGGAAAATTGCCTATGAAGAGTGCAGATCAAGGCGGTCCAATATAGGCAAATGGATTTGACCGTGCTTCTATTACAAATCAATGGGCTATAGGTAAATAAAATGTGCTTTTATAGAGCTTTATCTTTTCTTTTTAAAAAATAGAAGGGCTTAATCAAGTCACTAATACTTAGTTAAATATAATCTCTTTGATATGGGTTATAGGTAAATACAACGTGCTTTTATAGGGCTTAATCAAGTCACTAATACTTAGTTAAATATAATCTCTTTGTGAACTTGTGATTGCTAGTTAGTAGTTACACTTGTTTACTTAGCCCCTATCATGTACTTGCTACTTGCTAGTTAGTAGTTAGTAGTTACTACTACTTGCTTAAATAGCCTATGTTATCGTGTGATATATTTAAATTTGTTTGTTAAACTACTAATCTAGTTGCATTTTGGACATGTAGTATTGTTGATTGATCTTTATTTGTGCGATATATATGGTTTATGTTTTCGCGTAATATCCGAATAAGTATTCGTGACCGAGACAATCCGTATTCGACTCGGCATGTATTCACTCCGTATTAAGTGACCGAGACTATCGCATTAAGTATTAAGTATCAAACCTTTGTCGTGTCGATTCGAATCAGAAAAAATATGGAAAAGGATACGGGATGAGTGATATCCGTCCGTATCCACTCCGTTTGCACCCCTAGTCATGAGGACTAATATTTAGATGAGTTGGTGAAATAGGTTAACATAATGATGAAAAGCAGTTGATGACTCAATGTGTTAAAAGTCATCAAATCAAGACTTTGGATAAAAGATGCTATCATATGTTGATAAGCGTCAAGTCAAGATCATGGAGTAAATAGAATCATCGTGTGTTGATGATTATCAAAGTCAAGAACCCAAACTTGGAGTGTAGAGGTCAATTATCAAGAAAACACTTAAAGATGAATGCTCAAGACAAATGTATGACTAGCATAGGTTAAGTTTTTGTTCATAGTCTTGATGAGGATCTAATAATCCTCATTTAATTATTTATCTGTAATTCTCATTATAGATAACAATATCTTTATATTACTCGTAAGTATACCCATTACTATTCATAACGAAGAAGCTTAACCAATTGGTCGTAAGTCTTACTATGACCACCCCCTGATCGTAAGTCTTTCTACAACCAGCCTCTAGTCGTAAGCTTTTCTACGATCCGTCCCAGGTTGTGAGCCTTCTCTACGACCACTATGTGGTCGTAAGTTCCTCTACAACCTGGTCAGTTACAATTACCCTATAATCGATGGAGTCTACAGATATGTAGGACTAGTTAGTTAAGGAGTCATGTGCACCGTGTTTAACACACGAGATAGTTAATATACGCTGTTATTCTCTGAAATAATTGCACGTATTATCTCTCTGTCTCTGGCGATAACTGTCTGGCGATGTGAGGGTGTTATCTCTTTGATAATAACCTCCACCAACCGTTCATCATTCGGAACGTTGAGACACCTTTTGGCTTGGAGGAACGGCCACCTCTTCATGCGCTATATAATGGATGAAGTCAGTAGACAGAGGAGAGGAGCGATCGGGAGTACAAGATATTAGACTTTAGTCTTCCTCTTGATTGTAATCAGCGCACTCAATACAGCAATACAAGAGTAGGGTTGTTATTCTCTCCAGAGATGACCTGAACCCGCATAAATTTCTGTGTCATTCTCTACGTGGTTCTAATTCTAGGAGACCCCCCAAATATTCATTCATAACATCGATAGTAAAACATCGACAAGTCTTTTACCGGTCTTGGTGTTTGGTATGAAGACCGGATTATTAGTATAGGTTGTCATACTATTAAGAGGGGTCTTGACTAGCAGCTTGAATGTGTCATGTGTCAATAGCTCGCTTTGCTCGCTTTACCTCTTTTTAGCATATTGTCGATATTTGCGAATGTGTTTTGCAAATAGTTGAGATTTATGCGAAATCACTGTAGCGTGTGATTTTGGTTTGCGGATTTGTTTTGCAGATGGTCTAAGTCCATGTACCAAATTCTTTGTGGCATGATTCTAAAAAATAGGCAAATGTGTTTTACCACTTGTTAAGAATCATGCTTTCATACCTTGTTTGCGTCTCATATCTTTTGCAAGTGTGCTTTACAAAAGAGTTGAAGCAATTTGCAAATATCAGTTTTTGTTTTCTGGACCGGACTGACCGCAATAGGATCCCCGGACTGACTGGAACCCTAATCTGGGTCGGGCCGTTAGGTTTTTCCAGAGAGCATCCTTTCTCTACTTTGATATGCGGACTGACCGCAGTTGGAGGGCCAGACTAACCGGACCTCCAGGTCAAGTGACCCGGTCAGCTTTTTCTAAAGAAGGATGTTTTTGGAGACTTGCTACAAATTTCCTTATCGGACTAACATGATTAGTATCTTTGGCCAGCCAGGACCTCAGGTCATATGGTAGTCGACTTTTTCAATAGCATGTTTTCCCTTGATTTTGGAAATCTTTGAACCCGGTCTGACCGGACCTTTGTATGGGCGGACGGGCCAGACTTGTCATAACAGGAGGATTCTATTGCAAAAGTTACCGTTATACAATTGCCCGATCTGACCGGTCCGATGCCTGCGGTCTGACCAGCCTTGCTGCTTTTTGCATAGTTTCTCTTTAAACGACTAGTTTTCTTATGTGGGTGTATAAATACCCCTTGTGGTCGGTTGGAGAGTTAGTGCGGGTGCCTTATTCATTTCCTTTGAGAATAGAGCAAACTCTCTCCTCCCTATTGTGCATGTGTTGCACTTAGTGAGCTTAGAGAGCAAGATCCTAGTACATATGTTGCATTAGATGGTAGATTGTTTATCCATTGAGCTAAGACACTTAATTCGTTCAAGTGAATGTCTTCGACTTGTTACTCTTGGTGTCACCTAGACGACTTGAAGAAGTTGTGGCGGTGATCTTCTTAAAGAAGGTTGTGAGATGACCCGGGCGTTTATCAATAGCTTGGTGCTTGCCATCTCTAGAGTGGAGAAAATGCAACCTTGAGTGGATTCGAGGTATTGGCTCAATTCGTGGAGTCAGTCCAATTCGTTTGGGCTTACCTCAACGTGGACTAGGGAAAATCGGCAAGTTTCTGATCACCACAGGAAAAAGTTCAAGTGTTCTTGTGGTTTGATTTCTTGGACTTTACTCTATTGCAATTTACTTTTATATAATTAAATTGCATACATGTATTTGTATGTTTGCCATCATTATTAATAGTTGACGAGAATATAATAATCCTCATTTAATTATTTATTTGTAATTCATATTATGGATATTAATGATGTCATATGGTTCTTGAGTATACCCCTTAATATTCATAAGGGAGAAGATAGAGGTCGTAAGTTCTTCTACGACCACCCTATAGTCGTAAGTACTTTCACGACTACCCCATAATCATAAGTCTTTCTATGACTATGTCGTAATCGTAAGCTCTCCTACGATCGGTATATTGTCGTAAGATCTTCTACGACCACCACCTAGTCGTAAGCTCTTCTACGACCAGTCCCTAGTCGATGTGGCTTACAAACATGTGGGCCTAATCGACCAGAGAATCTTTCTCACCATATTTAAAGATATGGGCAGTAAACTATGTTGTTATTCTCTGGAATAAAAGCACGAATTAACTCCCTGCCATGGTGATAACTGCCTAGCGACGTGGGAACGTTACTACTCTCACAATAATCTCCAGTAATGGCTCCATAATTTGAAGCATTAAGGCGCCCTTTGGACTGGAAGAACAGCAGCACACTCCGAGTACTATAAAAGGCAGAATCATCAGAGAAGGAAGGAGAGAGGAATCAGGAGCACAAGACGCTTCATTCTAGTCTTTCTCTTGATCTTGTAATCCAACATACTCAATACATGCACACAGGAGTAGGGTTGTTATTCTCCTTAGGAGAAGGCCCGAATCTGTATAAAAATCCTCGTGTCGCCTCTCTCTACGTGGTTTGAGTCTTGGAGACCCCTCGAATTAAACAATCTTTACGTAAGTTCGGTTCTAAAACACCGACAATAGTCTTATATTATTAGTGCATTTAGTCAAGACTAGTTGGTTTAGGTTTTAATTGAGCAAAACCGAATTGATTTATAATTTTGTATAAAACATAGTTTTAGCCTTAATTTTTTTAGAAAAGACTATTCACCTCTCCTCTAGCCGGCCTCCTCGATCTTACACCAAGACGGCCTTTGTCTTGATGAGAGCTCGCTCCATACGGCGCTTTGTCTCCCTTTGGTCGTGCCACAACGTACGGTGTGACCAAATCACGTTGTCACGCCACAGGTCTCGACATGGGCAAAGCTGTCATGATAGCCCTCGAGCCAACACGCGTCTGTTTTTAGGCTAAGTCCTGTTATAGCAAAAGGGGTGGTGTGACAGCACTCGTTTGCCATGTCGAAGTTCGTAGCATGACAACGTACTTTTGTCACGTCGTATGTTGTAGCGTGACCAAAGGAAGACAAAACTGCATGGGCACAGGCACCGAGCTCCACCACACGGTGGTCGTGCGGGAGCGAGCTCCACCGTACGATGGCCATGCGATAGGGACACGTGTCGGCCCAGCAGTGATGATCGTACAATGGCCGTACAATAGGGATGTTAAATCTATAAATTATTCATAACAGACGTTACTTCTATAATTAGCGTTCGCCGTAGCGCTAAACCGGCAAAGAACTCGACTGTGCTAACTTCTTTTCACCGCTGCTCTATGGCCTACGTCTCAGTGGGTTGTAGGAGTCAATTAATTACCGTGGTTTCTCCTTGCGCTTCTCTTCTTGCATCGCACGGCTGGCTTCTTTGACCCTTGGGCGCGTACCGCCAGGTGTGCGCGATTTGCC
Source organism: Phyllostachys edulis (assembly GCA_036346405.1). Classification (NCBI taxonomy): domain Eukaryota; kingdom Viridiplantae; phylum Streptophyta; class Magnoliopsida; order Poales; family Poaceae; genus Phyllostachys; species Phyllostachys edulis. The sequence continues at coordinate 102,723,065 of CM070549.1, forward strand.
CCACTACATTTTATCGGGATAGCTTCCCTGCTTTCTTCCTACGGAGTAGACTAGTAGTACACGGTTCTCTACACCCTTGACCCTTCCACTTACATCCTTCGTTTCAGCTTAAAAGCTTGCGTCTATTCACTGTAAATCTAGAGAGGTCGGTTCTGTAATTTGGCTTTACTTTAGTACACGTACTACTAGCGCACGTACTACTAGCACGAGTTATCGCTTGATTTGGCACATTTTTTTATTGGTAATAGTAAAAATATACACAATTGTAAAAATAGTAATGTAGAGGGTTTCTACCGCGCATCTGATCCAATACAGTGTTAAATAATGACACACAGTGGTAACCGTGCACGAGAGCACAGTAGATGCTCTGTCGATCCGAGAGTGTGGCAAGTTGCTGCCATTGTCCGAGAACGTTGTAGATGTCCGAGAACGTTGTAGATGATTTACCTAGACTTTTACGGTAACATTTTTATAATTACGTACAAACAAGATCTATTTTTACTATTAGGAATAAAAAACGTGACATGTCAGCACAAGCCTCCTATCAGCACTCAACCTGTGTAGCACCATCCGCCGTTTCTTAGTGAATTGGCTAACCATCCAAAAGGATGTACTCCATCGATCAGGTATGGACCAGCTAATATATTTCCGCCTCAGGGAGTACTTCATTTAAATTTTAAATATTTTGGCTGTAAGAGATACTTATGTGACTAGCCATTTGGAAAGGAATGCCACATTTCTAGCTGTGCCACATTCCTCTGATATGGCGGCCGTTTGACCTTTGCTAAATTGGAAATTGATTATTTACCCCTCTTAGATAGCAATCTAGCATATACCTTCTTCCTAAGGTAATTGATAATTTACCCTAATTTAGTTGAGATGCTTAGGGTATGCCACTATTACGGTTGAATTGACCATATTACCTCTCCCCTTCTTCCTCCCAAATCCTCCAGGGAGGCAAGGTTGACCTCAGTCGCCGGCCGGCCGAAGTTGACGACCTTCACGGGGATGATGAGCTCGAGCAGCACGATGCCAAAGTTGTACACGTCGCTCTTGTCGGAGAGGTGTAAGTTTTGGTGGTACTCCGTGTCGATGCACCCTAGCGTGCCTTGCAGCGCAGTGGAGACGTGCGAGTGCGACACCTCGGGCCGGACGATGCGAGACAAGCCAAAGTCAGCGAGCTTCGACCGGAGGTCGCCGTCGAGGAGGCTGTTGCTGGACTTGATGTCCCGGTGGCAAATAGGCGGCCATATGGCATGCACGTACACGATGGTGGCCGCCATCTCTGCCACAACTCCTAGCCGCGCGTGCCACGAGAGGGCACCGCCGCCACCATTGAGGGGGTGGTGGGAGAGCGTGTCGCTGGGCATGAACTTGTAGACGAGGATCTGCTCACCGCAATCGAGGCGGCAGCCGAGGAGGGGATCAGGTCAGGGTGGCTCAACGACGAGATGAGCTTGATCTAGTTGAGGAGCAGCACCATGGTCGTGTCGTCGTCGTTGTCGTGGCGGTGCCGAAGGCGCTTGATGGCCATGAGCGTCGGCAAGCTCGCCGGGAGCTTGCCGACGTAGACGGTGCCGTACCCGCCCCTCCCGAAGTGGTGCGTGTGGGAGGAGTTGGCCGCCCGTGCCACCTCGTGCTACGAGTACACCGGCACGCCGCTCGCTGCTGCCGCCTCTGACAGGAGCCACATCGCCAGACGTGGATGAGGATGTTAGCACCACCGGTGTCTATGCACGCAAAGAACACCTAAAGAACACACACACACACACGGCGACACAACAAACAAAACACACAGATTTTGTGCTGCTCCAAAACCGCCGCACAACTGTTCTATTTCTCCTCTTATTTATAGAATCAAGGTGACCCCTCATATTACAAGCAAATTAATAGGCCAATAAAATGTCCGACACTACTGCCCACTACCCCTAAGAAATGCTCCACTAACCACATGTAACATCCTACATGCAAATAAACACTAATGTTACATGCAAAAACCAATTAAGTCAAGATTATAGCTAACAATTTCCCTCCTAATCTTGACATCCCAACTCATCATTGCGGATCGCCCGCAACCTCTTGCCATGCATAGCAGCTTTCTCCTTGTTGCCACACGCAGCGGCTCCTCTTGCATGTCTCATTGCGCCATTGACGGTCTTCAACACTTATCTTCAAAAAGTTCCGCCTTCTCACCCAACACGGGTTAGCAACACAAGTTCCCTTTATTTGTAGCCGAATCCATGCTTGCAGCCGCTTCTCTACCACGTGGTGCACTCCGCATTGAGGGGCAGTACAATCGCCCTGGCCACGTGATCACACTTGAGGGACATTACAGTCGTTCCTGCCATCCGTGACCATGAACATGGGCGCCACCGTAGCCCATGCATTTGGCAGTTCTTCTCGTTCGGACATGGAGATGGATAGTACATTCGCCCATCTTACCTTGCCGATTGACGACGACGTTCCTTAGTAGCAGGTATTTGGGAGACATGCCGCCACCTCTCTTCACCGCTACCTCTTTGCCGCCACAACTTCATCGCCGGTGGCACAACTCACTGGGCGACTCCAACCTCTGGTTCTTCTTGTGACGATGGCCTCCATGCCATCGCCATTTTTCGGCCTCATGCTGACTTGTTTCCCGACGGATTCACACCGCCTCACCTTGCCGCCGTCGACCTCCACCTTCGGTGGAGACTGCCATCATCGGCCTACTCTGCGACGATCATGTCGCCGCCGCCGCCGGTGCACACGTCACGTGCAATTCCAGCACACCGCACTGGCCTCGCCATGGCTGTGCGGACCTTCGTCGTCGTGCTCCTGAGCTCATGGTGCTGTAGCCGGCTCATCGTCAACACCTATGCACCTTCGCCCAAACGCTCCAACTCTCTTCACTGCAGAACCGCATGCTCCATGCTGTACGCCGGTCGCGCCATCGCCTACATGCGCTAGCACCCCTGCGTGGCACTACACCGCTAGTTGGCCCTCGCACGCGCACACCCGCGTACGCCCACTCACCCGTGCACTTGCGTTGTTACGTGCCTCACGCGCTTGCCGCATACATGCATGGTGGTGGCCATTCGCTGTGCGCCCGTGCTCTATGCACACCACGCTGCTGACCACATCTTGGCACCGCTTCGTCTGCGCACCGCTCTCGGCTGTGACGCTCGTCACCCTCGTGGCGCGGCCGTGCGTCGCCCAGCGCCTTGTGCACCTCCGCACCTTGCGCGCTCGCTTGAAAGTCTTGGTGCACCGGGCCGGCGGCCGTTGCACCGCCGGGCGGCGCTCTGCCGCGACCATGCGCGCTGGCCGTCACCTCGAGGCGAAGCAAGCACGTCCGTCGCGAGCACCTTGGACAACCCTCCACGTTGCGTTCCAGCTGCTCCTGTTGGTCCTCTAATAGGTTCTACGCCATCGTCAGGTTCGTCTGATCCGCCGTGTACCATGCCACGCCGTCGGCGTCGTGCCGTGCCCAGCCGCTGGCGCCACCGGGTGGGCACTCTCGTCACATTGAACCTCGCTCTGATACCAATTGTTAGCACCACCGGTGTCTATGCACGCAAAGAACACCTGGAGAACACACACACACTCGGCGACACAACAAATAGAACACACAGATTTTGTGCTGCTCCAAAACTGTTGCAAAGCTGTTCTATTTCTCCTCTTATTTATAGGGTCATGGTGACCCCTTACACTATTGCCCACTACCCCTAAGAAATGCTCCAATAACCACATGTAACGTCCTTCATGCAAATAAACACTAATGTTACATGCAAAAACCAATTAAGTCAAGATTATAGATACCAATTGTTGGCACCGCCGGTGGAGCCGCTGCCTTGCTCCCTCTTCTTGGCGTGTGCGAGCCACTCCTCTTCAATGAGGAAGCAGGCATACTGGAGCCACAGAGTCGTCCGCGTGTGGCTGCTCCTTGATCGAAGCCGTGGGTGAGCTCTTCGATCAACAACATGCTCAAGTCAAGCAGTGTCTCGATCGAGATTGCCACCTGTGTATACCTGGGTGGCACAACACGAAGGAATTTCTTGACTACCTTTTCTTCTTCCAACATCTCGCCTAGGGTCCGGAGATTGTTGACAAGTCCCATGATCCTCATGGAGAAGTCGTCCACCGACTCACCATCCATGAATTCGATATCCTCAAACTCCTTACGAAGCTTCTGTGCATTCACCTCGCGAATGCGCTCGACGCCCATCCGTATCATCTTCATGGCGTCCCACGCCTGCTTGGCCATGTCCATCATCACCAGCATGGATAGCATGTCCGGCGACACCGCACGGAGAATGGCGGACAGTGCCAGTCTGTCGTCACGGTAGTCGGCGTTGCCAGGTTCGATCGCCTCCCACAGGCCTTGTGCCTGCAGGTTCACCCTCATCACGAGGGTCCAGTCGGTGTAGTTTGTCCGCGTCAGTGTGGGGTAGACCACCGATCCCGTTGTCTCCGTACCACCATTGCACCACGCTCTTGGCGCCGTTCTTTGCGGATCAATCTCGCAAGTGCCATTGCGCCGAGATTGATCGTCGATAGTCTTCTGATCACCTTACACCCCATCTTGGGAAGGAGACATGGTAGGAGGGAGTGAACCGTCATGCGACATCTTCACAGGTAGGAGAGCACGAAGTTCTGATACCAATTGTTGGTCTCGCCGGTGTCTACTACTCACACGAACCTCTGAAACTCGAACACAACAAAAGTTGACAACACCAAAATTAAGCCTCTGTGTGTTCATCTTACATTGTGTTCGAGTTTCAAATTCAGCGTGAGTAGTATGACTGCCGGCGAGGCTCTCTGAAAGTGGGAGGAAGAAGATGAGGGGTAAAATCATCCATAGTGGCATATCCTCAATCATCTCAAATAAAGATGAGTAAATTATCAATTACCTCGGGAAAGATGGTATATGCTAGATTCCCTCTTGATACCCCTTGATAGGTGTTTTCCTTGCTGCCAACATTTTATATGTGTTCTTTGAAACCACCGGCTATAATGGTCAAGCAAATTGTTAGTTACAGATCAAGGCATTGTCTTTGGCGTGGATCTGACCTAAATGCAAAAGGCCCAGCACTTGCAGCTTGGAAAACAGCATGCCGGCCAAATCACAAGGGGGATTGGGAATGATCAATTTATCTGCTCATAATGATGCTTTGCTCCTGAAAAATCTACATAATCTACAATCATGTTGACCTTCCTTGGGTTAAATTGGTTTGGTCCTGACGAGGATCTAATAATCCTCATTTAATTATTTATCTGTAATTCATATTATGGATAATAATGACGTCATATAGTTCTTGAGTATACCCCTTAATATTCATAAGGGAGAAGCTGGAGGTCGTAAGTTCTTCTATGACTACCCCATAGTCGTAAGTCCTTCTACGACTACCCTATAGTCGTAAGTCCTCCTACGACTATAACGTGATCGTAAGTTCTACTATGATCAGTCTGTGGTCGTAAGCTCTTCTACAACCACCACCTAGTTGTAAGTTCTTCTACGACCAGTCCCTAGTCGATAGGGCTCACAAACATGTGGGTCTAATCGATCAGGTAATCTTCTGTACCGTAACCAAGGATATGAGCAATCAATTACATTGTTATTCTCTGGAATAATGGCATGATTTAACTCCTTTGTTATGGTGATAACTGCCTAGCAACGTGGGAACATTACTACTCCCACAATAACCTCAAGTAACGGCTCCACAATTTGAAACATTAAGGCGGTCTTTAGACTAGAATCTGATGGCACATTTGAAGAGCGTATAAAAGCGAATCATCGGGGCGGTGGGGGGTTGAAGCAATCAGGAGTATAAGACACTATACTCGAGTCTTTCTCTTGATCTTGTAATCCAGCATACTCAATACATACACACAGGAGTAGGGTTGTTATTCTCCCAGGAGAAGGCCCGAACCTGTATAAAAATCCCTGTGTCTTCCTCTCTGTGTGATTTTGAGCCTAGGGGAACCCCCAAATCAAACAATCATTACGTAAGTTCAGTTCTAAAACACTGACATGTCCTATTATACAGCAATAGTTCCTCATGTTTTGCAAAATAAAGGCTCATTCTGGTGGATGGATTGTCTAAAACTTGTTCTTTTATACAGAGGGATGTCTACATGTAGTGTGGATAAAGGAACAACATCACTTTTTTCTCATGGTATTTGGAACAGCAATCATCTTGAGCGACAATTCCCAAAACCCTTCTCCTTTACCAAAAACGAAACCATTTTAGTTCAACAAGTACTAGTAACTGAAGAGCTGCATACTATTTTTAACTTGCCATTATCAGTCCAAGTGTTTGATCAATATAATCAGCTACCATCACTGGTTGGGAATATTAGTAATTCTGGAGAGGTGGGTGTTTGGTCGAATTTTTTACAAAATAATAATAATATTTTAGTTTTTTTTAACAAAACTAAATAGTCGCCCAAAACAATTACAAAACTAGACCCCTGTCGTCACTTGGAATGGCGATAGGCTCCTGTCGCCATTCAGCGGTGACAAGGACCTGTTTACTCTATGTCCTTGCCCAACTCACTGTCGTCAGTTCAACTAGCGACAGAAAGTGAATAGTATTCCTGTCATCGGTTGAATTGGCGACAGGAAACCGCATGATCCTGTCGCCAGTTGAATTGGCAACGGGATCCATCTCTATAAAAATCGCAAAAAAATCAGTCGAAATGTCATTTTAATTCCCGAAAAAAAGAAAAGAGAGAGGAGGAGAGGGAGAGAAGAAAGGTAGCATAGCTCTACCAGTTCATTGCGGAGGAGAGAGAGATGGAGCATTAGATCCGAGCGGCCATCTTGCAAATACATGTTTTTGCAACTTTGTACATTATGTCAAAACCTTGTCGGTTAGCAAACAAAAATAGCGACATAGAATTCAATAGATTAAATAATTTTAGTCAAATTATGTAGTACATCATTTGAGCTGTGTATAATCTAGTTCATCATGCACATATTATGAATGTTCCCGTACTCGAACGATTTAGGATAAATCTGCAAAAATAGGAAGACGCATATTACAAATCTATGAACATTGTAGAGTAGCTAAGTAGGGTAGGTAGAGCGTAATCAAAATAATCCTAGCTTTATTTAGCTTCCCATTTGTGCGTGGTAAGTATATTGTTAATGCCGAAAATTAATTTTAAACTAGGAAAATAGCATGACACATTTTAAAATTGAAAAGAAAATCTGGAGTGCTACATAGACTACGTATAACCAAAATAATCACAACTTAAATTTGGTTTCTATTTGTGGCTGGTAATTATTTGGTTAATGCCGCTTCTTATTACCTTATGTACATGTTTTGTAGTCTTTACAATGTATACACTGAATTTTTAGGTACGGCTCACCCATGACACGCTGCGCAGTAGCCGTAAGAGTTGCTTGACCCGGTGATTGATGTGAATCACCGTAGCTACCTCAGTACCATCTTCCCCCAGGAGGGCGAGGCGGCGATTGAGCTTGGTGTGTTATGGCTGCGCGCGTCCATAAGGGCGTGGAGGGTGGACCCACGCTGGGTTCCGAGGTATGTGTCGTTGCGATCTTCGTGTACTCATTTGTAGCCTGACTACTTCGTGTACAGCAAGGGCTAACGTTTGTTCGTAACCTTACTCGATGCAGTTTGAGGGCGGCAGGCCTCCTTCCGCTGACGAGGATGGTTGAGGCGATGTGAGAGGACGACCAGGCGCTTTCCATATGACCGGTGCCTACTGACGGCGTTGGTTGACCGTTGGAGACCAGAAACGCACATGTTTCACCTTCTGTGTGGGGAGATGGCGTCGACCCTTCAGGACGTCACCTTCCTGACCGGGTTGCCCTGCGCTGGCTTCCCTCTGGCGGCGTACGACATCCGTCCCTTGGCGCACAAAGTTCTGGCGAGTTCGGGAGGTGTTGCTTGTTGGGCGGCAATCTGAGGAGTTGATGCACACGGACCACGCGAGGTGGATCTACCAGTTCTACGTAAGTCTTCGTAATATTGAACTCTCGTATCAATTCATTTGTGAACCTTGCTGACATGTATATGTCTTCTTGCAGCCCGAGCATATGGTGGAGAACGCACCTGATAATATTGTTAAGAGGCACTTCGAGGCCTACCTGTTGTGGCTATTCGGGTGGGTCATGTTCCTGAGTTCCCATGGCGACAGCATTGACAAGCAGTACATCTGGTACGCACGTGAGCTGGCCGACTAGCCAGTGGAGGACATCCAGCCCTACGCTTGGGGTCTAGCGGTGCTCTGCGTGCACTGCAGACTGTGCAACATGTGCCACTGGGTTCGGCACAGCTCCATCCTCTCTGGATGCCCGCTGCTTCTTCAGTTGTGGTCCTTCAAGCGCTTCCAAATAGGACGACCATAACTGGACTTGGGAGTGTACATAGTCAGCTTGTACGCTGAGGATGACGTCGTGGACCGGCCGACCATGGGCACGGTGTGCTCCCGCCGACGGGTTAGTTTCATGAATATTTATTATTATTTGTAATATAATCACAATTTCGTATGCTAAGTTTTCATTGTTCTATTCCACAGGTCACCTACACACCGATCACTACGCACGTGTCCTACCCAGACTACGTTGTGATGTTCGATCAGCTGACGGATGACCGCGTCATCTAGACACCGTACACTTCCAAAAGGGTGTACGCGCACGCCCAAAGGACCGTACAATCTGTGTTACGTACCGACGAAACAATTATTTTGCCTTCCACAAGTACACTAGGAAGGGAGTACCTGCTATTACCTCCTCGGCAGATAGGATGTTATCTTGGGTTGAGGGATGGCTCAACGCCTATGGCGATGTCATCGAGGAGCATGCTCCCTACGATCCTGGGATGTACGCAGATTACATGGAGTGGTACACCAGTTGGACGAGGGTTCGGTGCGCTAGGGATGAACAAACGGGGCATGCCAGGAAGGCACCTCCCCGCAATAATGGCCCCCGTAGCTGCAACCCCTACCTGAACATTCTAACCGAGCATTCACCGCAACACCCGCCCAAGGGGGAGACGATGCCCCTCTGTTGGTGCAGGGACATGCAAGTTCTTGAAGTCCAAGGAGCAGCTCAGCCTGGGTTTTAGTGTTTTAGAACCGAACTTACATAAAGATTGATTCGGGGGGTCTCCAAGACTCAAATCCTTGAGAGAGGCGACACGGGATTTTTATCTGAGTTGAGCCTTCTCCGGGAGAATAACAACCCTACTCTGTGTGTATGTATTGAGTATCTTTGGATTACAAGATCAAGAGAAAGACTTCGAATGAGGTGTCTTGTGCTCGAGATCCTCTCTCCTCTCCTCGATGATTACGCCTTTTATCTGATTACTCGGTGTCTTCTTTGTTCCTCGATCTAAAGGCGCCTTAATGCTTGAATAATGGGTTATTCTTGGAGATTATTGTGGGAGTAGTAGCGTTCCCACGTCGCGAAGCAGTTATCACCATGACAGGAGGTTAAATCATGCCATTATTCCAGAGAACAATAGCATAGTTTACTGCCCATATCTTTAGATATGGTGCGGAAGATTCTCTAGTCGACTAGGCCCACATGTCTGTAAGCCCCCATCGACTAGGGACTGGTCATAGAAGAGCTTACGACCAGGTGATGGTCGTAGAAGAGTTTACGACCAAAGACTGATCGTAGGAGAGCTTACGATCAGTGCATAGTCGTAGCAAGGCTTACGACTATGGGGTAGTCGTAGAAGGACTTACGATTATAGGGTGGTCGTAGAAGAACTTACGACCTCCACCTTCTCCCTTATGAATATTAAGGGGTATACTCAAGAACCATATGACATCATTATTATCCATAACATGAATTACAGATAAATAATTAAATGAGGATTATTATATCCTCGTCATCTAGTCCCCCAGCTTCAAATGAAAATAACTTACTTGGGAAAGGAGTTGTAGATGATCTTACGGCCAGTAGATGGTCATAGAATGGTGGTCGAAAGAAAAACTCTTCGACCGGTGTTTTATTTGACCAGAAATTGACTTGGTCAAAAAGGTTGTAGAACAATCTTATGACTTACAAGGTGGTCGTAGGATATCTTACGATCACCAAGTGGCCATAGTACTGTGGTCGGAAGCAAAACCTTTCCAATCACTGTTGCATTTGACTAGAAAAAGACTTGGTCAAGAAGGTAATTTCACTTGAGGTGTAAAGACAGACTCGGTTTTCTCGAGCAGACAAATTTAAGGATCTCAATCGACTCTCACAGACACTGTCGATTGGCGGTTCAAGCGGTCTGGCAGATTGGGTCGACACGTCTTTAATTCAGGCGTGCGGTTATAAATACTTACCGTGGGTGAGACTTAGGCTTTTTACCTTTCCCCAAATCGCTCCCACTGTTCATCAAGTTCTTGCGCTTTCCATCGCTGACCAAATCGAGCGTTCTCCTTAAATCTTTCTAAATCCAAGTCTCCGACCTTTGAGAGAGATGGCCGAAGCAGCTTCCCAGTGGGCCGAATCAAAGATGGATGCAACCAAGATCAAGGCTTTGGTCGCCGCTGAGAAGATCCCGAAGAGTCAGTTCGTGAAGTGGATCGAGGCTACTAGGCAGCATTGGCTGTCAGGGGAGATTGGGCAAATCCCTGTATTCTAGGCGTTCTGTGAGTGTGGTCTTCGATTACTTGCTCCCGCTTTCCTCACTCTCGTAGTCGAATACTTTGGTGTAGAGTTGGTGAACCTTGTTCCCAATTCCATCAGGATGTTGGGCATGTTCGTGTACTTGTGCGAGGCCTACCTGGGGATTCCGGCTGACTTGGAGTTGTTCCGGTACTTCTATGGAATGACCAGGCTGGCTAGAGTCGCCGGTAGTTGTAGTCTGAAGCTCCACGACAGGAAGTCGAAGGAGTACATTCAGATGTTCACACGGTCATCATGGTCGGGATGGAAGAGATGTGGTTCTACTGGGAGACGACCAATGAGGACAGCCTCTCATTCGTCAAAAAACAAGTCGAGAAGATCTCTTCTTGGGATTCGACTTCTAAGGATCTCGGTCGGATCGCCCCTTTCATTCAAATCATCAAAGACTTGAAGGAAGAGGAGCTCATTGGATGGTACGTGCTGAAGGATTTCATTGCGTGCTGTATTAGCCCTCTAAAGAAGAGGGCTCATCCCATGTGGAGGTATTTGGGGCCGCAAGACCCGACCAGAGACTACGAGGAGGGTAAGTAAACTCCCAGTCTTAGCCTTCTTTCTGTTGATTTTGGACTTGTCTTATTGAAAGTTTAATTGCTCCTGCAGACCTCTCGCAACAGGAGATTGACGCTCGGGTCAAGCTCATTTGTGAGAAGTCCCTGCCACCGAATGTGGTGGCTCCTCAAATCTTGGCGGTCCTATCCGCAGAGGACAAGATGGAGCGCCTAAAGGTAATCAAGAATTGATTTCATCTTTAGGATCTTGTAGTCGTAGAAGAACTTACGACTAGGTACTGGTCGTAGAAAAGCTTACGACCAGGAGGTTGTCGCAGAAAGACTTACGACAAGATCATGGTCGTAGAAAGACTTACAACTACTTTGTAACATCTCTCTTTCTGATTTCTGCAGAAAGTAGACATGAAAAACTGTCAGGACGACGAAGAAGTCATACTGATGGTTGTTGGTGCGGCAACGGAGCAAGTTGATACCCCTCCAGCCAAAAAGTGTCGGCTCATGTAAGTCGCCGACAAGGGAGGCGTAAGTTCGAAACCTTTGCTACATCGGCCAGTGCCCTTTTTGCGAAATTTCTTTGCGGACATGGCGCGCACGAGAAGAGCAAGAGGCGTCGAAGTGAACATCAATGCTCTCAAGTCCTGAGGCCCCAAGATCAAGGTACCCTTCTATTATGGCAATAAGACTTTCGCAGTTTCTGCATCCCGTGGCTTTGTCAAGCGACTAGAAAATGAGAACTAGAAAAGTTTTATGTCTTTTGTGAAGGAAACTGCTGCACCAGTAGTGCCTGTAGTCGAGGGCAGTGCTACCCTTGAGGTGGTCGAAACAGGTCTCGACCATCCGGAGAGTCAGGAGGCTCAAGGAGCGTTGGTGCTCGTTCAAGACCCACGACCAGACGTGGTCGTGGCTGTTCCCATTCCTCAACTCGAATCTCGACCAGACTTGGTTGAGAAGAAGTTGAAGAAATCTTCCTTACGAAGGTTTCTTCCAAATTCAAGATCAAGTCTGGCACATGAAGGTATGTAGAAAGACAAAAGTGTAAGAACAACATTTACCTTTTGCTTTTTACCATCTGACATGTTTCCTTTTTTATGATCTTAGCCCGACTCCTTTAACCATCAAGGACATTCCTGTCAATAAAACCACTGCCATCTCTCCGGCAGCTGGTGAAATGACACTGGTAGTGGTCGAAGGGTAGTCCACCGTCCGAGTGGTGGAAGAAGTTGTTATCGCCGAAGCAACTACGACCACCGAAGTGGTCGTAGAGGCCGAGGTTAAGACGACGTATGATGCTGCGGAGGCATCAACCCAAGGCGATGGATCGTTAGGCCATCGCGTCGGGAAGAAAGTCGTTGTAGACGTTCCTCTCGGTCCCCGAGAAGGAGCTGGCGTTACTGAATCAGAAGATAAAGAATATACCAACTTCTCTCCTGAGTTCTTCGGCCCGTCTTCCGTCGTGGGATCTTCTGCCTTTAGATCTTGTTCCCGGGTTCCACACCCTAATAACATTCCCGATAGAGGGGATGTCTTCGACGAGCATCTCGAAATGGTGTGGTGGGACCAAGTTCAGGAGATCGACTAACTGAAGAACCCCATGAGAGTATTGTCCTCTTTTGCTCGAACGTCCATGAATGTAAGTATCTGTCGTTCGATATTCACATACATGTCTTTTCTTGCTTCTTACTGTCTTCTTTCATGCAGAAAGCATTGGAGCAAATTGTCACTGTTGTTGAGTACAACAGACAACTTGTTTAGCTACGACAGGAGAAGGCAGTACTTTGCGAGCAGGCAGAGAGATGGTAAGCACCTGGTATTCGTAATCATTTTACGTTTCGACCACTTACACAGTACTTACAGGGATTGTCGTAGAAGATCTTACGACTAGGTACTGGTCATAGGAAAACTTATGACTAGGTACTATCGTAGAAAAACTTACGACTAGGTTCTCATCGTATGAGGACTTACGACCAGGGTGTTGTCATAGAAAAACTTACGACAAGGTTTCGGTCATAGAAGAACTTATGACCACTTGTTTTACGCTGATGTCTACTCTTTTCCACTGTAGGTTTAAGAGCGACGAGAAGACCTTAGCTAATTCGCTCGACTTTGAGAAAGCCGAGATGAAAAGGCTAAGCGAGAAGAATGAAGACCTTACGAATAAGCGAGGAGGCAAACTCGCAATCAAAGGTTGCGAGGGACAAATAAGCGATAAGTCTTGAACTTAAGACCGCTTATGACCTTCCTTTCTTTTTCTAACTCTTATTCTTTTTCAGAAAAAGAGGTCGAAATGGGGAAGCTTCAAACCGAGGTCAAAGAAAAGACCTTGGTTCTTAACAAGATTACCTGCATCGCTAAAGAAAAAGATCGAGAGGTTCAATCGTGGGAGGAGCGCTACCTTAAGAGCACTGCCTCTCATCACGATGAAGTCAAGAAGTTAGATTCTCGACTAGCAGGTAAGCAAGTCTTTACCTGTGATCAGTTCTGTCTTCCTTTCAAGGTCATTTTATCTGACTGATCTTATTCTTTTCAGAGCAAACAGTCGAAATAAAACGACTCTGTGAGGCTTCGACTCGTAATCAGGAGGAGATAAAGTTCTTGAAGATCAACCTTTAAGATAAGATTTTCTCCCGAACAATGTACTTGGTGAGCTTCATGCTGAAGGGATCACTCCTCGCGAAGACACAATGATTGCTCACTCGAGTACTATTGGTGATCAAATCGGAACTTTGCAAGAGTTGGTGACCACTTTGAAGACGAACCAAGCTGATTTGATAAAAGAGGCGATCAAAGAGGGAATAAGTTTTGTTTTGGCAAAACTTAAAGCTCATGACCCCAGCCTTAATCTGCAACACATCAAAGATGACTTCGACTGCTCTGAAGCAGAAGCGGAGCGGTTAATGAAGGAAATGCAGTCGATCGATGAGGAAGTCACGGAGGAGATGCAAATAGGATCTTCCTCGTCAAAGTAGTCTATACTTGAATACTGTAAAGACAAGTTTTTTGCTGTTGATATATATAATCTTTTCTTCTTCCTGCAAATCATCTTGTCGAGCAGTTAGTAACTCATAAGATAATGAATGGAAAAAGAGATTAAGACTAAGAATTGAAGTCATACTAATAATTTTATCCTAGCCCCCAACTATTTGCTTGGTTTATTTAGATAAATCAAGTAAATAGTGTAAAATGGGTTTTCTTAAAAAGAGAGGTTTACCTAACTTGTAGTTTTTCGATCTCGAATGTCTCGCACTGGTCAAAAGTGTAGGAACGAGTCGACACTAGGAAGTTCCTTCTAGTGGGCAGGACCACGTGTAGGAAGGAAAGGCTTCGACTAGGTGATGTTCCCTTCTTAGACTAGTTTAATCAAACCAAGAACTATCAACTTGAGTTAGACAAACGTCTGAAGTACCTTAAAAATTCATCCAACTTATTCCAGTGTGCTCGGTAGGTTCGCTCTCTTAGCAAGAGTTAGAAACAGGACGATGCTAGGAAGTTCCTTATAGTGGGCAAGACCACGTGCAGAGAGGAAAGACTTCGACTAGGTGTTCTCTCTTCCTCTGACCAGTTGAAACAAAACGAGTTTACCAAAAATAGTTGAGCAAATTGTAAAATTGTACTGTACTTAGTATATTTTTCAAAAACGAATGAAGAAATAATATAAGATACTAAGAGTTGGCTTAAAATATTTTGACCATGTGAGTTGAACCCAATTCCTTTGTATTGGCAACAAAAGAGAGGAACGAGTCGACACTAAGAAGTTCCTTCTAGTGGACAGAACCACGTGCAGAAAGGAAAGCTTTTGACAAGGTGATGTCACCCTCCTTTTGACCATTGTAAAGAAAGTTTGGGTACTGGTCGTAGAAGAACTTACGACCAGGTAATGATCGAAAAATTATCAATGCGCTACTCAAAGTAAGACAATAAAGATAGAAAGAACCTGATACTTTATTGTAGGGTTGGTCGGTTTACACATAAAATTTGCGTAACTGGTCGATGTTCCAAGAATTGGAGAGAATTCTGCCATCTTCCATTGCTAGTCGTACCGAACCTGGTCGCATAACTTCGACCACTGTGTAAGGACCTTCCTATTTGGGGAAAAACTTGTTCCGATTATACTGGGATTGAATTTTTCTCAATACCAAGTCACCTACAACAAGGCTGCGAGGTTGGACCTTACGATCGTCAGATCTGCTTGCAGGCTTCTTTGGTAGGCTATTTGAGCGGATTAAGGCTTGATTTCTCTTCTCTTCGAGCAAGTTAATGTCATCCGCTCGAAGTTGTTCTTGGATTGACTCGTTGAAAGTTTCGACCCTTGTTGACCTAATCTTTAGCTCTCGTGGAAGCATGGCTTCAACATCGAAAACTAGAAGAAAAAAAAAGGTGTTTCACCTGTAGCCCGACTAGCAGCCGTACGAACTACCCATAATACTAAGGGTAATTCTTGTACCCAAGCCCCCGAGCGCTTGACAAGCTGGTCGAAGACTCGAGTTTTGATTCCCTATATTATTTGGCCATTCGCTCTTTCAACTGCCCCATAGCTTTGGGGATGGGCAACAGAGGTGTAACATAACTTGGTACCTAACTCATCGCAAAATTCTTAGAATTTTGCGCTCGAAAATTGTTTACCATTATATGTGATTATTCGACTTGGGACCCCAAACCGAGTGATCACGCTTCTCATCATGAACCGTTTTGCCGCTTCCGTTGTTATCCGAGTCATAGGTTCGACTTGGATACATTTTGAGAACATATCAATAGCCACAAAAAGTAACTCGAAGCCTCCTGGAGCTTTTTGGAACGGTCCTAGGATATCGAGACCCCAGGTCGCAAATGGCCAAGATAGAGGAATTCTTTGCAATGCCTAAGCCGGTTGGTGTATTTGCCTGCTATGAAAATGGCATTATACATATTTCTTAACCAACTCTTTGGCATCGTAGAGAACTGTTGGCCAATAAAATCCTTGTCAAAGGCTTTTCCAACCAACGTTCTGTAGGAAGCATGAGTTCCACATATGCCCCCATGTATGTCATAAAGGAGATTTAGTCCTTCTCTCTGCGATATGCATCGCATAAGTACCCCTTGAGGGCCTCGTTTATAGAGGACTCCTTTGACCAAAGTATATATTTTGGCCTTTCGGGATAAGCGATCCGCCTCGAGATCATTGTCGGGTATGGTACTCGTCTAAAGATACTCATCGATAGGATTCATCCAGGTATCCTCGTATTCTACAGAGGCTGTCTCAATAGGAGTTTTCTCTGGAGTTTCAACCAGGGACGGCTTCTGGAGCTGCTCCAAAAAGACTCCTTTTGGTACTTGTGATCGGGAAGAAGCTATTCAAGCAAGCTGGTCTGCGAGGAAATTATCCTTTCGAGGGATGAATTATACTTCAAAACCGAAAAAAATAATTTTCAAGCTTTCGAACCTCCGATAAGTACCGAGACATGGTCGAATTAGAGCACTGGTACTCTTTTCCGACTTAATTCGCTACTAGTTAAGAGTCTCCCCTTACGAGTAGTCGTCGAATCACGAGCGCTTTCGCAGCTCGAATGCCAACCAGCAAACCTTCGTATTCTGCCACGTTGTTAGTGGTCTAAAAGTTTAATTGAAAGGCATACTTTAAGGTCTCTCCGTTAGGAGATTCCAGAACCACCCCAGCCCCCAAGCCACTTAAAGTATGTGACCCGTCAAAGTACATTGTCCACTGGTCGTGGGTATCGTACTGGGGATCCTGAGCAGGTTCAGGATTTATCCATTCAACGACAAAGTCTGCCGAGATCTGGGATTTAATGGCTGTTTAGGACACGAAATGGAGGTCGAACTCGCCAAATTCTACTGACCATTTTGACATGCGTCCCGCTGCTTCCCTGTTCTGGAGGATCACTCCTAAGGGAAACTCAGACGGCACAAATATCTTGTGTGCCTGAAAATAATGCCGCAGTTTCCTCGAAGACATGAGGAGGGCATAGAGAAGTTTTTGGACCTAAGAGCAATGCTCCTTAGGCCCGTGCAAAACTTCACTTACATAGTAAACTGGTCGTTGGATGTTTTCACGCTCTACTACCAGTACTGTGCTCACTGCCTGTGGCGTGGCTGCTAAATAAATTAAGAGCGTCTCTTCTGGTTTCGGAGAAACCAAAACAGGAGCACTCGTAAGATATCTCTTGACATCCTCAAATGCAGCGTTTGCCTCTTCCGACCACTTGAAACTCTCATGCTTACTTAAAAGTTTGAAGAAAGATAGTCCTTTTTCTCCCAGTCGTGCGATGAAACGACTTAAAGCCGCAATGCATCCTGTGAGTTTCTGCACTTCTTTCTTCGTGGTTGGATGGCGCATTTGCACGATGGCCTTTATCTTTTCGGTATTTCCTTTGATCCCTCATACAGAGTCCCGGAATATAAGCAATTTTCCCGAAGAGACTCCAAACACATACTTCTCATGATTGAGTTTCAAGCGGTGTTTTCTGAGGTTGTCGAATGTCTCCTACAAGTCTGAAACATGCCACGTTGCATAGTCATAATCTCTTCAGGACCTCCCTCCTAGAACCTCCTTTTGGACCTCCCTCCTAGGACCTCCTCGTTGGACCTCCTCCTGAGAGTCTGTTTCTATTCCAGTGTTTCTCTTTTGGCTCTTATTTGGTAGTTGTGGTTTTAATTTGAATTCGCTGTATTTATTTGTTTCTTTGCGCACGTGTAGATTCTGACTTCATCGAAGAGTTCATGGACCCAGCGACCTCTACTAAAGAACTTCAACTCTTCAATGAAGGCAAGTCATAGACCTTTGATCATATTAAACCCAATTTACAAAATTACTTTGTTTTTTATCAACATTCATGGCTATTTGTATAAAAATGGTTTGGGACTTAGCTAAACACCTACTTGGCATTATGACTCCTTGAATCATTGTGTTTGACATGTTGTCATGTACCTTTGGACCACTATAGGTTGGGTGATCTTAGTTGGACCTCTTTGAGATACCAACATGGGTGTGTATTATTGCTTAGACCCGCTTTAGCTATGCGATGTCTCTTGATCATCATGACTCATGATAATAAACTTGATTTAATGATATATGGAATTGCGGTGCAATACCTCCGATGTGCAACGGTGGTGCGAAATCACAGTTGTGTCATTTGTGGTGCGATACTGCTTTGAATAAAAATTTGTTGTGCCATGACCAGGGTGGTCATTTGGCTGAGTTGAACCCTAAAATGCTTTTCGCTCGGGTGAGTGGTCGGTGGCAAAGGCGGGATGCGCAAAGCACAGTACGAGAAGTACTTGGGTGCGAGAAGCACTTAGGTGCGCGATGCACTTGGGATGTGGTAGTCTCGCCTGAGCAACAACTAAGGACTTAACCTTGTAAGCCATTGATCTGGGCCATACCGTGCAACCACAAGTTCATTTATGGGGTGGACCTGGCCAACTAATTAGCGATGTTTTGATTTGGTTCCGTTGTGGTTGTTGAATTAGCACAAGAGGGGGCCAAGAATGGTGAAACCTTAGCGAGCAGAACCAGGTCAGAACAGAGCTTTGTAAAGGCCTTGTCATGTGCTCTAGACTGCTTACCAAATGTTGTGAGCAGGAGCATCGACAGATGTCCAACCAACTAGAGAATTCGTGTCTTGTGGGTAAAGTTGTACAACCTCTGCAGAGGGTAAAATTATTCGAATAGCTACGTCCTCGGTTACGGACATGCCTGATGATTTCACGCAAGGGGTAGACTTTCGCAAAACTTGTTGAGTGGTCTGGCTCACGACCAGGGTGGTCGTGGGTGGTGCAATTTGTGACGAGGTGGTCACGGAGGTGCAGGGGCGTGGCTGAGGTGGTCACGAGTTGTTTTCAAAGAACTTGTCTACTTATGTATTACTCTTTCAACTTGTGCTTTGCAATCTACTTATTGTATTTCAATTCCAATATTGCTTTCTGCAAACTAACCATAAAGCTACCCTTCGTTGAGCCTTGCATGAATATATTTGCATACCTTCCCTACGGCTTGTTGAGTATATTCAAAAGTACTCATGGCTTGCGCCTTCTGATTAATTAGCAGCTAAAGACCTCCCAGGGAGCTTCGACCTCTTCACGGAGGAGGTCTTCGAAGACCAGGCGTGATAGGACGTCCTCCACTCGATTGCCTGTGGGCAGGTCGTGTGGCATCCACGTGTTCTATTGCTTTTCCGTTGTTTGTAGCCCTGCGTGGCACCTCTATAAACAAGCTTGACCATAAGGTCTTTCGTTGTTTTTGTTGTTGATTTGTCTGCTTCATCTTTATTTTGTTGTATGGCTGTGATGACATCTTTGTTGAGCTGTGCGGACTAGCAACTAATTGGGGGACTAGTCCAGTTTGCACAGGAGGTCTCGAGGGTTATTACCCGGGGCGTGACAACTTCCAACCGCTTCGGTAGTTTACTGATAAGAGGAGGGTCAATAGAGTTTACTCATGTTTGATAGCCTTAAGCTGTCATTTGGACTCATATGCCCATGATCCCCCATAGATATGCTCGATAGCGTGCTCGGGATCTTGGAATGGCATCTCCTCGTTGTTGTCTGACTATGTATGACCACTAGCTTGCCCTACTTCTTCAAGGGTAGGAAGTGGTCCTTTGTTGTTGTAGTAGTTCTCGAGTTTTCGTTGGAAAACTCGGCAGTTGCGAAGGTCATGGCCTTCCTTTTTATGGAAAGGACACCACCTAGGCTTATCGTTCTTCCGCTCGGGGTGCTTACCTTTGCCTCAATCAGATTATGGCTTGGAGCCTTGAGGATTTTTATCGTTCACGGCTAAGACCTCCTTGGAACTGTTGGCTTGAAGCTTTTGGCCATTTGCATTGTTCTTGGATTTCCTGGCCTTCTTATCCTTCTTCTTACCACTTTCGCCCACCTCTTGAGGGACTTTATCTTCTCGATCAATAGTGTTGTTCCACTCGATCGCTTCAGCAGCGGTAGCATATCGATCGGTCATCTCGAAGAGTTCGGCGATAGTGGCGGGAGGATTTAAGGCGATATCGTCCGTAATCCTTCTACTACGGACTCGTTGCTTGAAAGCTCTGATGACAGAAGAATTAGAAACCTCATGAATGGAATTTCAAACCTGACTGAAGCGTCAAATGAACTGGCGCAGAGTCACGTGATCATTCTGTCTCATCCTGTGCAGGTCGTCCTCCTTCCCAGGACGATGGTAGGTGCTTGAGAAATTCGCCAGTAGGAGGTCACAAAGGTGCTGCCATGAATAAATCGACTCGAGTGACTGATTTAACAACCACGATCGAGCAGATCCCTCGAGCACAGTAGAAAGGTAATTTACCATTACATGCTCTCCTCCTCCTGCTGCTCGGACAGCAGTTGTGTAGATCTGGATAAATTCAATGGGGTTTTGAGATCCATCAAACTTCTACATGTTCACTAATCAAAACCGAGGTGGCTAGCGAACTGCTCGGAGGTCAGGTGAGAAAGCCCGACATCCGGTAATGACTTCTTGACGCCTTCTTTGTAGAAAAGATAGATTGACGTCACCAGGTGATCGTACACGATGATACCCAGTCATGGGTGGACCCAACCTGTGGTGGATCTCAACCCTACGAGAGAAATACTCCTCATATTCCATCTGCTGTCGCAGATTTCTGGGTTGGAGTGGTGAACGATCACCTCTCCTCGGAACTTGCTAGTCATCAGGCGTTCGAGGAACTCTCCTTCGGCTGGGACGAAGATCAAGAGAGCGTCATGATCGGTTGTCACGGCGATCTCCATGCGGTGAGTTTTTTGAACGATTGGAAGCAGATGAGGTCGTACCGCCACGACTTCTAGGTTGATGTTGGCGAGGGTGCTCAAGCTTGGCCACCATGATTCGAAGCCTTTGCGCGATCTCTTCAGCAAATAGGTTGTAGCCAAGCGTTCAAGCAAGTTCTCGAGAAGGTCATTGATGCGCTGGAGTTCTTGAGCTTCTTCCAACTGATAGTGAATGTGTTCAAATGGATTTTTCTGAGTTGCGATTCTTCTTTGTCGGGTTGCCTCAGAAACGTCCATACCTGAGTCTCGAGCTTGCCTCAGTGGAGTACGAGTATTTCAAGAATCTCCTTCATACTCATCAGAGTGTTTACTCTGGTCATCGCTGGAGATGTCCTCGTCATTGCCACGAGGGGTCGCAGCGTGTGATCGTTGGGGAGCATCCTCAGTCCGGTCTCTAGGAGAGCGATCGTCACCTGAGGGAAGAACGAAGACCTCCCGTTGATGATCTCCACCTATGCTTGAGGAGTAGTCGAGAGACACCGTCTGGCGACTTGGAGCAAACCCCTCCAGGAAGGGGAATTCCGGGTTATAACCGTCTCCGTCCGCAAGCGAGCCCTGTGATGGGATGGTCGAAACCACAGGAAAAGTATGTTCGACCCCATCCTTTGTGGGGCTAACCTGAGAGAGACGACCATCAGGTACTGATGAAGCTCCGGAATGATTACCTCCAGGACTTGTCGTGCCAGGTCGGACTGTCTTAGATGGACTTGAACACTCGGAGGGGGAACCCTCGCCATGCTCTGAGCCTGTTTTGGTGCAGTCCTGATTGTGGTCGGATTGACCCTTACCCTCTTAGGAAGCTAGTTCCTCATCCGGACGTAATGTTGCGGGGGATAAGGATCTCTCCTCAACTCCATCGGTGGTATGGTCTCCTGGAGAATGATCTCCGGAGGCGACATCACCATCGGATGATACAATACTCGGCTCGTAGTTGAAACCGGCACCCATGTTGATATCTGCGTAATCGGCCAAGTCGAACTAGTTCTCCTCATTCCACTCTCCTGCCATGAGAGCATTAGAGTTGGAATAGAGCGAAGGAAAGCTGGTGACTCGAAGCTCCCCACGTTCGGCGCCAACTGTCAGTGTTTTAGAACCGAACTTACATAAAGATTGTTTGATTCGGGGGGTCTCCAAGACTCAAATCACGCAGAGAGAGGCGACACGGGGATTTTTATACAAGTTAGGGCCTTCTCCCAGGGAGAATAACAACCCTACTCCTGTGTGTATGTATTGAGTATGCTGGATTACAAGATCAAGAGAAAGACTCGAATGAGGCGTCTTGTGCTCCTGATCCCTCTCTCTTCTCCTTCTGATGATTATACCTTTTATACAGCACTCGGAGCGTGCTGCTATTCCTCCAGTCCAAAGAGCGCCTTAATGCTTCAGATAATGGAGCCGTTACTGGAGATTATTATGGGAGTGTTAACGTTCCCACATCGTGAGGCAGTTATCACCATGACAGGGAGTTAAATCGTGCCATTATTCCAGATAATAACAACATAGTTTACTACCCATATATTTAGATATGGTGCAGAAGATTCCCTAGTCGACTAGGCCCACATGTATGTAAGCCCCATTGACTAGGGACTGGTCGTAGAGGAGCTTACAACCAGGTGGTGGTCGTAGAAGAGCTTACGACCATAGACTGATCGTAGGAATGTATACATACATGGTCCGAATGCTTGTGTCATAATGTACCGTAGTAGTAGCAAGGATGACTAAAGTAATTAGCCGAACCATCATGCCATGTGACCACGTGTAACGTGTTTCTGTCTGCGGACTCTAATGTATTTCTGGTTTCGTGCCTCGCACTTTACCTTCGGTTGAAAGATTTCATCAACATGAATACATTTGTAATCTCCAAGCCTCGTACAAAAATTGGACTTCTTGATGATGTGAAAATGAATGATCCAAACGTAACGATGTGAAAATAAATGATACAAAAAATATTTTTCCATAGATGCACATATGTTACCTTACCTCAAAAGTTCGATGCTCGACAGCAGCCTTCACGCCTTTCACAACTACGATCTTTCATCAACGGTGTCTACCATATGTCCATCCTTGTGCCTCATGTTGTACCTCACTGTCCACATATTTGTCAATTTTTCCAGGATGCAATATTTGTCAAAATTCAAATTCAAAATAGAATTAAATTCGAAATCCATAAGTTGACACGTGGGTGGCAAAGGTGTTCTGGACACAGTGCGATGGAGTGCTACTACTGACCCGCCGCCAGATTGTCGTCTTCTTCTGCGGCAAGGCAAGACGCTGCACCTACGTCCCCCTGACACGGCAGCTACGGAGAAGGGGGTTGGAAGTGGAAATTACGAGTAAGGGGAGGTACAACTAGAATTTCAGATGAACAGGGGGCTATAAATGCCCACATTTTTGTTTCTTTAGTTTCAAAGCGGAGTTCAGCGTTCGAGAACACATTTAAATAATGTTCAGCCCTGTCACACCAACTCTCGTGAGAACACCTGTCACGCAAGCCCTCCACGCTGGCACGGCGCGTAAATAAGGGCTTGCGTGGCAGTTTTTGCCACGCCTAGGTCGGTGGTGTGACAACACGGTTTGCCCACACCACGAGGGGTGGCGTGAACAAAAGGGGTCAGAATTGGAAATAAATTTAACGAGGGGTTAAGTTTAAAATTTTAATACAAAAAAGGATTAAATTAAAAAAATATGGAAGTGCGCACTAAAAATAATGATCCACACATCTTATGCAACAAATTACATCTCTTTTCCCCCAATATCGAGACAACATCGCGCATGACAACCCTAAACCTAGTAATTTTGTCCATTCTCTACTTCACATTACATTGTCTTCTCAGATTTTGCTTTCAGAATTATGCGGACACTTCAACATATTACCAAATTTTACAAACAAAAAATACAAAATTTCGGTACACAGAAATTTTTTAAAAAAAAACCTCCTGTCGCCAATTGAACTGGCGACAGGAGTCCTACCACCAATACCTCCCCCACCATTCCATTGGCGATAGGAGCATGTGACCACTCCAAGTGGCGACAGGGGCCTAGTTTGTAATTGTTTTGGGCGACTATTTAGTTTTATAATTTTTATAAAAAAAATAGTATTAATTTAGAAAAAAATCATGTTTGGTCCTGCATTTGGAACAAAGATTATTTTTCATCTATTAAGGCCTACAAGTTTCTAGTGGGTGATATGAAAAAACCATCAGCTTTTAAATGGATCTGGCAAAGCTCTTGTAGGTCAAGGCATAAGGTTTTCTTTTGGCTGCTTATTCGTGATAAGCTGGATACAAGAAATAGGAATTTTTAAAAAATGATCTATTTTTTATTCAGAATTAAAGAAATAATACCACCTCATTTTTTTAACAGAAATAATAATCTGTCGTCGTACCGTTGGGCGACTTGTACTAGTCGCCCAACAGGTGAGCGACAAGTGTCTAATTCGCTTAACCGTTGGGCGACTGGACCTTTGGCCTCCTAGTCGCCGAACGGCGGAGCGACTAGGACACCTATCGCTCAACGTTGGACCCTAGTCGCCCAACGGTTGGCGCTTATAAGGCACGCGCGCACCCGGCCGAGGCGGGCTCGCCATTTTTTCTTCCAGAGAGCGAGCGTGAGAAGAGAGGAAGGGAAAGAGGAGAGGGGGAAGGAAAGAGAGGAAAGGGAGAGGGAGAGGGGGGAAGAAAGTGTCTTCGCATCGACGACGACGACGGTCTAGCATTATTTTGTATGCGTGCACTTTCGAAACCATGATAGGTTAGCAAGCAACATCATGTGTAGTGACATATTGTTAGCAAAAATAATAATGGTACGTTGGCTTCAAAAATCTTTAGATGCATAATGTGTAGTGTCATATTATCAGTGGCAAAGCTAGAAAATTTGTCTGGGGTGTAGCAGTGGTGGTAAAGATTAGGATATTAAGCAATTATCGGCTGAACGAATGTTATGGTTGGGTAAACCATGCATTGTAAATATTGTATTCAGATGATACTTAATGTTTATATATAATTAGTTGCGCTTTTTTCCCAATCAGCTGACTGCTTCACACATTTAGTTGCGAAAGCAACTTAATTTTATGGAGTGTTGATGATAACAATTGCTAACGTCGGTAAATAAGTTTTAAATATGTGTGAACATATTATTAAAAACTTTGTAGTCATTACATAATATTTTGTTAGAAAGCGTAGTCGTAGGTTTGCATATAAAATCATGGTAGATTACTTTCGAAACCATGGTAGGTTATGAACAAAAAATCACTAGACTTATTCAAGAATGCAACTTAATTTTTAGAATTTTTGGAGCTACGCTATAAGTAATTGAACCCATTAATTGTATCGTAATTGCTAACTGGAAATTGATTTGCAAGTATGGCTCGTGACCCTGGTGGTTCGGACTGGCATTCTGACCTGCTGGACCGGCTGGTCAATGCGCAGCACCGCGTGAGCCGTCGTGTCCTACATCTGGTTTGCGGGGACGACACGACTAACTTGGGGGGTGGTTTGTACGCGGACATCCCGATGGACATGGAGACAAGACCCACGCTAGGTAGACAGGTTTTTCCGCAAGCTGTGCCACTTCTTTATGTCATATATCCACTATGTAGTTACTTCTTTGTACTTTGCAGGCTGAGCCATACCGGTCTTCTACCTCTCGCGCGGATGGTGGAGGCCACCGAAGAGGATGACGCTCTAGTTGAGGACGACGAGGAGGTCTAGGCCAGTCCGGAGCGGTCAAGACGGTTCCCGTTCGACTGGCCACTCCTGACAGCCCTGGTGGACCGATGGCGGCACGAGACGCACACCTTCCACCTCCCATTCGGGGATATGGCCCCCACTCTGCAAGATGTCGTCTTCTTTGCTCGATGCGCTTATCGCGGAGGCAGTGCCTCCCCATCGAACGTGCTGCCGACCGGCGTGATGACTCTTGGCGAGGATTTAGGGGGTTCTTTCGGCGGAGGTCATGCCACCGTACTACGACTTCCAGGAGCGACAGCGGCATGGCCCGCCCCTACGGTGGCTTTCACAGTTTCGGGTACGTATGTTTCCTATTTTCTATGTTTAGCGATGCACTATCCTAGCTATATGATGGGCTTACTAATTATTCATTTGTGTGTAGGTCGAGCGGATGGTCCCGGAGCCCACCGACAACCAGGTGTCGCGGCACCTCGAGGCGTACCTACTGTGGCTCTTGGTGGTCTTGTTTACCAAGAGCGGTGACTCCGTCGGCCTTGCCTCGTAGAGGTGCGCGAGGGCCATCACCGACGGCGAGGAGCTGCAGATCAGCTGGAGATCAGTCGTACTTGCCACAACGTACTGTGGCATGTGCGAGACGTGTTGTAGGACAAAGCCTGCATCTATCCTCATAGGCTGCCCCTCCTGCTGCAGTTGTGGTCGTTCAAGCGCTTCTCCCTCCGACGGCCCATACTGGTAGACTCTAGTCCACACCGCGTGGACATGTACCACAGGGGCGCGGTGGACCGATCGACCGCAGGGTCCCTTTGGTGCCGTAGACGGGTATGTACTTCCCTCTATATTTACTTCAGTCGTATTATGGGTCATCCTTTATAACCACTGTTCCGACTCGCAGGCACAATATGCACACGTGCAGGTCACACGTGTGTACGAGCACTTCATGGAGCAGCTGGACCGCCTCACCACTAACGACGTGCGTTAGGAGCCGTACTCTGATCAGGAGACGTAGGACCGTGCTCTCGATGGGCTATCCCCACTATGCTGGCACGACCGGACGTACTGGCGAACGCAGAAGAAGCTTGTGTTCATCGAGGACTACGTGGTGCACAGGGTGATGCACCAGTTCAGCCTTCACCAGGTTGTTCCAGGTCCCGTCGGGACAAGGGTGCCCGACTCGGCCCATGCGTGAGTTACATACAACACATGTTCGTATATTTTTTTTGTCAGTTCTGTTACGACAACTTCTAATTGTAAAGGTATGTTTCGCAAGCATAGTAGGAGGGGTGGCACTAGGACGCAGTGGCCAACGAAGATGGAGCCGTGGGTGGCACAATGGGCGAACGCCCTCGAGGACTACGTGCATGAGGATGCCCCGTATGACCCCCAGCGCATACGACGAGTACCTACACTGGTACGTCTCGCAGACACGCACTAGGCTGGTGCGTGTGGTCGACCCTCCCCTCGCTCATGTACCGGCACCGACCGATGCGTACCCCGTACACTTCGCGCGGAACATGCACCTGCAGTACGTACTATCGTGTTTTAAAATGTCTGAGTATGGTTACCTCAATTACAAGTTTGACGCTTTTATGTACTCGTTGCAAACGGACATCAATGTCGGGATGGCCAGGGACTCCTGGTCGATCGTGGATAGGCTCGTCCATGGTGCAGAGGTGACGCGCGACAAGCTACTACAGTTCGCTCGTCGGGTCTACAGAGGAGCGAGGCGTGCCGTGATCCTAACGTCGTGCAGGATGATCCAGGAGGTGGCCCTGTCGAAACATACGCAGAGGTTGGCACGCCCTGCAGGCCAGTCAGGAGGCTCCGGGGGGGCACGTCCACGTGTCCCGCCAGTGCCTGACGTTTCTGGAGGGTTTAGTTGGGCACGTGGCTACCCACCTCCCCCACAGCCAAGCTAGGCTGGAGGGTCCCTTTTGCATTGTACTATAACTTATGGTATTACTTACCAATCGTTCGTGCTCTAGTCGCTGAACCGTTAGATGACTTGGCAGCAAAAATTGGCCCACTACCAGCTACCAAGTCGTCCAATGGTTTAGCGACTAGTCGACGTGTCGCTAAACCATTGGACCAGTACTTGCTGCCAAGTTATCCAACGGTTGAGCGACTAGTCGACGTGTTGCTCAACTGTTGGCCCACAACTTGCTGCCAAGTCGTATAATGGTTGAGTGACTAGATGGCTGTATAGAAAGCCAGACCCGGCCCTGTCACGGTTTCTTTCATCATTTCTCTCGGTAGACAACGAGAGCACGTCGGGAGAGGAGAAAAGGGAAGGGATAGAAGGATAGGGGTAGTGAAGAGGGGGGAAGGTAGGGAGAGGGAGAAGCAGAGGAGCTCGAGAGAGGGAGAGAAGGGGAGGAGAGGAGCTTGGGAGAGGTAGAGAAGGGGAGGAGAGGAGCTCGGGAGAGGGGGATAAGGGGAGGAGAGGCGCTCGAGACGTGAAAGAGAAAGACGAAGGAAGCTCGTTGATAAGAAAAGAAGGTCTCCGCGTGAAGGTAATAGTCTTGTTTGTTCTTGCTCTCAGCCAAATGTAGGCGACGTGTAGCTACTTGTTGGTTTAGCACGTATTTGGTGAATGTATATTGAAAAAATCGCTGGTTGCAATGTTTGAAATATTTGTAGTGATGAATCAATCATGTCGGAGCCCATAAGATTGAAAGTGCATTACGGTGTTGGTACAGTTCGTGAAGGTCCATACGGTGTTGACCTAAGTGGTTTCCAGTAAGTTAGTATGGTACACTCGGACGTGGAGAATGCCCGAATTGGAGATGTCCTACACTGGCTCACCGGAAGCTTCTCCTTGGACCCCCGAGGTGTGTAGTGTCGTCGTACATGTCCTTTGGAATCGGATTGCCATGCACATTCAGTGGGAGTTGACTAGACTAATGCGCACAGTTGCATGGAAGGGCTTTCTAGAAGGTTGCTGGCACCGTGGCTACGAGTGCGTGCTACTCATACAAGCATGTCCAAAGGGAGTCGTCGGAGGCCCTGCATGCCATGTAACCCCTTGTCGGATCAATTGTCGTGTTGTTATCGTTGCACCATTTCTCGAAAGTTCTCCACCATGTATGAATTTCTGGCGCATCGCAATATCACTTACCTTCGTACTTACGAATCATTGCTACCTCTATCGTCCTCACAAAATTCTTCATAAATTTAGCACACTACAACAACATACGACGATCACAAAATGTTATCACGAGTCTAACAAATTTCATACCCTTGAGATTCTACGAAAATTACAAACAAACCAACCAACCTTGTTACCACCCTTTTATTTCCAAAAAAATAACAACCTACAAACAGAATTTGCTAAATATATTACCTACAAAATTTGACATTTATTCCCACACAATTATTTCAATCGAATTAATGTTATTATTTTAAATCGCCCAATGGCTGGGCGACTTGGTACTAGTCGCTCAACCATTGGGTGACTGACTCAAGTCGCTCAGCAACTGGGTGACCACGACGCGTGTCGCTACTCTGTTGGGCGACTCTGGCCAGTCACCCGATGGTTGAACGACTAGTCCTAAGTCGCCCAACGGTACGGCGACAGATGATTATTTCTGTCAAAAAAATAAAGTGGTATTATTTCTGTAATTCTGAATAAAAAATATATTATTTTAAAAAAATTCCAAGAAATAGCATAGCAAGCTCATTATAGCGCAAGAGATCAGCGCCCTCTCGGGCTTTCACGGTGAATTTCTGACAATCGCGCGTGCCCACCTGTCCTCCAGATTTCCTTGCTTGCGTCGGCATCACGTGCCTTCGACTGTTCGATCGGCGATGGAGTGTCCGCTGCGCGTCCTTTTTCCTTCTAGCGGCTTCTCGCGCGCCTCTCAGATGAATCACCCTTCTCGATGCCTCTGTTCTCTTCGCCCTCTATCCCCTCCCCCTCACCGCTTGGATCGGCTCTCCCTCGCCACCCGCATCCCCCTTCCCATCTGTCTTCTCCCCATCGCCATCCGTCTTCCCAGTGGTGCCTCTACTTCGCCCACCCCCCTCGCTGCTCGCGCCCTCTTCTTCGACCGCGCCAGCAACAGCAGCTCCCCCTCCCTCGAATCCTCCAGGCCGCCGCCTACCTACGTAGCCCACACGCTGGGTTCCTCCCCCCTTGCCCTTCGCTCGCACCACCACCGCTGCCCTATCCTCCGCTCCGCCCCTGCCTCCTCCCCTTCGGACGTGCCGTCCTCGCCGCCCAACTTCATCGTGCCCCTCTCCTCTCCTTCGGCCACGCACACAACACCGACTCCCCCTCCCCCAACTCCTCCCCGCTGCCATCTTGTCTCCTTTCCTCGAAGTGCGTCCTCTTGCGCATGACGATTGAAAATGGTAAGCACACACGGTCGAAATCGATTGGTTTGGGTGATTTCGTTTGGTTTGCCCGTGGGGATTGTGGGGGTGGTTGTTTGATTGATCTGTAGCTTTGCGTGGTCATTTCAAGCATTGTCGAACCAACAGTCCGTGGAGTATCCCAGCTTCAACCTGGTCATCATTGGCAACATTGGAACTGGTGATTCCTCCAACCCCCTTCTTTTTATGTGATATGCTCTTCATTTCTGCGTGCTGAGAGCTGACGACATTTTGCCGCGCTCGTTGTATTAATCGGTGTGGTTTTTGTGAGATCTGATGACACACATCTGTGTTTTGTCGTGAACCCCATCTGTTGGCATACGAAAATAGTTCTTCTCGCAGGCTGCCGGATTTTACAGCAACTTGCATTCCATCTTTACAGGTCATGATTTAGGTATTATTTTTTTCGCAAATCTTTTCCCTTCTCCAGTTCTCCTCTTCGTTTCAATGACAGCAATAGCTTGCCTTTGAATCATGTACCCGTGGAGAAGACAAAGTGTGCATTTCTTTTAAGAATTGGTCAAAGGTGTGAGAGGATTTAAGATAATTTTGATTGTTCAAAATATGTTTCTGCTCCATTGACTCGGTCTGATGTTATTTCAGCCTCAAGGATCGAGGAATGTTTGTAACAGCCAGTGAAAATGAGGTCAATGTTCTTACATCTGGATAATCGTTATTGCTAAAAACATTTCATCGAAGAGGTTTGCTGTTACAAAGGTAAGGTCGACTTCTCATTATACATGCAAGTGATTTTTAATATTTGATACTTGTCTTCCATACAAAGATCATGAAGTTCTACACTTTTATTGCGTTTTCACAGCTGGAGATGGTAACATACAAAGTATGCGATCACAAGACAAGGAGCTCTTTTCTGCGGAGCCAGCACTCAAGTATGACCAATGGTCTGCATGGCCATTACCAAGTGTATGGGCTGGTAGTCAGGTAACTGTCAAGGTTTCGAAGGTTATTAGTTAAACAACTCGTACCTTAAAATATAAGCTATACTTACGGTATGTTGATGTGGTAGACTTCAATTGAATTGCATACCTTTTTAATTGAATTGCATGCCTTTTAGTGTAGAGTTTTACATATGGCATAAGCATTGTTCTTTCTTATCCTTTGGCTTTTGCAGGGTTTTTTTTTTGCATACTTCAACTATAATTGTTCGGTTGTTTATTGAAATTAATGGATGTTCTGCTATGTACACAACTCACTTTAGTGCCTTTCAAAAGTCATATAATAATAGGTATTGATGTCATGTATCTCCATAGGAGCATTTAAAATGTAGCCATGGTATGTACCGAAACAACTAGTCTATCCTAAAGTGGTATATAGAGATGCTCTAGTTACTGATAATGGAGAAGTGTAAAGATTCAAGATTTTGTACTAAGCTCATCGACCTATGACATGTTCAAGGCTTTACCTTTCTTTCATTACATTATTATGTGAGATAGATGTAAGAATGGAATTGTAGACAGTCGAGTTTTGTTACAATAAATGCGGTGGAGTTCATTTAGTTTTTGAACAGTATGGTGTTCTATTTGATGCGCATATAGGATATGCTAACAGAGAGGATCGAACCGCCTAAGATTTTGAAAGGAAAAAATTCTATTCAGCTTATGAATCTAAGTTTCGTTCTTGGTAGGCCCTTATTCCTTCGCAAGGCTCCGCCCTTTTCTTAGGTGTGTTTTCTTTACCTCATATTTACCTTCATTTTTGTGTTGTAATTTGATTTTGCTGTCTAGATTAACATATATTTGCTATTTCCATCTGCCTATTATTTAAAACACTCTTCTTAATGTTTTAAGCTGTTTTACAAAGTCTATTAGACATATCTCAATATAGATGGTTTGTGTAAGATGTCGGTATCAAACTTGCCAACCACGACAGCTGAACAAAAGTCAAATCGAGTGATTTCTAATACATCTAATACTTTGTTAGTCGTGCTCATGTTCCATACAACGCGTATGCAATTACATTGTGCCATATTAAGCACCCTACAAACCATGGCCAAACATCGGATATTCCACGACCGAGCGTGGCGTAGCGCGCCTAACCACCTAATCTTCTGAAAAGGAAAAACTTTCACATTGAAAAGGAATGATTACAGTTGTGTGCTATGTCATCAACATGAGGAAGAGACTATTCGATCTATTCTTTGGCTGTGAATTCAGCTTGGTTTGCTGGAGTGTGTTAGGGGTACAGTTGAATATCAATTCCTCCATTTTTGAAATTTTGCATAACCTCAAGACTTGCTTCCAAGTACCCTATTTCATGGAGATTATTGTGCTGCCATGTTGGGGCATTTGGACTATGAGAAATAATAAGATCTTTCAACATTATATGCTTTCTGTGGAGAGTTGACGAGCTATCTTCAAAGTAGAATTTGCTTAGGTTGTCTATAGAGAAAAAAGAAGGATACTCCTTCAATTAGTTCCTGGCTAGACAATTTTAGTTAATTTGTGTGGCTTTTTTGCAGTGATCCATATACATAGTTTTACTTTTTTATAATGATTAAATATATTCACAGTGGGATCCTTTCCGGCTGTTTCTCTAAAAACTGAATGCGTTACAGACTTAGCGTGAGTAGTAGTCCAGCAGTTGTTCGTGCGTGGTTAGTTCAAAAACAGAAGCACCTTTTATGGGCAAGGGATAAAGTAAACACTTGACGTCTAGTCACACGAGAAAGTTTGGACGACATAGGGTTCACGACTTCAGGTTGAGTGAATGCCCAATGAATCCCTGCAAACTTCTGAAGTTCAATTAATCAATGCAACCGGCCTAGAAGCTTAGGGTACAACGTGAGCATAAGTACCGGTAGTCAAAGTAGAAGAGTATATATAGACACGCTCGTGCCTACATACAGACTAGCTAGCCAGTGGGTAGCAGAAGCAACATGGCCGTGCTCCGAGATCTGAACCGAGCCACAGAGACCAAGCGAAGGGTAGCAAAAAAAAAAAGATTAGCAGCCGTTGCATGCCGCTGCCCCTGCACTGTCGCAGCTCGCCATGCTTTGACACGCACGGGCAGTCGCAGAGCTAGAGAGATGGGACTTAGGGTCCTTTTGTTCCTTGAATGATGTGTTTCTGAACCATCCGACATGAGAAATGAACTTATTCATGCATTTGGTTGGTTAGATGATACCAAACCATCTGGGATGAGATGGTTTAAAAAATTATAATATTCCATGTTTATGCCGTACCATCTCGTTCGGAAAAAATGTCGAACCATGTCGTTCACTCTAGCTCTCTCTCGCCTCGACCCTCCTCAACCTCCCTGCTTCCTCGACGCCACCACCGAGCTAGCACAGCCGCTCCGGCGAAGCCCGGCCCGTGCGTACATGCACCCAAGGGAAAATCTAGGGCTGGCGGTGTAGCAACCGAGCAGCCAAGCCCCAAGTGCCGGGCCGACCGTGAGCGCAAGGGCGCGGGTAGGCCAGGCAACCTAGGCGTGCACGGGCGCAGGAGGCCAGGGGCAGGCGCGGCGGCGCCAAGGGTGGTGGCGCACCGAGCGAGAGCACGGATCGAGCCGGGTCGAGGCAGGCATGGCCATGGGCACGGAACTGCGCGGCACTGGCATGCAAGGGTGGCGGGCTGATGGGCAAGGCGGTAAAAAGCGGCGCCATAGGGAGGCCGAGCCAAGGAAGGAGGAGCACCATGGGGGGAACTTCAACCGAAGGAATCCCAAGGAGAAATAGGAAGAGGGAGGAAGAATAGAGAGAGGACGAAGAAGGGGAGAGTGGAAGAAAAATTGTCGGTAGGAGATAGATAAGAGAGAAAAGGAGGGAAAAGAAGGAAAGGGAAGGAGGAAAAAAAGGAGAAAGGAAAGGAAATAAAAAGAAAAAAATTGTAGCCGTCCAAATACAACCTTATTCATCAAATCAAACACCATCTTGAACCATTCAGAACCATTCTATCTAAGCAACCAAATAAAATTATATATCATCTTATCCCACCAACCAAATACTATACTTGTATCGTCTTATCCATCCTCTCATTTGCCTACTTTTGTCCCATTTTATCGAAAAAAATTCTTTGACTTGAGCTGGCGGGCAGGCACAGTCCATGCTCTTTTGTCACGATGCCCTCAGCCAGATGCAGACACGGAGTCAAAAAGGCTGGGGGCGGCAGGAGGCAAGCAGGAGCTTTGGATGCATCGTGCAGCATGCAACGGCCGGGAAATAATTGGAGAGATATGTTTTGGTTCCCGGGACTTGATGCTCCATGCTCATGCTCATGCATCCAAAGGGTACTGGCCGGTTTTAATTGGGCTGGGGTATGCTTGGTCCGGTGAAATCTCCTGGCACATGCAAAGCAGTACTACTACTAGTAAGGAAGGACTAGTTAGCCTCGTGTGTTTTCGTCCTTGCATTGTGCAACTCAGCTTAATGCTTGTTACTAAAACACAAAACCAAACCTTTTCTCTGCGCAACCATGGAATAAATGCAAGAGCTAAAAAACAATTGACGGATGAAACCTCCAACTGGGTAGCTACACTGAAGCCATCTTTTTCACCCAACAACACGTGGTACCATTACCAGCCCCACCCATGCCCACTCTTATCTTATATTTTCGCGCCAACACACAACCGTCGTCAGAGCACGCCGTCAATAACTCAAATGTCCACTGGCACTGACGCGTGAGCGTTCCACGACAGCCACAAGCACTCTGATATGGTTTCCTTTTCTCTCTCCATGGAAATTTCGATCAAATTTAGCACAAATTGGACCTCTAGTAGTATGATTTTCATGTCCAGGGGAAGAGGGCAGAGAACAAGCAGAATGACTATGCTCTTCTTTTGCGAACACTCCCGCGATATTGAATTCTGGTTGAGTGGTTTCAACACCGAGAGATTTTTGCACTCGAAGAACGTTGCAGAACCTACTGTACATGGAAAGGTCCAGAGGTGCAATACAATCAGTTGTTACCTGGCACACCGTAGAAAGGATTCCCAAATTCCACGGTCACAGGTTGAACTGGCTTTACTGCTGATTGGTCTCATCTGGATTTACAAATACCAGTGGTCACAGATTAGATATAAGTCATATAACTGCATTTTGAGAGATGTGGAACAGAACTGGCATATCAATGTAAATCTGGCATATCAATGTAAATCCTTGACCCAACACCATGATTTTGAGCTTAGCTAGGGTAGCAAGTTGAGTATTCGAAACCAATGGTTTACTTGTTTGTTGATATTCGAAATTAGATATAGCTATTGTCAAAAATCCAAAGTAAAATCTTTGACTTGGTAGAACAATGTGTTGTGAGCGTTTGTTGGGTACGAATGGGTACGAGTGTGAAGACCGAGAGCCGAGCACTCGCTCTTGATCGGCCGGCCATACCGTTGTCAAGGTTGTGAGGCCTGGTTGGAGAAGAGGGAGAGACTTAGGAACTTTTCTGATTTCTTTGCTTGATTAAAGAAGATACAATATCATCCTTTTTATTAGGATAACTTGACTTATCAGTTACCACTAATAAATAATCTCTAAAGAAACAAACTTACCGGAGATAAGTTTCCAAACTAACCAAATCAATATAATCCTTAGCAAGGGAAACTAATCGCGAGCGAACAGTACCGTGCCTCAACAAGTCGCTGGATCCATGTCCGTAACATAACGCTAATGGATCACATGAAGTTTTCCTTGCAAAGGTACTACAGATCTATGAGCCCACATTCAGTGGCCAACTAATGTGGTAATGCATACTTGTCGAGAAAGGAGCTCAATGCAAGAGCGAACACACATGCATATTTCTGTATTGCAACTCAATGCATTTAAAGTTAATCCTTGCACTGTTGCACACACGCGAGTAGTGTGTCTTATATCATCCGCAGTTATAGCCCTTTAATCTGTTATTCACATATTGCTCTCAAGTTACTGGACACTTCTCAATTAGAACTACGGTGATCTCAGAACAGGGCAGATATTGAGTTTAACTATTATTAAATGAAACTGATGAGATTAACTGTGATGGTTTGTACCATAGTTTAGATATTGCTGAAGAATATGCATGTAACACGTTCTGTAAGTACGTTCCCCCATTAAGTTTCTTTTTAGCTTTTACCATCAATTCTATCCAGTAGTAGAATGGACCTCACCGAAGGGAAGTAACTGTAGGTTTAGTGTGAGTATATTTTACCATGTATCTCCGTGACAATGCAAGTGATTTGGCATCCGCAGAAACTCCAAACGTCCATTAATTCCAACATGGCTTATGTCACCTTGTTCTTGATGACCCATTGGAGCACAATAGTCATTAATCAGGGTCAAACAATTCTATTGCCTCATAATCTCCTCTCCCAGAATATACAATAATATGACAAAGCTTGCTTGGAGTATAAGGCTAATCAACACTTAACCTCTTGTTCTGCAAGTTGGCAATTTTCAAACTGACATACATGCAGTCAAATTTTGAAATAGAAAACAAATAATTGTACCTTTTCTTTATATTTTTATTCCAAAGAAAATGCTCCTTCCATTATGGAAAAAGCATTCAAGACCATTAGGAAAAAAATATTTATGAAGTGAAATAGAGCATTTCAATTCTTTCATTTTCCCTATTCTTTCTTTTTTTTTAAAAGCTTTTTCTTTATTCGGAGACAATAACTGAGAACAATGAAGTCAGCCCTCAAACTGGATTTGCCCCCATCAGCATAAGCGGAGCAATTTTGGTAGAATGCCAAATACATAGGAAAGTAATATTCTTCTAAGAGCATAACTATCTAGTGGATTTCATGTTTCACTTAAAAATAACAATAATGTTAATGACATACATATTTGTTCACCAGTTTCTGAGTTCAGGCAACCGTTTCCCTTGTTAACTGAAAGGATTATGAACAAAAGCTTTATAGAGGAAGCACTGATCGGAGATGTCTCTCCTTTAGTAAATGCAAGTTTCCTGACTACATACCTTCAGATTTGGAGCTGAAAAC
Organism: Phyllostachys edulis; assembly: GCA_036346405.1. NCBI lineage: Eukaryota > Viridiplantae > Streptophyta > Magnoliopsida > Poales > Poaceae > Phyllostachys > Phyllostachys edulis. The sequence continues at coordinate 102,759,982 of CM070549.1, forward strand.
GTGATCTTTCTGCTCCATTATGACGTGGCTGGCACCACAAGCAGGTAGGAAGGTGAAACTGGAAACCATGTACGAGCAATACATTGTATTGTGATAAAGAAATGTTGCCAGCTAATCTTTTGAAAATGGTTTTCATACATCATAGTTCAAAATAAAACTAGCTTCAAAGTTTGAACACTTGCTGGTAATGATACAATATAGTTAAAGAAAGGTTTGAAATTTTTTTACAAGTCTCACATATTATATTTATATACAAATCCAAGAGGTCATTTCGACTTGATGGGAAATGACTGTAGATCTTAGACCATGATGTTCTGCAAATATAACATTACAAAAGTTCATGCTAGCTATGTTGTCCAATGCATTTTGACACCTCCTAGACAAAAACGTTGGAGGGAAGGATTAATGCTGCATGACAACAAAACAAAGCTTCGTTGAAAACTGTCACGCAAATAATTTATCTTTCAGTTCTTGTGAAACGAAGTTTCCCGTGTAAAAGTTAGCTCTGGATGGATCTCTGTTGTTGTACGTTCAACTGAGCGCTGCCGAGATGACTCCTCAAATTAGCTATGTACCTATGGATACGTTGTTGATTGAATGGTGAAAGCGAAAAGGGTGGATTTAGCAGCAAAGTAGTTGCTTCCTGCAATATAAATGTGAGTAAGATGATTGCTTTGGAGTATAGCGCCATTGATCTATTCTGGTATCCCAAAAGTTCCTTTGCCTGAAATAGTTGAAGTAGATAAGTCAATTAAAATATCAACTTAAACCAATAAGTGAATAAACACGTTCAGCACAAATTTAAAAGTAGGGTTCACAAAAGATGAGAAATAATGCAACCCCGCCTCTGGCTCCACAGGTCCATTTAGATCTGATAACAATCTAATGAAAAAGTTAAATAATCGGGAAACTGTGCTCAGGTAGCAGGGAGTGGCAGGGATTATGACTGGTGTAGTTTTGTAAAAAGTAGAGAGCAGGGGTTGGCTGGTAATGAGCATCTTCGCTCGTTTGTAAAAGAAAGCTTTGTTTTCTTTCTTAATGGAATGTAAAACAAGAATACTCATTTCTGACCCTTGTTCTTGATGGTAATTGCAAACTAACAGCCATTACTAGAAATATGCCTGGCACCAGTGGTGGTAAGTGGTAACCAATCAGGGGAAAAAAACCGGCCAGTAACTGGTGGTTACGGGAAAAACCGGTGGGAACCGGGAGGAAAAAAACCGCCCGAATTTTTCTAAATTTAAATTTAAATTTATGACTGTATAATGCACTTTCTAGGTTGGTTTAGGCCTTTTTGTGCTAAATTACCTATTGTATGAGCTAAATATGCTTGAATTATTGTACTCCTAAGTCCCAACATTTTTTAGACAATCTAGCCTAACTAGTACATGCTAGTTGGATGCGCTAAATTCCACGCATGATGAATACCATGGTTGTCGTGGTGCTTCAAGAACAATCAATAAGACCTACAAGAGGGTTAAGGATCGCCAACAAGATCATTCTCGGCCACAAGACTCTTCTATGAATCTCATGTCTATTTGGACTTATGGATGTCGAGATGCCAACCTATTACCACCTTCTGATGATGATTCTCATTCGTCAGACATTTCTTCTCATCATACTTACCATTATGAAAATCAAGTCAATGCAAGAATTGTTTACCAGTGGGTGGAACCCGCATATTACCAACTAATTTATAATCATTGGGTAGAATATGTCCATCAAACATACACTTGAGATCAATACAAAGCCCACCTGGCTCAATCTGAAGGACTTCACCTAATTGATAACAACAAGTACATTGCACAACCTTCGCGTTTCTCGACAATGTATTGGTATGAATTGCTACTCTATTATTGTTTTTAATATGCTAGTCAAGTTATCATTCATAACTATTAACTTATGTTTTTATTATTTTAGATGCTTTAGAACATTTGGAGGGGAGGGCTTCCCTAAATAGTCAAGCTAACAAGGAGGACTTTTTTATATACAACATCAAGCTCCTTACAAGTTTCTAATTAGACATCAAGCTCCTTATGTATCAGGATTGTTACTTCATTAAACACTTCCTAAATAATATTTGCATTATTCCAATTGCTAACTACCCATAACAAGTTTTCTCTGTTTTTTTCTGGTTCCGGTTACCGGGTTTAAAACATCCCCAATTCAATTTTTCATATTCGAATTTTAACCGGTTTTTTGCCCGTTACCAGCCGCCGGGCGGATTTTTCTCCGGTTCCGAGATTTGTATCCTTGTAACCAATGGCCAACTGCCGGGACAGGACAACCAGTGGTAAATCTGGAGCATTGATAAAATCTTACTTCATTTGAACTGTTTTCCTACTACACCATAACAATGAATTATTTGGTCAAGGTTACATCATTGCACAACTATAAATTATTTAGTTGAGATTACATCGTTACAAAATGGAAATATCATGACTTGCACATTCATGGCAATTATTTAGTGATTCGCCCATACTGTCCTCCACTCCCTCAAAAAAATTATATTAATGGATGCATATCATATTTTCATATTGTCCATGTAAATGAAAATGGGAAAACAGGGGTAACATCCATGATGGTGCATAGAGAAATGAAAGCTTGTAAAGAAACCATCTAAGAAACTCAGATAGTGATACTTACAGCGCCAGTTTTCCCATATACTAAAGCAGTTTGGAATATGATCTCCATTGCATCTGGCATCTCAGTATTATCTGGAAACAAACGATGGTTACAACTAAGAATCAATACTATACTAGGATAAGAAGGTATCAATGTTCTAACCATTGTTCTCCCGCAACCTATGTGATATATTCTCTGCGCGGTCATATGCCTTGATGAACCCACTTTCAGCCCAGGAACAAACAGAACCCGGTCTAGTGAAATCCAATCCTTGTGCTACATTCGAAGATGGACGGCGATCACTCTTAGGTAGGAAATTCTCATAAGCATATGCCGAGAAATTTCCATTATCTGAAGCATCCATGAATAAGCTACATGCATTAAGTGCCTCTTTCCAGATAGCTAATATTACAAGTTCAAGTGATAGTGCCTCCAGATCCAGCCCTTTAAAAAGCTGCATAACACAGAAAAGCAAAGATACATATAAGAAAATGTGATATTCAGATAAAAGTGGGGATTATCATATCCAAGTTCTCAAATAAAATATCATAGCTACGATCGTCAAAAAAGATATTTTTGTGTGGCATCAATGTATTGAAATCTGAATAGACTAACAGTGCAACAGCCAAAAGAGACTCATCTGTTTGATAGAAAAAAAACTCCATGTAACAGATAGATATTTGAGAAAAAGAGAACTGTCAGGAACAACATGACTTGGACTAATAGCATTGTGCAATGTGTTTCTGCCGAGGAATATCAACTAAAAACAACATGGTCTGTTGGAAGGTTGTGACATGAAAACTAAGTTAAGTCTAAACATAACCCGCATGAGCTAAATTACTCAGAACTCTAAAAGCATACTAACAAGAAACATACTGTCATACTGAGAATGGAATACGATCATATGAAGCTTGGCAATCCAATTAGATGCAATAAATTTTACGAACACTAAAATGCATCCTTATTGCACATGCAGTAACAAAAATCACCTGAATAAATTAAGTAAACCATGTAGCGTATTAAAACGAATGTTGAAAGATGCATTAGAATCTGCACTATTAACTCAACATTGTTCAAAGCAAAAGGCACTGACTGATCATGATGAAAATATGAAGCAAAGGAGTTCCATGCTATGACAGTGAAGATGAATATTCTGTTCAATGGACATAGTACTATTTGCAGTACAGCAGTAGTAGTACCTTCTCCTGAGCGAGTTCGGTAAGAACAACAATATACTGATTCAGAAGGTGAAGCCTTGTATAACAATCAGGTTGCCTCCCTCGCGGATCTTCTGCAGTGGTTAACTCATGGGAAATGGACAGTGGAGTACATCCATGGCTTTTTATAGAAACCACTCTACAGAGTGAGTCTCTGTTTTGATTCTGAACAGACCCTTTGCCAGTGAACCTATCATAATCGACAGGTCTTGCACCTGTACCATCCTTCATCGATTTCTCAAGTGAAGACAACATCTCCATGGAAGTAGGGTTCACATGAACTAGTACATATTCTCGTTCGATCCACTCCCATGAATCAAATACTGCAAAAACTATACAAAATCAGTGCCTAAGCAGAAGACATGCAATATGATTTCTAGACGGAGCATAATGTACCTTTCAAAGTTTTTGAATTCATGCTTTCAGACTTTACTTCGAGGACATCAGAAGAGATGGTCTGGCTCTGGCATGCATCCATTAAATCAACAGCATGATGGGGCTCCCTGATAATTTCACTTTTCCTGAAAAGGCACAATCAGCAAGCTTCAAAACAGGAGACAAATATGACATAATCAAACCAAGTGCATAGTGGTCAGTTTTTGTAACTATTCTACATATGTAGAGAAAATCTAGAAAAGGCTGCAGGATTGCTGCACATTGAGTAGCGATCCCCATTTATGAAAGGCAAAATTGGCTACAAGACTATGTAAAATGGTGGGGGCATTTGCCTAGGGACACTCTAAAATCGTGGTTTGGCTATAGGACACTCCAAAATGGTGGACATTTGCCACAACACACAAGAGCGATTATAATAATATTATCTTGGCCAGCACGCAGCAGGAGAGAGAAGATGTGTGAAATGTCTAATTTGCCTTTATAAAAAGTACATGATGCACTATTCCTAGGATCATGAAAAATCAGGGATGTATTGCACGTGATCTAGTGCGCACCTGCAATGTGCTTAGTCAAATTCATCTGTAGGTGCTAGAACCAAAAAATAATAGTGCATATATGTATGTATTATATGCACTATGAGCACTGCTTGTCTTTTGTTTAGTTCACCACTATTGAATTTGATCTTTGAAATTTTGTAGGCACACACTGCATCAGACTACATCTGTAGCAATGCACTCATGATTTGCTACGTTAAAATTACAGGACTTAGTATGGACACAGATTATGGAAACAAGGTAGATGATGCAACACTGCCATATGGACTTGTGAACACTACCACCAGGGTAAAGGGAAGACCTTGTTGTTGTCAAAAACTTGTGATTGAAGAATTCCTCAAAAGATATTCTCTTCTCTGCAAAACTGAAATCACATTTTAATCTGCTCCAATTGGTATAAACAGATCAAAACCAATAGATGACTTATGAATTTAAAGAAGGTCACAAAAGTATTAAATAATCCAAAAGTTGAGCAAATTAAGATTACTGCAGTGAATACATTAGTTACACACGCCTAGTTTGAAACAAAATAAAGTGAAACAGCAGACCCACTTGGATCAAGGCATAGGAGTCTTGTGCACAGATCAATGAAATCAGGATATATATCAGCCTCAATATCTGGGGGGAAATTAAGGCCATCAGATGTCAGGATGTTCTGGCGCAGCTGTATTCATAAACAATGAGCAAGCAACAGTGTTAGGGGATATATGTATTGTGATTGTATTAATACATCTAATTATACAATAAGAGGAACAAACCTCGATTCTGTTGGCCCCATCATACGGCAACTTCCCCGTGACTAGCTGAAAAAGAATGACTCCAACACTCCACAAGTCTGCCTGCAAAGTTTTTTTTGGGGGGGGGTAGAGATTATTGCATGGTTATTTTAAGGCAAAATTGACTGCAGGACATTGTAATTTCGTGGCGTTTGCTCCAGGACATTGAAAATTTGTGTCTTTAGTGAAACACACTAATAAAACGTGACTCTTTCCGATATAACACTGAGGCCATTAAAATACAATTTCCGTCCAAATGAGAGAAAGTTGACAAAATGTCCATGTTGCCCTTCGGGGTTGGACTATTGCTGGTTGGTTGGGAGCGGGGGAGGCGAGCGAGGAATTTGGGATGGGGCTAGAGTTTTCGCGGTATAAACCCGTGCATCCAGGCCCCGATGAAGCTACTCGGTTCAACCAAACCTAGAATGGTTAGGGCACCGAAAGTCACTTTAATTTTTCTCTCCGATTCAACCAAAAATGATATTTTAATGGTCTCAGTGTCCTACGGTGAAGAGCCACGTTTTAGTGTGTTTTAGCAAAGACAAGAATTTTCAATATCCTAGAACAAACGCCACAAAATTTGTGTACTGTAGCCAATTTTGCCTTATTTTAAAATCCACGTATTTAATGCAGGTTAATGAACAAACCTTTGCGTCATATTTCTCCCAACGCCAAATTTCTGGGGCCATATAAAATGGAGATCCGCACGTTGTGGCAGCTAAATTTTCATGCATCAGAGACCTGAAACCGCACCAAAATTTTCAATTATACATTGTTCACTTACAACAAGCTCATAGTGATCATCGCAAAAAAAAAAAGGCTCACAGTAAATACAGTATTCAGAAATCAGAGGCAATATGTACAGGGTAAATGTCAGTATGAATATGACAAATAACATCATGCCATTGAGAAAAATACTATAGAACTTGAAAAGGGATAATATCTATAATGGTCCCCGGTTTTTTTTTGTGGGTCGATAACTTCAATTAGAGGAGAAAAAAACAGTCCTATAAATTTATAGGCAACAAAGAGGAAATATGCACTCACCTAGCAAGCCCAAAATCACCAATTTTCAATGTGATGACATCACCATTAGTTGATAGCAGAAGGTTCTGCATGTTTCACAGCTTGATCAGTATGGAGTAAATAATGTATATCTAAAGGACAAGAGGAGAATCAAGCAAATTAGACAAAATAAATAAATACATACAAAAGTTTACGATGTGCAATTCTTTTCTTTCACTAATCATATATTGACTGAACTTCAAATACTAGCATCAGTGAACAGAACAATCCTTTATGTAGTTTGGCATTTGATGGTAAATTGACATTGATTGGATTTGGGGCTAACCCCATTATGTCAAAGTTTAGTTGCTAACTATGGAACCCTTTTGCACAAGCAGCTGTAAATGTCTTTAACTCCACACAACCTTACTCTTAGTTTGGCACTTGGTATCCAAACATAAAACATCCCAAATCACCAATCGGCCCAATCAGCAACAAATTCCAGCCATGAACATTAAAAAAAAAACTCCCAGAATTTTCACGTCCAGACCTACAACTAAACCCTAATAAATCTGATAAAAAAAACCGTAAGATCTAACCTGTGGCTTGAGGTCCCGGTGCACGATGTTCCTCCCCCTCAGCACCTTCAGCCCTTCCGCTGCGCATCAAAAACAACAGAGTAACGCGGAATAGGCGCATGAAAAACATCGTCCCAATAATAATAATAAAAGGAAACTCCCCTCAAAGCTCGATCGAGACCATACCGAGCTGCCGCACGAAGTCTCTCGCGGTGGCCTCCGGCAGCCGGCCGCGCACCCCGTGCGCCGTCCTGTAGGCCTCGAGGTCACCTCCATCGCAGTAATCCAGTACCAGGTAAAGCTTGTCCTCCGTCTGCGGCGAAAACCACAACGAATTTTAGATTTTACCAATGCGGAATCGTTAACTGCACTAGTTCAAACTCAATTACGATCGCGATCGCGATGATTGCGGATGTGCGGGAGGTTTCGGGGGTTACCTGGATGGTGTCGAGGAGGCGGAGGATGTTGGGATGGGAGAGGCCGCCGAGGATTTTCATCTCCTGGAGGATATCGCCGCGGACGCGCTCGTCGACGCGTTTGGGGTCGATCTCCTTCACCGCCACGCGCGCGCCGGTGGGGAGGTGCGCCGCAAGGAACACCACCGCGAACGTACCCTCCCCGACCTTCTCCTGCAGCTCGTACTCCCCCAGCACCAGCGGCAGCTTCTTCTCCGTCTTCACCTCCTTCATCGCCTGCACCGAGCCCGCCGCCGCAGTCATCGTCGTAGTCGCCGATGCGTCTCCGGTAAAGCGAGCGAGGCGAGCGTGTACAGGACAGGTGGTTTGGATTAGGGGGCCCGCGTGGTGGTGGCTTGGTGGGATGGGAGTGGGGGTATTTGTGGCGGTGAATTTGTCTCCGAGTTGTCTACGTTGGCCAACACGTCAGTCACCGGGATAGGATACAGTTTCGAATACCTCCGCTCCAAACCACTTCGGTTCCTACAAGGATTACAAAACCGGTAGCGGACCACTTCAGCTGACTGGCCGGGAACGGTAACAAATCGATTACTGTTTAAATCAGAAAATTTTCAGATAAAAATCGCTTAAATTTGTTTAAAAACCAGTCAAATTTCAAAAATTAAAATTTGAACTTGCAAAACCGGAGAAAACTGGACAGGATTTTGGATCTCGGACCCCGGTCGGTAGCGGTAACCGACGGGAAATTTTTTTCTCTAGTTCCTACCAACTATCACATTGACACGACGGGCGCAAATACTGTGGGGCCTAATTGTCAGTGATACGTGAAGGAGGTATATCTGACGTTTTGTGGTAGGGCGTATTTGATTGGATGGACTATGTTGTATATATATGGGATGGATATGCATTCATCTCTCTTTTTGGTTTAGTGTATCGAATCAACTGGTTCTAGATTGGGTGGTACAGATTCTGATAATATTCACGTGAGATGCTGAACCATTCCGTTCGATGAAATTGGGACAGACCCATCCGATCGCGTCACGTGTGCTCACCACCGACGTTAGATATTAATGAGTTTGACATTAGCAGTTAAATTTAAAGAACAAATTTAACTATAAGTTGTATATTTACAAATAGTTAGTGTTTAATTGCTCATATAGTTCAATATCAACAAGTACATCAGAATTAACAAATACATTAAGTTAAAGAAGAACTAGTAGTATATTATTAACATTTAAATTAAAATAGATAACTTAACCAGATATTAAGTTATAAAAAATAGATTAATTAGAAAATGATCGACGGGTGATCATTAATAGTTAAGTCAGATATGAAAGAGAAAAAGAAAGAAAGAAAGAAAAGAAACATACTGTAAAGGTAATCTCACCAATTGTGAGGACGCCGGTTTATTAAGCTTGTAATACTTAGTCATCTATTGACCCTAGCATCACAAACATAATAATCTGTGTCTTCGAGATATGTATACTTCCCAGAATGCAGTATACACACCCCTTTACAAAATCATGCATCAATTCCATTCAAGACTTAGAACCAAAGTACGATTAGAATAAAAGACATACATAATATAGAGTTATTACAAAAGGGCCGATAGGCTAAATACAACAATAAAGGTAACACAATGAAGCAACATGCCATAAGATAGCGATAAACAAAAGGGAGCCACAAGGTTTGCCTTTAGCCCACAAGGCAACCAACCAAGACGCCTAGCTCGATTCCCAAATTTCATGCACATCTCACAAAAGTAAAGCTTTTAGGCTCTACCTCCTCTGCAACAAAGTTATTAAGCAAAGCAAATGAATACAAAAATGTACTCGCAAGACTGACGTGTAGTATAACAGAACTATAGTGTAATTACATGCGAGCTTTATTTGGGTGGATGAGGCTTTGGACTTATTTTAGCATAAAGCAAGTTTTCATTTGCAATATTTAAATAGATTCCAAAACAATTTTGCAATTCATTTTTCATTTGCAAGAAACAACGAGACAAGTAACAAAAAGACAGATGACAACAACAATCCTGGAAGTGACTAACCCAATAGCCACCACAATAGTATGAACATCCATTCATACCAACCCATCAAGTTTTAATTTAAATGTTGTAGTCTAGTTCTTGCACGACCTTACCAAGCATGTCCATAACCTAGGACGAGGCTATTCGAATAGTTTTAACCCTGCAAGGGTGTACCAATGTACCCACACGTCAGACCGCCTTTTCGCCCCATGATTTAGCACACTTCCTTTGGTATGCCGGCACGACTAAGTCCTACGAGATATTTCCAATGGATGATGCTAATTAAGAGCCGCAACCCACGGAGATAAGGACACACTAGGCAGCCTAACCGGTCTGCTAATGCTCCCCTCCCACACCACACACAACACATTTAAAGCACACCCACCGACCAGCTCATAATTAACACCTCCCAAAGTACTTAGTCAAGAGAGGTCCCATATCCCCCTCGTGTGGTTAGCACGCAAGAGCGCTTGGCTTAGTGACACAAGTAACTCGGTCCTTGGGGACCTAGGCACCATTCCATTCACACCCAACATATCACACCAACATCCATTGTGCCCAAGTCAATAACAATTTTATTTTTATTTTTGTTTTGTTTGTTTACAAAGTAACAAAACACAAGATGGACAAAATGGAATAAAAAATTTTGTGTGATCAAGGTTATCGACATAATATCGACAACCGGCCATTTCTACCGTTATCTAAGTATTTCTAAGCATTATCAACGTAAACTACTAAGCGATAAGAGTCCATCCATCGAACTCTAAATCGCAGCAAGATAATCCTAGGCTTAGTAGTAGAGAATGAACATTTACCTACAGAATATGCATATATAGGATTACTAACAACATTTTAACACAAAGTAGTATGCATACATATAAGTGAAACAAAGTTTAAACTTTAAAGTAATGGGACAATAATGGGATATGATCAAACTGCTTGCCTTGCTGATTTTGCTCAATATATTGCTGAGGATCACTCACGGGATCAAAGTACTCATCGGCACCTAACGAAAAGGCGAAAAGAAATGATAAGAACGACGAAAACCACAAAGACAACACAGCAAACAAACTCCAAAGGCTCTAAAATTTCTACAGCAGCAAGAGGATGATTTTTAGGGAATTTAGCAACAAGAACCAATGGATTTGGATTCTCATTGCAAAAGTTATGAGCAAAACAAATCTGCTCAGCCCTAAAAATACCAAACTGCTACTATTCACTAATTTAATTATTAGGCAACATTTTCTAGAGAGGTGGTGCAGCTGAGATTTTTACAGTAGAATAAGCACCTCATGAGATGAATAACACAATTGAGTTCACCTCATTTGGAGCTATTATGCATTCTCTATAATTTTTCAAAAACAAGAACTTGAACAAAATTAAAATACACAAGAAAGCTTTTTGAAAACAGTGACATGCCTAAATCCTATTCTAACATTTAGTGCATTAACAAAGTAAGCCAACAAAGTTGGATTCACTCAAAAATAATCTACAGGGATTTACTTATGCATTTTACAAGTTAATTAAATTTTTAAAGAAACATTTAAAGTTAGTTTTGAAATCTATTTGCAATTCACTTTTCTGGAACAGAACTGAGCTCACAACCATTTTTAGATTAGAGCTCAGCTCAAACCAGAGCTGCCGAAATTTGAACCACCTCATTTGGATTTAACTTGAAATAGTTATGCATTTTTAAAGTTCATACCTTTTTCAGTTCACAAAATAAATCCTCACTGAATTTTTCCAAAAACCACAAGACAAGGGAGGACATGAGCCACAGATCTTAGATCTAATGGCTCAAGACCTCCCAAGAGTTAACGCACACGCGCGCTCGCGAGGTCCAGAGGTCATGGGCCGTGGATCTTGGATCCAACGGTCCATATCCTCCCAGCAACGCGCGCGCGAGCAGAGGGGAGGTCGTGGCCGTTGATGCGGCATCCAACGGACCACAACGAAAGGGGGAGGACCGGGACAGCCCAGATTACGCGAGGGAGGTCCTCAACGGTTGAGATCTTCCAAAGGAAAATCTAAACTATCAAGATCTCCCCAAGAAAGATCTACATCGTCAAGACCTCACGGGGAAGGTCCTGGACGGTCCAGATTTTTCAAAGGAGGACCTTAATGGTCCAGATCGTCCGAGGGAGGACCTTGACGGTCAAGATCGACCCGGGGAGGTCATAAACAGCTGAGATGACCTCGGGGAGGTCCTACGCAGAGGTTAACGTCCACTGCACCTCGGGGAGGTGCAGGCCCACGATGATGCAAGAAGGAGGTCTGGACGTTCAAGATCTCCTCGGAGGAGGTCTTGGACGGCCCAGATCCAGCGCCATCGCGCTCGCGTACGCGCACGCGCGCGCGGGCATGGAGTTAAGGCGCGCGGGACAACGAGGAGGTCCGCGCGCGAGGTCTTAAATGCGCGCAAAGAGGCAGGAGTAAAGGCATTAAAAGCTAACCCCATGATTAGCAATGATTGGGGCATTCAAAGCGGAGGATCTTTGTCCTAAAAATGACAACAGCGCTGCTGTTGTCCGACAAAGATCCCGGGCGTGCTCCAAGGCTTGTCACCGGCGATGAGGACCTCACCGGCGCCAACCAAGGACACCAATGTGTGCGCAATAGTGTTGCGCACACACTGGGACCACTCTCGACGGGCATGGCGTTTTAAACGCCGCGAGCCGAGAGGAACAAGACGACCTAATACTGACCAATCATGACAACAAAGAATATCGAGCTCCGCAAAGAACATACAAGCATGGTGCCCGGTCTAAGGATTACAGGGAATTACCGGAGGTCCAGAGGTGCCGAGAAGTCGAGGAAGGGAGGACCTGAGTTGGAGAAGATGGGGTTGCTCCACGGCCAAAGCTCAGCCTCCGGCTCCCAAGTGAGGCCTCCTCTCGAAAATGTCAACCTAAACAAGGTTAGGGTTAACACCGAAGGCAAGGGAGCACAAAACGAGAAAAAGGTTGATGAGGGAGCCATCGAACAATGGTGCCACCGAGGAGCTCCAAGGTCTTCAACAATGGCGGCCAAAGGGAGGTTAGTGGAGGAGAAGCTCACCAAGCACGTGCAAGGCCAAGCTCAATGGTGTGTAAAGAAGCCAAAGGGGAGCCCGAGGAGTTCTTATACCTAGGGCAGAGAGGTCTCAAGACTGGGGTTAAGCTCATGGTGAGCTTAGCCCATGGGAGGTCCACAGGAGGTCCATGGAGTTGACATGATGGAGAGGACAGAGTAGGTTAGGACAGGCATGGCCTAGGGGCGGAAGAGGTCGACACGCATTAAATGCGCCAAGACAGAGCCGTTGGACATGACCGGCTCGACTTTCTCCACCGCCAGCCTCTTGCACGCGAGCCCAAGCTAGGAGAAGAACAGGACCTCAGGCCCACCGTTGGATTGAGAGGATGGGGATGTCCTGGCCATCGGATTTTGTTTTTTAACCGGTATGCTATAAGTGACTAGGAGGAGGTCCCAGCCACACGATTTGGAAAGGGGAGGTCATGGCCCTCCGATTTCCATCGCGCAGATGCGCAAGGGAAAAGGGGACAGGAGGTCCAAGGCGTTGGATCTAAATCCAACGGTGCGGACCTCCTGGGAGGACTTAACGCTATGCGCACGCTGACCGAGGGCGTGGAGGCCATGGCCTTTGGATTTAGATCTAAGGGCCATAAGAGATGGTCCGAACGGCCCACTCAATAGAGACCGCGCGATCTAAATCCAACGGTCAAGAAAGGGTGGTCCGAACGGCCCCTTGATCTCGTAGCGTTGATTTGAGATCCAAAGGCTAAAAGAGGACAGGAGGTCATGGCCGTGAGATTCACATCTAACGGCCTAGACCTCACGCGGGTGGGAGGTCCGATGCGCACAAGGTTTGGGAGGTCGTGGTAGAGATTTTAAATCTAACGCGTACAACACAAGGCGGGGAGTTCTAGTCTTGCCGATATTTTGAGGGAGGTCGTGGGTCGTTGGATCGATCCAACGGCCACGACCTCAACAAATGGGAGGACCTCATTGTGATGGTTTGCGAGAGGAGGTCGTGGCCTTTGGATTGAATCCAACGGCCACGACCTCAAGGGAGTGCAAAAGGGAGGTCTGGGTGGTTTGATGGCGAGGAGGTCATGACTATGGATCTTTGATCCAAGGGTCGTGACCTCATGTAGGTAGGGAGGACCGGCTGCGTTGGTTGAGGAGGAGGTCGTGGCGGTTGGATTGGATCCAACGGCCACGACCTCAACAGAGCGGAAGGGAGGTCTGTGTGTTGAGGAGGTGGTTGGGTTGAACCACTTTGCAAAGCTGCTCACCAAGGAACAAGGCACCTTTTAAATTTAGTTTTTAACAGCTGAGATTTTGTAGAATTGTTTGGGATAGCAATTCAACTCCAAAATTTATGAAATTTTAGCTGGAGCTTGCTGACATTAAGATTAACCTCACATAAAATTTCCAGAGGTTATTATGCAATGCATTTTTCTCAGAAAATTCATGAAGGCTGTTCAAGGATTTGTTTTACCTCCAAAAATTATCAAACAAGTTTTATAACTCATGATATTTTTCAGAGAGGTCCCACATCATCTCTAGGACCAAGGAAAAATTATTTCCAAAGGGTTGGCACAAGAGTTATAACAAAAGGAAAATGAGTTTGACTTTTGGTCACAAGAGCTTTATGTTTTTGGATTACACAACTCTTGGACAAGAATTACATGAGAGTTTAGGGGTTTCAAGATGTGAGAAAAAGTTTTAATTTCTACACATTTAATTACATTTGAAACAAACCCTGATTATACATTTGGGATGTTACACCAATGTAGGGAGAAGATTAACAAACCAACCTCATCTCCTCGATCAAATACAATGTCGTACCATTCGTGTGCTATCTCATACAACCAATCAAGCATATTCGTATATCAACTCATACAACCAACCAAACTATATGAAATGGGGGATGTCCGATCTTCACGACGTAGGATCGATGATAACTTTGGATTCGTGCAACCTGTCGAACCAATGGCGCCAACCACTGTTACAACAATAACCTGCGACAAAATATTCGTCTAACCATACGCTTGTGATCCTGTCTACCTGACCACATAAAGTAGACGTGTCGCTGTTCCTGCAAAACACAAGGAATTCCCTATTCTAGTAAGGGCAATATTGCTCAAACTCTAGAATCAAGAGTATATTGATCTTTGGGGAAAAAAATATGACGTCCCTCTTTACATGACGCTCAACTCTTGGTTTATATGGCCAGCACACATATGGAAATAAAACTCCTACCGACTCGGACTCAACTAACAAACTAAATAGAAAAACCAAAAGACGTACATGCATACGGTAATCCAGCGGCTAGACTTTTAGTTCGCACGTATAAGGCCGACTCTGATTAGTAATCGTACATGCATACGATAGTCCACGCGGTCGACTATTAAACGTGCACAATACAACTAAAGATGTACATGTATACGTCTAGTTCGGCTGCCGACTAGTAATGGACTGATCTAATTGGCATGCATACGTTGTGGACTCATAAAGGAATCGTATTGCTAGGTGTCCCCCACCCCATGTCACGGAGAGAAAGAAACGTGCATGGCCCTAGCTTCTTCCATGCATTGGCTTGCTTCCTGATTTTCTGTGATTCAAACCGATTTCTTTCCACCTTATCTCTAAGAAAATCTCCTTCCTGATTGTTCTTTTCTAAATTGCCTTCCTTGTTGTGGACGTGTACTCCATGCACTATTCTTTGCCTTTTGAATTCATATAGCACGTGAACTCCATGTGTTGCACTTGCACTTGATCATGCATTGCATGCGTATGTACATTCTCTTCTTTTCGTGGCCGCATCATGCACGCCCGCATGCATACATGCAATACATGTAACCTTTATTTCTTTTCCACGTATGCATGGTCTTCTTTTGGTGTCCTCGTCCTCCCACACCTTCTGCTGGACATGTACTCCTAGGCAACATATAATATTCTCAGGTCCCAAAGTATCCTCACGTGTAAACCAAAGAATAATTAAAATAATAGTATTAGATAGTAACCAGTTCTCATGTAAATCAAAACCAAAATCAGCTAAGAGCGGGTTCACCTGTTGATTAATCTTTTTGGCTCGTGCCTGTGTAATCGGTCAAATCGGGATGTTCTCGTCACTATATGTACTATCTTATTCCGAACGATCTCATTCTACTTTTACTTGTATCACCTCATCTCATTCAATCTCATCCCACCAACCAAACGCACTCTTAATCCGCTTCGCCCCGTCCATTGCGAACTTTGGACACTATTGGCTCCATCAGACCACCGAAATTCCTAAAGTAGCCTCCCTAGCCGCAAAATTCCACTGCCCCCTCCTCCTCTTTCTTTGCGGTATCGCAATAGGCACCCATCGCCTCCCTCACTAAGAAGAAGAAGAGGAGAGAGAAAATCCATTTAAGAATATTTTCTAGACGAATTTCTAAATATAGGAAATTAGCTCAAAAACATATGATATTTTTGTGGAGCCTATCGACGCAGTGTGTGGATATCATGGGGAAATGCTTACGATCTTAGGATGATGAGACAATTGGTAATGGCGTTGAGGGTTTGTGGAATCATCCGTTTTCGGCATTGCTCAGCCTGTCAGCCTCTAGCAGATCGACCACCATGATGGCGATCGACCGGCCATGCCTTGTGTGGTTTTTTCCGAATGGTGGTGGCGGTCGAGCCGGCCAGTGGTGGCGGCGGGCCGGCGGTGGAGCTGATCGACCGGCTTTGCTCGAGCGGTCGACCGGCCACTTTAATGACTTTGATTTTGGGTGAGCCAAAAATAGAGGTGTAGGCAAGTGAGAGGTTCTTCTGCACTTGGTCCCATAATTTTTGGAGCCTCCAGGCAAAAGTTATATTTGATTGAAATTTCCATAGAGTTTCAGATTTCCTTGAGAGGAATTTTGGCTAAGTCCCAGGGGATGGTTAGACCGGCCTTGTGCTGGCGGTCAGACCGGCCAAGGGTGGCGGTCTGACCGGTTTTGGCTTGTTCGTCGACCCGCGTGGCAACGACGTATTCTTGTTAGGTCAAGTTCAGGGTTATCATTGCATATGTATTGCATGATGCATGTTTTGACTAATGTGGGTAAAGTTGTGAAGAACTTGTTCCCGGAAACGGTTTGTTGGTCTATTGCTGTGTAGGTGGCTTGCAGGTTTATGACGGTCAGCGGCAAGGTGGATCGGGACTAAGCTTAGAGAGCTGAGGTTCAGAACGATCAAGGATGCCAGGTGAGGTCAGAGGACTCAAGCGGGGCGCAGAATGGACATAGATGACCGAAGCAGGCGGTTCGGCTGATCGTTGGATCAAGCGGTAGCAGAGTTTGCTGTAATCGCTATGGTGCCGGTGGGATCCGGATGGGAGAGATTTGCTGACATGGAGCCATTGATCAACCTACGCGTGGTGAAGCATGGGATTGCTTCACGATCTGTGGACTCGGTCTTTTGGAGAAGGATCGAGAAGGGGTATTTTGGTAATTTCACCAAATACCGCCTTGGTGACCTTTTGGCTAAACCGCGGCGGGGGTCGGCGCATGGTGAAGCGGTTTAGGTCAATCGATGATGAAGACGGCGCTTTGAGATGCCTGCGTGTGTTAACCCATTTGTGTGTGGGGTCTAATGGGTGTCCTAATGGAATATTCTCTAGGATATAGCCTCCACTATATAAGGGTTAAGTGCTGGTTGCACTTAAGATCCTTGGCCATTTAGATAACCCTATTTTGTGTTTTAGGGTTTGGGATGAAAGAAGGAGAGCTAGGGTTCTAGAGAGGATTGAGAGTGAGTGCTCTTGAGAGAGCTTTGTCCTCCTTGTAGGAGTGGTCAGAATAACAATCATCCATCTATCCAAATCAATCCAACCAGATTTCACAAGATGAGTCCCTATTTCGTTCTTGTGTTCATCCTCTCTATTTGATGTTTTTGGGGCTTTTCTTGATCCGGGAGTTTTTACTTTGTTTTTCCTCTTGATCTTGCTTGCTGGGATGTGTGGGGTATGATCTAAGGCCATCTTGATAATCATCCACCCACGAGCAAACTTTTGGATCCAAGTTTTGGTGAAGAAAGGGTGATTTTCGGGGGTTTTGCTCTTGAGAGCTTTTGGATTGATTCTTCCTGTGATTGAGAGCGCTAAGATGTATGGGATACCATCCTTAGCCATCTTGGAATTATTCCTCCCACGAAATCCTCCTAATCACCATTTTCGTATTTGACCCGTTTTTTGAGCACCCTCCGTTCAATCTGAAAAAGATAGGAACTTTGGCATGGATCTATGCGATCCTTAATTGGAATAGGTTTCTAATATCCTAGAGAAGGTGTGTCTCAAGTTTGGCAAAGTTTGGCCTCATAGATCAAAAGTTAGACCGATTTGAGTTTCGGTTTTCGGGTTGTTTGGGCTGTTCATCGTCAGGCTGGAGGTCAGACCGCCAATATCAGCGGTCGGACCGCCCCATGGAGAGGTCAGACCGCCGTTCTGAGAGGTCTGACCGCCCAACTCTTTGTGAATTGAGTTTTTAGTAATTTTGGTTGTTTTGCTTCGGGGTTTTGATTGTATTCAATACAAGTCTTCCACTGTACTTGTATATTGATCTTCATAGCTTTTATAGCTATTGGAGTGAAATTAGTATTGAATTCAATTAAGGTGAAAAAGTGTTCGTGCTCCTATTCACCCCCCTCTAGTCGCATTTTTGGTCCTACACAGTGTACTTGCTTGTGTAATTTTTTCAGAATTTTGTTCGCTTTGATTTTTTTCTTGAAAATACATTTTATTATATTGTTTGTATGAATTTTTATAATATAGAAAATAAGTTATAAACATTATGAATTATTTTAGGCTCCATATACAGTGGACTTGATCGTGTAATTTTTACAGAATTTTATATGCTTTGAAATTGTCTCAACAAATTAAAGGTTTAGGTCTCGAAAATTAGGACGAAAGGTCTCGGAAATTACGGTTTCATGATTTCATGTGACTTAGAATGTGGGAAGTTTAGTACCACATGACTACTCTAGGTGAGAGACACTCCCTCTTCCGCACATTTGTCATCCTGTCGCTGCTGTCCCCCCTTGCCCACAATGCTCGCTTTTATGGCAATTGTTTGATTGAGTAATGGGGCTAATGGTACCAGTATGTGGCATGGGATGATTTCGTCGGTGTTTTCAATTCCACCATAGAAATATGGTTGTGCAGCATACTTGGTCATTCTCGAGCGGCTACAGCGAAGGGTGTTGGGTGAGCAAGTGGCAAGTGACCGTTGGGTACAATATTATCGTCAGCAATGTCAAACGGACATTCATCATCTTCAGGTTGATTAGGATTGACTGTTCCGTTTTTATTGTTCTTTCCCATGTTAATCAAATTGTGCTCATTAGCTTCCTTCTTAAATGCATTGTACTGCAAATGATCATTCTCCAACAAACTGGAAACTTGGAGAATGATCATTTCTAGTACAATGATTATGTACTCTATAGATTGTTCTAGCACTCTTCAAAATTTGAACTTATTTAATTATGTGATTAAGTAATAGATAAGGTGAAACTAAACATCCTAGGAGTTAATTTGTGGCATGTGAACACATCTTATGTAGCATCTAGATTATATTTTCTTCATAAATTTACTCAATTTACATGTGACTAAATTATAGATAGATGTACGTCTCAATTTACTCTAACTATATATAAAATTTCAAGTTAAATTCGTTCTATGTTAAGAGTAACAATAATGAGAACAATCTGAAAATTGATTAATCAAAAGGGAAAAAAGGAAAAGAATTAAAGACAAATGGTATTATTCACAGCAACTTTACCATTTTTTCTTCTAAGTTCAAATTTTGAAGGATGCTAGAACAATCTATAGAGTACGCCATCATTGTACTGTAAATGATTATTCTCCAAGTTTCCAGTTTGTTGGAGAATGATCATTTGTAGTACAATGCATTTAAGAAAGAAGCTAATGAGCACAATTTGGTTAACATGGGAGCGAACAATGAAAACATAACAGTCAATCCTGATAAACCTGAAGATGAAGAATGGCCGTTTGACATTGATGACGATAATATCGTACCCAGCGGTCACTTGGCACTTGCTCACCCTACATCCTTCGCTATAGCCGCTCGAGAATCACCAAGTATGCTACACAACCATATTTCTATGGTAGAATTGAAAACACCAACAAAATCACCCATGCCACCTATTGGTACCATCAGCCCCATTACTCAATCAAACAATTGCCATAAAAAGCGAGCATTATGCAAGAGAGACAAAGAATGAGTAATCCAGATATGTGGAGGAGGGAGTGTCTCTTACCTAGAGTGGTCATATGGTACTAAACTTCCCACATTCCAAATCACATGAAATCATGAAATCCTAATTTTCGAGACCTAAACTCTTAATTTGTTGAGACAATTTCAGAGCATATAAAATTCTATAAAAATTACACAATCAAGTCCACTGTGTAAGGAGCCTAATTTTTTTTCATAATGTTAGGACACCATTTTCTATATTAGAAAATTCATGCAAATATTATAATTAAATGAATTTTCGAGAAAAACCAGAGCGGGTCAAATTCTGAAAAAATTACACAAGCAAGTACACTGTGCCGGACAGCTCCACAAAAAATTATAATTTTTTAAGCTCATTTCATATATTTAGAAATTCATCTATAAAATATTTTTAAATAAATTTTCTCTCTCCTCTTGCTGCTGCTGTAGGGATGGCAGGGGGTGCCAGACGAGGGAACCTAAAATTAGAATTTTACGACTATAAAAACTACTTTAGAAATTTCGTGGGTCTGATGGTCAATAGTGTCCAAATTTCGTCCTTAGTCGGCCTCGCCCTGTCCGCGAAGGTGTGTGGGGCCACGCGTGAACCTTTTTGAAGCTTTACGGATTCTTCTGCCGATGGGTTTCGTGTGGTACACGGTGTTGTTTCCGAGTAGGGTAATGCTGCGCTGACGCGACACGGCGACAGGTATCGTGTGGGATGCGGCAACGCTGCTGCTGTTAGCTTTTTGGTGGGTCGGCGGTGTGACCGTGTGACTTTGGCTACGGGCGGGCTCGAGAGTCGAGTCCGGCGCACGGAGTCGAGCTCGCGCTCGGGGTGTCGTCGACCGGTCGAGGTGTGAAAAGCCTTGCGCTTTGTGCTTTGGAAACGGATGGAGGGCAACGAGAAGCTTGGGCTGTCAAAAAGGTGATCTCGTGGGCCGGGCCTATCCTTTGTGGTTGACGATCTCCTTTTGCGATTTTTTTTCTTACTTACTTTCGGGAGCCGGATTGACTTGCAATATTGACTTTGCGGATTTTTGTTTTTCTCCGGATTGGATGCTTATCTCCACTTGTCAATCTATTTTTTTTGCAAGATGTTATTACCGATGCCTTTAGTAGAACACAACTCGCTGGATTATGAACACGTGTATTTCTTGGGACGCATAATCGGGTCTGGACTTGCACTAGCGATTTCCAGATGTCTTAGAACCATATTCATGAACATGTTCGTCGTCATTGGTCTAACTGAAGAAATTGAGAGATTTCCAACAACGAAGATAGGTAAGCACAATAAGTTTAAACATATCGTTTACCTCTAATATTATTTGGACCATTTTTGGCTAAGTTTCATTTTCATCTTATGGTCATAGTCTCATTGGGGCTTACTAGTTGAGGCTTAGGTTGGGTCGACCAAATATGAACTTTCTAGGCCTATTTTATACTCTATGTGTTCAAACCTCTGCTCTACATGGAAGTTGGAGCTTCGAACCTAACCAGATGTCTACTAAACATGTCATTCACCCAATGCATTCTATTTACTCCGAGGCCAGTCGATTGAAACGAGAAGTGACAAGCAAGATTATTATTCTTGAATTTGATATGCCAAAAACTCCCCTCGAATTGCTCCACATTATTCACGCCAGATGATGTTTGATCAGCTTCTGACACTTGGCAGCATGAATGAAGTTGTCAGACAATATGAAATAAAATAAAGCTGCGAAAAGTCCATTGATTTGAACGCTCGATCGATTGGAAATGCCACGAACAAACAACGTCCGGTGGTGGGCGCAAAAGACGGGATCGGAGCTGGTACCGCCTTAAAGGCAGAGCAACAATCATACAGGATTCCCGGGCAGAGGATCCCCTGTCGGGGAGCCCATAAATATCTCACCATTGCTCACTTGAGCTGAGCCTCCACCCTGTCAGGGGAAGTGAAGGGAGGGCAAAGCTAGCCATCACTCCGTCTGTATTGCGTCTGGGTGCAGATGACCGACATAAATTGGGGGATGGAAAGGCGGATTCTTCTCCAGGAGAAGTGACAGCTTTTCTCGCTGTCATTTAGACTCACTGTCTTTGTCCTGTGCTGAGTGTACTCCGACTGTTTTGTTTTCCTGAAAGCAAATACTGAGAAGTGCCTACCGGCTAGGTTCAACCGTGGTGAATCCAAACCTGTAGCAACCAGCAAGTTTCGTTTTTTTAATAATTTATTTTTTATTCGGAATTACAGAAATAATGTTGTTTTATTTTTTGTCAAAATAATCACGTATCGCTCTATAGTTTGACGACTTGGGTTAGTCGCCCAACGGATGAGCGACACATGTCCAAGTCACTTAACCGTAGGGCGATTAGACCTTTCACCTCCAAGTCGTCATACGGTGGGGTGACTGGGTCCAAGTCGCCGAACGGTGAAGCGACTAGGACACATGTCGCTCGACGCTGGGCTCTAGTCGCACAATCATTGAGTGACTAGGGGCGCTTATATATCCGCGCGCGCGGCCAGCCGTGAACAGTCGACATTTGTTTCTAGAAAGCGACGGCGCGAGAAGAGAGGAGAGAAAAAGAGGAGAGGGAGAGGAAAAGAGATGAGAGGAAGAGGGAGAGGGGAAAAGAAAGTGTCTTTGCATCGACGACGACGACGACGAGTCTCTAGCATTATTTTGTATGCGTGTATTTTCGAAACCATGGTAGATTAGCAAGCAACATCATGTGTATTGACATATTGTTAGCAAATAAAATAATGGTATATTAATTAGAAAAATCTTTAGATGTGTACTGTGTAGTGTCATATTATCAGTGGTGAAGCTAGAAAATTTATGTGGGGGTGTAGCAGTGATGGTAAAGATTGGGCTATTAAGCAATTATCGGCTGAACGAATGTTAGGGTTGGGTAAACGAGGCATTGTAAAT